>JACGCM010001557.1:1200000-1829850 GCA_014058105.1 Kingdonia uniflora | reverse complement strand
TTCCGTCATATTATTCCTCCTCTAACGACATCGTCAAATTCTGCATTAATAACCATAGAATTCTATACAAGACCAATGACGATGTCGTTTAGAGGTAGGAATAATTATGACGGAAACGCAGTGATAAAAAAACCCCCGGTGTGGCATGAGGAGGGATTCGAATCCGATTATAGCGAAGCGTAATGTTATCTCAATTGCGTTTTTTCATCGGGGGCCCAGAAAAGCGGAAAAAAAAAGTTTTGAAAATGCTCCGTCAATGCTCCATTGAACCTCCCTCCACCTCTTCCGCCCAAAATTCATGAAGCGCGTAACTTTTCGGCAACTCACACAACCGGATGGAACGAGGAGTATTTGTCCACATCAGTTGCTAATACATCGGTAAGTCTGAATAAAGCATATTAGTAAATTACTTGGTTGTATACGTATTTCAAAGTTTTTACTTCCGGCTTGTAGAATTTAATTTAGATATTCTTATTTTGTTTATTAATGCCTTTACAGGCTCGAGTTGGATTTAAATGTAGATCGGTGTTAGTCAAGCTCCGTGAAATTTACGTAATTCTTATGAGGTACCTCACTTGAAGCAGAGATTAAGGCTACCAATTTGATGAGTGAATTTGATTGTAAAATTGGGAATGTAGACAACCAAATAATTTTGGCGATGATTGAGCATTGGTGGCAACCACTCACACATTTCACCTACCTTGTGGAGAGCAAGGGATCACTCCTAGAGATTTTACTATGCTTACCGGGATAGGTATCGGGACAAGAGAGCTAAGTGTCCGGGGTTGGTCTTGCAATATTTTCCAACATTGATGAGCACTTAAAACTTCATAAGCTTCTTTATACGACCATTGGCCTTTTCACGTGCTTCATACATCGTTTGGCGGCATCGTCCTATAAAATAGATTAAAATAATAAAAAATATATAATTTGTGGTAAAAAGAGTTTATAATTCGTAATGACAAATGTTGAATTACTTACCAATTTTCTTGTTGCATACCGGTTATGGGACCTTGCATCACACTTTTCAAACAGTCTCATAAACCTTGCAAGCACGATTCATATATGACCAATGATTTTTAAAGATGAAACTGTACGTTCAACCCATTCACCATCATCTTGACAAAATTCATGAAATGCATCCAAAACGACTCCTAAAAAACATCAAGTTGTTGGTTGTTGCTTTTGATTCTATCATCCGAGACATGAACCCAAGCTTTTGCAAGATTTTTGTTTTGATACCCGTCCATTTACCAACTGGACACCCCTGTATTGTAGTTGTCTTGATCGAGCGACGTCTGCCTTTGCTTTTTTGTCTATCAACAACCCCCGCGTCTTCGGATTGAGATAAGTCAACCGATTGAGTACCATGTGATTGAGATGATTGAGATTGTGAGAGATTGACAAATGAAGAAGGATGTGGAATTGAGGGGAATGGCGAATTGAGAGGGTATTCCCCAATTATTGGGTACTATGAACGGATGAGGGGATTGTACCCAATTGTTGGCGAGTTAAAAGATTGAATAGGTTGGGATTGAATGATTGAGGTTGAGGGGAATGAGGTGAATTGCAGCCAATTAGGTGGGATTTGTTGTTGTTGTCCAAAATTGTTGGGTTGATTCAAATTACTCTCGGTAGTGGAATCATTCTCTTGCGTTGGCATTCGAAGAACTCATCTAATCATTTGCATATATATAAGAATTATTCAAGATGAAAAACTTAAAACCCTAGAATTTAAACATCTAGAAATTAAATGGAATATGATAAAATTAAAGAAAAGCTTACCTTGAGAGATCAACATTAATCTCAATAGAGTGAATGAGAGTTGTGGTGCAAATGGATTTAGTTTTTGTTGAAGTGGTGATGAGAGGGAATTGATTTGGTATTGGAAGCTTTAACGAATTTAGCCAGTACAACAGGCGCCTAAGATTTGGGCGCCTAATTAAAAATAATAATAACTTAGACGCCTAAGTCTTAGGCGCCTGTTTAAAAATAGAACAGGCGCACAACATTTGGGCGCCCAATCGCTACTTAAAAATCCAAGACCGAGTCTCGATTCCAAGGCTGGGACTTGGATTTTGAGACTCAAATCCAAGTCAGTCAGGCACTATTGGAGGACGAAAAGCTGATGTGGCAGCTTAAAATCCAAGGTAGTGAGACACTTTAGGAGTTGCTCTTAAAGCATCTCCTAAAGTGCCTCAATGACTTGCTTTCCAAGGTACCACATATGATTTTCAAGCTCCAACAGCACCTCACTGGCTTATTTTTCAACTCAACCTTGCTTTTTTACATCGCGATTGGGGCCAACAGTTGGGCGTCTATTTGTTTTCTAATCGGGCGCCCAATTATTTGTGTGTTTTTATTCAAATCGAGCGCCTAAGAGTTAGGAGACTGATGAAAAAATAATAATAAATAAATAAAACGGGCACCCAACTGTTAGGCGCTTGTTAAAAAAGCGAGTGAGGTACTGTTGGAAGAATAGAGCCTCACTCACTTGGATTTGGTTTTTTTCCAACCAAGTGTGTAAAGTACTTTAGGAGATGCTATTAAAATTGAAGGATGTTAATCAACCTTGAGTATTTCCATATGGGAGTTATATGGGTACTTAGAGCATCTCCATCAGCGTTTGGGTTAGCTTACGTGGCTCTGTCATAACCCAACTGAGAATGAGCTCCTCCCACTCAAAAAAAGAAGAAGTTAGGCGTACTTTTAAATACCGCGTGGTGTTCTGATTACCACCCGGATTTGGCCAAGCTCTCTCCTGACTATTTATTCTCTTCTCTAACCCAGTTTCAGAGAAGATAAGAGAACCTCTAGCAGTCCCCAAATGGCGAACTCCGGTGTTAGGAATTACGGCTCAAAACTGGGAAAGTCGTTCGAACGAATTGAGCTCTTGGGCCAAAATTCCAGAAGACTGTTAAATGGTCGTTCGAACGACCTAATGACTCGTTCGAGCGAAAATAGCTATGTTTGTTTGTTTCTAAGTTCGCTTTGAAGGGGATTTGATCCAAAGCGATGGATTATCTCGTGATGCATATTTCGAAGATGATCTAATGGAAAGCCTATAAATAGAAAGTGTATGTTAAAGGCCTCATTACATGAAAAAAGATTTAGAGAGAGAAAATAGAGAAATCTAGGGTTTAGCTCTGAAGAGATTTCTTGGGTTTTCTTTCTAGGGTTTCTTGCTGGGATTATCTGTGAGGTTTGAGTGATCTCTTTAACTTCTTGTAACCCTAAGTGATAATATATTCGTCGTGCTTGTCAGGGGGTGGTTTTGATCCCATTTAGGGTGTCCACCTATTTAAACCTTGTGTATGTGATTTATTGCCTTTGTTCGAATTCTTTTTGGTTAGAGTTAGTTTTTCGAGTTCTTGTTAATCGTATTGTGCTTCCGCGTTACAATTTGCCTCCAAGATTTCCCAATATCTGGCACCAGCAGTAATAACTCAACATCGTCGACCCCATTATCCCATAACTCACCTTCAACACCATTTTCTCAACACCCATCATCACATTTCACTCCATACCTCTACAACAACCAATCTCAATTCCAATCACATACCTCACTTCCGTTTACCATATCGTAAGGGGATACCTTTGAAAGATAGTATCAAAATCCCTTTACCCTATCTCAACCACAACTTCATGCGTTTAGCTCATACTATCAACACTATTCGGTCCCCCGACCTCAAGGTTTTTAACCTCCAAATTATTTTCAGAACTACCTATTCAATGGTAAATCTACTCAGCACAATCAAAGTGGCGCAAATGCGTCAATACCTGTTGAAGCGGCGGCGCCCAAAAAGAAAAAGGAAAAAGAAAAAAGAAAAAAATACCCGCAGAACAAAACAAAACGCGTAAGTGTGAGATAATGCTGAGTTTTTGGATGAGACGGATGATGCTGGACTTCATTGGACGGATGCAGACTTCACGTGTCTCGCAAGGGCGTGGGTAACGGCTTCTGTCCAGACCACGGGGTGCACAAAGAGTTTCACTTTCTATTAAAAGGTCAGCATTACCTTTAACAAAGACCCCAAGTGCCCCATACGATGATCATGTGGGTCGACCAAATCTTAGTGGTATCCCCTTAATGCATAATGCGTGGCGTACAAGGGGATAGTTGCTCAAGTACAATTTCAGAACGAAAGCGAGAAAACTGAGGAAGATCGGGTACGTTCTAATTTGCGTTAACTCAATTTAATTTATTTTTCTTGGATATACACGTTATTTATTTGTATTTGGTAATTTTGTGAATTGTAGAAAAATGATGCACACAAGATCTATCAAGGTATGAATGACGGCAATAACATCAAACACTGTGAAGCGTATAAATTTTGGCACGAGAACCGCGATGGCCAACCTAAATGATGATGGGTTGGACTATGCGAGAAATGTGCCAAGAAATATAGCTAGGATAATGTCGCACAATTTTTCTCCGGGGAACTCGATCGGATCAAATAACCTATCGGAGGATCCTGATGACCCCCTACACCTCAATCCGCTCCCCAAATTTTTGAATTAGATGGTTCACTGTATGAGGGTGGAGCGAGGCCCATCGGCCTAAAACTCTTTAGAAAAAACATTGCAAGAAACAAGGCCTTGTATGATATTATTGCATCTGGTAGCGGTATCCAAACAATGCTTACGGAGATGAGGTTGGAGAAGAGACAAACGAAATAAGAAAAGGAAAGAAGAAGAGCGGAAGCAAATAAATAATGGCAAGCCAAAATGGATATAAAAATAGTTCAGCACTGATGCACACAATAAAAATAATATACGTCTACAAGAGCACTCATCTCAAACCTATATCTACTGAGACGGGCCAATATCATCTCCGATACTCTACCCCTTGTGGATACTACCGGCTTCCTTGGTTAGAACGTCATGTCTATGGGTCTCTTGCCTCATCCTCGCGCTATCTCCAGGTGGTAGCGGCACCATTTGTACCGTCAGTGTCCTCCTCAGCTGTAAGTTCTGAACGAGACAAAGGAAATTTATTTAGATTTGGATAAAATAAATATGACCTTAGCAAGTAAATATAAATAAATAAATTACTTACATGCTGATATAGTTGGTCGTCTATAATGTCATAACCCCTCGTCAGCACAGCAACCTTATCAGCCAACTGCTAGATCATCTGGGTGTCATACGTGGACTCTACAAGGGCGACTCGCTGCAAACCATAAGTCAGGTACCATAGCTCATCTAAGCCGTAGGAGGCAGACATGGGTGACAACTCCCTCAAGCGGTGGATGGGGATCACCTCACGCCTCCCTGTTCACTCCATGTTCAACCCCAAGTCTGGCCCCATCTCCAAGTCGGGCAGAGTAAAAGTCCTGGGACAAGCTGTGAACCTCTGCTAACGTAACTAATACAGGTGTAATACCAACCCTAAGTGCACTGGGTTCGAACATATCTATATTCCCCATCTTCTACGAATCTGTCAACGGGTGGCCAACCTCAAAAGTTTGGCTACGCCAGTATGTGGCGTAAGTCTGTCACTCCTCGTTCATCACAAATTGGTCACAATCAATGAAGTCTGACTCTCTCAAAGTCTGTAAATTAGCTGGACTAAGATATGGCGACATGTTGGACGGAGGATCCATCGGAATACTTGCATAGCCAGTCAACTGCCTCCAACATCTATTACCTAAGTAATACTCACAGTTTTTATTTTGGACTTGAAATGGCATTCTCTTACAGTATAGGTCCGACGCGATACGTACATCATCTAACTCGCAAGTTGCAGATGTACCCCAAGGACGCCAATTGATCAACTCAATAGTCTGGAGGTTAATGAGGTATTTGGCTATAGTAAACAAGTTCCATGCTTGATCATTTATTTTCTTCCTGTTCCCCTTCTCCCATGCTTTGAGGCGAGGATACGACGTTATCTTCAGCGCATTGTTGACAATAGGGTGACCAACCATACAATACTCGTAGAACCAATACTGCATTTCGGAATAACATAAAAAATAATTAGAAATTCTATTTACGACGTTTATTGGAAGATATTTTATTTGTATCTTGGGAAAAAGTGTTAGTGTACCTCAAGAAGTTGTAAAAATCCAGTGATGGCACCTCCGATCGTGACTGCGGTATCCAAGCCATGGTACAGAGAAGCAATAATAGTAGAACCCCAGTCATATGAGGGAGCTTCATCCAAATCGTCCATGACCTCGAGATATCCAAGCGGGATGGTGTCATTGGCCGTTTGGAATTATAAATATCCCATCATGAAAAGGATAAAAGCATGAGCCACCGTACTGTAATTAGACCAATCATATGTGACGGTCAAGTATGTCTTCAGATGTGTAATGCTGGCATTCCCACTCTTTGTATTGTTGGATGTAATGCGGGGGAGTAATTGCCTAACTTCGGATATAACACTCCATCGGTCGTTATACGGCAACTGTGTAGGATATTTGCCAATTGGCAATTATGTTAGTATTGTGAAATCCAATGGAGTGGTCCTTATCTTTGTGCACGGGAAGAGGAAAAGTGTGAGTTGTCGGCGACCAACGCTCTGCTAGCGCCTGAATTAGTTGATTATCGGAATTACCCAATTTTATATCCATAAACCTCCCGAATATCTTCACCACAGGATCCCTTATTGTCGGAATTGTGGAAATCTCGTTCCAAACTTTTATCACCGTAGTGAATGTGTTGTGCGGACGCATCGAATCGCAATTATGTTCATTGGAGCATTTTGTCCAACACTTTATTAACGAAAATAACAAAGTTACCATTAAACAAAGACTTACCGTGAGATCTTTGTCAGTGTGATATATATGACTGACGCAGTTTGGGAGCGCGGTAATAAACCGCATATGTGGAACTTCATCTTGGGTTGGGTGTGGCAGGCTTTGATTTTGTTCTACCTCTTCAAATACAATTTATTTTTTCCTTCTGAACCTCAATCGAGTTACGGCTTGTTCTGGATTTCTTGTCCCTCTAAACTCAGGAAATGTACTGGGGTGTGGGTCTCCCTCTGGCATATCCATTTGATTTTGAAAATGTTAGTAATTTTTTTCAAGGTTTTGGGCGAAATTGAGAAAGAGGAGGAAGAAACAGTGTGGGGAGGGAGTCGAGTTTGAGTTGTTTTGTTCAATAGAACTAGCGGCAGTGTTTTGATTTCAGAAAAAAAAAAAAAACAAATAAACAAACACGTCAGCCAACTACTGGAAGAAACGAGTTTGAGTTGGGTTTTAAGGGTTATGACGTGTTGGCCTTTTGTTAGAACCTATACTCGGCTGCTGGAGATGCTCTTAGCTCGTAACTCCACCATTAAAGTGTTGTCATTGCAACATTATTTTATATTTTCTCAAATTTTGTACTAATTATTTATTATAACGAGCATTATTTTATAAATAACAATATTATAACACCGTTATAACGGTGTATAACTTTGGCCAAAATGTAAAAGAGAATACTGAAAATAACATGTTATAATAAATAAAAGTATTATAACACCGTTATAGCATAAAATAACAGTGTGTAACAATAAAGAACGGGTGTTGTTTTTTAGAACGGAACGGGTTCAAGGCGTTACCGTTATTGTTATAGCGGTTTTTTAAAACTATGAAACCACTAGCACAATTTATTTGACCTGTTCATTTTAAATCCTGGCACATATTAGCTAATTTGATCTACGTGATCTTTGTTATTTATTGGTTTACTAGAGAGCAATCGCTTTCATTTCAGAATACTTAGAGCATCTCCAACAGATAAGGTATGCTATTCCGGTTTTGAATACTAGTATCCGTAATAGCATACCACTTTGCTCTAACATATTTCTCTTCAGGACCCACAATATTATTTTATGTGAAAGAGATAAGATTTTTATTAAAAATTGGGACCCACAAGTTCCTTAATTATAAGAGAAAATAAATGAAAAGAAGAAATATTTATAAGGAGCTCACAAAAGTAGTATGCACATACCACTCTCCAAGTTCCGGATTTGTATACTTTTAAGGGGTATGGGGGTGAGTATGTTGAACACTATACTCCTGTTGTAAGGGGTTTTCTAAAAGTATGTGAAAAGTGTAACAACATACCATGTTGTTGAAGATGCTCTTAGGGCCTTGTAAAATTACATTACTATATATCAGAACGCTATGACAATATCCCACTATTTTATTCTCCAACAACCTCAACGGTTCCACGCCCATCTCTTTATCTGTACGTGTATTTATGCCTCTTCCTCCTTGTATCTTTACAAGGCTTTAGAACGTCATCTACAATGTTCTCTCAATAGGAATCTGAGGGACATTACGTTAAGCGTCAATATCTATAAAAGCATAGCCAAACTCAGCTTAATAAAGAGCACCAAAAAAAGCGGGAAAAAACGAACTTAGCTATCGAAAACCCACATGATTAGAGGGAGATTTTAAGTCCCCCAACACCCTAATTAAGCCAAGGAGACCAAAAAGCGGTTCTATTTCGATCCCTACAACGAATTCCTAACAATTGTCTGTCATTTTCATGTATCAAATCATTATTTCTACATACATTCGTTCATGGTCTATAATACAAATCTCGGTATACCAACATGCACACTTTTTATCCGAACCTTTGCACTTCTCCCCCTAATTTTGAAATATCCGATCAAACAAATACTAAGATGAATCTATAGTGTGTTTGGAAGCCTTAGGGTGTGTTTGGTAGAAAAAAAATGAGATTTTTTTTTAAATACACCTTTAATTTATTTTATTTTCTTGAGAAACCATTTCTCAAGAGTAAACTATGTTTCTCGTCTAAGTGGGTAGGAAATCTTTTCCCACATTTTTGGCCTATATTTTCTTTATGAGAAAACATGTTTCTCATTTTGCCATTGAAGTTTACATACACCAGAGGCGGAACTACATGTAGGCTGACTTGGGCTATAGTTCGGGGTAAATATTTGATTTTTTTTTTTTTTTGTAGGTTTATTTCAAATGTAGTTACAATTACAAATGTCCTTATTTAGGAAAATAAGATCGTCAAATCTTTGTTTCCCTTTTCTATCTAACAATTTCTATAAACTTTAATTATCTATAAGTTTATAACTCTATCTCGACAAACAATGAATTTAGGAATTTATAACTATGGCTTAGTTTCGCCAAATCGATCTACCATCCCCAAATAATTCTTTGCCCAAACATGGCAAACTTCTGGTGAAATTTTACGAGCTTGAAAGCTTGGTTAGCTATCAAAAGTTCCCGGCTCAAAATCAAAGAAAAATTCTAGCTACGATCTATGAAACCTGCATAATGGGAATTATGATTGTCAAATTTCTTAATGGTTAAAAGTAACAGAGACATATTTCTAATTTCACAAACTTTCCGCATATAATTAGGTAGGTTATCTTCAAATTGTCTCTACAATTCAATACAAAAATTTCGGTTAGACCAATACTAGTGTAAAAAAGAAATTGGGCCTCCCCCCAACTAAATTCCTGGTTCCGCCCCTGACATACACAACATGTTACATGAATTAGGTGAACCATATTATGGCTGGGCCAAACCGGCATGTGCGTGTAGACCCCGCTACTGATGCAAGTTCGGATCGACGGATGCCTACGTGGTCCTCTACAAATCTTTCTCTCAGCATTGATTGGTTAACGCTTCTAATATCAATCTCCATATATCTTGGTAGGATCTTTTACCAAGTTCTCATCAAAATATTTTAAGATTCCCAAAACACATATTATGTGGTCAAGATGAAGTATTGTTGGGCTAAAATAGTCCTATTGTCCTAAATTTGGCCCCCAGTTTATGGTTGTGGATTTCTAAAAAGCAACGACAATATCTCCTTTTGTTCTCTCTGAGTATTTCAAGTGTTTTGCCCAGTTTTCTTCCATTTTCAACCAAAAGTTCAACTTTTTTTGAAGTGGGGTTTTTGCCTTTTTGGTGTCTGGGTATGTCTGAAATGACCAAATTTTAGTGAAAGATTGGATTTTTAAGAGTGGGTTTGTGTTCAACATTGGAGATTTTAGTGGTAAAGTTGGATTTTGAGTTGGGGGAGCTGAAGGGAGGAGAAAATGAGAAGCTGATGAGGGGAACTATGTTTCCAAGGCTTCATATCAATGATACTGAGCAAGGTGGACCAAGAGCACCTCCAAGGAACAAAATGGCTCTCTATGAGCAGCTATCTGTTCCTTCTCATAACAATGGTGGCATCTTGGTTCCTCCCGCCTTGTCGAACAAGGTTTGCGCACAATGCTTTTATCTATTTATTTGAGTTATTGTTTTAGGTATGATCTAGCTGATGCTGGTTACTTTGGGTGTACTTTGTGAAATAAGTGTTGCTTTGATTTATATGCATATTAATAGATAGTGGTGATGCCTGATTTAGGAGGAAATGTATGGATTTAGTTTTTATTAATGGCCTTAAGTTCATGATTATACAAATGTATGTAGTTTGGGTGAACTAATATCGAATTAATCCCCTGGTTTATCCATTTTTTTTTTTCAGAGGATATGGTTAATGATTTTGTACTAAGCCATAGACAAGTTTTAATTTCTTGTTTATCCGACGCACATGAGGATTTCGATACCGTAAATGACTTCGAAAGAGAAATATCATTTAGATCTCTTTTCTTTTTTATGTTTTCCTTTAATTTTGACCCCAATTAAGATGAGTGGTGTATTATGTCTTCCATTTACTACATCAATTAAAATGAGTGATGTATCATGCAGGGGTGTAAGCGCGGGCGTGAAAGTACCACCATGTTTACCCACCTTTACTCCCCTCCAATACCTTCAACTGAGAATGAGAAGGCTCATTCTCGTTCTTCCGATGCTATTTGTTTGAATACCAAGGTTAGTTCCAAGCGCAAATCCATGAATGAGAGGCATGGGTTATTAACTACCACAGAGGATTTATCACCAACAGTTGAATGCAGTTCTTCCTTACCTCATGACTATTCCACCTCGAAGATCTGTCGTGGGAAGAAACTTGGAGGTGGGGATGATATCAAAGTTCTTCCATTTACTGCATCAAATCCTAGCTTGAATTCTGTTATGCAGCTTCGAAACACCCGTGATAAGCATCTCAAACGAACCAACACCACACATCTAACATCAAGACAACATACAAGAAATCAGAGTGAAGAGAATTTGAACGAGTTTGTTGCAAGTAAGGACAGTGGACAAAAGCCGGGAAAAATAGCTTGTAGTAATAGCATTTCGACTGAATCTACGGGGTTTGCAGAAGATAGCATTGGGTACTGTGAAGATAAGGCATATGGGTCCACAGAACTGGGAAATTTGGAAGCAAATGACGCTGTATCAGAAACTTCCATGGTTGACTCCTTGCCAGGTTTCGACATATCTCCTGGTGATGTTGTAGGAGTTATAGGCCAGAAAAAATTCTGGAAAGCAAGAAAAGCCATTGCCAAGTAAGTTTATAAATTTAGTCATTTTATTTGAGTGATATGCTTTTTTTTTCTTTTGCCAACAAGCGTAGAAGTTTCTTACATCGTAATTATGTTTTATAATCTTTATAAGATACGAGGATTAAACAACATATGACAGGATTTTAATGTGTGTGCTCATATTATCTTCATGTACATGTCCATATCTCATATATCATTTCATCAACATTTACTTAATTACGTCACGTTGCTATCTTGATTTTATAAATATTCACTTGATAAAGTACTTACTATATGTTTTCTCTTACAACTTTCAGTCAACAAAGGGTGTTCGCGGAACAAGTTTTTGAGTTGCATAGACTTATCAAGGTGAAACACGATCATAGCATTCTTCTTGTTTTTCGATATCTGATATGTTAAATAGTAGTTACAATGCATAATCTGATTACCTCTTCAATTACAATCAGGTTCAGAGATATCTTGCTAGGTCTCCACATCTATTGCTTGAAAACAATTCATGTGTTAAAGAACCTGCTATGAAGGTACCTCCTAAGAAATTTCCAAAGTCGCCAGCACCAATTGCTAAACAGAAAAGTGGTTCTCAAAAGCCAATTCAAAGCCGTGATCAGAATGAACCTGATGCTTCCAGTACTAAAGTGAGCCCATGGATTTTCAAACCTCCACCAGGGAACCAATGGTTGATTCCTGTGATGTCTCCTACGGAAGGACTTGTTTACAAGCCATATAGGGGGTCCTTTCCTCCAACTGAAGGGTTCATGGAACCAAGTTATGGGGCTCCAGTCTTAAATCAGGTTTATGCTCCTCCAAATACTCACGTAGCTCCATTTCATCTCTCTCCTTATTATGTGTCTGTCATGAACTCGGCTACGTCTTTAGAGAGAGTGAGACCCCAGTTGGTGGGTGATAGCATGTCAAACCAGAGGAACAACACTATTCCACGACATCCTCAGAAGTTGCAACCATTCAAAGACAGTGCACTGGAAGATTTTGCAACGAGCAATGCGTTGGTTAGATTGATTGCCCTGGGCATGGATGGTTCAGACCACCCGATTCAAACTCAAAGTAGTAGGCAAGAGTCATCAGTGATCAAGGCTGTGCCTCACAATCCAAAATCTGCAACTGAATCTGCAGCAAGGATTTTCCAATCCATACAAGAAGAAAGGCAGAAAAGGTAATCCAGAGGGTTAATCTAAGATTGATTGTGCACTCCTTTTTGATAGGCGATTAATCATGTATTAAAAATCTAATGATATTTTGTAATGGGGGTTGTCCCTTATCTGATCTGTCTTACTGTAAACATCTTTTCATGAAAGATCAGTAAAGATTATTGTTGTATATTCTGTCTATTGCAAATTGTGCCGCTTAACAGATTTTGTTGGGTTACAAAAGTTACTATCAAGTATCTTAAATGGTTGTGTATCTTAGGTTAATCTTGTATGTTTTATGGGGTGACTAAGAAACCGCTACTGAACTGATCTTTGTTCTCACATATGCAATGTACCCATACTTCGGTTTTTTTCACAGATATACAAGGTTTCTATTTCCTGCTAATGGTGTTTATAGATGAGCATTGCTTGTTGTTTACTACAAAGTTGCTCATGTGTGCACAGCAAAGATGCCGGTTTGAGCTATAGTTTTTGTCAAAAAAACTGCAAGTAGAATCTCATTTCGGTGAAAATCGCCAATGATGCAATAGTACTCGGACGTACTCGGCCGAGTTGCCTCAGGATCAGTCTGATCCGATCCGAGTTTTCCAAGTTTGGCTGAAAACTCATAAAAGATGTGACTCAGAGCAACTCGTCCCAACTTGAGCGAATTTTCATAAGTTTCTCGAATCGGATCGGTGGATCGTTGTTGTTTTTTGTTGTAAAGATTGATTTTAATGCTATTTGATATGACAAAAGTGTATGAATATCAAAATGTGATACAACAAAAGCACTGGCTATAGTACCCCATTTTAGTTTTTTGCCTCAATTATACAATAGTGCATATAGACTTGAACAATAGGTACATAGTTTGTTTTAGTTTGTTTTTAGTATCTGGGACCTGCATACAGTTGCCCCTAACCAATACAAGTGGTCGTTCCATGGTCGACCAGTAGAATCGAAGTAAAAAAACTTCGACCTTGAAGAGTCACTATACAGGTAGCAACTCCTACTGGCTTTTAAATACTTCATTTTGTATGACTACATCACATCATCCGCAATGAACTGCTTCGCAGTATCGTTCACTCTCCACCTCTTATTCAATGTCTCACTCATCATTTCATAGACATTCCCATTTAGCTGAGTTGGGCAACAATGTAATATATCCATCACCCCTTTTTGGAAATAGGTTAGCGGTACCCTAAGACCATAGACCACTTGATTGAGATAGCACAAGAACCCATCATTTGAGCCTAACTCACAGACCAATTATAGTACGATATTTCCACATCGTCATGAATTCCTCTCCCCAACTTCCACAGCCCGAGACTAGGCACTTCGTAAAACACATTTTCCCCCCGAACTGAAAAAAACTTCCTGAACCACAAGTCTTGCTCCATTACGTATTCCCCTCATCTCCCCGTTAATTTATTTTTATATTTCAAAAATTCTTTTCCGACATTTACTCCTTCTGAGTATATAAAAAATTCTTCATCATCATCATCTGTCTTTGTTTTGGCATCCTCCTCTACTACGTCCTCGATTGGATGGGCACATTTTCTACAATACCCATTGCTACTTCCCTATTGTCTACAACATCCTCCATACCACCACAATCGTCCTCTTTACCCGATGACGATGTTTTTTTAGAGTTGGACGATACTACAAATTTACTTCTAGGGCTTAAGTTTTTAGTACGCATACTCGACCTACAAATAAAATAATTTTCATTTATTCAGTCTGTCTCTACGATTCATTTCTTACACAGTTACATAATAATCTACAAAAAAGAAAATGAAACCCCATCCATATATTTTTTTTTCTCTTATTATCTAACTGACCCAAACAAATTGGGAATACATACCCCCAAACATAAATTCTATACTAATTAAATACCGAAACAGCATAGAAAAATTTCATTCAGTTCCCCAATTACCCCACATTCTAATTTATCCACATATAGAGTCTATTGTTATAGAATCACAAGTGGTGGGAACCTAACCTAAATGATTGGAAATCCCAAGAAATAAATTTAATGGGAAAAACAAATTACAGTGATAAAGAATCATGCAACTAAGGATCTTGTCACTCCAAAATTCATCTCGCTGTACATAATGTATATATGCATAATTTCTTGAAGCGACTGTGAGGTTGAGTTTCTTAAACTCTTAAAGAGTTCTATATCTCATTATTTGAGTGGGGTGTCTAGCTACAATAACACTTTTCATAGACTCACCAAGGTGATTGTGGAAGGGCGGCCGCTTCCTATGAGAATTGGGCTAAAATCTCTAAAGCATTCACATATACTAGGATTAAGCACATGCCCGAAATGTGTTGGCATTTAGAACTTGCACTTAGTAGGATTGTATGTGGTTTTCTTCACTATATAAAAACGAATAATGAGTTCAAGACTCTTGATCACTTATTATTCTTATACGTTGTAAAACACACATTTACTTAAGTACGTCTCTATATATTGAAACTGAACTCTCGTTTCTTTCCTTTCTCCTTTTAGACAATTTTAAAAGTTGGGGATTGTTGAATTTTTTTCAAAACTTACTTTTATGTGGGTTTAACCCCTTGACTCTTAAATACGTCTCATACTCTTGAATCCAAACTATAGCCACCTAAAAAGTTTAGTTCCACGTTGTTTGTTTATAAACTACAAAATATGAAGTGGAGAGAGGAATATAAAATATTCGGGGAAGAATTAGGGTTTTGAATCAGTTATTTTGGTGCATTGGCGATGGATGCTGGTAATCCTCTATCCAAGAACTCCATCGAGTTTATGACCAACCCTCACTTTTCAAGTTGCGGAAAGATGATGGATTTGTTCCGTCCAGTACTCCAAATTACGACGATTACAGGATCTACTGCTGTTTGTGTCTCTGATGGTACTCTTTCGATATCTTACAAGCTTTCGATGAAAAAGAAAAAGAAGTTGCAAATAGGGTCTATTGTTAGGTTGGACAAGTTTTGTATCTCCCCACAAGACTTCAAGTGAGTATATATCTTTCAAGTTTTCTTATTTCTTATAGTCTAGTTACTTGATTATTCTTTCGTAACTCTTTTTTCCTTTCTGAACATGTTGGCTGGATCAGGATCTGTGTCACTGAGCTGACTGTGGTGCATAAAATGTATATACAAATTGGACATCCAAAACCTTACGCTGTTACAACCACTGCTCCTGCTCTTCAATCTACTACTGCGGAGACCTTGAAATCTCTTTTGGATCATTCAGGTAATGTTCTCTACTCTTTTTAGTTACTAGTAGCAATGGGCACTTCTTGGAAAAATGTTTTGGTCAAGTGTGAGTAGCTTATAAGTATATATCTTCTTCACATAATTATAAACTTCATCAAAAGATTCTTCCTATCAGTCACCTCAAGTAAATAAACTGTCACAAACAAATTTCAGTATACAAAACTCTACCTTTTTGAAATTCATCTCCAGATTATTATCATCTTGGGGCATCATATGTTCATTATTCCGGGTCTGACACACTCCTTTGTGGACTCTATAAACTGATCATTGTCCAGTGGTTGCACACATTGTTGTGTGGGAAGGAAGATCCACTGATAACTCAACATGCAGGCTTTTGATTAAGTGGCATGTGGTCCTTGTTGCTCAAATACTCATGGTTTGAGTATGATTACTTCAACTTTCGCACTTATGGTGGTGTTCCAGTAGTTCTTGGGATATAAGCACAATTTTAAACAATAATAAAAAATAAAAAAAAATCTTAAATGACATTGAAATACCATAGAACAGGATAATTGAATATTTTTGTACAACGGATATGATGGCCGGCTAGAAATTCTCCCATTTTGCAGCAAGGGGCGATGAAAGAGTTAATGAGTGTATTAAGGGCCGTTTCAATCGACAACGGGCAACTTCGGCTTTTAGGCACTCAAATTTAGTAATTGTACCGACAAACTACAAAATACGGAGAGGAGCTGGAAAAAGAAAAGTAACATGATAATTGATAGTACCATTTATATAATGACGTGGAAGAGTCCCCCAATCTCGCCATGGAAAATGATGTTAAGGTACAATCATAGAAAATTATGAACTGGATTTTTCCTTAGATACCTTTGTTTAGGAATTCAGTTTTACAAATCACAATATTAAACGTCTAGAGAAGGAAAGTTCATATAAAGAATGGGGCTTATGGTATAGAAAGGAAAAACATACATTAAAGATATAAGACACCTTAACATCATTACCTATTAGACATCGAGATTCCCCAACATTCATTTAACCAAAGAAGATCAGGGGGTTTCACTGCATGTATAAAAACATGAGAAAGATTGATTCGATGGTCAAGAAATTAGGGTTTATCATGAATGTCTTCAGAGAAAAGAGGATTAAGAAGAGCCTTCTACTATTATATTACAACTACAAAAATAAGCATCTGACCTATGAAAACAAAGAACCCCGCAAACATCTAAAGATTTTATTTTATAAAATATGATGTGTATAAGCTATTGTACCCGTAAAAAATACATGTATGCGAGACTTTATATTTCTAGAGTCCAAATATCTATGATAATTCAAATGACTTTGATGATAAATTATAATAAGTTACATTCATATGTATATATCCACAAGATTCGTCAGATTACTTGTATCTTGTAAACACCATTTTATATGAGTGGTTACCATACTTTATAGTAATTCATCAAAACTAAACACAAATTCAACTTAAAAAAAGCAACCCTGAATGGAGAAAACTAACACTCACGGGGGTTAAGAAATCGATCTTACTCGACTGAAAAGATTGGTACCGTACTTACACCTGCTCATCTAGAACCTTATATGCCTTAGAGAGGGTTCAATCGCTTCATTATCCAACTTCCCCAATAAAGCAACCTGGATCAATCACAACTGCCAAATACCGTTTTTTAACAATTGGAAGTTTTTTATAGCATATTTTCGACCAATTCTATATGTCTGCTTAAGGTCAATATTAGGCATTGAATTGATGCTTCCTTTGGGATATTCCAATTGCCTAACTCCCTGATTACACATCAAAAAACTGTAATACGAAAATTACATCACGTAAACAAAGTATAGATCAGTAGATGTGGTTGTAAATATCCTTGCTTGTAAAATATTTACCTACAAACTAAGATAGCCGCAACTTTTTAAGGCTTTCTTATGAAAGGTTCAAAATAGTTACTATGTATAGGGCTGGTATTCTATTTTCTTTCCTTCGGTTGGTAACGGATAGGCGGGCAATCCCAAAATATTGAGCATGATGCTAAAGGTGAAGCAATCCCAAAATATAACAACAGAAGAAGTGTCTTTAACTAACAGTTGGGGTCTTAAGCAAGTTGTGACAGTGATTTTATAATGTTCATGTAGACTTCAATAGTTTAAGAACCCAAAATTTCAGTGCCACTATGAATATCTAATGGAAGAAACATAAACAGGGGCATGGTATTTAAGAGAGCGAAAAACAATAAAAGAAAATATGGAATGTAACATTATCACTCTAGAGTCCTCCCCATCCTAGAGATGGATGCTAGGGGAAAGCCGTACTTTGGAGTGTAGTTGGTTGTCTTTTTTGTTTTGTTTTTCATTTTGAGGTAATGCTCATCCCGTGACATCCCCCTCCGGTGTTTCATACTCATGGATAATGAGATCATTGGACAAATAAATATCCTTTACGACTTATAAACTTTGTTTCCATTCCACTTAAATATTAACAGCGTTTTAGTTCATTCGGATCTGGACACATGAACAGGGTAGGCAGCTTTGAGTTATTTCTTATAACTACTCTTTTTTTCCAGGTCTGATTGGGTCTTTAAAACGGCCACGTTCAGCTTTGAACGAGGGAAGAGACAATTCTTCTAAAGTTTTGGATCTGTGGAGATCATATGCAGATAAGGTTTTACATAGTCTGATTATATATTTAAGGGGTTATGGGCTCCTACAAACTGAAAAAGTTTGTAAAATGACTGCTATATCACATACACACGAATTTATCAGGAAAGTGGTTCGGACTGATGATGGAAGATATGTAGTAAAAGTACTGGGAGACAACATAGAGAAAATGAAGAACTTGAGCGGCGAAAAACAAACAAACTGTATTTTGATTTTGCAGAATCAGCTTTGTGACTGGGCCAATGGAGCTGATATCAAAGAGCGCCTCATGAATATCCATGAGGAGTATTTTAAATTTCAAAGTCGTGAAGATTCCAAAAAATAGGCTGAGGTAAATACTGTAGTTAGATAAATAAAGAAATGTCACAGATTGCGTGGCAAAATAGACGCCTCAGATTAAGAAATGTCACAAGTTCCAATGGTTCACAATGTGGGGAATTTTAAAAAAAAACGGTTCACGATATGTGAAATTATTTTAAGAAATTAAAAGTGCCGCGTATTTTTATTTATTATTTTTTTTCTCTTTCCTCTTTCATGTCATGTGGCAAAGTATTGGTGGGTTGTGTAAAAAGCACACCTTAAGGGTCAACCCAATGTTGTAAAATTTCACACATCATGAATCGTTTGATGCGTCTATTTTGCCCAGCAGCAAGGCCGTCTTGCTTGAGTGGCAACCCAAACAACAACAAAAACACACCATGAGGGTCGGTTCAGAGACACCCAAGGTAGGTTCTATTTTTTTCAATGCTACGCAGTTCTGAACTGCGTGGCAAAATAGATGCCTCAGATTAAGACACATCACAAGTTCTAACGGTTCAGAACTGCATGGCGAAATAGACGCCTCAGATTAAGACACGTCACAAGTTCCAACGGTTCACGATATTTCCATTGTATTAAGATAGAGAAGAAGAGGAGCTCACAAGTTTCTTTGGTAAAATGGGGAAGATAGAGTTCATGTTTTACCGAACCAGATTAATATTGATTTGCTCTAATTAGCATGTCGTTTACGTGTACAAAATGTTGTTTTACCTTTAAACAACAAACCCAACGACGTTGTTAAACCCTTCAGATAGAAACCAAAACCAAGCACCACTCCAACTCTCCTCATCAAACCCTAATCGAGAACAACAAACCCTAACAATGTCAGACGGAGAAATCAACGTTCAGATGTCAACCACAACCCTAGCCAACGGCTCAGATTCACCCCCAAAATCCAAATTCTCCAAACGCACCCTCATTAAAACCATCCTCTCCCGTCCCGACGGTGGTGTTGGCTTCTCCGGCCAAAAGGTCACCGTCGGTGGATGGGTGAAGACCGGAAGAGAACAAGGGAAGGGTAGTTTTGCATTCTTGGAGCTCAACGATGGGTCATGTCCGTCGAATCTTCAAGTTATCGTCGACACATCTGTCGCTGATATCGGACAACTTGTCCAGACTGGAACATGTGTGTTGGTTGAAGGAGAGCTTAAGAAACCACCGGAGGGGACGAAGCAGAATGTGGAGTTGAGGGTTGAGAGGGTTGTGGAGGTTGGACCTGTTGATCCGGCGAAGTATCCGTTGCCGAAGACGAAGCTTAAGCTTGAGTTTCTTAGAGATCAAGTCCACCTTCGAGCGAAAACTAATACGGTAATAATTATTTTGGTTTAATTGTGTGTTGGGTTAGTTAAAGTTGATTGCTTTTTGTAGAATGTAATGTTGCGCATTAATAGAGCTTATTAGTGACATTGATTCTAGGAAACTGAGGGAGCGATGAATTTTTTCGAACTAAATGGACCTTGTAAGCTGATTGTGTAATTGTGGTTGTATCCCTAATTTATGACTACCAATGCTAGATTAACTACATTTAGTCGGATTTTGTAATCACCTACAACGTCTCCAATTTGGTTTAGTAGTGTTTGGGTGGTTTACTTTGTGTAGATTTTAATGATGGAGTCATCAGTAAAACTTTCTTTGATGATAGTCTAGTTCAAGGCTTCAAGTCTTCAAGGTGGAATCGGCGAGATAGGGAATTAGTTACAGGGGGTTATATCACACCTATCATAACCGAAACCAACAAAAGTATCATTTGAGTCCAATATTCTCTATGTAACTCTCTTTTTTAACTTGGGAAGTTATTTGAGATCTCATGAGGGATAAAGTTTTGATCTATCCGTCTCGATTGTTTGGCTATTCCCCTGTTTGGTTACAACTTACAACAGTCTTATTTCTGCAAAATCTAGGAGTCCTAATATCACAAGATTTAAGTTTTGATCTATCCGCCTGTACATACTTGAAGCACATCATGTATGAGCTATTATTTGAACTTATGTTAGTTGTATCCCCATGATGGTCAAATGATAGTTATCATCTCTATTGATTTACCACTGCTCAACCTTCATGGGGATGACAATTAACATCAGTTCATTTAACTTCTTATATATGACATCCTATGAATTATGTACTGACTGTGGCTTTCGGTTCACTTCTCATTTGGGACACATGTCGATCAAACAATGTAGTTAGAGACCTACCATTTGATATTTGTGGATGCATCAATGTTTTTCCTACCATATTGTATTGAGGTGACAGTGTCATTAGTCAAAATGAAAACTAATGATTTGGGCATAAAAAATCTTGATGTTAAAGGTGAGAGTTCATATGTGCTATCATAAGACGAAACATGTATTATCAAGACTATAAAACTATTCCAACGTATGTTAGTTGTTACACACTCAATGGTTGAATGGTGGCCATCCCCTTGCGATTCATCTCTGTTCAGCCATCATATGGAATACAACTAACATTGGTTGGATTTGTTTTTTATTTATGCTACTGCGTTATGACTTGTGCAACCAAATCGAGCCTTAAGATCTCTCTCCTTATGGACGAATATCACACAAAGGTTGATAGATCAAAAATGAAAAATGTCCGCTAAATTAGAGTTACAGTTTTATTCAAGAAATGATAACATTACAAGATTACTAGCAAAATCTGAAATATTCACTAATGGGATCCTCAATTTTATAAAGGAATGAGGTCTTCCTACATTTAATTCCATCCTACCATCTTGTATAAAAGCACCTCGTCCAGCAAGTTGATCTGAGCTAAAATTTGCTTCCCTCCATGTAGAAGTAAATCTAATCTCCTTTATCTTTTCTTTAGCTTCATACCATTCTCCAATTAAGGACCAAAGAATATTTCCAGAACAGAAAGCAGTCACTGCAGCTGCAGAGTCAGATTTTACCCAAGCCACCATCAACCCATTTGAAGCAATACAGGCCACCCTAATAATGATAGCTCTACACTCTGCATAGTAACTAGTAACATTTTCCAGGCCATAGGAAATAGTTCTCAGCACATCACCCTTATGATCTCTAATTATCACACCAATGGCACCCTTGCCAGGATTGCCATTTGATGAACCATCGGTATTAATCTTGACTTCATTATGAGCACGCAGTTTCCAGAAACAGGATTTAATAACTGGGGCATAAGATGAGTAGGAACCATCAACCTATAAATAACATCAATCCTATTACGAATTTTTGGCTGGACCCACCTTGGGCTGGACCCAACTTCTAACAAAACTCAATCTCTGCTGGTGATTACTATTTAATTACCTTTTAACGATAAAATGTTGCAGTTTAATTAATAGGGTTATTTGCGTAAGTTTAAAGACAAAAGTCTTTACATGGAAATAGCCGGATACAAAATATTTTGTTGTGGCCAATTTCCTAATTGCATAAAGGTTTTCCTTCCCACCTTTTGCGGTATACTAGTTTCTATTTCCCTCTTGGAGATTGCTTTAAACCATCCCTCTTTATCCTCTCTCGACTCTCTTGATTTCGCCCCAAACCGTTGTTACAAATTCTCTGGTGATTCACTCTCTCTCTATCTTTTTTTTTTTTTCTTTTTTCGTTTCCAATTCAACAGTATTTGATTTCGAAATCGAATTAATCCCTAGTTAATCAATGTCTTTACACTTCAGTGCGATATCCACTTCACCTCAAGCAACTCGTGAATTCACAGTTGAATCTATGCTGTCAGGGGCGCCGCCGGGGCGCTCTGGGGCGGCGCCGGGGCGCCCAATTTATAACTATCCGCCCCGCCACCCTAGGGCGCCGCCTTAGGGCGCTTGAAAGAGCGGGCGCCGCTGAGGCGGGGCGCCTCTCTTAAGGCGCTGGGGGGCCCCAGGACGCCCTTGGGCGTTTTTTTTAATTTTAATTTTTTTATTCTAGTTTTTCCAATTGTTTTGGCTTAATAATAAATAAATAAATAAATAACAAAAAAAACAACAACATAGAATTGCCAAATCATTTGGCTTAATTATTTAATAAATAAATAACAAAAACCAACTAACTGTTTTCAGTTGCGATCTCTCTCTCTCTCTTCAAAGTTTTCAAATCTCTGTAACTCTCTCGAATTCAAATTTTGATTCTTTGCAACTCTCTCACAAGTAAATAATCTCTCTATTTCAAGGTTATTTTGATTGATTGATTCCAATTCGAAATTAGGGTTGGAATGTTATTTTGATTGATTGATTGATGATTCCAATTTTCATTGTGAGCTGCTTTGTTTAGGGTTGCTATCTCTCTGATCTCTGAATTGATTGATTCCAATTCAGTTCTCATTGTGCTCTTCATTATTACTTATTGTTAGTTGACTCAGTTCTTGCCCCTTTTTTTCTTCTTCTGCAAAGAGCCAAATACTAATTAGATGTTTAATAGTTAACATGTAACAAGGGAAGAAGAGTATAAGAAGATGACTAGTAACTACTTAGATGTTTGAAACTTTGAATTAAATAATTACACATACTACAAATTACACATTGACATGTTACAAATTTACACATATATTACACATATTACAAATTTACATTCTCCCGCCTAGCGCTCCGCCCCGCCTAGCGCCCCGCCCCGCCCTGCCAGTGACCATGCCCACCGCCTAGCGCTCCGCCCCGCCCCTGACAGCATAGCAGTTGAATTAACACACCCCTCGTCTTTTATAGATGTTTCAACACATCTATACCTCTCCAGTGTGATTTACCGGTTGAAATCTGTCTCAATATTCACATTAACCTGCAACCTCTTTTGTTTGGATTCAAAAACATGAATGAATCCAATGATGTTGATCTCAATGTTCCAGAGCATGAAGATCCCAATCTTTCAGTTGAAGAGGAAGAAACTCCTAATGTTGAAGAGGATGAAGGTCCTAACCTTCTAGAGGAAAGTCCTAATAGAAGGTCCTAATATTGTTGTTGTTGAAGAAGAAACTATACTCCGACGACAAAGTGTTCGACAAAGAAGAACACCGACACCAATCTATAACGTTACAACACATGTTTCTAAGAAAGGAAGTAGAAAGAAACCCACTCCTAGGCGAAGGCAACCCCAACCCCAACCCGAATCCCCGAGTTTGCAACCCCAACCCCAACCTTAACCCGAATTTCCGAGTTCGCAATACCAGCCCGCCCCAACCCCAACCAGAATCTCCCACTCCAAATGTACATATGGGACGGAATTAATGAAGCAATTTGCAAATTTAGATTCAAGTACTCGAGTATATGATGTAATGAAGATTTTGAACTTTTGCAACTATTACAAAAATGTAGACCTCAGATAATAACCGATAAAAAAATTTGTTCGTCTTTTAATCCAATTGAAGCAAGTACCAAGAGTTTTGCGGCTGAATTAATTAAATTACAAAGTATTGTTTGGATTTGAAAGCATGAATTGGATCAAAGGAAGGTAAATATGAAAGTACTTTACTTTGTAATTTAATCAGATTAGCCGCAAAACTCTTGGTACTTGCTTCAATTGGATCAAAGGACGAACAAATTTCTTTATCGGTTATTGCCGTGAAGTCCACATTTTTGTAAAAGTTGCAGAAGTTTAAAATCTTTATTACATTAGAAACTTGAGTACTTAAATATAAATTTGCAAATCACTTCATTAATTTTGTCTCATATGTCGATAGGTTGTGAATCATAAAAACATCTACATTTGGAGTAGGAGATTCGGGTTGGGGTTGGGGCTGGGGCTGGGGCTGGGGCTGGTGTTGCGAACTCAGAGATTCGGGTTGGGGTTGGTGTTGTAAACTCGGAGATTTGGGTTGGGGCTGGTGTTGCGAACTCGGAGATTCGGGTTGGGGTTAGGGCTGGTGTTGCGAACTCGGAGGTTGGGGTTGTGGCTGGTGTTGCGAACTCGAAGATTTGGGTTATGGTTGCAAACTCGGAGATTCGGGTTGGGGTTGCCTTCGACTGGGAGTGGGTTTCTTTCTACTTCTTTTCTTAGAAACAAGTGTTGTAACGTTGTAGATTGGTGTCGGTATTCTTCTTTGTCGAATACTTCGTCGTCGGAGTATAGCTTCTTCTTCAACAACAACAACGTTAGGACCTTCCTCTTCTGAAAGATTAGGAGCTTTATCCTCTTCTTCCTCTTCAACTGGAAGATTGAGACCTTCAACTTCAACTGGAACATTGAGATTAATGATAACATCATTGGATTCATTCAATCCAAACAAAGGAGGTTGCAGGTGGTTAATGTGAATATTGAGCCAGATTTCAACCGGTAAATCACAGTGGAGAGGTATAACTCTGTTGAAGTTCAACACATCTATAAAAGGCGAGGGTGTGTTAATTCAACTGTGAATTCATGAGTTGTTTGAGGTGAAGTGGAATCCATTGCATTAAGTATAAAAATATCGATTTAATAGAGATTAATTCGATTCCGAAATCAAATACTGTTGAATTGGAAACGAAAAAAGAAAATAAAAGATAGAGATAGTGAATCAACAGAGAATTCGTAACACCAACCTTAGGGCGAAATTAGAGCAATTTCATCAAACTAGTGAATTCGTAGCACCAACCTTGGGCAGAAAAGAAAAGAGGGAGAGATTGAATCACCAGTTTGGGGCGAAATCAAGAGAGTCGAGAAAGAATAGAGAGGGATGGTTTGAACTTTAAAGCAACTTCCAAAGAGGGAAATAGAAACTAGTATATGCCGCAAAGCTGTGGGAAGGAAAACCTTTATGCAATTAGGAAATTGGCCAACAAAATATTTTGTATCCGGCTATTTCCATGATTTGATAGGGACCCCACTTTTATGACGCAAATAACCCTATTAATTAAATTGCAACATTTTATCGTTAAAAGGTAATTAAATAGTAATCACCTGCAGAGATTGAGTTATGTTAGGAGTTGGGTCTAGCCTAAGGTGGGAACCCAACTGGGTAAAGGTGTCCTACTGGACTACTAACAAGCCTATATGCCTTTAGGGTTTATGGGGAGAATTTGAGAGATTATAGATAACCTAACTTGGGTTATCCTTTGTAATACAGAACCTTGAGGATAAAGAAAGATATTATTCATCGATAAAGATATCCCTACTCTTCTCTCATATCATTGTTTGTGATTAACTGATAGAGTAATATCAAATATTATCCAGCACGTTATGAGCTAGTGGATTAGAAGAGACACAGAACTCTCCAAATCAACGTTTTCCTGAGATTTTTTTTTTTGCGTTGCGGAGAGATAATCTTTACCAATTTCGTTATTTCTATATATTAATCGCTTGTCCTATGATATAGGATATCTAGAGGGATTATTATTATTTTTTCAGATTAAAAAGCTATTTTTATTAATTTTTAACCCTTGATAAATGGATGTTTTCAAACTAAAATAATGATCGTTGTGGAGATCGGATTGACGCACAATTAATTTTGTTACGTAGCCTATTCCACAACGATCACATTGGTATATGGCATGTCTCATGGAAATGTCCCAATCGCTGGAAAATTGGCGTGGAAACTGGGTAGTTCACGGCCAAAAACCTTTTTTATTACGGCGGCTATGTTTAATATTTTTTTTAAAATTATTTATTACCTGTTGTTTATGACGTCATCAGTCCAAATCCAATTTTGGAAATTGGACTAGATCAGAACTGACCCATGCTGACATAGCAGTGACACGTGGCATGCTGACATGGCAATGGGACCCACCCCATACTGACGTAGCAGTGTCACGTGTCAAGGACACGTGACATGTTGAGCAACTAGTTATTACAACATCTTTTTCAGTTTTCTGCTGGACTGCCGGGGTCATGGTAGAAGGGCCAGTTCGGAGAACCTAACTAATTCTTATTAGCTTTAAAGGGTATGTTTCTTAAACCTGTATCGATTTGGGTATTTATTTTGCTTAAACACCTTAAGGGGCTGAAAAGGCTAGACTGCTGCATATATAGGGACAGAATTCGTATAAGTACACTGTATTTTAATTCAAAAAAGTATCGTCGATGTTTTGTTTGATCATAAATCTCTAAAATGTCAAAAAAATATAGTGCTCCATTAATCCTTTGCATGTTAAATTTCATCCAGGTTGCCCAAGTCCAAAGAACTACCCCCAGCGAAGCATTCAGTATTGTAGTAGGCGATCTATGTTTAGTGTCATTGATTCCACATGATGAAGTTTAGCCAATAGCATATGAAATAGGAAATAGTTCTCAGCACATCACCCTTATGATCTCTAATTATCACACCAATGCCACCCTTGCCAGGATTGCCCTTTGATGAACCATCAGTATTAATCTTGACTTCATTATGAGCACGTAGTTTCCAGAAACAGGATTTAATAACTGGGGCATAGGATGAGTAGGAACCATCAACCTATGAATAACATCAATCCTATTACGAATTTTTGGGAAAAGACATTGTAAAGTTTTAATCTTCTCCTGTATCGTTTAGCATATCCTCCATTTTGTAACATCAATCCTAGTGCATAGTTATAAATCAGCCGTCAAGTCATCACAAGATACATCTTGTGGTATTCTATATTCCCCGTCTTCCTTAGCCACTAACTTTTTGATCCCACATCTCCACATATTCTGGCATTATTTGCTATTTCAAATAATTAATTTGCCACAACATAACATTCCATTGGAAAAATTCTAATGTATCTATGGTGATCATAATTTCATTTTTTGACCTCTATTCACTGGCCTCAAATAGGAGGCAAAATTAAATCCCCACGTGTTACATAACTTGGAGCGCATCATGTATAAACAGTTAATTGAACTCCTATTAGTTGTATCCCCATGATTGTCAAGCGACGATCTTCTTCTATTGTTTTACCACCATTCAATTATCGTGGGTGTAAGTTTCCCTTTCATTTGGGAGTCTAAGACACATGTTAACGAAACAATGTAGGGTCAAATAATGAAAGATAAATGTGGGTCTATTATTTTTTTTCTTATCAAATTCTGAGTAGTTAATCAAAATGGGAAGCAAAGCTAGTTTTTTGGAGATGCACTAGAGAAAATAACAAATTTGTCAATTAAAATTTGTCAAATGTTGACTCCATCATTTGAATTTTTTTGCAGTCAATAAAACTTGGTAACATTGATTCTGAGAACAGGAAAAGCCCTAAAATCCCCCAAACTAAATGAACCTTATAAGCTGATTGTGTAATTCTAGACACATTCCTAGATTGTGACTTAGGTATTTTAGATTACCTACATGTAGTTAGACTGTTCAAGTCTAGAAATATAATATCTTATAAAAGCTGTGCTTAGATGTATTAATATCAGTCACCCAGTATATCACTGGTCTAAGTGCAATTGAACCGTACAAGTGGAAAACTTTATTATAGAGCTATCAAAAGAAATAACTCAATGTATTCTTTAACAATGTAGTCATTGTTCAACATCAAGGCTTCCAATTACTCCAGAAAAGGGAGTTACGAATAAATATTTTTGACATTACTAATCTAATTTGAAAGTAGGTTTAGCCCTAGTTGTTTTTATAGGAACACGTGAATTGTTGTTGAGATTGGTGTCTTTTTCTTTATGATGACTACATTTTCTTTGTTAAGACATGACTAATTGATTTATGTCATGTTTTTAGATATCCGCAATTGCTCGGATCAGGAATGCGCTAGCTTTTGCAACCCACACATTTTTCTACAAGAACGACTTCCTGTATGTGCAAACTCCTATCATCACAACTAGTGACTGCGAGGGTGCTGGTGAAATGTTTCAAGTTACAACATTATTTAGTGATGCCGAAAAAGTAGAGAAAGAGCTGATACAAAACCCTCCTCCATCAGAAGCTGAAATAGAAACTGCAAAGCTTTTTGTTAAGGAAAGGGGAGAGGCGGTTGCCCAACTAAAATCTGCTAAAGCGAGTAAGCAAGAAATCACTGCTTCCGTTGCCGAACTCACACAAGCCAAAGATCGTCTTGCAAGGCTGGAAGAAAGATATAAGCTTAAACCAGGTCTCCCACAGAAGGATGGGAAGATTGACTATTCCAATGACTTTTTCGCTCGCCAGGCCTATTTGACTGTGTCAGGCCAGCTCCAGGTTGAGACTTATGCATGTGCCCTTAGTAATGTGTACACGTTTGGACCGACTTTTCGAGCTGAACACTCTCACACATCAAGGCATCTTGCTGAGTTTTGGATGGTGGAGTCTGAAATTGCTTTTGCAGACTTGGAGGTGCGTGAACGTGCGCTTAAACCAGTTGTTTAGAGGTCACAACTAGGGGTCAATGGGCCATATTTTGATCGATTAGGAACTAATTCTCAACTTGTTTTTGGCAAATCAAGACAGCATAACAGCCCTATATGTTTAAACCTATCTTTGATTTTTTTGGGGCGTAGGAATTTAAAATATATGACATGATCTAATTACGAATCTAATATATAAGCATGTGAGAATTAAATCATATTCCAATCTTGGTTCAGTCCTTATCATGTTAAACATAATGAGGAAGCTCAAACTTATAATGAGATAATCATGAAACATGAAACATCCTAGTGTTGTTCATATTTGGTTTCTAACATGATTCTTGCTTTGGATGAGGCTCGAGTCTAATTATTGGAATGCCCCTCATATTTATATAATTTTCTTTAGTCTTGGAAAGTTGTCATTATAAGTACAAAATGATTGAGATGTGGATAAAGTACTAATGCAAACGTAAGATTTTGTTGGAAGTAACAAAGTACATATCTAAAGCATATAATCTGCACACATGTATAAGTAGTAGTCCCTAACTGCTTTCGCACTTTCTAGGATGATATGAACTGTGCGGAGGAGTATGTGAAATTTCTTTGTCGGTGGTTACTCGATAACTGCTTGGATGATATGCAATTTATGGTGAAGCATATTGATAGAAATGCAATAGAGCGTCTAGAATTGGTTTCGTCGGCCCCGTTCGAGCGTATTTCTTACACGGAAGCAGTGAAACTTCTAGAGAGTGTTACAGACAAAAAGTTTGAGAATAAGGTGGAATGGGGAATTGATTTATCCTCGGAGCATGAAAGGTACATGATAAATATTTATGTCATGAAGGTTGATCTTGCATTTCTTCACTAAGCTAATTGTTTGTTTAATCATATTTAATTGCACAGATACTTGACAGAGGTGTTGTTCAAAAAGCCAGTTATTGTTTATAATTACCCAAAAGGGATCAAAGCATTTTACATGAGGCTCAATGATGACATGAAGACGGTGGCTGCTATGGATGTGTTGGTACCTAAGGTATGCTCATCTTTTAATTTGAAGAGAAGCATTCTCCCTGATTATCTTTGTCCAAAATTTACTGCACATTGTTATATCCTGGCCTATTATTTCGTGAGTCTACCATATATCACCATATATTGGTAGGATACTTAATAGTTGATTTCAGGAATGTTTTGGATATGGTGTGACTGCGTGAGAATTATCTCATAAATTCAATAATTATTATGCAATTTTACAACAACAAACCCATCTTCGGTGTAGTCTGCCAGACCAACATTTCATGCTGTATGTATTTTGCATTATATCTTGATTTATACCAGAAACCCCTTTTGATATTTTGGCTTTTAAATTCATATATCTCATCCTAACTCAGTTTGCGTGAAATGTCACTGGTATCTGGCAATGTATTATTCCATGAATAGGTCACAAGTACTTGTAGGTTTGTTATTCACTGCTTCACGGGGTACTAACCATTCGATTCATTTAGCTCCAGAAACCTGATAAATTTAATCATAACTATCATTTTAGTAAGACTATCCTTGTTATGCATTCTGTCAGTGGAATTCCTAAATTCTGGAAATTGCAAGGTAGTTCATCTTTGTGGATGCAGGCTATGTTTAAGTTTTCCCTTTTTGTCCTCTTCAGGTTGGAGAATTAATAGGAGGAAGCCAAAGAGAAGAGCGTTATGATGTCATTGAGAAAAGGTATGAGCTTATTACACATCGCATGTGGTTCAATCTTGCTTATTTTCTTTTCTTTTTATTTGATAGTAGTTATTGCACCTAGCCCGGGTTACTTGAAATTCGTGCTGTCCTTACCTTAAATTGAGTACTTGATCCTACATAGTAACATTATCCATGTCTCACAGTGATTGATGCATTTTTTGAATGAATTGCACACATATGAGCACGAAAGACAAACTTTTTGGTCTATGGAATTGGTTTTTAGAGTTAATCTTCTCGATTTTTCTCTTTTGTGCTGCTGTTTCAGTTGCAATTCTTATTGGATTTGTAGCTCAGGATTCCTCCTTCTGTTGTCTATCTAGAAAATAATATCTTCTTCTTGTGTTTACACATTGCAGGATTCTAGAATCGGGACTACCTCTTGAACCATATGAATGGTACCTCGACCTACGACGCTATGGGACTGTGAAGCACAGTGGGTTTGGTTTAGGTTTTGAACGTATGGTTATGTTTGCTACTGGTCTAGAGAACATCAGAGACGTGATTCCATTCCCCAGATATCCTGGGCGAGCTGATCTTTGACCCCCTTTTTTCTCCCCCTTACAGATATGAAAGTAATGCTTACCCACTGGTTTCTTATTGTTGAAATAACTCAATGTTATTATTGATTTAATCTTACATTCTTGTCTGATATCGAATATCTTTGTTTTGTTAACCTGACATGATACAAAATGTCTAGTAATACATAGTTGAACCCTTTGGCTAGATTTCTCTATGGATCTTCATTCTTGTTGGTCTTTCATTTTCTATTCTGTCGTGAAACTTCTTTTCGGTAATCATCTCTCCATTGCTGCATCTCTATTTTGATTATGGACTGGTTGTATTGTATAATAATGTTGAACATGGTCTGCGGTAGTCTGCAAACTCAAAGGACAAACTTGTTATCCGGCTATTCCATAATTAACTGTTTCAACGATTGGATGTCAGGAGTTTGAAATTATTCGCTACCCAAAAGACAAGACAACTGTAGTGCCTAATGGAGCATGAATAGCCAAACCACCCTTTCTCCAAGTGTAGTGATTTTCAAATAAATTTCGGTGGATATTTCACCCATTTTCGGACGACTGATGTCTTGTTAGAGCATCTGTAGTCGACTCCTCAAATATTAGCCACCATATTTGGCTTAATTGGCAAATAAAAGTCAAATATTTTTTTTCCCACTACATTGGATTCCTCAAAATTACTCATCAAATGCCATATGTCAACTTTTCCGTAAAATCTTTTAGTTTTTAAAATTTGGAGAGTGAAACTAGAAGTCAAATTTGAATAACCAAAATGACTTTATGCAATTTGACTTTAATTTGGAGAGTAGGTGTTTTATAAAGATTCGACTCTCCAAATTTGTCTTTTTAAGTCAATAAAATATATAGAGTCGACTAGAGATGCTCTTATACTATTCCAGCCTCTACAATGAGCTACTGGAGATGAATGAAGTTTTGCCAAATGAGATGGCCTTCTTAGTAAATTGCCGTATGGTTTGGCATTCCATCATCCTCAGTCAAAATAAAACCAAACCCTACCTTATAAACATCCCTCACTCACTCACTCTTCAATCGAAAGCTCGAAGCATCAGCGGCAGCAACAACAACACCATGGGTACTCTCTGAATCTCTCTCTTTTAGGGTTTTGATTGTGTTAATGTTAATGTTAATGTTAATGTCAATGTTAATGATGGGTTTGCAGGTAAGGTTCATGGATCTTTGGCTCGAGCAGGGAAGGTTAGAGGACAAACCCCAAAGGTAGCTAAGCAAGACAAGAAGAAGAAACCCAGAGGCAGAGCTCACAAGAGAATGCAATACAACAGGCGTTTCGTCACTGCTGGTAATTTCATTTATAGGATTCCCCATAAAATTTATATATATAAATATATGTTGTTATGAATTACATCGTCAAATTATAGTATAGTTGTTGGTTTAAGCAACTAATAGTGGAGAAACTGGGATTTATTGCTCTGGGTATATCATATAAACTAAGGAATGATAGAAATGTTGCTTATTTTTAAGAACGACACGCTATGAGTGTGCCAGTCATTTGCCTTGGCACCGGCAGCGTGGAGTTGATGTTTTTACGTTAGAAAGTGGATATCATATAAACTAAGGAATGATAGAAATGTTGCTTATTTTTAAGAACGACACGCTATGAGTGTGCCAGTCATTTGCCTTGGCACCGGCAGCGTGGAGTTGATGTTTTCACGTTAGAAAGTGGATGTGAAGACAATGTTGGTCGTGTTGCTCTTGGATATGAAGAAAAAAGAGGGGAAAGAGGAAGGGAGAGGTGTTAGTAGAGCAGATTATGAAGAGAAGGAAGAATGCAGGATAGGAGTATTGATATTGACATTTTTTGTCGCATAGAAGATTTAAGAGTTCGGTTTTGCGACTCCTGGGAGTAGGACTAGGCTTTCTGCTCCTTGTCAAATTCAAATTCATATGACACCTGTATCTAGTGCAGTCAAACAAAAAGTCTACATTTACATGGAAATAGCCGGATACAAAATATTTTGTTGGCCAATTTCCTAATTGCATTGGTTTTCCTTCCCACCGTTTGCGGTATACTAGTTTCTATTTCCCTCTTGGAGATTGCTTTAAACCATCTATCTCTATTCTCTCTTGACTCTCTTGATTTTGCCACAAACTGTGATTCGCTTTTTTTTTTTCGTTTCCAATTCAACAGTATTTGATTTCGGAATCAAATTAATCTCTAGTAAATCAATGTCTTTACACTTTAGTGCGATATCCACTTCACCTCAAGCAACTCGTGAATTCACGGTTGAATTAACACACTCTTCGCTTTTTATAGATATGTTGAACTGTCCAGTGCTATGCTGTCAGGGGTGCCGTCGGGGCGCCCAATTTTCAACTATCCGCCCCGCCACCCTAGGACGCCGCCTTAGGGCGCTTGAAAGGGCGGGGGCGCCTCTCTTAAGGCGCTGGGGCCCCTTGGGGCATTTTTTTTATATTTTAATTCTAATTTTTCTAAATGATTTGGCTTAATAATAAATAAATAAAAAACAAAAAAAACATAGAATTGCTAAATCATTTGGCATTTTCAAATAATAAATAAATAAAAATAAAGCTAATCCTCAATTCCTCATTAACTCTCTAGTACGCAGGTCTCTCCAAAAGACCCAAGTTAAAAAAAAACTGTCTTTCTTTGATTACGAATTGTCTGCAGGTCTCTCTCCCAGACCCAAGTTTAAGAAAAAAAATAATACATTGAGTCATGTTTGAATTAAATAATACATTACAATTTTACATTGACATGTTATACACAGTGTTTCGGCTTTGCCTCCCGCCTAGCGCCTCGCCCTGCCCCGACAGTAACCATGCCCACCGCCTAGCGCTCCGCCCCGCCCCTGACAGCATAGGTCCAATGTGATTTATCGGTTGAAATCTATCTTAATATTCACATTAATCTGCAACCTCCTTTGTTTGGATTCAATAATGTTTGGATTCAATAATGAATCCAATAATGTTGATTTCATTGAGATCAACATCATTGGATTTATTCATGCTTTCGAATCCAAACAAATGAGGTTGTAGGTTAATGTGAATATTGAGACGGATTTCAATCGGTAAATCACACTAGAGAGTTATAGATGTGTTGAAGTCCAACCCCCAACCGGAATCTCTTACTTCCAGGCGAAGGCAACCCCAACCCTAATAATGATAGCTCTACACTCTGCATAGTAATATTTTCCCGGCCATAGGAAATAGTTCTAAGCACATCGCCCTCATGATCTCTAATTATGCCACCCTTGCCAAGATTGCCCTTTGATGAACCCGCCTGATACCCGCCTGTAGTAGGCTCTTTTGTCCAACACTAGACTGATAAGATACCCTTCAACATGAAATTGTGATTTCTAGTCAAATTCATAATGCACAAGCAAACATAGGTTGTAATTGTTGAATGGTCTCTTTAACTTTCATTGTCTTAATGCTAATGTAGGATAGGCGCTTACAACGACCTTCTCTTTTATGAGTGAGCTGTGTGTTTCTCTTTCCTAGTTACCCGTTGAACCAAATCGCTTAGATGCAAACAAAGTTTTTGTCCAACTTTCTCGTTTCCACAATAAAAAGATCCACTATCCACTCACTAAGTTTGATCTCAATTCTGACATTGAAGCTTCCACCCTGACCACTCTAAGTTCTCTTCAAAACAATCAAAATGGGCCCCCCTTCCTTTTTCTTTAGCATGAACGAAATCAAGCACATATTTCATAGGGTTTTGAAAGGCAGGGAGTATAGTAGGGGAGATATGTTTTGTGGGTAAACTGGGAATAATTTCAAAAGTGAGCAAGCGATATATTGTTTAGTAAATTAAACCAGGTATCACATGCATTTATGAAGGAGTAGGAAGTCAAGTCCTTGTTCCTGGGTCACAAAATCGGACTCATAAATTTAATACCTGAAAATTAGAGGCATGAAAGATAACTTGGGTCCAAGTTGGGTCTTTAGGGGAGGGGGAAAGAATATTCTCGAACCCAAAGCTTCGACAAGCTTATCGAACATGAAAGATAACTTGGCGAGGTTTTCCTCTGTGGTTTTGATCATCGGGTCTTCTTTCAGACCATTACAAAGTGAACCAACACCATCCTAGGATCTGGAAATTGCTCTGATACCAACTATGACGAAAATACGGCGTGGAAGCGAAACCGTTTCTCAATTCAACGTCTATAAATTACACTAATTAAATAAAACTACTAATAGCAAAGAAACTCTTTAATTCAAACTCAACAACCATAGAACTATTACCCCACCATCCTGCCTTTATTCTTCCAATCTCTTAATTATCTCCCTAGAATCTCTCCTCAGAGATCTCCCTCAATCCTACACACCCAACAAGATAGGGAACAAAATATTAAAACAACTCTAGCAGTGATCTAACTAAAATAGGCCAGCTCCTTCGTGTGTGAAAGACAGCCGTGTGACCCATGTCACATCACATCTGTTTAAGAGGCCGGCTCTAAGTATGTGATGAAGGCTGCTAAGAGTTATTACCTCATCCGTGGTTTATATAGGTGAATAGCACCCGTATAAAATTAGAAGTACAAAGTGGCTTTGTCATTAAGTAGGTGTTTTATTTTTCTGTTTATCTGACCAACCTATAACTAACTAGGCCATGGTATGATCTGATTATGCTCTCGAAAATATTAATAGTCAGATCTCTAATCTGTTAACCAAAACGAAAGAGCCTTTCTACACTCATTTCAAAACTACAAGTTTTACAGTCATTTTTTCTGTGCCTAAAAATCTTTGTAATGAAAAATTAAATTCAGAATTTAAAAGTGGCTGATTTAAGTTCTTATTTTAATTATTTTGTTGGTGACGATCTTTTAGATCTTGGAAATGGAACTCAGGACAGTTTCAGGGAAAACTCTTCTTTGATCATTTTGGTTTACGTGCTACAGCTTCTTAGTTTTTCTACCATTTAGAAGATTTGAAGTGTTCTGAAAACAGCTTTCATAACAGACATGTATGACAGGCTTTAAGTTTTTGCTCTAGAGTTCTTTCCGGAGAAAACAAGGTTGAACCACCTTTTGTCCCACTTCCTAATTTTTTTCCAAGTACTAAACCAAGGGCTAGTTCTCTGGTTGGTCTTTTGATTTTATGTGAATAGTCCAGATTCCAAAATTTCAAAGTAAAGGTAAAAACAATAAAAAATACTGTACGTATATAATGTGACTGCAAAAATAGAGGGAAACTGTAATCTTATAAGAAATGAGTCCCTCTCATATAGCTCGCCGCTTGTACTTCCCCAACCATCTCGAAATTATCGATTTCAATCTCCCTCGACATCGATAACATGCTTAAAATATTGCAGGTTTTGATTTACTACGGTTATTGTATAATTCTTTTCTTATTAGTTTCATAAATCTTATTTACATTTTTGAGAATAGGCCATAACTCTTACCACTGCTCTTCTGAAGTGTAATTGTACCCTTTTTTATATACTTGCTAAGTGGAACACTGGATAGTTGTATATAAATCTTTTGTTTATCTAGATAAATTGTCAATAAACGTAATTCTGTCAATCGATTTTCTGTATTATATTTGTAGTCGTCTAATGTGACGACCTACCGAACGCCGGCCAAATCCACCCGAGCATTTTGAGTTCTGTCCGAATGTATTTGTTCTCTATATCCTAATATAGCTCCACGCCAAGTTTCGTCGCAATCGGATTCAGTTAAGGGGGCGAAAAGGTCCAGTACGCTTCGTCTCATGTTTTTACGTTTCTTTTTTGAAATTGACTATTCACTTAGTAGCTATATTAAGGAGGAACCTTGGTCCGATTCTCCCCATGACTAAAAGAGCTTTAATGCTTGGTCATCAAGGACCCTGGCTCATGGACTATCTACAATGGATAGTTATGAGTTCTCCTAGGCCTAAGGAAGGCTAGGGGACATTGCCTCGCAATGCGGGCCGGTTTTTCAAAGAGGGCTTCATATGGCGCCGCTATGCCCCGCGGGCTATCCGAGGCACACTGCTCTTACAGATGGACAATATAAATAGTCCAAGCTCGTCGTCCCTTGAGATATGAGTCCCTTATGTGGAAACCGGCATATTGAGCTACCCTGATCCGCTACAGGACAGGTGTGCTTTCCGTACCTCGCGCGCGTCGCGAGAGATTACGCTGTAGGGATTATTGAGGGAACCTTCAGCGTTGTTGCCTATACCGAATACATATTCGACGACCCCTCACGAGTATCCAGGATTATCCGGATGTCGCTCTAGCATCCGTGGGTTGTATGCCACTGGCGCGCCGCGCCCGTGAAGATGGCTCGTACACGCCGACCGCGTGCCCGTGTACGCCGCACGGTCCCTTATTCCGTTGCACTCCGGGCACTGTAGAGGCGGTCCCGGGCTGGGCCGTGACATCTAATGCATTGCTTTTTTCGGTTTGAAGGGTGTAATATTTTGTTATTTGATAACTTTTGACTGATTTAATTTCTGATTGAATCTTTGCATTTTCTTCTTTACAGTTGTTGGGTTTGGAAAGAAGAGAGGCCCCAACTCCTCTGAGAAGTAAGTTTGGAATATGATGAACTATGTAGAGTTGGGGTGTACTTGCGGTTAACTTTCTTCGTCAAGGAGACTGTAATCTTCAGCTTTATTTTTAATTTGGCATGGTATTAGATTTTAAAGTAGTCTTTTGGATTAAACTTTGTGTTAGGCTCATATCTGGGCAAGAATTCTGATGTAATTTGTGCCAAAATCAAAAATTTTGGAGCTATGATTTTTATGTGATGTTCTTTCAATCTTTTGTTTGAAAGATTAAATCTTGCAGTAGTATAAAGACAAGCTATTTCTAATTGCCTTCACAATTTTGTTGTTGCGCCAGTGATTGTGTCTTAACTTGAACTTGGAAGGCATAATTTGCAAGACAAGTTTGAAGGGTATTATTTGTGTAGGTCAATGGTGCATCTTTAGTTTTGTCGTATACCTTAGTCGTATTATATTTGTGAGCAAAACAGACCAGATGCTTTCTCTTACAAGTATAAAGTTAAGTTTTCTAGCCGAGCCCAGATTAATCCTCTTACATGTTGCTCCATTTCATTCTATGAAATGTAATGCTTTATGTAAAAGATGCAAAGAACATGGTTATTCCGTATATCTGTAGCATATTTGGTACCATAAATTCTTATGAAATAACTTCCTTGCTTTGCTTTCAGCTTATGTCTTGGAATAAAGGGCAGTATTCCCTTGGTTCTTAGTTGGAACATATTATGTCATATTCGGCTACTATTGAGGGAAACTCAGATTAAGGTAGACTAAAATGATGCAAAATTTTATAGAATAAGGAATAAAAACTGCAAACAAGCCTTGCAGGACTAAAGGGAAATTTTATAAACCATATGCAGATAATCATCCAACCCAGACATCGGTGTTTTGATAGTTGATCAAGACATTGATGCGACTCTTGTGAAGGAAAAAAAATGAGATGCTTAAAGAGAAAGGAAAGATAGGAGTCAAAATATTCCTAACCACATGCAACTTTGGTAACAAGTAACCAACGTTCTCAACCATGTTGTTGTGTGTGGTTGCAGTAGAAGAGAATTATGTTTGATTCCAATCATCATTTTTGATACATGTTTGATATATGATCACTAAATATTGTCCCCCAGTAAACAAAATAATTGTGTGTGCATGTGTATATGCTTGTTTGTTCTTCTGAAATCTGGACCATGTGCATGCAACCCCCTCTTGGATTCTCACTCTGAGTGAGCATGCAGTTGCAACTTGCAATAATATGTCCTTTTGTCCATTTTTATTTTTGGTTCATTTTATTCATATTGATCTCCTTTTGTGCCCGAGGCCAAAGACCCTATGAACTCTGTACCCCCTTAGGGTTTTTGTGCGTGTGTGTGTTGATTCTGAATACTTATTCTGAAGTCTTATTGTTGAATCTGAATCATGAATTTTGAATTTGTGAACTATGCTATTCTCTTATTTACCTTTTAGGGCCTAATAAGTAATAAGTATATTCATCTTTTATTCTTCTTCTTATATCTAATCATCTTTGGTTTGCTTAAAGAGGCTACTAGTGGTGTTTTGTAGTACTAGTGGGTGAAGTAGTGATTGCATCGTATTTTTGTCTTTTGGGATGTTTGTTCTATTTGCACAACCATCCAACAAGGAAGCATACAATTTCTTTACTGTATGCGCGTGCATCTCAATCTACAACCATAGATCTCATTTCTTGTACCATCTTAGCTTATATTAGTGTGGACTGTGGAGAGAGTAGCCTCATGCATGAATGTCCTTATTACAGATTGCATGCAGAGGGAAGAAGATTACAGACTGCACTACACACGAGTTGGGTGTAAGGGAAAGTTAATGAAGTTGGTCTAACTTCTCCCCCGTGCCATCTCGATCAATGTGACTATGTCTCTCTCCCCTTAATTTATGGGATAACACATTCACCAAGAGCATCTCTAGCAGTTGAGATTTTTAAGTGTTGGTTGGGTTTTTTGTCAGCTACACTCAAAACTCACAGTTTTCTCATTCTAGTAGTTAAAAAATTGGGTGTGAGTTACTGAGTTGCTGGTGTTAGAACCTAACCGGGTGTTAGGAGCTCACACTCAAACAAATGAGTTTGGTAGAGTTTAAAAGTTTGCACATACTAAATTATACCGTACAAATTAAATATTTTTTATTGGTGTGAGAGGAGATGAATAATTGTGGCGAAGTAAAGAAGTCCGCGTGGACTAATTTTTTATTATTATTTATAATTACATCAACACCAACTACTGAAAGACTTAGAGTGTGGGTTGGGTTTTTTGGATCTGACCTGTAGGCCAGGTACACCCAACCCACACCCAATTGCTGGAGATGCTCTAACTAGTAAGCCATGGGATTGTGCTTGCAAAGAGAGGTTATTTGGGAAGGGAGATGATTCCCTTACACACCAATTTAGCTACACACCTCCTACACTCTCTCCTAACCACACAACCTATCTGACGTGGCATCTTACTCAACTTTCTATTTGCCTATGTGGCATCTCACTCAACTCACTCACTCCACCAACTCGTCACTCACTCACTCCACTCAATCACTCTCTCTCTAAAGTTTTCTCACTCCAAAATTCAAATTTCACACACTCTCTCTCTCTCCTGGTTTCCCTCCACTCAATCACTTAGTACTCTCAATCCAAAATTCAAATTTCCATTGAATTTTCACTCTCACTCATCTACCTCCGGTTAAGGTACGATTCTTTCTCAGTTTTGCTCTTATTGGCAGGCACGCGAGGAGGTTTATTCAAATTTGGATGTGAGGGATCTTCTCGCTGTGAAATTAGCCTCTTCCGATGCGAGGCCGTTGGGCGTATGTTCCCTGAAACTTTTTGCTTTGGTGTTATTCTACTTAAGGAATTCAAATTAGGCACTGACAAAGGCATTGAAACAGTTTAAGCACTGAAATTGTCAAAGCTAACAAATTGTCGACCACTACAAAAATTGACAATTAATCAGTAAAATATTGTCAATGAGAGATAAAATCGACAAATATTTCAAAGAAATTGTTGATTTAAAAATAATCGACAATAAAAATTGTCGAATATCAAATATATCGACAATATTTTATCGAGTTTACCAGAATCGACAATTTTTGCCTAATTTGAATAGTAATTAATGTCGAGTTTAAGCACTAAAATTCTCAAAGCTAAAAAATTATCGACCACTCTAAAAATCGACAATTAATCAGTACAATATTGTCGATTAGAGATAAAATCGACAAATATTTTAACGAAATTGCCGATTTAAAGATAATCGACAATAAAAAATTGTCGAACATCAAAATTTATCGAAAATATTTTGTCGAGTTTACCAGAATCGACAATTTATTCCTAAAAATAATAAGACAAGATGATGGGAATAGGGATCCTTTGAAGGGAATGCATTCGATTACCTGGCCAATGAGAGAGGTGTATGATGACAGTCATCCGAGGTTTACAAATGATCACCGGGAGATAGAGAATAAGTGAGAAAGAGAGAGTGACTGAGAGAGAGATAGTGACTGAGGGAGAGAGTGATAAGAGTGAGTGAGAGTAAGAGTATGATCGATAGAGAGAGAGAGTCTGTGAGTGAGTGAGTTGTGAGTGAGGGTAGCAGTTTTTTTTTTCTTTCAAATTTGTCCACGCCACCAATTTTTGCCTCTTAAAAAAAGGATTTAAATTGCCACGTCAGATAGATGTGTGGTAAAGAGAGAGTGTAGTGGGTGTGTAACAAAAATGGTGTGTAGGGGAATCATCTCCCATTTGGGAAAGGAAGATAAGGGGATAAATGGAACAAAAGAAAAACACCAATAATTGTGAAAAACACTCTCTATGGTTGTTGTTTTTTTAAACCCTAGAGAGCAATACAAAAATAGCCGAGTTAACGAGGTCCAAAGCCTCGCTGGGCTCAAAAAGAGAAAAAACTGGGGAACAGGCTCCCAAGGCTGCTAAAGCATGCGCCTCAAAATTGAAACATCTATTTATAAACCGAAAATGAAACTCATGAATACGGTCAGCGAGAAACAACATCTCTGGAGCCAGAGTGAGGGATCCCCAAGAAAGGTCAGTGGATCCTGTCTCGAAAGCACTGACGAGACACCGACAATCTGTGAGAACCATCACTCTCTCCATGCCCCTCCCCAGAGCGGCCTCCATGCCTCTGATCACTGCAACCGCCTCTGCCTCTTCGGAGTCTGCTGTCCTGGAGGAGTCAAAACCTGCATCCAAAATACAGAGATTACGAGATTTGAGAACAAAACCCGATCCCCCTAGCGAGTCTTTATTTTTCCAGGCCCCGTCGACCATAATGAAAAACCACCCTTCTTCGATCCTGGGAGAAGGGTAGGCAGTCCCGGGCCTGGCCGTAGAGGAATAGGGGTGACTCGGGGGGGGGGGGGGGGTGTAGTAATTTTTTGCCCTGTTCACAACAACAATTGGATTAGATTTCACTTTATTGAAGATCATATCGTTTCTGCTCATCCAAATAACATATAAAACGGGGCTGATATTACCCCATTTTGAGAGGTCCGGGGCCGCCGTTCCCTGTCTGGCAATCATATGAATGATGCCAGTCAGGGAGTCGGAGTAGGGCCATAAATCAAAATTAAGAGAGGGGTCGAACGCATACCAGAAATCGTGCACTTTCTTACAAAAAAAGAGGGCATGTGTTGTGGTCTCATCTTCTTCACCGCATCTAGGGCACAAGGTGACAGAGTCGGCGTCCCGGTGCCAGAGATTATGATTGGTGGGGATTCCATTTTGGATGGCTTTCCAGATGAAGAATTGAATTCGAAAAGGGACCTCCATCTTCCAGACGGCTGACCAGTTAATTGTATTGCCAACACCTTGCCCGTTATCCGGTTTGTGCTTAAAATCTTTCTGGTTGGAGGAGAGGTAGGCCGATTGTACCGTAAAGATACCCTTCTGAGCGTTTCTCCACCTGAGGGTATCTTTGGCCGAAAATTTCCTGAGCGGGATACTCAGAATATGCTTTACAACATCAGGATGAAACAGAGATTGAATAAGAGAAACCTTCCAATTGTGCTGGGTAGGACAGATAAGGGTCGAGACTTTTATTTCCATGCGGTGGGCAGGAGCCGGCCCCTGGGGACGTCCGAAGGGGATACCCAGTATCCAGGGCTCAAGCCAGTAGTCGACGCTCTCACCATCCCCGATATGCCAGATGAGCTCCGACCAGATGTTATTCATAGCATTTAAAATCCCTTTCCAGATCCAAGAATCGGTGGCTTTGGGCGTGGAGAGCATAGGAGAGACTTTGGGAGAGTAGCGCTTAATCAGATTGTGAGCCCAAATTTTATCGGCCTCTTTGATAACCCTCCAGAAGAGCTTTGCAAGCAAGGCTTGATTATGGGCGAGGGAAGTCCTGATGCCCAACCCTCCTTTATCTTTTGGGCGACATATGTTCTTCCAGCTAATGAAGTGGGTCTTGTTGGCCCCAACACTGTTGGTACCCCACAAGAATCTAGAGTTGATGGAGTCCAACTTCTTACACATCTTGATAGGAAAAGGGAAGACAGACATATGGAACGAGGGAATTGTTGAGTTAACAACTTTAATAAGGGTAATTCTACCCGCTTGAGAAAGGCTTTTAGCTTTCCACCCCTCGATACGCTTCGAGACTCTGTTTATAATATCATGGAAGTTAAAGAGTCTTTTTGCGGTTGAAAGTAAGAGGGGCTCCAAGGTATTTGTTACCCCCCCCGTCCCGCTTGATGAGGAGAATGCGTTGAATAAGCCTGTGGTGCCGATGATGGCCGTTCTTATTGAACAAGATGCAAGATTTTCCTAGATTAATCTCCTGTCCTGACATTTTTTTAAAGGAATCCAGGGCGTCTTTAAGAGTTCCCGCCTCCTCCATGTTAGCTTTGCAGAAGATGAAACAGTCATCGGCAAAGAGGAGGTGGGAGACCGGAGTGCTACCCCTAGCAGTCTTGATACCATGAAGAGTCCCTTTACTCTCAGCTTTGAGGATGATACGCGAGAGAACCTCCGTACAAATGAGAAAAAAGGAAAGGGGAGAGGGGTCGCCTTGTCTGAGCCCTCGCTCCGGTTTAAGGAAGCCATAGGGAGATCCATTAATGTTAAAGGAGAGTGGAGTGGTGGAAATGCATATAACACATATGCAACATAATGTGCCCTTAAATTCATATGGTGCGTATGTTAGTCAAGTTTAATAATTTCTTTGAACCATTTGAGCGTAAGGTAAGAGTGAGATAAATGTGTCTTGGAAGTAAGAATATTGAGAAGCCCAAGAGGAATATATTGCAATATGTGCTTTGACTCCCGTTCTCTGTGAAATCAAACCAATGCCATATTAGTGCCCACTCCCACATTGGCTCATGACATCTATATGGATATTAGGCCATTCTGATCAACATCGTCCATTATAAGTTTCCCCGTCTCTCACCAAGTACTATTTACATGCCTTCAAGTCGTGAAACAACCATGATGTTGTGAACCAAAATAAAAGCAGAAGCCTAATATAAAGCGGAGATTATATATCGTAGACCTAAAGCATGCCTGCTGTTTCATTGTAATCCACTCAGTATCAACAATAATTTGTTCCTACAATCTCAAAAGTAAGCAAGAAAATAATCGCAAGCTTGGGTCCATCCCCAGTGTCATTCATCATGCACATTCTACATGACAAGCCTGTATATTTATACTTGAACTATAGGCAACTTTTTTCAAAGAAATGCATAACTTAGCCAAATAAGTGCATATTGTTTTGAACTAGTGTACTGTACCCCGTGGATTATGGTTGACATACATCAACCTTATCGATACTTCAGCTTCAATTGGAAGGCACCAAGTTTTACTGAATCATTTTTTGTTGTTGTTGATGTTATCATTGTTATGCATCTCTTCAAGATTTCAAGAGGTTAAATAAGTTCATTTATTCCTATGGGAGCGAAAGTCGAAAGATATAGACCTGACCTGAGCTACCCATATTGAAAACATAGAGCGTACTCTAGCAGACTATGTTTCGTGTCTTCCCGACCATGCACTGATGCACATAAATATATCCTGTACTTTGAAGTTGTGAGCCTGTGATTTAGTCGCTTCTTCAGTCATGTTCGTACTTCTTCATTTGAAAAAGAAAAACATAATCAACTTATGTTAGTTAAAGGTTATCTTTGTAGAAAACATAACCTACTTATGTTAGCTTCTCATGCAGAAAGTACCGATCAACCTCAATATGCCTGGTACGATCATGTTGTACCGGATTAGCCAAAATGCTAATAGCAGATTTGTTGTCACAATAGAGCGTCATAGGAAGAGAGATCGATATCCGAAGCTCTTGTAGAAGACGCTTAAGCCATATTAACTCACAAACACCTTGAGCCATGGCCCTGTACTCGGCTTGTGCACTGGACCTGGAAACAACATCTTATTTCTTACTCCGCCATGTAACCAAATTACCGCCAATAGTGGTACAATACCCAGAAGTGGAGCGACGATCGGATAATGAACCTGCATAGTCAGCATCAGTCTAAGCCTCGACTCGAGAATGACCATGATCTCGAAATAAAACGCCACGACCAGGGCACCCCTTGAGATACCGAAGAACACGAATAGCTGCCTGGAGATGGGGATGACGCGGCTTGTGCATAAACTGACTAAGAACTCCAACCGCATATGCAATATCAGGACGGGTAAGAGAAAGATAGAGGAGCTTCCCAAGAAGCCGCTGGTACTGCCCAATGTCCCCTAATAACTCCCCCTCATAGTCTGCGAGGCGATGATTCAGTTCTAGAGGTGTATCAGCAGGACGACATTCAAGCTGTCCTGAAGCAGAGAGAAGATCAAGAATGTACTTTCTCTGAGAGATGAAAATACCAGAACTAGAACGAACATCTTCAATCCCAAGGAAATAACGCAAGGGACCGAGATCCTTCACCTGAAAACGGGTACAAAGGTAAGATTTCAGGTCACTAATACCCTGAATATCATCTCCTGTAATAATAATATCGTCAACATAGACAAGCAATGCAACAATCTTCATACCAGAATGTCGAAGAAACAAAGTATGGTCAGCACTACTTGAAACATAACCAAAGTCAATCATAGCGGTACCAAATGTATTAGCCCAAGTACGAGGAGACTGCTTAAGCCCATATATGGACTTTTTTAGCTTACATACCAAGCCAGAAGCAGAAGCGGGACGAAAACCTGGAGGTGGAGACATATAAACCTCTTCCTACAATATTCCATTCAGAAAGGCATTCTTCACATCCATATGAAAAAGGGGCCAAGATTTTGACACAACAATAGAAAAGATGACTCGAATAGTATTCATCTTGGCCACAGGAGCAAACATCTCCTGATAATCAACACCATGTATCTGTGCATACCCCTTGGCAACTAATCGAGCCTTGTACCTGCTTACCGTTCCATCTGGATTTTCTTTAACCGTAAACACCCATTTGCATCTGACTGATATACGTCCAGGCGGGAGGGTAACCAATGACCAGGTATTATTGATCTCCAATGCATATAATTCTTCCAACATCACAGCCTTCCAATGAGGTTTGGCTAACGCATTTGCCACTATACGTGGTATATCAACCAAAGAGAGAAAAGCTAGAAAATCTCTATAAGTAGGAGATAAACGATGATCTGAAGTATAATCAACGATAGAATAAATCGCTGCATCTGAATATCTATCAGGCTTTCCTGCATTACGCTTCTCTTTCCGAATAACAATCGGTCTATCATCATCACTATGAGAAACAGGTAAATCATCATCAGTAGTAACTGGTATAGAAGCTGTAGGAGAAGGCTCAATACTTGATAAAAGTGAATCGATAGCAGGTGGCAGACCTGGAGCTATAGAGGATGCTTGGCAGTCTGGTATAGGAGGCTGGCGTCCTGGATGTCGTCGAGTATAAACCTGTAAATGATGTGAAACTGAAGGTGAAACTAAAAGTGGGATTGCAGACTCACACAAAACACTTAACAGAAGTGGATCTGAAGGAGGAGGAGATAAATCTTCTAAAGGAAGAGGACGAACTGGAAAACACTCCCCCTGAGAGAGAAAACCGCCCTTAAAGAATGGAGCATGTTCAAAGAAACGTCCATAGAGGTGAAATAACGACGGGATGAGGGATGGAAGTACTTATAACCCTTCTGAGCATGAGAGTAACCTAGGAATACATATTTCAAGGCACAAGGATCTAGTTTAGAGGCTGACCCAGTGACTTGGACGAAACATACACACCCAAAAACACGAGGTGGAATCTAAAAAACGGAACGATCAGGATAAATAATAGAATACGGGGTGCGAAAACCAAGAACTCGAGACGGAGACCGGTTGATAAGAAACACCGCCGTAAGAACAGGGTCGGACCAAAAACGCGAGGGGACATTCATGCCAATTGACATAACACGAGCAAGATCAAGAATATGACGATTTTTCCTTTTCGATTTACCATTTTGCTGCGGAGTTTTTGTATTAGAGGTTTGATGCTCAATGCCATTGACATTACAGAATTTGCGAAGACCTTGGGACATAAATTTCCCACCTTGATCGGAACGAAAAACTTTTATAATTTTCCCAAACTGAGTACGAACCATTGCGGTGAATGTCTGGAAAATAGAGGAGACCTCATCTTTGGATTTCATCAAATAAACCCAAGTACACCTCGAAAAATCGTCAATGAACAATACAAAATAACAAAATCCTAAACTAGATGTAACTGGGGCAGGACCCCAAACATCCGAATGCATAATATCAAAACAAGAATTTTTTTTATTAATACTCAACGGATACGTGCTACAACGATGTTTAGCTAGTTCACACGTCTCACAAGACAAGTCAGACATGGATACTTTAGAAAAAAAAAGACGTAAACAAATATCGTAGATACTCAAAGGAAATATGACCTAAGCGGTGATGCTAACGTAGCACATGCTTTATATTTTCACTACTATACATAAATTTTAAGTGGAGAGCTTGAGGAGAAATAAAAGAGACATGTCTATCTAGAAAATAAAGACCACCCTCTTCACGTCCACTGCCAATCATTTTCCATGACACCAGATCCTGAAAAACAACATAATCAGGAAAGAAGGTTATACTGCAATTTTTATTTATGGTAATTTTACTAACAGAAAGAAGATTAGTATCCAACTGAGGGACATGAAAGACATTAGGTAAAGAAAGGAAATCTGTAATCGAGATACAACCCTTCCCTGCACTAGAAGTCTCAGTTCCATTGGCAAGACGAACTGTCTGTCGCCATGAACTAGAAGCATAAGACCGGAAAAGAGAAGACATACCAGTCATATTATCGGTTGCACCCGAGTCAACAATCCAAGGCGAAGTTGGAGATGCAGAAATACTATTTGCAGATGCGAAGTTACCTGCATGAGAAGTTGTCAGTGTGGATGACATAGAGAGAAGTTGTTGGAACCTGTTGATTTCATGCTGCGAGAGAGCACTAAAGGCCGAAGAATCTGGCACACTAGAGATGGTAGATAAGTGTGTTGAGGACTGAGATAGGCGGGGTTGATAACCAGTAGGAGGACCGTGCAAAACATGACAAGTTGTCTTTAGATGTCCCCACTTACCACAATAATCACACTTCTTTCTCGAGGGGCGAGAGTTACCGGAAACCGCTGGTAACTGAGAAAGGCTAGGTGATGATGTATGTGAAGTTTGTGAAGGGACTGATGGTGGTGCCGGATAAGCATAACGAATAGCCATAGCAGAAGTCTCTGAAGAGATTCCGGAGATAGGAGGCATAGGTGACCGACGACTCTGATCGAAAAGACAATATACGTGTGCCTCTTCAAGGGTTGGGAAAGGAGTTCTGTCAAGTAGATGAACTCGTGCATACTCAAAGTCGGGATTGAGCCCTGCAAGAAATTGAAACACCCGAGTCTTCTCCACAATCTTTGCATAAATCTCTGCTGTAGTAGGTGGAATATAAACCTTTTCACTTGGCGCACTAGCTGGCCACTCGATGAAGCTATCATAATGAGATAATTCTTCCCAACTCGATCGAAGTCTCGCATAATACATCCCCAAAGTCTGAGTACCCTGTTTAAAATTCCCAATCTCATTGAAAAGTTAAAATATCCTAGCATTATTCTCTCGCTGAAAATATACCTTACGAAGTGATTCCCAAATCAGATGTGCATTGTTTGTGAATAAGTATCCAACGGAGATTGTCTACTGCATAAAATTAATCAACCAAGTTCTCACCATCGAATCATCCAAGAATCACTTTGCATACTTCAGATCTGATTCTGTAGGTTCTTTTTCTGTTCCAAGAAGAAACCCTATCTTTCCACGGCCACCAACAAACAATTTCACGGACTGTGCCCATCGAACATAATTCAAGCCATCTAATAACTGTGATGTAATCTTCAGATTTGGATTATCATGAAAAGAGTTGAAGGACTGGACATCTTCACTAATTCCAATCGAAGAAACAACCGACTCGAACTCGACTCGTCACCGATAGCCATCGCGATCGATTACCTCAAATAAACCAAATAGATCTGAGATTCAGATCAGCATCTATCGCATCTCGCGACCGTATCTAAAAAACTAAAAAAATAAAATTGCGGAAGCTTAGGTTGCGATCAGAACAACGCTACCAGAGAGACACTGATAATCGTCATTTTTCAAAACATAGGAGAGAGAGAGAGAGCGGCGGTGTGAATCAGACCAACATGAACGAAAATTGCAACCCTAAATTTTTTATATTTTATTTTTACCTCCTAACGAACTCACCACTGAGTTCGATCGGCGAGGGTATTGAACAATAACTCGCTTTGACACCATGTAGAAATAGATTAGAGAGAGAAAAATATTATTATTGAATTAATTATTTAGGTTACATCATACTCTATACATATATAGGAGAGAGATAGTAAACTACTTCTATGCATAACCAATGTGAGACTAAAATAACATAAAATAGCCTTGCTAATAATCTTGAGGTAAGTAATCAATTCGGATATCAAGAACGATAGAACATTAGATGCAGGACCTAAGAACAACATATCATTTAGGAAATTAGTTAGACGACTAAAATATAACGTGATTTCATTAAACAACATTGCAGTAAATGAGTACTTTCTTAAGGTTGGCTCCAGAGCTACAAACGTTTAGTGTAGGGGGCGGACCACATTTGCAAAACAAAGAGATCAGTAAAACAATTACTTGACTCTTTGCTTCTAATTACGTGATACGTATGCAGACTACTCTACCTGCTAATTCTCAAGCATTTGAGAAAAATAAAGAACAATTATATAAGTCATCTTATAAAGTAATTAAAAGGAGCTCAAAGCTTAAAGGCCTTAAACTGTTAGAGTGTCAGATTCCGATAACAGAATATGACAACCTACGTATCCATCCATAAACTGAAGAGACACCTAGTTTTAACGAAAAGTAGTCGAAAGTACAGCTATACGTGATCACTTATATCAGCATATTTATCATTTCATTTATTTCATAGTTCTTGAAAAGTACCTTTGGAGCATTATATATATCCTTGCCGCCCGGGGTTCTTCAGAAGAGTCCACTGCGCTAGGACTCATAGACGGGGCAATTATAATATTTTGCTTATAAGAAAAAGGAATGGGAATAAATGTAGACCATTTATAAAGTAGTGGAAATCTGCAGCTCGTGCGACTCATAAAGAGACCTATTTATAATACCAAATAAATCGACGATATGGACCATAGTCCCCCCCTAATAATCAAAATGCAGAGCTACAACAAAAAGAATAATCAATGCTACGATTCCTAAATCGCCCAGTGTCATCACATACAATAACAAGATATTGCCACTTTTATTAGCTTTGAAAAAAAAAAACAAAAAAAAAAACAAAAAAAAAAACAGAATATATCCTTATCTTTAATCCACTCCAAACAACTGTCAATAAAGATGTTGAAGAATTTCAATTTTATTTAACTTTATTGCATGTAATATTTTTAAGATCATATCCTAAGATATTGTTACATGAATCATGCATGAATTCAATTTCTATCAAAGTTTATGATAGAGTAAATCTTTTTTATTTAAAGGCATGATAGAGTAAATCTGCAGAATTTAAATTTTCTTTAATTTTATTGCATGTAAGATTTTTAAGATGATATCCTAAGATATTGTTACATGCATGAATTTAGTTTCTATATATCAAGGTTTATGATAGAGTAAATCTTTTTTATTTAAAGGTATGATAGAGTAAATCTGCAGAATTTAAATTTTCTTTAATTTTATTGTATGTAAGATTTTTAAGATTATATCCTAAGATATTGTTACATGCATGAATTTAATTAGTTTCTATCAAGGTTTATGATAGAGTAAATCTTTTTTATTTAAAGGCATGATAGAGTAATTTGCAGGATTTAATTTTCTTTTAACTTTATTGCATGTAAGATCTTGAAGATCATATCTTAAGATAGCGTTGCATGCACGATAGAGTAAATATGCAGTTGTAACAATGGATTTTCATTTACTATTTGTTTAAGAGTGTCAGAAACATTTTAGCCGGCTTTATTAATATCGAGTCCTATCTAATGTCCGGAGACCGTGAGGAGATATAACCCAGTTCGAGTTTGCACAAAAGAAAGAAGGGAAAAAATTACAGATAGTTAGAAGGGTATCTTAGTATTTGATTGTAGTGCAAACCTAGGACTTCAGTTGTTATGGGTTAACATGTTTTTACAATTAAGAATCTTTATCACTCCACCCTAGTAAGAGTCTAGATCCTAGGCTAGATAGGTTGATTTCATTACCTAGGCTTTCTGAGATAAAGTTAAACTCACCGACTGTAGTAATCTGCAGAAAGCTTGTTGTCTTTCCCTCCTTGTGTTAATAAATAGAACCTAAAGAAACTCCTCTCTCTCCTACTACCTAATTAGTCTCATTCTCACTCTCTCACTCTTTCTATAAAAAGGGTGTTTGAAGGATCAAAGACTCTCTCAAGTCCACACCAACTAGGAAAAAATATAGCCATCATGGTTGTTTTTGGAGCATGTCTTTTTTTAGTTCTTTTGGTTGGTCTGGTTTTAAGGTCCATCTTCAACCATTACATACCATTATTTCTCAACCTTGGTCTCACTCCAAAGGGATGCTTTGGTTTGCCTTTAATTGGTGAAACTCTCAGTCTCTTGAAACCACACTCTTCAAATTCTCTTGGTTCTTTTATTCAACAACACTGTTCTAGGTACAATATTTATATACAAGCTATGTTTTAAAGTGGAGGGTTCTATGAGTTTGTACCCTTTTTTTTGTCTTAGTTATGATTCTGTGTTGAACTAATATGTTTTGGGGTCTGCAGGTATGGGAAAATCTTCAAATCACATGTATTTGGTTATCCAGCAATTGTATCATGTGATCAAGAGCTCAACTACTTCATACTTCAGAATGAAGATAAATTGTTCCAATGCAGTTATCCTAAACCCATTCATGGTGTTCTTGGGAAATTCTCAATGCTTGTGGTGGTAGGAGATACACACAAGAGACTAAGAAATACAGCTCTCACACTAGTCAGCACTTCAAAATCAAAACCTGAGTACCTCAATGATATTGATAGAGAAGCAACTCGGATATTGAATTCATGGGAAACTAAGAAACAAGTCATCTTCTGTGAGGAGGCAAGAAAGGTTTAGACAAATCTAACTTACGATATAATTTTTTTCATTTATGTGGTCGTGAGAAAAGTTCAAGTACTAATAATGTTTTTTTTTTTTTTTTGGTACCTCCACAGTTTACGTTCAATGTAATAGTAAAGCAGGTTCTTGGATTAACACCAGATGATCCACAAACTACAAAAATACTGGAAGATTTTCTCACTTTTATGAAAGGACTCATCTCCTTTCCTCTCAAAATTCCAGGAACCCCATATGCTAGAGCTGTTAAGGTATGAGGCTTTGATGGTGTCATTTCTTTAATTATTGTTATCATCTCTTTAAAAAAGAAGGGCTTTTCATACATCATCTTTAAATTTAGTCTAACTTTACAGGCTAGAATTAGAATATCATCCACTGTTAAGGCAATTGTGGAGGAGAGAAGAAGAAATGGTGAGAAGAAGGGTGACTTCCTTGAGACACTTTTATCAGCTAACACGTTATCTGAAGATGAAAAGGTGAGTTTTGTTCTTGATTCTCTACTGGGTGGGTATGAAACTACTTCTCTCTTGATGGCCATGGCAGTTCATTTTCTTGGTCAGTCACCAATTGCACTTCGACAGCTAAAGGTAATCTCTTCTTCTTCTTGTTTACCTTATTTGAATTGATATTCGTGGTTAAATATTTAGTAAGATTTTTCTTTTACTGTCCTTATATCCCACAGTTGGAGCATCAAAATATAAGAAAAGACAAGAAGAAAGATGATTATCTAAACTGGGAAGACTACAGGAAGATGGAATTTACTCAAAATGTAAGTAAACCTCTTTCTCTCTGAAGATTTTTCTAATTTTAAGAACTTTTGGCCTGATTTTAGTGATGGGTGTGTGCAAAATTTTAAACTGTAGGTTATCAATGAAGCTTTGAGATGTGGGAATATAGTCAAATTTGTGCACAGAAAAGCTATCAAGGATGTCAGATTTAAAGGTAAGTTTTCCTCTATTGAAATATATGGAGATTATATAAAAAAAAAAAATTCTTTATACATATAATCATGCATGCATGAGCTTGAATAATAAAATCTTTTAATCATTTACATTTTCAGGCTATTTAATTCCATGTGGCTGGAAGGTCTTACCAGTTTTTAGTGCAGTACATCTAGACCCATCTCTTCATCAAGATGCTCTACAGTTCAATCCTTGGAGATGGGAGGTAATTTTTTCAATTTATGTATTTATTTTTTAGAAATAACAGAATATGTCTTATTGAGTTTGGTTGAAATTTCACTTTTAGATGGCCCTGTCAATGATGTACTCGTGACTTACATCAAAATGGATTAGGACCCAACATTCGAGTTTGGTCCTACCAAGCACATATCATTGAGTCAACAACCATTGTTCTTTAATTAAGTAGAAGTTCTGATGGTTACTGTTATCTGATTGAGTTGACTTAAGAGTCTTCTTGGTGAGACCAACCAAAGGAACTTGTAGGGTGAGTATAGTTGAACTTTTATTAAAGAAAAAAGTGCTAAGTAAAGAATTATTAACATTTCAGAACCAGAACCAAACATGCAAGAAATTCACTCCATTTGGTGGAGGACCAAGATTTTGCCCTGGATCTGAACTTGCCAAAGTAGAGACAGCATTCTTTCTCCACCACCTTGTACTGAATTTCAGGTAAGTTTCTTATGTTTCCCTCTATCGTGTAATTAGTGCTTTGTACTGTTTTATGTGAAAATAAAAAGTACTTTAAAGAATGTATGGTAACTTTCTAATAAACTGTAATAAAGATATCTATCTTTGTTTATAGGTGGGAACCTAAAGAAGTAGACACACCAATGGCGTATCCGTATGTTGAGTTTCTAAGGGGATTGCCGTTAGAAGTTGAGCGTATTTTAGTGGAGTCTTCAATTTAGCCACAAGAAGAGACTGCAGCCGTGTTTCATGAGGCATGTTCCGTGGTGACTGGAAGGTTGAGGCGCAGTACTGAGGGGTCCTATTGTAATTTGTTCAAGAAAGGAGGGCCTTCTATGTTAAATCATATGTACTGAGATATTTCATTTTCATAGTAATAAATCTCTTCTTTTTTTTACAATTAGACTATTAGTACAAATTTAGTAAATGTTACATATCAATCAATTAAACTTGGGAGAAAAAGGAATTGAACTTCAATAATAAATAGATATATCCCAAGAATTGATTCCAACAGGAACCAGTAATGTTAAAAGATTATCTTCACCTTTGAAGTCAAACTCTTCTTCTCTTGTGTTAACAGTGCAAAACTTTGGTTTTCGGCTAGAATATGCTCCAAAACGACCTGAACCTTTCCCTTTGATGTTGATTCCATAGTTCGAAGAATCAGAAAAGAATTTCATAGATCCAACAGCTCCACCAGAATTATACATTTCTATTAATCCAATGGGCGCAAACTCAACATTTTGATCATAAATCTGTACATGGCACAACAAAAACTATTATAGTTTCAAAATGAGTTTATGATAGTTTCCATTTTATACAACTGCAAGAGCCAAGAAGTGATAACCTTGATAGGAGATATGGTAAATATATCACATTGCAAGACTTTCAGCTTGACATATAACGATCCCTTCTTTGGCATTCTAGATAAAGATCCTGAAGTTCAATTGAGATGCAACAACAATTGAGATTGTTTATTAGAAGGAATGGGGAACAATAATTCCAACCTCCTAGTAAAGGAATAGATTTAAATGTATGCTCTGAAGCTAAAATCAAGTTCAGTTACTTGGAGAAAGTAGTTTGCTAGAAATAAGATCAAGCACAAATAACATATTTCTCACATGTAATGCATGAACTGCAAAACAGCCCATCAAGCGTTATACTGTTTAAGACCTTCACACATTTGCAGCGTTGGAGAGATCATAGAGACCACTATTGGAGGTGCCCTTAGAGAAAATAACTACCAAACATTGTGCGGTTCTATTATATATGCAAGAAAGGAAACAGCACACCTCAGCGAAGAGTTGTAAATAGATATCGATCTACTTGAAAGATTTCATATGCAACCTTTTTATGTTTAAAGTGTTAAACTAGAAACAAAGTACAGCGGGTTTTATACCTGTGTTAAAGGAAAACACTGCACAATCTCCTGTCCATGAATTCCCAGTAACCTCTTCAAAGTATTCAATGTCATCAGGACTAACACGACCAGATAACTCCTGACTTATTTCTTTTTCAACAGTGTTGTTTAGGCAAGGCCAGCTTCCAGCTCCTTGGCAATTGAAAATGCCAAGGACTCCAGAGAATTTATTCAAGTTCCATATCTTCAAAAGGCTTCATTACAAAACTAGAAAATAAGTTATTATGGAAGAACGAAAACAGATGAAACTTTAGTACCGCAACTAAAACTATGGGTGTGATTAATGAAGTACCTTTTCCCATCCATCACGGGGTCATCAAATAAACAGTCTCGTGATGGTCTTCCAGGATATTTGGCTCTGAGCAGCGACCCATCAGGAAGTACAAGCCTTTTAAGTATTGTGAAGTCATGATGGCCAGGTTTATCGCTTCAGTCAACAACAAGAAAAGAGTATTACACAGTAGATTTAGGGAAATCCCAACATACATTTTGGGGTTGTTTGCTAATGAATTTATAGACTTGTAAATCGCACTACACAAGAATATATAACACTGGAGAATGTTTCTTATAGTCCTATTACTACAGTGCAAGCACAAAAGGATGGTGATGGTGATGCTGATGCTGATGCTGATAGAATATTGCAGATGGTAGAGATTGTCATGGGAATTAACAAGAATGACACAAGTGCGGAGAGTCAGGATGTTGGTGCTGAGCCTAAAGAGTATAACAATGTCCAAAGCGTTGAAGAAGAAGATGCTGAGGGCAAAAGAACAGCAATGTTGTTGGTGCATGGTTTCTTGTATGCTAGAGATATCATAACTCAACATCAAGCTGATAAAGTTTTGCCTCATTTCTGAGGTGTACTATGGAGCTGGCAGAGGAAATACAGCTCCTGGTACTCCAAAAAGCCCTAAACACAAGCCTGCATTTCTTCCATTGACTGTGATCACAAGGAGCAAACAACCCTCGCCCCACAATAGATCTTATGTCTAGTTCACTTATTGTTTGAAATTGTACGGCTATTGGTAATAACAGCCAAGGACAACAATGCTCTTACCTCAAATGAGATCTAGGCTAAGAACACCTACAATACAATTGCCAGGAAGGAGGAAGCTCTGTTAAGGAGTAAGTGGTTACTCCAAAGGGATTCTAACAATATCTTCTTTCACAATGCTTTAATGGCTAGAAAAACCAGAAACATGTCTGATGAGCACAATAATAATATTACTAAACTTACAAAGGTTACTGGGATGACATTTAACCACTTTAAAGAGGTATTAGGAGCAAGGGATAGATGTATTTATGTGAAGCTATTCAGATGTTAGAGTTCAGAGAGAAGGTTAAAGATCCAGATCATGTTAACTTATTTGGCGATGTGACTATAGAAGAAATTGAAAGTGCTTTGTTTAGTATCGATGATTCTAAGGCTCCCTCGCCATGATGGTTTTAAATCACTTCTTCATTAAAAAGGCAATTAGAAATTTCTTCAAAAGTAAGAAGATGCTCTCCCAAGTAAATTCAACAGCCATTGCCCTTGTGCCAAAGTGTGAGAATCCAACTAACATGAGTAAGTATAGACCTATTTCTTGTTTCAATGTTATTTACAAAGTGATCTCCAAGATTCTTACAGCTAGGCTCAAAAAAGTGATTTCCTCCCTTGTAAGTACAAGCCAATATGTCTTTATAGAAGGAATAAATATAGCTGCCAACTTACTGGTAGCTCATGAGTTCTTGAGGAACTACCACAGAGACATTCAATCTCAGAAGAAGTGTACTGAAAAAAATGACATCAGGAAAGCTTATGATTATGTTCAATGGGAAATTGTGTTATCGGCTCTTCAAGGCTTTAATTTCTCTGAATTGTTTGTCACTTGGATTAATGAGTGCATCACAACAGCCACTTACTCTATATCAATTGAAGGGACTCTTGAAGGTTACTTCAAAGGGAGAAGAGGGTTAAGAGTTAACATCGGGTGACCCAGTATTTATCTATACATTTGTTATGGTGATGGAGTGTATGGGGTTCCTCTTGGAGAAAAAAGTGAAGGATGATACCCTACATACTCGCTTCAAATGCAAGAAGCCTTTGGCACTCACTTGGTCTTTGCTGATGACCTTTTGGTATTTTTCAAAGGATACATTGGATCTGCTGCTGCTGTGAAACATTGTATTACCACTTTTAGCTCATTCACTGGGCTAGATGTGAATTCTAACAAGTCTGTTGTTCTCTATGTTTCAGGGATCGATAAACAATCTAAGACAGCTTATTTGTTCCATTCGCAAAATTGAAACAGCCTCCTTGCCTTTCAAATATTTGGGTGTCCTCATTTCAACAAAGCTCAGAGCCAGAGGCTGTCAACCCCTATTAGAGAAGATGATTTCACGAATTAATTCTTGGAAAAATGCAACTTTACCATATACGGGAAGAGCTCTTCTTATCAAATCTGTGCTTTATTAAATCCAAACCTATTGGATTAACATTTTCGTATTGCCTAAAGGTATGTATGACCTCATTGAAAAACTATTTTGCAAATTCTTACAAAAGAGAGTGGTACTTGTGTCTTGAATGCTCTTTGTTATCTTTGTTAGCAGGACTATTATTATGTAGGAGTATATGTCACCATATACTACTTTAGTCTCACATTGGGTAGTAATAGAAGTACTTTAATGACCCTCTACTATATAAAGAGAGAATATGATTTAATCTAAGTAATTAATTTAAGAGTAAAATTTTCTTCCTCTTATTTATTTCTACAATCCATTCTGGTGAAAGAAGTTGCACAACCAACTGGTGAGTGTCAGTCGCATAAACTTCAAAGTCCAATTAATGACCAATGAAGAGCATATTGCAGCATAGATATTTTCTTTCCTCAGATGCTGATAAACTTGTGTGGGATTTATCTAGTAAAATCTGCTTGGGATTTCTGGAGGACGAGTTCACCAAACTTTGATATTATGAAGTGGGTTTGGCACTCTGCCTTACTAGCCACGATTCATGTTTTCGGATAGAAATTATGGCACAATATACTTCCACCTGATAGCTTAATTCCGAAAACAGTGGGGCTGGTGTCTTAACATAGCTGCTGCTCTCATGGGGCCATAGAAGATTCTGATCATTTGCTGACAAGTGGAGAAGTTGCTGCTCAGGTATGGCTTCATTTTAGCAGATTTTGTGGAATCCATTTCATTCAAAATCAATCCTATTGGCCTAGATAAAGAATATGGCTGTGTAAGGCCAACATGCAGTCCCAGGTTGGAGTAGTTATTGGTATCTTGCCCTCTCTTATTACGTGGGAAATATGGAAAGCTAGATGCAGATACAGGTCTGATGGTATCAAAATGGATGGGATTACTATCATACACAATATTTGTAATTGGTTGCAGATCTTAAGTTTCAAAATAAAGGCAACCAAGGTTTGCAATTTTAGTGAGAAGCATACTACAGAGTTGTGTGGAGCTGGAGGCCTGGAGAGGTAACCAGAAATCAAGTTGGCGATAAGTGTATTGCTTTAGATGTTGAACTTGGTCCTGGTACAAACTACAAATATAACTGCGGAAATGTATGGGATTCTTCTTGGCCTCAAGTACTACATTCAAAACCACTTCCAACCAGTGATAGTGGAAACTGACTCACAGGACATTGCTAACTGGTTAAATAGTAAAGGCAAATTGTCACCAAAATTTAAGTCAATATGGGCTATGGCAGAGATACTAAGACTTAGTTCACTTCTTCATATATGCTTGATCCATGCATTCAGACTTCAGAGAGGCCAACAACTTTGCAGATGGTATGACCAAGTTGTGTGTGATCAAGATACATAGTTTTATTGGAGACTTTCTGATCTTCCTCAACATATCAGGGCCTGTCTTAGACTAGACAAAATGGGGGTTGCCTCTCTTAGATTTTGATATTGTTACCAATCTAGGGGCTAAGATCATATCCTCCCCTTGTCCTTGTGTCTTTATTTTATCAATGTAATAAAATTCCTACTTCTGTAACAAAAAAAAAAACACATGGACTGACATAGGGTACTGGACTTGCGTAGTCAACTTTGTGCCTTGTGTGCTCTATGATGGTCTATCCGTGAGCTTAAGATAAGGATATGGTCTACCCCAGTACATGTTTTGGAAACCAATTTAGACCATAGATACTCTGTAACACAATAGATGTTGTAGTTTCAGATGCTTGATACGAAAAAAACAATGAAGAAGTATATGTTGCTAGTATCAAATAAAATGTATTAAAGAAACATACCTAACATAGATTCCGCAACCTCCTACAGCTCGAGCGGCTGCATGAAACTCAGCTGCATAGTGTTGGCTCTGAAAATATGTCAACCCGTTAACGCTTACATACCAGAAATAAGCAATCACCCTAACGTCAAATTATCCTTAAGAGTGGATCTTACATAGAACATGTCCCAATCCGGAACCACGACTTCACCAAGGAATATACTGTTAAAAGCCACAGCAGCTACATGCAATGTCTGCGATGCAGGGTCTTTTGGCCAGTAATCATCAGAAGCTCTAGTGATAGCGCTCCTCTTCGAACTGGATTGAATATAAAAGGAGATAATTAATACTGTAGTAGTGTAGAGATCAGAGTATCCTATTAAACTTAACAAAGCTTTTAGGGTGAAGATAAACTATATTTTCACCAATATCTAATTACTACGAATTTAATTACACCTAGAAGATTTCCAATGCCAGCAAAAAGAAACATATTGCATGGTTTAAGCCACTCAATCAGATTGTTTTTTTCAGGAGATAACAGAGACGAGACTCATTCTGAAATGGATGTATCATTGAATGTACCCTGTCACTAAATCATGCCTGAGAACATTCTCGTGAAGACTCATTTCCTATCTATTTTTTAATTTTTATAGAAGTGAACAGCAATTAAATAGAATAGAACTTTTTGTGTCCACCTGAAGTGTGTGATGAACGTGTCCAACTCGCTATCTTTTACATAGAATATATCAAATTGACATGAAATTAGGCTGCATGAGTTTCATTACTGGTAGACGGAATCCGTGCTTTGGCCCATACAGCATATAATGTCATTCTCTTGAAAATTTGCAGCTATGGACTTCTCAAGAGCTTGTTGGAATGTCCGAGTAAGCAATACACGTCCTCCTAATCCAGCTGCAACAGTTTCAAGTATATTCTGCACGTCTACCTTAACCCCATCCACATCTTGAGATACGAGATATCTATGTAAATCATCATAAAATTCGAATATTTTTGCGGGATCAACTATACCTACACCATACTTCTCCATACAATCCAACGATATGTCCCTCATATTTGACAGAACCCCAGGGGATTGTACTGGATATCTTAGGCTTGAATTGTATTTTTTAGTTTCTGGTTTATCTGGATGAACTCCTCCCCAGTAACCCATCAGTGCATGCCAGACATAAACGTACCTGAAAATTAAAATAAAAAAGTATGAAGTAACTTAAGACTCTCCATTATTTCAGAGTTTATGTTTTGGGGTTGGTTTGTGACATCCCTAAATGTTCTAAAATAAGAGATGCATTCTCTTGTTAACAACGGGTGAACTAAATGAGGTCCTCCAACCTTTTGCCTCGTGTATCTCAGTTGACAGGAGAAGGCATGTATCTATTTGTTAATCTATAACGTAATACCTGAAATAACAATCACAGAAATCATACCTTAAGCCAAATGTCCTTTTAATATCAGACACAAAATCTTTCAAGTCACTAGGTTCCTCGTTAAGAGACGCATTTCTGTTCTTTCGGAACTTCTCATTTTCTTTGATGCTGACTAACCTTCCTCCAAACCTATATTTTGTCAAAAACAATAAGTTAAAAACTCAAAAGGCCAATAACTCATTTTCTGAATGTAAGGGAAGATGGATTGATAAACTCACTGTGACCCTTGAACAAATGGTCCCCCTTCCTTCTGGAACTCATTATCTACATCTTGCCACCCATCATCTATTATCAAGAACTTTGCAGGAGTGCCTCCATCAGATAAGCTGAATAAGAGCAAGTCCAATGAAACATTTGATCTAAGAAAGAAGTTTTTCTGACTGGACTGATCTTATAACTATAAACTAATTGGCAGAAAAGAAAGACTAAAATACATCGATATCTTTAAATAAACATACTATCCACAATATGATCAGACAGATAAAGATTACAGAGATACATAGATATCTCTAGTAGATAAACATTCAAGGACTACTTGAATACCGTCTTTAGTAAATAGAACAAATAAGACCAATGGTGACACCTGTGAGAAGGAGGGCATTCTGCAAATTGACGCATTCAAAAAGATTAGAGGAAACTAAATATGTTTGGACGTAATTCGTGATAGACCAAGAGGAGTAGTTAGAAACTCATTGCTCCATATCGAGTTGATTTGCAGGAGTTTAGTTTCATCATTGATCTCAAACTAAGGATAATACATCGATAATGATGTCAAAATGATTGTGCTACTTATGAAATCATAGACGACATAACATTATAAACCATTAGTGTATAAATTACAAAAATACAATAGAAGACTAAAGACTGAAAAACTATGAAAAAATAATATGTACAGGGAATATTGTCTACCTCTTTAAACCAATTTTAATTCCATGAGGATTGACCTTGTGGTAGAAAGCATCCCAAGTGCACCAACCAAACCAATCTAACATTCCAGGCGTCTGCTCAAGAAGCAAGAAAAAACGCGTAATTCAGATCTGTTAAATAGGCAATAGACTTACAAAGCTTCATCAAGTGGACAAAATTTTATAATTCAGAAGATTCACTCACCTTTTTAGTTTCACGAAGTGCAAAGGTTCCCATATGCTTTTCTAGTAACCTGCAAGTGGTGCGAGTTAGCATTAAGTTTTGTAATAGTACACAAAGCATGAAACTGAGCTACAACAACAGAGGCAATGGGACTAATATCCAGAATCAAAGTTCCGAAATAAAGAACATTTAAAGTTAGAATTCTGTGAAACAGTGAAAGCTAACCTACTTCATGGATTCCTTCATAAGTTTGAACGGACTGTTTCCATGATTCACAAAGATTGCTTTCAGAGACTGGGATGTAAGTATAGTCGGGTCACCTACATAAAATAAAAGAAGCCCATGTCAGAATTCGACATAGCTATAGTCTATAGAAATAATCTTACAGATTCAGAAAATATTGTTTGGAAACATTTACCACTTTCGACACAAAACTCAAGCTCATTCGCTGAGTTACCCTGTAAGCTGCTTCTAAATTCACCATCTAATACAGGCAAAAAGAGAACATATGAAACCGATCCACTCGAACTATCAACTACTTCTCCACCATCTTCCCTCAACTCAAGTAACAACATCTGCGTCTCGACAGGAACATCACTTCCCGAGTTCCCCATTCGAGGTATCATCCACCACATCTTAAATCGGAACAAGCAAAGAAGCCTAACATCCCTATCACCAACAAACATCATAAACCTATAATTTTCATTCGACGTAACAATAAAACAACAAGAAACATTAAAACTCAAATGTAAAAAACTTAAAGGACTAGAAAATCTATACTTACTGAAGAACCCCAAGCTTGAAAACATGCCTACAATTTTTCTCAGTCGAAGTTGCACCCACAAACGCCGACGTATCAGTAAAGGGTGTGACCGTAACGTTATCAGGCACACTAGTAAGCACATCTTGACCGTTAATCTTGAAAACATCGTCTTTAATGACGGGTTTTGCTCTTAGAGGTATAGATTGCCTTACTACATTGCGATAACGCAAATACCCATTAGAAAAAAATCTGCGATTTCGGGTTTGAAAGAAAGAAAAGTTGGAATTGGGTTTGAGAGAAAGGGTAATCATATTAATTTTTTTCCCGGGAAATTTGAACTTTTTTGACCGTTTGGATGACCGTTATCCTCTGGAGGGAGTTGATTGGTGAGAGACTGGTTGTTCTTGCACCAATAGATTAGTGACAGCCTGGCAGGCGTTGAATTTGGATTTCTTTAAGGCTGACAAATGATATGGTTTTTTTTTTTTTATGAATTTGGATTGAGGTATGGGCAAAAGACCATCATCTCAATAGTCACTATCTTTCCTAAGCTAGTCTCACACTATTGTGGGGATACTCACACATCGTTCGAGTTGGTGTGAGACAGACTTCGCGGAAGTTCGTGGAACCTGAACTGTGGGTTTTTCTTAATTTTTAATCTCAGTTTTGCAAAGCAAGCCGATTTTATATAAGGATCCGTAACCCTGAGTTTCCAACCCCATATGGTAGTACATATTTTGTTGAAGAGTGATGCTGCTCGGGTTGAGTATGATAGAATGTAACCCTTTTTGTTGTGATTATAGCTGGTTGAGGTTTGCCTTAACTCCAGCTTACCATTCAAAAAAGAAACAACCAATTTACCAAGATCAAATCGATCCGTCGTCCTCCGAGATCTGCCTCGAACCATGTGGCTTCCCCATCCCGATACTGCGTTTCATCGACAAATTAATCAACAACATAGCTATCTTCGTTGTTTAAAAAACAACACGAACAACAACAACAACAACAACATTGTTCAGTTTAAAACAGTACTTTAGTAGTAAACAAAGTCTAAAGTTGCAAAGAGAGAGAGAGAGAGAGATGAAGATCACAGTGATGATAAACAACGACCAATTCATCACATTAGACGTCGATTCCAACGAAGCTGTAACAATTCTCCAATCATAACATTAGGGTTTGACTCAATTGCATGTTTCTCAGCTCTAATTTTAACTTAATTTTGTGTTTTTGGATTCAATTGTGTATCAATCAGGTTGAGAACGTAAAAGCATTGCTTGAAGTTGAGGTAAAGAGTTTCAAGTTTGAATTTTTTGATGATTTAAACAACTTGTAATCCCTTTAGATGTTTAGTGGTTTTGATAAATATGTTTTCTTGTTGTTGTTGTGAAGACGAGAGTGTCAATTCAACAGCAACAACTGTTCTTCAATGGGAATCAGATAGATAATGCTAATAGATTGATTGCAATTGGGGTTAAAGATGGAGATTTACTAACTATGGTCTCCAATGCCTCATCTTCTAGGTATATATTTTTACCACTTTGTTAAAGTAGTTGTTGCGTTATAGTTGTTTGTGTACCCCATTATTTGTATATCGATTTGGTTGTGTTTGCTGCAAAAAAGTTGAGATTTTGACGTGTTTAATTCGTTGTATGATGAGTTGGTGTGTTGCTCGAATGGAGCTGTGGGTGGAAGTGTATAATTAGCTTATGTATTTTATTGCTTTAATATGTTTTTGACGATATGCGGTCAACTATTTTTGAGGGAGGGGAGGGACATGCACATTGGGTGTTTGGAGATGTAGGAAAAGAACTCCCTAGGTTCTTTCGCTTAAATTTTATCTGGAGCTATTTATTGTATTGGGGCCTTAGTTATTCTCTTAGTCACCAATAGATAAGCTGGAGAGTACTGACTTTATGGATTATATAGATTTAGGGATACTATATTAGTAGACAAAATTGTTGATTTATGGTGGGCAGCCGCCACCTATGCTTGTGTTGGTCGGAAAAAATGGTTTTGGGGGTTAGGAAAAGTGACCTAGAAAGGGATAGGTCGTGGCCAGACCAAAAGCATAAGGCTGACGTCAGTTTGAAATTGCAACAACAGTGAGAAGAACTCCCTACAATCATTCAAAGTAGAAAAGCTGCTAATTAGTAATGACTGCTCTCCTTCCATTCACTGTTTCTCTTTCTACGTTAAAAGTGAAAGACTACCAATTATCAATCATTAAAGTGAAATACCAGCAGCTTTCTTTTTTGATCTTAGACTCTTCCTTGTGGTAGTTTATTAGAATCTTATACAATAACTATTGTATTGTAGAGAATGATATAGTTACGCATGAGGTGTATAGGCGGAATTACTATAGGTAATTTATTTTCGTTAGTTAGCTTTCTGTTCTATTATGTGTTGATTTTGGTTCCTCTCGTATTTCACTTTATTGTTGTTTCTTCCTTCTTCTCATCAAACATTTGAGTTAATCTCCTTCATCTACTTTCTTTTTTCGTAACAGTTTTTCCTGTTAGACTGATAAACTATCTTAATGTATTTTTTCAGTGCATCTACCAATTATATGAGCTTAAATTCAGATGGTTCGGCCGTGAATCCTGGAGCTTTCCAACAACATGTTCGGGGTGATTCTAATTTGATGTCACAACTGCTTCAGGTAGTGTTCTTCATTAAGTTCTTGAGTCTGTTTTGCTAGAGTCTCCAGAAAATTCACCATGCATTTATTTCGATCGACATATTTGAGTTGAATAGAATGTCGTGATGAGCTGAGTTGGTACCCATCTTTCACTTCAACTTGGTTACTATGCTTGTTTTGGTTTCTTCAATTTTCTAAGTTCTGTCCAGTCAACATCTAATAAATTTGTAATCTTGAATGATTCATTGGCACAAATAGGAATAATTTAGTCATCATTCCCTTTCATCTCCAATTTAAAAACCTTAATGGAGCTATCATATCTATAGGAACTTAGTTCTTGTCCACAGTTTTAACCATGGCAGATGTCCCCTTACAGCATTATCATATATCAACAGAAATTCATAAATAGCATGTGGGTTATTCGATCTGATATTTTTTTTTCTTCTTGTTGCAATTGTTGATTTTTTTAATCGTGCTGCTGGCAAATTCCTATAGAAAATTTCCCATTTAAATTCTGTGAGTTTTTTCCCCTACTTTCGTTGTTGGAATCAGGAAATAATTTTTATGTCATTTTGTTTTTGAAGAATGACCTTCTTTTGTGCACACAATTTTGTTCTTAGCTTCTTGAAGCCGGGTTCTAAGTATTTTACACCATTACTGATTATACTCAACCTGCAGAACGATCCTGAGTTTGCACAAGCTGTTCTGGGAAATGATATCAATAAACTTCAAAATATTTTGCGGGGACGCCATCAACAAAAATCCGAATTGCGGCGTAAACAAGAGGAGGAACTTGTAAGGAATTTAGTTGACTATATTCCTTGTTTTCTCTTACACAAGTTGTTTTTTCAGTTGGTTATATTTTATGCTATGTGTATAACATGACGACTCAACTTTAATCACCTGATGTGTAGTCACTCCATTTCCCTTTTTTCAACACAACTTGGAGCCACCTATGTTTCTTAACACTATTCTTAGTGACTTTTGGAGTATGCGTAGTTTTCTGAGCAGGCTACTTTTGCTAGTAATTATTGATAAAGTAGAGTGGAGCAGACCTCTTGGCTAATTCTGTTTGTAAACTGACTAATGACTTTTTGGACGTATTTCCATCCTGAATTTGTCTTATATATATAGTGGCGGGGCCACATAGGAGCGAGTGGGGACAGCTATCCCCACTGACATTTTGAAATGCTGGGTTAGTTTCGTAATTTATACTGTCCACCTCATAAGATACCCCAAGTGTTAGCCTCATTCTCTATCTGCTTTGTGTCCCTTCACTCCAAAATAGGTAAATTCTTCTACAAATCCGAATATCTAAGCTATAAATGAAAGATCATTCTGAGGAAACAATTCCATTGATTTCAGCTTGGAGGTCCTATGAAGTTTTTGTATCAGCAATAAATTTTTCTTTAGTGTTTGGAACCATTATTTGTTCAAAACCCCAAAATGATTCACCATATAATTAGCAAGCTAAGATCTAAGTTATTGAAGGAAAGCCCATACTCTGTGTATGAAAACAACATCGCTCCAACCCAAGGGTTCGAATCGGAGATAAGTGGAAACTTTACTTTTTTCTCTGTATGAAGTTTCTCATAGGTTTTGATTTCTCTAACAGGTTCGAAATGGTGGGCACAATTTAAGGAGAAATAAGAATTGATTTTTTTTTCATCCTAGAGAGTGTATTGAGTGGGGGCTACTGCCTCGAACCTCTAGTTCTTAACTCTATTATTACATAGTGTGATTAAAGAAAAATATGTAAATGCCCCAATAAAATATTTTGGGTTCGGAACCCTAATTCTCTACCCCCGATTGGACCATATCCACAGCTCTTCCACTGCTTGCAGGAGTTGATTTTTGATGTAAAGTGAGGGCTCACCCCCACTTTTTGAAGCCCAAGTACTAGTTATAAATATATTATGTTTGCCAATATAAACAAGAAAGGTCGAGATTTATCTCTTGGAAATACACAACTATGTATGGTAACTAAAAGATGAAGTACTTTGACCCCCGCAATGTTAGCTATAGTAAGCTTTAATTCTAAATTCGTCACTCCTAAGTTGTCACACATTCTGGCACTTGGCATCGCAAACATTGAATATGCGTAATTTGTGACTTTCAGTATAGGACCCAAATTAGACTTATACTTGGAGGATCAGAGTCTAATCTAGACAAATAGTGGAGGCCAAAACATCAAAGTTTTCTCTAGATCAAAGCATTTCTATGGTATCTTCTGTATCATGGAATATTAGTTTATTTTTATCAATATCAGTTTTTTTATTCACTAACATTCCCTTTGTTGTGATCCCCAGGCACTGATGTATGCAGATCCTTTTGATGTGGAATCACAGAAGAAGATTGAAGCTGCCATTCGTCAGGTACACGCATTTCCTGATTAATCTAATAAGTAAATATCAATTTGTAGCTATGCTGCAAGGGCACTCCTTTACTTTGCTGATACATGAACCCGCCCTAAAAATTACACTGTCTCTTCACCTTCTATTACCGGAGATTTATAGGTCTTCTGAGAGATGGTTGGTGATATTCGTACTCCAAGGAGCCGCTTAATAGTCATAACTAATTATGAAGTTTATATTAGTTATAGGCTGTATAAACAACTACAATCGCTCTGGAGGTGTTGGATTGCATTTATTTGATGCTTCAGCCTTTTTATATAATGACTGCTGCCTTAACCTGTAACTGAAGAATCCCTTTCTATGATATTTGTATTTACCCTTGTAACTCTGTAAGGCAAGTTTCTAGGCAAGATTAACCATTGAGCTTTAAACTACTTGGTGATTAACTCTAACCCGAACAGTCAATTTTCTTTGTAATATATCTTTGTATTTGCTCCTTTGTTGTTTTCTTATGTTATAATTTGTAATTATGGCTCGTAGAAAGGAATTGATGAGAATTGGGAAGCTGCACTAGAGTACAATCCTGAAGCTTTTGCAAGAGTGGTATGTGTCATGATCACCTTGGAGTAGTTTGCACTGTTTGTCTTTTCATGTATAAAAATTTCTATTTTATTTCATGCTTTTCTTCAGGTTATGCTCTATGTAGACATGGAAGTCAATGGTATACCTTTGAAGGTAATGAAAGGCTTACTATTCTTTTGGCTTTGGCATGGCAAGTTTCATTTTCTATGATCACCCATTCTTCAGACTGTCAAAATTTAGAGGGTCATTCAGCGCAACACTTAATTTTAGAAATAAGATAGCCACCCACCTGAGAATGAGTTAAAGTGGCATGGGTGATACAAATTCTCCTCAAATTTGATCAAGAAGAAAATGCACTAACTATGTACTCTCATTTGCATTTCTTTACTGCTTTTTGTAATCATGAAATCCTCCTTTCTTTCAGGCATTTGTTGATAGTGGTGCGCAGTCAACAATAATATCTAAAACCTGTGCCGAGCGTTGTGGGTAGGTTTTTTCTTTTCTTTATACTGATGTGGCCTCTTATTTGATGTGATGTTACATTTGTCATTCCTGCAATATACATTATTAAAGAAACATTTCAGAATAAGCAATTAAAAAGGATTACAGTTTCAAACAAGAAGACACATTAAAGGGAAACAACAATAAAGATTGTAGCATTTCTAGGTCCTCAAATACTGCCATATACTGCAAGTTTACCAATTAATTAGATCACCAATTCGGCATACTATTTATGTATCCAAGAGTAATTCTTTGATAGCCAAAAAAGATAAAATGTTTCCCCCTATTTTTGTATGTGACATATCATTGATAGATACCTTTTCCACGTGGATATTAACCAATGTTTATATTTGTGTATATGTATACTCTTTAGATGTGAACTAATATGTTGGAACTCATTGTGTATTTTGCTAAAGAAAAGAATTTTTTTCTTCAGATACCATTTTCCCCTTCCTTTGCTTGTTAAGCAGATTTTATATTAATGGAAGTAAAAGGAGTACAAGGCTGATAACTTTATTTAAAAACCAAGAACATAGAAACGAGAAATAAAAGAGTTGCGGAGGTATCATTAAATAACCAAGACATCCCACCCTTGGCATTCTAATCATGTGCAGTAAATTCAAAAAATTACATAGAGAACCTATAGAGTTCTTGAATAGTGTCTTTAATGCCGATGAGGAGAGTATGTGGCCCAGTGTGCCACTAAAAACTGTCATTTGGTAGTCTACTGCCCCTTTTAGCTGTTCTGTTAGCACCAAAGTTTATCGCCCATATGTTGGTGATCCTGAATCTTGTGAATCCTTTTTTAAGCCATCTCCACATTGTTTTTAGCTTCCAGGGAAGTTGGTTGCTGTTAAAGGCTTGGACTGCTACTGTAGATTCAGAAACTACCTAGACCTTCCTGTATCCAAGAGAGAGAGAGCCATAGCTAGGCCTTCTATGATTGCTTTAGTCTTGGCCAAGTATGATGTAGTATGAGGGACATCATACTACATCATTTATGTGCTCTCTTCAGCTATTCCAAACCCAAATCCAAGTAAACTTCACCTAAAACAAATTTTTGTTCTTAAACTTTCTCCCCCAATCCAACTTAAAAATTCATCATTTTATTTATCTCTCATACGGCTATCACCTTTAAAATCCATTGCCTCATCCTTTACCACACAAAAAATCATCGGGGCTGGTACCCCCAACTTTTAACCCCGCTGACTTATAATCCTGGCTCCGCCCCTGATTTGTAGCATGACTGTTTTTTCACACACCCTCCTTGGTAAGAGAGAAAATTCCCGGCCCAGCTTGTAGTCCTTCTTATCTTATCAACCATGATCTTAACCTTGCCTTCTAGTAGAGGGACCCCAGATAAGTGAAAGGTAGAACACCTGCTTTAATGCCCAGCAAGATTTATATTGTACTTCTTCTAGAGGTCTTATGAACCATTGTCTATTTTTATTTGTTCTCTATAGGCTGTTCACTGAATGAAAGAATGAAAAGTACAACACTAACACCCTGGTACCTCGATCTCGATCTCGAGTCAAATACTTCATAATACTAAACATCTAATAACGACATGAAATCGTCTCAAAACAGTAATGACATTAGCAAAGCTACTCAGATATGCTGAAGTAACATAATAGTAAAAGTTGCATATAGATGATAGCTATTTCTTTTGCCAAGGAACCATTGATCTTTTTTTAAGGTTCTTTGGCTTGAGAAGGCCAAAATATCCTTTTCATTCAGTAAGATGGATTCTCACAAGCTATATAGATAAAATATTTTGTTCTACACTATAAATACTTAGTAGTGGAAAATTTATTTGTGACATATACTGCGAATAATGTTGCATTGTGTTATAAGTACAAAGAAGAGGAAGTTTACCCGTGTTTCTATTAGTGTTGATGTTGATTATTTTTTTTCCAGATTGTTGAGACTCCTTGATGAACGTTATAAGGGTGTTGCTCATGGTGTCGGTACATCAGAAATACTTGGCAGAATACATGTAGCACCAATTAAGGTACTAACGTACATATAGGCTCAGTTTGGTTCGATGTAAATCCAATGCATTTGCAAATGCGTTGCAATACAATTCATGAGCTGGAAAAGTAACACTTTGCAATTGCGTTGCAACTAGTTACCTGAAATTCAATTCCCTTGTATTTACAATGATTTGCATCGCAAAACAGGGATTGTAATGCAGCACTAATGAATTGCATTTACAATGTCTTGGAAGTAATGCAATGCAACTTATTTACTCTTGTTTAAATAAAGCCACGGAAGTGGATTAGAAACAAATGTTCATGTTCGATGTTTCTATTAAACGATCTACAATGATAGCAACATTCAAGGGATACGAAGACCAAGAGATAATATTAATAACACAAATACATCAAAAGCTTAATTTATCATTGGTACGTAGCGGGTGTTGGCGTTTTTAATTTATACAAGTTAGGATTAATCAACAACCATTAAGAAACTTGAACAATACTCATTCAAGACCAAGTGGGTAAAACATTGGGCAGCTGATTGTTAAAAAGAAGAGGAACAGTTCTCATTCAAGACGATATTGAATTTTCATCAACTCAAATGTGATAAGCCAAGACTTAAGTCCCATTGAGTTTGTACAACTTCTTAAAGTATTTAACCACTTCAGAAAGTATCTCTATTCCTTGTTTCCAATAGCAATGCTACTAGGAAACCACCAACTCCCCTACCTTGATGCACAATATTGCGATAATTATACGAGTAATATTGAAGAGCCAAGCTCGACTCGATACACCAAAACTAATACAAACAACCTTCAGTAAAAGTAATGTAGAGAATCACTAGTGTCCAGTCCTAAAGCCCATCTAAAACACAAGGACCCAAATCATGAACATCCTAACTAAAATTAGCAAAAACGGAGAGCGAGAAAAAAAGAGAGAGCGAGAGAGATATGTACCTCTTATTTTCTACGGTGATATGAGATTAGTAAAGCAGGATGGAGGATTTAGTTGTAAATGGAGTAAAGTTTAGAGTTAGTAGGATAAAAACTATGAAGAGTTTGGTTTTCAAACGGCTCCTTTTTTTTGTCGGAAGAGGGAGTCTTTAAAATGAAAGTTGTGCTGCAGAGAATTTTGGATGCAACCAAATGCAAGTAAAAATGAGTCCTTTTTGCATCAAATGCGCATTAGATTATTATGAATGAAACAAACACTTGCAACTATTTGCATTTGCTTTATGGAAATGAACTAAACACATGTAAGTGGTCAAGATTGCAGTTGACTTGCATTTGCAAGAACCAAACACCTACAAATGGTAACACTAGATTCCCCATGTATTTAAGTTGAACCAAACACCTACAATCGGTTGGAAATGCAAACCATTGCCATTGCATCAAGTTTGCATCGAACCAAGTTGAGACATTATTTGTTGCAACGCCAATGGAACGAAGTTATATCTGGTCAAAAGCTGAGTTGCCTGTAATTGACTGTTGCATGTTTTTTCTGTTGCAGATTGGAAATGTTTTCTACCATTGCTCTTTTGTGGTACTGGATGCTCCCAATATGGAATTTCTTTTTGGGCTTGATATGCTCCGTAAGCATCAGGTAAAATCTGTAGTAGATTTACGGTTTCTTCTTGATATAATGAATATGAGTTGCCTACTATTTTTTAACTCATGTCACGGACTCACGGTGACATGAGTTAAATGCAAGGAGGGATCACGAAAGCATGGGTTAAATTGTGAGATGCCGTAACTTTCTTATGGGTCCAAGTTCCTTAAACTCCTTGTTTTGAACTCATGTCATGGTTACATGAGTTAAAAGTGTCCACAAAATTCTTCTTCACTGATTCTAACTAGAGAATTGTGTACAGTGTATAATAGATTTAAAGGATAATGTTCTAAGAGTTGGAGGCGGGGAGGTTTCTGTACCGTTTTTGCAAGGTTGATATCCCGTTCTTTATCTTTGTTTTTGGTAAATTTGTATTCTTCAATTCATGTTTATATGATGAGATATTTTGCTAGTATTGACTTCTACTTATGTGATATGTATGATTCTTGACTTTTTTTTCTCGGAATATATACTGAAGGCATTTTTAAATTTACAGAGAAGGACATCCCATCAAGTTATCTGGATGAGGAGAGGTTTTCGAAAAAAGATTCGCCATCTGTTTCCGTAAGTAGACTCTTGGATTGTTTGCTCATAAGCAAATAATAACTTAACACCAGTTATGTATGCAATTGGTCTCGCTTTTCTTCGCCAGATTTTACTTTGCCTTGCTCAGTTTGTAATTTTCACTTTGATTCTTCAGGGGACCACAGGAACAACAGAGAGGAGTGTCAGCTTACCCATTGGTGGACAATCTTCTGGTTAGCCTTGGATCTTTTTCATAACTATCATGCTTTCACTCTTTGATGTGCTATATATGATGTGACACAATTCCTCACCGTGTGTGCGCATGCTTAGGGAGATGGCGTATCTCTCTAGGTCACTTAGTCGACGCCACTCTCTCACTTAGTTTTTTTTCTTCTTTCAGTTATGTAATTAGGAGTGGGGATTAACTGTTGGAGAGGGTTTCTGTATTTTAGGAAACCAGGGAGTTGAGGAATTAAGGCTTTATCTTATAAAAGTCATCCTTAGGTGGGAGTCAGAGAGGTAGTTGTTATTTTGGGTTATTAGGTTATTTGGGAGTTTAGGGTTATTTCAGTTATGTTTTATTGAAGTTATGAATAAGAGAGAGTTTAGAGTCAAAGTTGTATGTTTGATTCAAATCCTATTCACGTCAATATATATTTTATGTTATACTTCTATTATTACTTTCACTTAAGGAAATTAAAATTGAAAACATTTGATTGTGTTTTAAGCGTACTATAACCTTTTTGCTGCCACAACCGACAACATATGTCCAATATTGTAAATTCTATTGGTGATATTAATTCTATTCATAAATCGTGGCTATACCTACGAAAATAGAAATTGAAAAGTTAGAATGGCATACTTCTAAGTGGTTCTATGGTAATGAAATATCTCCTAATTCATGGTTTCTTGAGGCCATGATATATTATGACCCAACAGTTTTTGCTCAACAAGGCGGCTATAGATTTCGAAATTTGTTTCTATTTTATTCTTATTTTTTTCCTCATATCTTTATTTATCTCTTACCAATCACTGAACGACATACTTTGTTCTTATAGAAACTGTGCGCAGCGGGTCATCAACACAGGTAATTTCCTTCTGTCTAGGAATTCTTTTTTGAGTTTTTATAGTTCAAAGCACTGAACTTTTTTGTCCAATGTCATTGAGATGCGTCATGGCTTTCTTATGGTGCATCTCTTTTATCCTCTAGAGGCAAGAGAACTTTGTTTCTGTTTTGATCCCTCACATCTCAAACTAGTTATTTGAAATAGATTATATGTTTGTTAGCAGATTAATATGCAGAATTTTGGTGCAGGGACCTGGTTATGAAGCTAAAATTACAAAGCTCGTTGAACTTGGGTTTGGAAGGGATGCAGTAATACAAGCTCTTATGCTTTTCAATGGCAATGAAGAGCAGGCTGCTGGATATCTTTTTGGCGGTTAACCAGTTAGTTCTCTGATTTATTGTTGTGAAACATAATTGGTTATATTTAATGATACTATTACAAGTCTGGTACTCAAAAAAGTATAGATGTATTATCAATTGATCATACATGTTTAAATGAGATGTTTATAGACGAGCTTTATAGTAAGAGTATCTCCATTAGAGGCTTACTCATGTGTGTTTTTTTCATTAGTTTTTGTGTCTCTCTCTATTAGAGGTTCTTACATCTACTAGGATATCTACGGTTGGGGCTTAAATCTAAATCAAGGTCGCTATTACACAGTGGGCTGAAACTCTAATAATTACAAGATATCACCTACATATCCCTTAATGGAAAATGAATAGTGAAGCATGTGGTTAATGCAACTAATGTATAAAATTGTCACAAATCAACGTTTCTAGGCTAATATTACGTTGGCTGAAACTCTGCAATCATCAAAAGATTTCACTTGAACATTGGTTGATAAAAAAAGTAATGGCAGATACACGAACAATCACACGCTCACAAGACAATGGTAATTGGTTCACCATACCGGCTACCTCTACTTAGGTCTTCCTTGCTGCCACTCTGCTCTCCTTTTCTCTTCTGGGTCTTAATTTCATTCTCGAAACTTCTTGTTGATGCCTTAACTCTCCAAGTTCTATTTAATCTCTCACATAACCGTAGAACCCCAGGAGCTCGTTATTGAAGTGTGATTTGGGGGAATTAAGGCACTCAAAATGGGCATCCAAAACAAGCGTAAATATATGAAAAAGGGTAAACCGTGATTTTTAATTTATAGAAACTATAATCTTCTTTTTTAACCTCATTTATATAATTTACATCATGTTAAAGCATATTTTGTGGACGAATAAGAGACGTCTCTAGCAGAAAGACTATCAGATTAGATTTATAGCACTGATTCACTTTTGAAGTGTCTTCACCACAAGAGGACTGCGCACAACGTGCTTACTATCTGTCCACGAGAGCGATCCAAATACATAATCCTTAGCTACACTAGGCTCCGTTACTGTCAGAGTCACGCTATACTTTTTCTCTTCGCCCAAGGTCGCAAATGTCAACGTCTTTGGCTCTACAGAAACTGAAATTCCAGCAGGTGCTTTGATCAAAGGATGGTATGTTCCAGGTGTTCCAACATTCTTAACTGTTCGAGTCAGGGTGGCGGAGCCAGACAGATTAGGTACCGTTATGGATGGATAATTGAAGTCTAATAAGCTGGTTGAGTTGGTACATGTGTATGTTCCACCCGAAAAGGATTTCATTTGTGTTGCAGTGTAGCCGATGGCACACAGGAAATTCAAGTAATCGGTAGTTGTTAAGTCATAAACCAACCCAGGATCCACTGCAAGGTTAGGGTTTACGTGTCCTGCACCATAGCTGAAAGGAGTTGCTTCGATGGTGGATGCATTACGCATTTCTTTTCCTTCATTATCTAATGTCCTTGCTGTGTGGGAAAGTCGGAAATAAAAATAAATAAATTAGAAAGCGATTAGGGCGTTTGAAATACATCGAGAAACTACTTCCTGTGTAACTTACGAGTCAGAAAGCGAGGGATTCAAAATAAAACTGACGTATGAGTTATTTTTTAGTTGATGGATACTATAGAAGTATTCATGCTGCACCGGAACAGTCAGTTCTTACCTGTAGTCATGATAGCGGATTTAATCGCCGATGGGCTCCAATCAAGATGGACAGCTTTGACAAGTGCGGCAATACCGGCTATAGTTGGGCAGGACATTGAAGTTCCAGATAAAGCATTGAAGGGAAGACTTACGGTATCGCCTTCATCGTTATTGACTGCTTGAGTATAGGCAGCTATAATGTTCACTCCTGGTGCGGTAATATCAGGCTGACGGGTAAAAAGAAGAAGTTATGTCAAATTCTAAAGGAGAAAAGAAAAACTGAAGAATGTTCGTCTGGCAAACCTTGAGGATATCTGGGGTAATGGTATTTGGTCCTTGAGACGAGAAGGCAGCCATGACAGGAGCAGGTTTGACACCCAGTTCTGTTTTCGCACGTGTCAAAAAAGCCCCCGGGGTCCTGTTAATAATACACGAGCATTTTCATTTCTGTTGTAATCAACTTATATCGAGGATTTACATTTTCTGAAATATTTTGACTTTAAAAAGCTTACTTGGTAGAGTTGAGATAACTGAAGACCGCAAGACCATCAGAATAAATAATATGTGCAGTTGGTAAGGCGTGATAGTCAGCATTAAGGTCGTTTGCTGCGATTTCATCATTAGCAAGAACCATCCCAACAGCACCGGCTTTTAGTGCTTCCTTCCCCTTGTCTACTCTTCCGGTTATTCCTCGGAGGCAAACCAAAATCTTATCTTTCACCTTCACAGGGTCAAGAGTCCCAGGCTGACAGAGCAAACTACATGTCATTGCGAGCAAATTATCTACACAAGTTATATCGAAACAGATGCAGATTTTAGAATTGTGCACTAGAGACTTACGACTCGCTAGATGTTATATTGGCTAAGTTAGCGTCTGCAGCGCTGATCAATGCATAGAACTTTTCTTCAGGCAATGCTTGAGCTCTAAGGCTTTGTCCCTGTTAACAGAGAAAAGAAAATTTCCAACCCGTGAAGAAAAGATTCGTGTAATCGCTGTTGACGATTGGAAATCACTATGAAATGAGACAACTAACTAACCCTTATGTGTTTCCTGTTACCAAGTGCAAGAATAGTGCTGAAATCTCGGTCCATTGTATTGGCTCCAACGGTTAACAGCCACGGTGAAACGTTTGAAACAGTCCCAGCAACCGGGCCACTGTTGCCGGCAGAGACAACTACCATAATCCCCCATTTATTAGCGTGGAATGCTCCGATCGAAATTCCGTCCTGGAAATAATCAATAGGGCTTCCTCCCAGCGATGCAGTTAGAATATCAACTCCATCTGTAATTGCACTCTCGAAACCAGCTAAGATATCTGCATCAGTGCACTGCATACCATCAACAGGTGCCCAGCAAACTTTGTATGCAGCAACACGGGATTTAGGCGCTCCTCCTTTTGCTGTGCCAATACCCATGCCATATACGCTAGCCGACTTAACAAACTCACCGCCTGCTGTCGCTAGAGTGTGAGAACCATGACCCGCTGTGTCACGTGCGGAGTTAGCGTATGTAATGTTGCTAGCGCCTACTAATGCCTCATAACCTTTTCTGAAGTATCTTGCTCCAATTAGTTTTCTGAAAACAAAAAGTTCAGAGATAGTTACGATGTTGAAGGTCGACCTCTCTAGTAAAAAGATGATCAAGTTGGAGAGAAAATTAACCTGTTACAATGAACTGGTGCTTCGGTGGTGTCGTTCGGACATAATCCTTTCCACTTTTCTGGAATGGGTCCATAACCATCATCCTTAAAGCTCTCTGATTCAGGCCAGACCCCAGTGTCAAAGTTCCCGATGATTATTCCGTCTCCATAGTTAGCCTTCTTCCAAAGTGATTCATCGGTTATACCTGCATCGTTCTCGAGTTCCATAAAGTTCCACGCCCGGGTGGTGTGTAACTTCCTCCATCTGTTTTCGAAAACAGACACAACATTGGGATCCTCTGCATGGTGGAGGAACATTGTAAAATTTTAAAACAGAGGAAAATGGAGGAAGCACTGTCGAATAAGAGAAGAAAAAATGCAGTATTTCTTACGTGCGAGTGCCGCGGCTTCATTCTCATCAAGATTGGCTGCAAACCCGTTAATAGCTCTTGTATATGAGTAAAACATGGATTCCTCCGCCTTAACAGTACTGTAATTCAAGATCAAAAATGACATAAATAAATAACAAAACGTATATGAACGAGCAAAACTTCGAATACAAAGATAACCTGCATGAAACACTAACCTTCCTAATGTTGTACTAAGAAGGTTATAATGAGAATTTGTTCTTCGGTCGATATCAACTTGTGTCAATCCTGCACTTGCACTACGTGAATGTCCACCCATGTACACTACATACGACTGCTCCAACCAACGATCAAAACCCAATGATCACATCAATATCTAAATCTTCGTTACAAGACTAGAAATATGTTCAAAGATCTTACCTTTTTCTGTGCAAACGCAGGTGATTGAATCAGAGAAAAGAGAAAAACTGAAACAAACAATACATAAAGCTTGGATATCCTCATTGTTTGTAAGTTTTTTCTCTAAGCTTAAGAAGAACGTTCTCTTCGCTCCGTTTTTATACCTTGTTTAATGATCTAATGACCTCTAGAAACGATAAGGTGGTTGTTAATTCCTATATTTAAAACTATTCTAGAATTATAGCAACAAGAAGAAGAGGGAATCAACATATTTAATAATATTCTGTTAGCTAATTAGTATTTAATCTATTATTATGCATATATTCCCTCCTATTTTTATGACTAAACTAAAAATATATTTCAATTAAGAATAATTTAAAATTAGTAGTCAATGACCAGGTTGGTCCTTCTATCTAAAATAACTGATTATTTCTGATAATTCCTCTGTTAATTTTTTTTTTAAGGTTTGAGTATGTATGCGTCGATATATTGTAAGTCGGATTATAATTTGGTATAGGTTGGGCTGCTAGTTTGTTATTTTTTCCTGCTGTGTTATGATGGCATACGACTTAATAGTGGGGACTTTAATTTCATGTACTCTCTTCTTAGGAAAGTTGTTGCTTGTTTACATCATAGAGCCATTGAGATTTTAAGGTGCATTACAGAGCGAATAACATGCCTTCTTCTTATTTCAGCTTTGTCTGAGCAAAAAAGATAACCGTGTAAGATGTCAAACTGCGTCCTATTTTTAGATGGAGCAACGCATGTGTTTTCACTTGTTTGATGCTTCCCTAGTGAGCCTGCTGGTTATATTCGCGTGTAATAATTCCTTGATGAAATTGACTTATGGGGATGCTTTTATGGATGATAACTTGTGATTGGTATGTACCTGTACCTCTTCAGACAACTATAATCATGAACATGCATTACTGCGATGTAACCAATTAGTATCCTCCCATCTAACTGATTCAATCAAATTTCTGATAGGATTCCGTTGTGTAAAATATGATTTTGGAACAGATTCGGATTAAATCGTATCTGATACATAAAAGTTACAAGCATATTAAGATTTCTCGTGGGAAAAAAGAAAGAGAGTAAGATTTCTTGTAATGCTGTTACGCTTAGGTTTATTATTATGTTGTGTACGCTTTAGATCCGAGGCTTGGTATTTACACTCGAAAATTCAAAACATTGATCATTTGCTAAGAAAGTATTTGTGCATTGGGTTCTAATTATTCTGAAGTTGTCTTAGTAATGCTAATTGATTATCTACCAAGTGTTACTTCATTTTTATCCATTAATGTCACATTTTCAAATGCATTCGCCAATTTAACAGAGTCAGAGCTAAATGTGCATCAAGTTTTATCACAGGAACAATCTGAGGTTTGTATTAGTGTAGCTTGAACCATTGAGGTTTGTAGATTTGATGATGCAGATCCATGTATTGGTTGCTAAAAGAGTAAAACCAACTCACTCTTATGGTTACGTTTTAATTTTATTTGAGAATTAAAGTACATGATTGCTCTCTCAGTAGAAGTTTTATTCCTCACATCTGGAGATGTTTTCATGTCATTTCCATTATTTAGCTTTGATAAGGAGGGTGCTATCTTGTCCCCTTTTATCATGACGACCAGAGTTAGCTAGAAAGAGCATGAGAAAGGTAGAGGAAGCTTCAGATAGAGATTAAAATGAAGTTTCAGGGTTACCCAGGCATCGACTATGACATCTGTATATAACTGAAATCTTAGTTTAACGTATCGTAGAAACATAAGTGTTTAAAAGTTACAATTAGACCTTTAAAATGAAAACAGAACAATTCCATAAAAGAAGGAAATATGAACTTGTTTAATTCCCCAAAGAAAAAAAATTCTAATTGATTTCATAATAATTTACATTATATCTATATGATTTCACCTTGAGAAATATTTCACAGTTCCAACGGAAAATCAAATTAAAAAAGAATCACCTTTCATTAGGAAAACAGATTCTTGCACAATAGAACTCAATTACGCATGCCATCTGCACATAAATAATGGAATAGAACACTACCCGTAGGAACACACCGCTTAAGAGGTCTTCAGAAACCTTTCCAGGCACTGAGAATTTCATGGAAGACCTCAGCTATAAGATCCCTATCTGCACTTTGTAGAAAGACATCGAAATCATCTCGAATGTCAAATATCTTCCCAAACTTCACAAGATACTTCATGCAGCTACTTTTCAATCCTGGCAGTTGATATAGTGATGCATTTCTTAGTCTATCAAGTACATTCGTGGTATCAATATCTTCTAGAAGGCTTTCGTGACAGGCTTCTTTCAAGTCTATGATGTCGTACTTATCAGACGCTCTCAGGAGAGCAAGTCTGTGGGTCAGAAACTCTTCGTGTTGGATATTGCCATATATATAGTTCAGAAATGCCTGACAGGCTGCAATGGACATGTCAGAGATGTCTATAGTTGAGAGTTCCTTCTCTTTGAGATTATGTGAGAACATGCTCATAAAAACTGGTGATCTTGTTGCTAGGATTGCACGATGTGCCCCAATACTACCATCAGAGGCGTTGATTGTGATATCTGTGTGAATGCCTTCAGAGAGCATTCTGCCAAGGGATGTTATTGCTGTTGCATGCGACTGCCTTTGGGCACACCCGTCAGACCAGATAGAGCTCGGTTCACTGGCCTGTATTATTACATTGAGAAAAAATAAAATGAGACAGCCATTTGAAGATACATGGCAATCTGTTGCAACCATCAACATTTTTGAAGATATTTTGAAAGACAAGTATTGATAAAATTAAGAGGGTACATACGTTGGGTGAAACTGTCTTCAAATCGAGAAACTCAACATCAATGATGAACTTCCCAGTTAATGGAGTCTCTATTGCCCATATAAAATCATCGTTGCTCTTGAATGTCTTATCTGTTATCCCTGCCATCCAAGTACCAATATAAATTCTCATTTCCGCTGAAAGGAATAGTATTAGGGAAGAGCAGTGATAAACTGAAAGGCGTATATTAGTTTACAGTATCTTGGGGGAGGCTGCAGCTATCTGATCTGATGCAAATGAATTCATAATTTAAGTCTTAAGTAACTCATCTTAGGATATTGCCGGCTATCCCATTTTTTTCAGTGAAAACATTTGTTTTTTGGTTCGTACTCAAGGAAACAAAGCTGCAGAAGAAGAAGGCTGGGCAACCGAGTTTTAAAAAAATATAATCCACGGCACGTTGTTTAGAAGATGGCCAGATTTACCTGTACTACAACATTTCTCAAATAAGACCCGAAGAGTATTTTGCTTAAATAGATGAGTACCGGAATCTATTCTCAGTTATGAAATAGGACAAACTCGAAAGTCTACTATAAGGTAAAGACTAAATCAAATTTCAAATAGATATTTAATTACCGGGATGAATCAGAGCGATGCGATTTCCAATGGAACAGAGTACTCTGATGTTAAAAGACGCAATCGGAGGATTATCTCTTGTCAAGTTAGATACCACCGGATAAAGTTTAACATGCAAAGCCCGATTCTTCTCCACAGTTAAAAGCCTTAATAAACATCAAGAAAAAACTCATTTAACAATCCCAAACTCAAAGCTAAAATATTATCACGAGAAACAATTTATCTCACCAGTTCCAGTTACCGATCTTGAAAGGATCAGATTTCCTGTATGTACAAGAAGTCAAGTTGTCTATCTTCCATTGAGCAAGTCGCGAGGTCGTTTCAACTTTATAAGCTGAATCGTTCATTCTAGTAGCAAAGGCAAGCACAGAAGTGATTTCATTTATGCAGTCGAATAGTCTCTCCAAGATATCCCCGTGTTTCCCCAGGCTTACGACTAGAATATGGATCACTCTTCCTCGTAAACATGGAATAACACCTTAGCTAAGTCTATTTCTAATATGTTTCTGATTGGTTTGATACAGGTTTCCGGTACTCAACACCTCCAAGCTTGCTTACGCCATCGAAGTCATTGTCAAGTAATGGTTTTTGTGTGAGTGTGAGTATGGGTGAGGTTTGGTTATTGGTGGAAGTTAGGTTGGATTACACTGCACTTCAAGAAACTGTTTAATTGATTGAGTTTGTTCCTTTCCTCATTATGTTGTTTTCGCTTTATTTATGACTTCAGACTATACGTTTGAGTCCGAAGAATTGTTTGCCAAAAAAAAAGAGAGTAAAGGAGAGAATATAAAGTATTTGGGGGTACCCTTTGAAGGAAAGAATCTCTTATTCTACTCTTTAGTCCTCCTTGTTTGGATATTTTCGCACAAAGCAAAGTAGAGAGAGAGAGAGGCGTATAAACATCGACCGTCCCGTCCATTCGAAGCCTTTGGGTTGCAGGTACTCAAGCAGGGGAGATAGCTACAGCTATAACGCCGCACATTTGATGCATACAGACCTTGTTTTAACCTGCAGATGTCTAATACCCCTTATTAGAAATACTTATGGGAAGAAACAGTGCCAGTGGTAGAAAGATATGTCGATCAACAACGTCTAATGTCTCCGGTATACACTTTTTGACAAATACGAAACATAATCATATGTGTTTGGACAAGACACATAATCACTTTCTAGAAAGAGGCCAGTGGCTGCTTTGATTATTAACTTTTACGGAACATAAACGTATTTTAATTACGTTCAAGAACTATAGATTAGGATGTAATAATATTAAGTGGTTGTTTATGTCGTTGGCATCGGATAACTGAGAGGGATAGGTATCTATGGTTGCTTTTGTTTCCTTCAATCCCACATATCCTTCTTTCTTGTAATCTAAATCCATAAGAAAGGAAAGTATCTTTGGCTGAACCATTGGAATCTCTAACCTTAAAGCCTAGCGATAAAATAAATAAATAAAAATTAGTCTCCCGGGGTTGTTTTCGCCATGATAATGAAGCCGTTTATTATACGCGTATTAATGAGTAGTGGTCATACATCTAAATCACGCTCGAAAGGGGTGAGGGGGTCGCTCAACGACCTTACGACTTAGGAGATATTTTTGCTTTGCTTATTGTTTTTGATAATTGAAGAAGACAAGTGATGTAAGAGTGCCAAATTAATTGTGGATTTATTTGATCAAGTTGGGTGTATATGGCCCTTCTTGGACTGAATGAATCTAATAAAAGGTGGATTCAATATTTTTTTGATTGATAGGCCATATTTGACATATTTTTAATATCAATTGGATTCTACATTATTGTTAGAATCAAGGGTTGAAGAATTTGTTATAACCCCGGACGTCCGCCGGTTTCGGCCGACATATAAATTTGATCAAAATGGACGACTGAATGTGTATGATGCAACTCAATGTTCCTAATTAAATATTTAAAAATTGGGTTCGTTTTGGGCAAGAAGTTATTTCTATTGCTTTATGAACAACGATAAGATATTATGTTTTTTTACATCTCCTAAAGTACCTCATTCAGTTGGGTGAAAAAAATCAAAATCTAACTAAGTGAGGTTAAATTTCATCCAACAGTATTTCAGTTGATTTTCTCAACAGAGGCAATGTTGTGTGCTCATTTAATTTAATTTTTTTTTTTTTTTTTTCAATCGAGACAGCTCCCGATTAGAAAACAACAGCTCCCGATTTAGCGACGTAAAAAACAAGGTTGCAGCTTGGAAAGTAAGGCTCAACTTTACTTTTTGAAGAACAAAATCAAGTGAGTGAGGTACGGTTGGAGGATGAAAATATTACATGGCACCTCAAAAACTAAGTGAGTGAGGATTGATCCCACCAACTCTTAATTTTTGCATTAGCCGTGCCAAGTAGGCAAGCCCTCGTTGATTATATTGCTTGTCATTTAAAGATTTTAGTCATATGGGCCATATATTCACTGGTCATTTAGACATCGACCTCAACTTTTCGGCATTGGTCAATATTAAATACCGTGTATTAGTCGAAACACGTCTCGCATAAGTTGACAAACAAGTCGTTCACACACTTAACAGATTTAATGGTCGAAATCCAAATAGGTATTGCACCAAAGCTATTCTGTTTACACAAAAAGAAACTACGAATCAAGAACCATTTTACCTGAAAGACTAAAACCACTCATCCCCAATCCAAAAACATTCATAAAAAGCATTATCTGAAATCTTAAACCACTCATCCCTAACCCAAAATCGCTCATAAATGCACAATCTGGAACTTTGAACTACTCATCTCAATCCAAAAACTGCTTGTGGCTTGCGGAGGCATTGTGGCGATCCCCGGGAGACTAGTTAGCAAAATTATGAACCTAACAAATTTCCGGATTCCAAAAAAATTAAATTAAATTATGAAAGCTAAATAAGTAATGTTGCCCTCCTTCTAAACTAGTTAGGAGAATGGTGAAAAATGATGAATCCGACAAACTTTCGAATTCCGAAAAAAAATTAAATTTATGAAAGCTAAATAAGTAATGTCACTTCCTTATAAGCAACTCACTTGTAAACAACTTACACAAGTGAGTCATTTTCATGTACTCCATTGGTTTGAATAAAATTTTAAATAAATTTTCTGTTTTCTCTGAGAAAGACCAAGTGTAACGTAGATTTGCTCAATTTATAACTTCCCTTCCCTTACTCTCTACCAAACCCTATCATTAGTTCTTCATTTTGAATCATAAAAAGGTGAAAATTGGTACATTTTTCTAATGAGTTTGTATTATTTGTTAGGATCTGAGAGTTAAGACCATTAAATATCGCACCACTAACACCCATATCGCACCACTAACACCCAGGTTTTATGTGGTGTAATGGGATTGGGGTTAGAAGCGAGAAATAAAATAACAAGAGTAACTTTGTAGTTTGTAATTATATACGACTTAAAGGAGTCCCTGTCCATGAAAGGGAACTACTGTACCAATATGTGTACAACTGACATTGCATTCTTCTCATCTTACTAAATAAACCAGTTGATACAGAGTGACTTGGATACAACATGATACAAAAATTCTCCTGCCCAACTTCCTCAACTATTGAAGCCGTTAAATATATCGTCACCGCAGATTAATAGTTGTAAATATTAGACATCAAAAAAGGAATTTAGTTTTCATCACCGCGGGATACATTAGTAGGAAAGCCTCTTCAATGTTATCTTCAGTGTCTATATCGTCATCATTAAGGTCTTCTAGCTTTTCTTGAATGATAAAGTCCTCCCAATCATAAATATCTGGTGCAAACTCATCAAGGTTATCCACTTCCTCTTCAACGTCCGACAATATACCGCTTGACCCATATGAATGCTGCCGGTTCCCATATCTGTCTAGTTGATATGTGTGCTGGAACACATCAAAGACAGTATCCATACAAAATCAGTATGGCTCAATGGCTCTCACAGATGATTATAGTCTAAATCCAACAACAAAACGATAATATAGATCAATGGCTCTCACAGAGGATGACACATTATATACCTCCTGAAGTTCTGAAGCTATGTTTTCCGAAGCTTCTCGAACTCACTTTCAGATATCTTTACCAGGGCTCCGTTATTATATTAATAGTGTCTTCAGTCTCAGTCTCAGTTACTAGTATCAATGAAAATGATACACACCTTCAAATCGAAGAAGGGAACATTTAAATTGGCTATGTTAACCAATAATATATGGGTTTTAAGTAAACTAAAACAATGTGAAAACATACCTCATGTTTCTATATTCGTAATGGATAACTTCTTTGAGCCAAAGAGTATGAACCAACATGCGATCCCCCTTATGCTGAAAATTAAGTATTGTAAGGAAACCAATATTAATGAAATTGAAGAAGATTTGGGTCACGATTTTGTTGTAAATACCTTAGAATCGGACCCCAATACTATTAGAGAAGCGTTAACCTCAGGTGATGCTGATTTGTGGCAAGAGGCCATTGATGATGAAATTGATTCTCTTACTACAAATGAAACTTGGGATTTAGTTAACTTACCTCCTGATAGTCCCTCTATTGGGTGTAAATGGATATTAAAGAGAAAACTTAAACCAGATGGTACTATAGATAAATATAAGGCAAGACTTGTAGCAAAGGGATATGTGCAAAAAGAAAACATTGATTTCTTCGACACATATTCCCCAGTTACTCGTGTGACTACCATTAGAGTATTATTAGCCGTTGCTGCCGTGCACAATTTGTTAATTCACCAAATGGATGTAAAAACCGCATTTTTAAATGGAGAGCTTGAAGAGGAATTATATATGGATCAGCCTGAAGGCTTTGTGGTACCTGGTGAGGAACACAAAGTCTGCAAGCTGAACAAGACCTTATACGGTCTAAAGCAAGCTCCAAAACAGTGGCATGATAAAATCGACCAATTACTTCTTTTAAATGGTTTTAAGATTAACGTTGTTGATAAATGTCTATATTATAAAGTATCTGGTGAAAGTTGTATTATGATATGTCTTTACGTTGACGATCTACTTATTTTTGGTTCTACACTTGACATTATTTTAGAGACCAAAAACATGCTTAACAATAATTTTGATATGAAGGACCTAGGCAAGGCTAGTGTAATTTTAGGCATGAAGATCACACGCACAGACACTGGTATTACTCTTGATCAATCTCATTATATTGAGAAGATCTTAAAGAAGTACAAATATTTTGACCGTAGACCTGCGTGTACTCCTTGTGATCCACAAGTTAAACTTTTAAAGAACTTGGGAGAGGCAGTTAGACAGAAAGAATACGCAAGTATTATTGGAAGCCTTCGCTACGCTACGGACTGTACTAGACCTGATATAACTTATGCTGTAGGGGTTCTATGTAGATTTACGAGTAAACCAAGTTTGGCGCACTGGGGTGCCATTGATAGTTATGCGGTACCTGAAAAATACCATGAACTTGGGTTTACACTATCAGAAGTTTCCCGCGGTCCTTGATGGATTTAGCGATGGAGATTGGAACTCATTTTCGGATGATTCCAAAGCCACCAGCGGATACGTGTTTAGTATAGCTGGAGGGGCGATTTCTTGGAGATCCAAGAAACAAACGATTCTAGCTCAGTCGACTATGGAGTCTGAGTTAGTAGCACTAGCTGCAGCTAGTGAGGAGGCAAGTTGGTTGAAAGACCTCTTGTCTTATATTCCTTTATGGAGTAGGCCTATACCACCGATACTGATCCACTCAGATAGTACTGCTGCGATAGCCAGAGTGCAAAACAATTATTATAATGGTAAGAAGTTAGCGGTACGTCGCAAACACAGTACGATGAGAGGTTACCTCACATCTAGTACTGTTACAGTGGATTTTGTAAGATCGGAAAACAACTTGGCAGATCCTTTGACGAAAGGATTGTCTCGTGACAAAGTGTGGAGCACATCCTTAGGGATGGGGCTAAAGCCTGTTATTGAATCACAAGTGGTGGGAACCCAACCTAAATGACTGGAAATCCCAAGAAATAGGTTCAATGGGGAAAACAAATAACTGTGATATAGAATCATGCAAATAAGGAGCTTGTCACTCCAGAGTTCAACTTGCAGTACATAAATGTAAATATGCATGATATCTTGAAGCGAATGTTAGGCCGAGTTCTATATCTCATTTATTTGAGTGGGGTGTCTAGCTACAAGAACACTCTTCATAGATTCACCAAGGTGATTGTGGAAGTGCGGCCGCTTCCTATAAGAAATTAGGCTAACTTCTCTAAAGCCTTCACCTATACTGGGATTAAGCACATGGCCGAAAAGTGCTGGCATTTAGATATTGCACGTGGTAGGGTTGTATGTAGTTTTCCTCACTGTATAAAAGCGAATAATGAGTTCAAGACTCTGTTCACTTATTATTCTTATACGTTGAAGATTGTCTACTACGTAAAAGTTCAAGTCTAAGGACACCTTCACTTAAGTACAACTCTATAATCGAAACCGTACTCTCGTTTCTCTTTTCATTCATCTATCCTTTTTCAGAAGTTTTTAAAAGTGGGGAATTGTTGGAATTTTTCAAAACTTATACCTCTTTTGAGCCTTGAACCCATGACCTCTTGGTCATCTATTTTATGTGACTCCTATACTATAGCCTAAAGTTTAGTCCCACATTGTTTATAAACAATAGAGGAACTAAACATATAAGGTAGTACCCATGTGACATGTGTGTAACATGTGACATAGAGAGAGTGTATAGTTGTGTGAGTGTGTGAGAGGATTTTATACTCTATACACACTTGGACCTCTCTCAGGCGGCCCGGTAGGCCGGGCCGGCTCGGGCTCGGACTTGGAATTGGGATTGGGCAATTGGCTCTTCTGGCTCTGGATCCTCAGGGACACCCAAAGTGAAGACCAAGACTAAAGAAATAAACCAAGCCCAAGCCCAATGAACTTTTTGTTAAAAAGATTATGGATACCCAAAGGACCCAAGGCCTCCAGAGCCAATTGCCCAATCCCAATCCCAATTCCAAGTCCGAGCCCGAGCCGGCCCGGCCTACCGGGCCGCCTGAGAGAGGTCCAAGTGTGTATAGAGTATAAAATTCTCTCACACACTCACACAACTATACACTCTCTCTATGTCACATGTTACACACATGTCACATGGGTACTACCTTATATGTTTAGTTCCTCTATTGTTTATAAACAATGTGAGACTAAACTTTAGGCTATAGTATAGGAGTCACATAAAATAGATGACCAAGAGGTCATGGGTTCAAGGCTCAAAAGAGGTATAAGTTTTGAAAAATTCCAACAGATTTTGATATGAGTTGAATAAAACATATATTCAAGTCATATTTTACTTTCTTTTTTGGTTCTTGGTTGTGCACCGCTACGTCCATAAACAATGAAAAAATAAATAGAGGAAAACACTGCTTACACGGGGTACTTAACGGGAACCATCTTGCAGATCGACATGAAACTAAGTTCATAAAACTTACTTTAATATTATATTTGCCTATCTATTTTCTGCTAAACTTTTCGAAATACACTATCCTTCTTGTGAGTAATAAAATCTATCCAGCAATCCTTAATGGTGTATTTTCTCTACGGACATGGTTTTGTAATCTCAATGATATCGAGAGGTGTGAATCTTAAACACTTCTTTGCTACATGCTTAAAGTATCCCATTTGAACCAAGAAAATGCTTGATAAGGGCGAGAAAAGGGTGGATGGAAAAAGTAAAGAGTAATTTTGAATTTTTGTGACAACAAAAAGAATATCCTAAAAAAAATTAAGACCAAATAGACATATTTAAGGGAATATGATATCCAAAACATTGGCTTTTTAAAATTATTTTCTTGAAATATTCAAATTTGAGTGATTTAATATAACATGGCCTCTACCTAACGAATTTTTGCCATGAAAGTATCTTATATATAGAAGTCTAACTAAGAGACATGAGATACCTAAGAAGAAAAAACCACATGATAAATGTAACACCCCGGCTGAGCGGGTATTGGAAAGGCGCCTAGCCCATTAGCGGTGACGGTAGCACCAATAGTTTAGTCCCACATCGCTTAAGATCCTGCCACGTGTATGATCCTTAAGTTAAGATTTCACTCTACATGTCACCGATGCCTTTTCTTAGGAAGTAAAATCTCACACTGCAGGAGATCCGCAGTGGTTAAGTGAGAACAATATCGGTGTTCGTAGAGTGGGGTCGTGACAATAAACTCTATATAAATTGTATCTTCTCCTCCCGACATTCTTAACAACCATCAACTTATATCGGTTTTGCTTCTTCTCATAAAACCAACTCCTCCACCCATAATACATATCTTTCTTAATTTTTTCGGTCATCATAATTTGACTGGCTTAAGTCTAGTTCATGGTAGATTTCATAATGAAAGAAATATTCAGAGAATTAAGAAACCATGAAAGACAGGGTTGGCATGATGAGCGAGAAATTAACATCTTTCAGCACCGTTGATGTTCCAAGTTCAGTTCAATCCCAGTGAGTATATATGCAAGCAGGCCCGACCATAAGGGTGTGTGCGACGGCACAGGCCTGAGAGGAAAATGGCCCAAAAAATATGGAGAACAAAAGAGTAGTCTTTGTGGAAGGGATAGCAACAAATATGAGAAAAAATTTGGACCCATAAAATACGGTACTGGTTCGTAGAAGTTGTTTGCGTGAAAAATTGGATTACGTGAGCAACGGGATTCCATTCTACAGATGCGTTTCCAATTATATATTTACATATTTTTTTAGAGGTTAAAGATGTCTAAAATTTTCTAATTATTATCATCTGGAGTTTTAAGTTGGTGTAGGTTGCACTGCACTGGACACGATCGCCTCGAAGAAGCAGTATTTTGCCGGGTGAACTATTTTCTCCTTGTTTACTTTGGCTCTAAAAGGAATTTTATTTTAGAGCAAAAAAAGAAGAAGGTTTAGGTACTTAATTTGTATATATATATAATGAAATGGGTCCATTAGTGTTGAATGACTGTTGTATAATTTGTATTTTTGTAGAAGAGCAGTATCTATCCGCCATTGCTGGCTCTGCACAATGCCATGGCCATTGATTTTGACTGTTTTTATGATTGACCGTATTTTTCGGACGATGCTCTATTACTAATTGAATGATTTATGTTGTTTAGGAGGCGAATATACGGCCAACTTCTCTCCACAACAGTAAGGTCGATTGCTTAGGTGGAGATAACCGACCTCGTTTTTTGCCAACCTACCACCCAGTAGTAAGGTGACTTTGCCAAGGTAGCACCCAAATTATCACAAAAATCTACCATGAGGGTCGGTTCAGAGACCCGCAAGGTGGGTTCTACTTTTTTCAATGCTGCGTAGTTCAGAACTGCGAGGTAAAATAGACGTCTCAGATTAAGACACGTCACAAGTTCTAACGGTTCTCAATGCGTGAAATCTTTTTTTTTTTTAATTGCGAGCCATTATTATTATTATTTCTCTCATCTTTCATGTCATGTGGCTTTTTGTGATTGATTTAAATAATAATAAAATAGGTGGGTGTGTTTTAAATTGCTCTGTAAAAATCAAGGTTGGTTACTGTTTAAGCGTTTTAGTAAGTTCAAGGCGACCTTACTATTGCATATGCTCTTAGAGGCTAGGGTAGCCCGTATTATAGTATTATATTTTCAGAGGAAGTTTATGAGACCAAAAAGATGAAGGTATGGTAATTCTGATAATAATGCACTTGTTTCTCATATGTATCCTCCGTATTCCCATTTGGACCTTTCATTTGCAGTGTGCAGGATCAGAATATGTTCCTAGAGACCTTTCTTGTATGAACTTTGTTACAAATGCTCAGGATCAGGTTGATAAACAAAACCCAAGTGATTTGGCGTTTTCAATCAATTGAGAAAGCCTGGCTAGAGAGTATATTTCAAATCCAATAGTAGCAATTTTATTTCCGCTCTCAAATTTATGTTACAACGATGTTTGTCACTACGTTCTTTTTCTGCCCATCATCACAATTTTTCTCATTTGCCTAAAATCCAAACCAACGTCTCATTCTGACTTTTGTGAAGCAAACTTTACGATACATAAAGGGTCCATGCTTTGATAACTATCCTAATATTTCAAACAATCTTTCATTACTAAGTCAGCGTTGTATGTATGGTATTTTCAGAGAAAGTTGTAGGAAACCGAAAAGATGAAGGTATGGTAATTCTCAAAACTTTTTGTGCGTTTATCTTACGTATCCTCCGGGTTCCCCATTTGCATTGTGCAGACTCAGCGTTGCAATATGTTCCTCAGTTCCCCATAATCCAAACTGTCGTTAATCTGGTGAAGCAAACTTTAAAATATATAAAGGCTTTATAGCGTGGTCAAATAAGCAACAATATAAAAAATGGAAAAAATTTCGCTCAAATCGGATAAGAGTAGCTTGCTAAATCAGGAAGTAAAGGAAATCTCCAAAAGGAATAAGTAAGATCCTTCTCTCGATAAAGATTAAGAAATTATCACTAAAATAACTGGAAGTCTGGAAACGGGCTTATTAAATGGTTATAGCCTTACCAGTAAATAAACATGGTGAATCGTGGAGTCTGTCTTACTATCTGTGAAATTTATGTTACATTCATCGCTCTTTGAAGTATTCCAACGGTTTTACATATATCTTCCTAGGGGGTTTGTTCAAAGAAAGTTTTATTCGATGTTGATGTTTGTGTTACCTAGTCAAACACACAAATGGTGAACCAACTAACTATCTCATAGGACTAATCAGATTGCGTATTTATGATTACCTCAATAGTTTACCTGGAATAGGTATGTTTTAGATAATATTTTCCATGATTTTCTATGTAATTGCTCTTAAGTTTCCTACTTGCTTGGTCACCACCCAATAAGACCTTTCAACTATAGGATAGCGGTTGGTTAGTCTGGAACTCCAACATGTTGGTACTCATTATACATATACCTGATTTGCAAAAACCTTCTGAATATATTCTCATAATCACTTTTTTCTCGGTGATTCCTTCTTTATAAGAGCTTAACCATTTCACTCTGAAAAGAAAAGACACGGCTATTCTTTAAGGGATGATTCGTGGAGTGAAGACAAGGAAGAAAACTAGAGTGGCAGCTAGAGCAGGAAAGAAAACAAATCAAAGTGGAAACAAAATCCCGGAATGGGTGATCAATTTCAGTAATTGTGAAGAAGGAACTGAGTATGACTTGGGGAGAGCGTGGACAGTCTACAGAGTTCCCAAAAACATGCTTGAAGTCCACAGAAGTGCTTACATCCCCAAGATCATATCTATTGGCCCGTTTCATTGCAATGACCCCAGCCTTCAGGTTATGGAAGAGCACAAGAGGCGTTATCTCTTGCGTCTCTTGGGACTTACCAGTCAAGATAATCGTATCCTTCAACCGTGTTCACCAAAAGAAATCTATCCCTGTTTAGAAAGCCTTGCTGCAGCCATGAAGTTGTTGGAGAGGAAGACTAGAGAATGCTATTCCGAGACCTTTGATATTGATAGTGATGATTTTGTTCAGATGATGGTCATTGACGGTTGCTTTATAATCGAGCTATTACGCCTTTATCACAAGTATGACATTGAGGTATGTTTGTTCCCTTTTAAAAAGTATGGTTATCATTCATCTTATCATTTAATTTTGGAACTTTTAGCTTTAACCCCCCACATTATACATTATGGCATCAACTTGCCATTGACCCCCACTCCTTGAAATTCGACAATAGACCCTATTTTGGCCCTACCGAGAAAGACTCCGATTAACTTGGTATAAATACCAACATACCTTTATAAACAAAAAAAAAATCTTTTGATTTAACCCCCAATTTTGTGCCTGCAATTCGTCTTTCACCTCCAAAATGAACACAAAGTTATAACAAAATATTCTAAACAACTTATGATTTGATTAAAGAGGGATTGAGTTGTTGTGTACTGAATTTTGATTTCATCTCCTATTGTATATGTTTATAGTTATGAGTTTAAACTTAATATGTATCTCGGAGAAAAAGGGTATAGTTGGGATTAAAATTTAATAGACTTGGTCAACCGGAGTCATTATTGGTCAACAAAATTTGACTAAGTTTTCTGGCTAAAATATGGTCTATTGTCGAATTTCAAAGAATGTGGGGTCAATGGCAAGTTGATGCAATAATGTAAGGGGTTGAAGTTAAATTTCTCTTTAATTTTGTAGAACAAATCATGGTTGACGAGTTCCTAGGCAATAAAAAATATCTAATGCATGGCTTAAAGTTATAGGTAAACATCTAGATGGGCTCTAGGAAACGAAACTATTGTATTTTGAAGGTGATGGATGCCTCCAGGATCAAACATTTAGCAATGAATCTTTATGAAGCTATTTTAGCTAATTGGATTTGAAATGTTGGTAAAGGTCGTTTGTATAATTTACAGTAAGCATCATCTACATATTTTTGGTATTTGTTTACATTTCATTTGTTGATGAATATCTTTGAGGAAAACAGTTTGGGCATCCTAGTTTGTAACATGTGTAGTATCATTCATGGTCACAATAGATCGAGTTCATAGCTAATTTTATTTTTTATATCTTGATTCATTACTGGTTACTTCTTTGATCCAAAATTTCCTTAATCCATTAGGTAAATGTGGACGATCCTATATTCACAACAAGGTGGATGCTCCGCACGCTTCAACGTGACTTGGTGATGCTTGAGAACCAGCTTCCATTTTTCGTTCTCCAAGAACTATTTAATCTTACTAGGTCCGGCAAAGAACCATGTCTTATAGAACTTTCCCTCAAATTCTTTGATCCTCTGCTGCCTAGAGAGAAGAAAATACTAAATGTTAACCCTTCAATCGAGTATGATCACTTGCTCGATTTATTCCGTACCACATTCCTCTCATTTATCCAACAAAAGAAACCTACTACAGGTTGGAGATCCATTGCAAGACCTCAAAGAAGTGGAAGTCGAAGTCTTCCCCTTGTTGATGAAAGACAGCTAATCCATTCCGTTACAGAGCTTCAAGAAGTAGGCGTTAGGTTCAAAAGGAGAAATGGACATGATCTTTTAGACATCGAATTTGAGAAGGGAGTGTTAAAGATCCCTCCTTTGTACGTTGACGACAACACAGTCCCTCTATTACTGAATTTCGTGGCTTACGAACAATGTGATGAGGAAGCAGAACCTTATTTCACGGACCACCTTATGTTCTTCGACAGCCTAGTGAACTCAGTCACAGACGTTGAGATTCTCCACAAGAATGGAATTGTGAACCACGTTTTGGGTAGTGACAAAGACGTGGCAAATCTTTTCAACAAGCTCGGTAGAGAGATTGTTTATGATGTCGAAGGTTGTCATTTGGCTGCACAAATGAAAGGCGTTAATGATTATTACAACTCATATTATAAGACAAAGTGGCACTTGTGGTGGACGAACTTAGTCCGTGATTATTTCAGTAGTCCTTGGACATTCCTTTCGCTTGTTGCTGCCATAGTTCTGCTTCTACTCACTACTGCACAGACCTTCATGGCCTTCCTTTCATATCTGTGTCCACCTTAATCTTTGTTGCAGCTGTTGTTGATGACCATAAATTGGTCTACATTTTTTTGTTATACTAGATCTTATTTGATTAAATTGTAATTATTATTATCATCAACATATAATGCGATAACATTCAGGAATTTGGAATAAAACTGATCAATTATTGAAAATATATCCAGGGTCCCTAAAAATGAAAATGGCCACAAACACAAGAACATTATTTGTTCAACTAAACCAGCTTCCTTTCTAGGCAATTTCCAAAATTATGTGCCATCATAAACAGTTATGACTTACGAGATAGTTAGAACTCAGGACTAATATATGCAATCCGACTTGTGCTAGGAGGCATACTTATCTATATCTGAGGTCCTCCTTTTACAACTCACTTGAAATAAATTAAATTTTCTTTCTTTCTGTACCATTTGTACCCTCTAAGAGCATATGCGCACAACAACTAGGTGAAGGATGACATGGCAAGGTGGAGTGACACCAAGTCAATACAGCTAGCATTTGCCACAATTAATATTTTGAAAATATTAAGTAAATCCTCTCTTTGTTATAAAATATCTTTAAAAATTTGTTTTTTTTTTTGCTAAATCTTTAAAATATTAAATTTTGGCATGTGTTATGCTTGAGATATTCTTTATGCCTGATGTATTATTGCTCTTATAAATGTCTACATCCACCAACACAAATCAGAAAAATATCTACTATAATCACAACCATATTGTTGTCTGTCAACCATGCATTTAACAACACTTTTGATTGAGTAGTTGAAGCTGTATCAATTTTGGTACTGTATGGTAATGGTAATGGTAATGGTAATGGTAATAGTTTTTTTTCCATACCTTGATAATTATATTCTTTCCATACCTTGTAGCTCCTGCTCCTATTTGTGTGATTTGAGGCACTCCTTTTTTCTGCATAAAAGTAGCAAACATGATGAGTAACTCTTGATGGTGGCACTGTTCATATTCGTAAGAGCATATGCAGCAGTTGGAGGATGGATTTCTCAAAATCCACCCCACAGGAGTTCAAGCCCAAAATGAAGGTGGATATTAGCCAACGCAGTTCTGAACTGCGCGGCACAATCTGCGTCCCAGATTAAGCAACGTCTCAACATCTAGAACGTTCAATCCCCACGCACAGTTCTGAACTGCGTGGCAAACACACTACGCGCAATTCTGAAGTGAGGGGCAGGGGAGCCACTTAAAGCTTGACAAGTGTCAGCATTCTATTGAATTAAAGGCTACAAGCAGTTCTAAATTGCGGGGGATCAATCTACCAAAAATCTACCCAGAGGGTGGAGAGACCACCCTCAAGGTGGGGTTTGGGGTGGCCACGCCAGCTCCTCCACCTAGCTGCTGTGGGGTGGATTTGTGTTTTAGAGGGTGGATTTCTCAATCCACCTCGCCACGTTATAATCGACCTAGCTGTTGCAGGTGCTCTAAAGGTCCAGGTAATATCTTTTTTTTATATTGTAAGTAGATCCCTTAAGGGCAATAAAATAATTAACCCCACCTGCCTAATTTTTTTTCTCTCTCACTTAGAGCATGACCAGCAGCTAGGTGAAGGATGATGATAGGCATGAAAAATACCTATTTTTGTCTTTCAATTTACATTATCTAGGAACTTATTTTATGTTTCACTGGGCCTAATTGAAGTATGTTTGACTATTGTAGGTAAAGAGACATTTGTGATCAAACCCTTCTTAAAGCTCAACTCTTACAAGCTAAAGAGTTGCTGGAGATGATCAGTTGTCAAGAGCTGCTGGAGATGATCTGTTGTCAAGAGCTGTTAGAGATGACTTTGTACCAAGAGTTGCTGGAGCTGCTAGAAGACTTAGTAGCCAAGCCTAGCTAAAATCTCATCACAAAATCAGGAGTGGTTGAGGGAGATGAGGACTTTTAGTTAGGTTAAGAGGGAGAGTTGTAAAGAGAGGAATAATTATCTTTTGAGTTTATCCTTATTTTCTACCGTAGTTCTTCTTTTGTTTTGGATGTAAACCTTTTTTTTTCTCAATAAAGAATTCACGATTTTAAATCATTGCATCTCTGAGAACGAAACCCTCTATGTTTTAACACTCGATTTGATACGAATTATCAAATGGCGCCGCTGCCGGGGATGCAATCGATTTACAAAATCGTGTCTCTATTATTAAATTAGTATTCCGTTTGACGAGTTTTTGTTTTACATTCGTATTGATTTTTTCTTCTCTGTTGCTGTTTTTGTTTTATTTGAGGCGTGTTGTTTTTATTTGTTGTAGGCATGTTTTTGTTTATTTGTCTTTTTTTTTTCTCTCTCTCTCAAAAATTAAACACCAAACACTCTGCCAAACACTAAGGGATCTCTTCTTGTTGAAACCCTAGTTGGTGCGTTTTGTGGAACTCCAGTTTGATTATCTTCGTCTTCAACAATTGTTCTCGTCATCTAAGAGGATTTGAATTTAGGGTTTTTGTGATTAAAACATACTCCCTCTCTCTGACATCGACTCTTCAATTCGCTTGCTTGTGATTGATTGAGAAGGATTTGGGTTGATTCTTCTCTCCTTTGCTCTTAATTTTTGTTTTCCATGGCTTGGCGTTCCAATTTTACATCTTGATCACGACAGATTTTTCCCTAAAGGTTGTCAATTTCATCAATCTTTTTTTAATCCCTTCTTTGGGAGTTTTAAGCTCTGAATTGGGGGAATCAAGGTCTGGAATTCAATTTTGGGAAGAACTGAGATTTGGGGAAGAACTGAGATTTCACGATTTGGGGTTCTGTTGGTTGCTTCAATTTTTGTTGTTTTTGTTTGTTTCGATTTTTTGTGTGTTTGGAGGTGAAGATTGGGGTTTTGTTATTTGTAGTGAGTGATTCTGGGGTTTCTGCCGAGTTTTGGGGGCTCTGTGATTAGTGTTTGATTTGGGTTTCAGCCATGATTTGCCTCCCAAATTACTGCTAAAACTGTGATTACTACCGTTTTTTGTAGACTTGTACAACTGCAGTTACCATTGCTGCTGTTGTTTGCTGTTATTACCAAAGTCATTGCCGTTGTTTCTGAACGCCCATACCTACTGTTTTGAGTTACCACAAATACTACTGTTTCCATTTGAAGCTTGGAGACTGATTGTATTTATGACGGTAAATCGTATCAAAATTGCTTGTTTACTCTGCTATAATAATTTACTGTGTTTACTCTGCTGATACAGTAATTTATTGTATTTACTCTGCTGCTACAGTAGTTTATTGTGTTTTTGAGTTTCTATTTTTGGATTAATTTTAGTTAACTGTGATTTAAAGTTTGAATTTTGTATTGTTTTGGTATTTGATCAGGGATTGTTATTCGTCATTTTCGTCACTATACAATTTTCTTTTGTACAACTTTGTTCGTATCTACCAAGTATTATAGAGTTGTTCTTGCTAAGAACGAATCTGATTCAACAACTGTTGTTTAAAAGCTCTACCTATGTATTCCTGTGAGAACGACAATATCTTTTACTCGATCTAGATAGTTGGGTAACATTTTTGCTACATACTTGGTTCACGAACACAGACATACATAAGTGTTATTTCAAGTTATTGAAGGACAAAGCCAACATCAAAGAAAAGCGACAAAAACCAAGAAGACTTTTAGTTGTTTAAATTTTTATATATTTTTCAGTATGTTGTAAGGATTGAGAAATTGTTTATGTAAAATTTAATGAGTGACGCTCTGTAAGGTGAGGAAATTGTACTCTGCTGCAGGTACAGCTTCAGAACCCTACTCAGGTAGGAAATCGTTTCAACGCGTACTTCGCAAATGATACTGAGTGGGCCTTCCCAACGTTTTACCAGGGTAACCAAATGTGCCCCTAAAAAAGCCGCTCTGTAGGTAATCATCTTTTCACAGCGCCCTCTCTGTCGCGGTACATCGTGTGTAACTATTGTTTGATTGATAAAATGTTTAATTTTTGCAACAACACCTAGATAAGGGTGAATCAATATAGGATTTCATCACCCATGCGTGCCCACGCATTAGAAACTCGGGAGTTCATCACCCAGTTTTTAATCTTTTCGATATCAACAGTCCTAACCTGCTTAAAAGATTTTTAGATAAGAAGCCATAAAAAACATAGTTAATTAAAAGGCTTCGCTTGGACCTGGAGCAACACGCTCAATAGGAAAACCTGATAAGTGGCTACGTTCCCTGGCATAGCTAGTGTGGATAGGTGACTCTAAGCGGTTCTCCCCGCCTTCCAGCACAGGTGCATCTTGGTGACTAGATAGCATGCGAGCTATCGCCAAAGCGAGTAAAAACAACTCAAGTGCGAACCGATCTACTGTCAGGAGTAGAAGCATTGAACCCTGAGACCGGGTTCACAACTTAACTTAAAAAAAAGACCAGTAAAACGTTCTTGAGTGCTTGCATCATTCTTAGGTCTTTTAGTGTGTTCGCATATATTGATTGAGTTGTATGTTAGATTGGGGTAACACCCAAGCTTGGACTAAGAACGCTGCTAGAATCAATATGAGCGGGACTGATGGAATTAATGGTCCCGCTGCTGCTAGGAACGATCCCGACCCTGCTGCTGCGGAGAGAATCACTCTCCGCAATCGAATGCATCTTACAGTTGTGAGTAAACTTTCGTGTATTGTGATTCCTAGAAATGTAGGAAACTTTGAGTTAAAATTGGGATTCTTGTCTATGCTTCCCAAATTTCATGGTAGTCCTACTGAAAACCCGTATAACCATCTTAGGGACTTTATGGATCATATGCTTATTTTAAACTTTGAACCTATTACAAAGAACTCTCTCAAATTACGTGTGTTCCCTTTTTCTCTTATGGGAAACGCACGCGATTGGTTGTACACTCTTGAGGAGAACTCTGTAAACATGTTTGAACAACTCGTCAAAGAGTTTTTAAAAAAATATTTCCCTAACCATAGAACTGCTAAGATACAACAGAGCATCTATAGCTTCACGCAAAACCGAAGAGAGTCATTATATGACTACCTACAAAGGTTTAGGGATTTAGAGCAAGGATGCCCACATCACGGGATTTAATTGATTGATATAGTTCAAACTCTCTATGAAGGTCTAGATTATGACACTAGAGCTCGTGTTCAGTCTATGTGCGCAGCAGGTACTTTTGATGAGAAAACTGACACCGAAGCTTGTAAAATTTTAAATGATGTAGCTGATAAGACCTACCAATGGAAAACTATGAGAGAGGAAAGACCTTGTCACAGTGCAAATGTACACCAAGTGGACTCTAATTCAGAGTCTGCCACTCTTAGAACTATTCTTAATAAAATTGAAAACTTAGAGATCTGGAAAAGGGAGCAATTCCCTACCACTTCTTCAGTTAACCATGTGGCGATGCTACTTTGTGTGGTTTGTGAAAGTTTGGACCATCTGGTCCAAGATTGCCCTAACGTGCTTAGTTTAAAAGAGGGTAGAAAAGACCAGGCCAATGCCATGTATCAACGTCCCAATAGCCAACCTTTTAATGGTGGATGGAATAATAATTGCAACAACTCCAATTCTCATGAAAATAGAAATTACCAAGGAGGTTCTTCTGGTAGTGCCCCTTACCAGCCGCACAACCAAGTAAACCAACACCAGTCTAGTTCCTCATGGTAACAAAATCCATCATACCAAGCTCCCCTTAATGTGCCTTTTGTCCCTTCGCACAATAGGAATCTGTCTACTCCAACCATGTCCTTAGAAGATACTCTTTAAGGCATTTTGCAAGTAACCCAGTCGTCTATTGCCAAACTTGAGAGACAAATAGGTCAAATGGCAACAAAGATAAGCACGAGAGATAAATGAACGTTCCCTAGTCAAACTCAAGCTAATCCTAAAGGGAATATTGAACATCCTAGATCTTCCAATCGTGATGGAGTCAACGCTATCATTTCTCTTTGGAGTGGTACGAAGGTGGATAATCTAGTAAAAATGCCTAAGGAACCTGAGAATAAAATTCAAAGTAAACTCATAGAAGAACCTGCGAGTGAGGAAGAAACCGTGATAACACATGTTCAGCCGCTGGCTCCTTTCCCTCAGCGGTTAACTCTCGCTAAGAAGGGTAATGCCTATGAGGAGATTTTATGGATTTTTAAGCATTGTGTGATTAACATTCCTATTCTTACGACCATAAGGCATATTCCTAATTACGCAAAATTCCTCAAAGATCTCTGCACTTTATAGAGGCAAACACATGTCCCGAAAAAGGCTTTTTATGTTCACGAGAGTGATACGCCTATTCTTTTAGATGCACATGTTAGTTCTGTCCTTTTGCGTAAATTCCTTCCCAAATACAAGGATCTAGGATGCTTTACTATTTCATGTTCGATTGGGACCCGTAAGATAGGAAGAGCTTTACTTGATTTAGGTGCCATCGTGAACCTCATTCCTTACTCTGTCTATGAGCAATTGGATATCGGAGTACTTAAGCCCACAAATAAGACCCTGCAACTAGCTGACCGATCTATTAGGATTTTTAGGGGTGTAGTTGGAGATGTATTGATCCAAATTGAGCAGTTTGTATATCCAGTAGACTTTATTGTGTTAGATACTGAGCCAGTGGCAAAACCTGAGGACGAGATCCCTATTATTCTTGGCCGCCTCTTTTTGATAATAGCTAATGCGGCAATCAATTGCCGCAATGGAATTATGAAGTTGACCTTCGGGAACATAACAACAGAATTAAATATTTTTAATGCGTCACATTCCCCTTCTAATTCTGAACCACTCGAGTGCAATATGATCTAGAGTCTTGTGAGTAACATTTTTAAGAGGTCAAGTACCTCAGATCCCTTAAAGGCATTTTTGTCCCACTTTGATAGAGATTGTGAGGACGATTCGTACATCCATGAGGTGAAAACCTTATTAGATTCGGCTTTAGAAATTTCAGAGCCTGAAGGTGAGCATTAAATCTTAGATGTTAAGAAACCCATTCCGGAGGTTCAAGTAACCTCGCCAAAGATAGAGCTTAAACCTCTTCCCACTTACCTTAAGTATGTCTTTCTAGGTCCTGACGAAACTATGCCCGTCATTATTACCGCTGACCTAGAACCCCTTCAGGGAAAGAAGTTGATTTGTGTTCTTAAGGGAAATACGAAAGCTATTGGCTAAAGTATAGAGGACATTAAAGAAATTAGTCCATCGGTTTGTATGCATAAAATCAATTTGGAAGATAATACCAAAAAGTCCAGGGAAGGACAACGGAGATTGAACTCAACTATGAACGAAGTAGTTCGGAAAGAGATTTTAAAACTCCTTGATGCTGGGATCATCTATCCCATTTCTGATAGTCCGTGGGTTAGCCCGATCCATGTTGTCCCGAAAAAGTCAGGAATCACCGTTGTAAAAAATGAGAATAACGACCTCGTACCTACTAGAACGACCACTGGATGAAGAGTCTGCATAGACTACAGAAGGCTTAACTTGGTCACTAGGAAATATCACTTCCCCTTACCTTTCATTGACCAGATGCTCGAGCGACTCGCTGGGCACAAATATTATTATTTTTTAGATGGCGACTCTGGGTACAACCAAATACCCATCACACCCGAGGACCAAGATAAAATGACTTTTACATGTCCTTTTGCCACATTTGCCTACCGTCGTATGCCTTTTGGCTTATGCAAAGCTCCTGCGACGTTTCAACGTTGCATGTTAAGCATTTTTTCTGACATGGTAGAGCGATTCCTTAAAGTTTTGATGGATGACTTCTCATTATTTGGCAACTCATTTGACCAGTGCCTTTATCATCTTTCTCTAGTATTACTCAGATGCCAAGAAAAGAATCTTATTTTAAATTGGTAGAAATGTCACTTTATGGTAAAAATGGGGATAGTTTTGGGGAATATCATATCTGAAAAAGGAATAGAAGTTGACCAGGCCAAAATAGATGCCATTTTTAACCTCCCCCCACCACGAATGTCAAGGACATCCGTTCCTTTCTAGGACATGCTGGTTTCTACCGTTATTTTATCCAAGATTTTAGTTAGATTGTTCATCCTTTAAGCAGCCTTTTGGCCAAAGATGTGGCCTATGAGTTTGATGCGCTTTGTCTTGTAGCTTTTGACAAGCTTAAGACCCAGCTCACAACATCACCCATTATTAGACCACCTGTTTGGAGTAAACTATTCGAGTTAATGTGTGATGCCTCTGATTATTCTGTAAGCGCTATTTTGGGACAACAGATTGACAAACGCCCCCATGTCATCCACTACGCTAGTAAAACGTTAAATGATGCCCAATTGAATTACATGACCACCGAGAAAGAACTCCTGGCCATTGTTTATACGCTAGAAAAATTTAGATCTTATCTTATAAGATCTAAAGTGATTGCTTACACGGATCATGCCGCGCTTCGATATCTTTTGTCAAAGAAAGATGTTAAGGCACGGCTAATCCGGTGGGTATTACTTTTATAGGAGTTTGACCTCGAGATTCGAGACAAAAAGGGGTCTGACAATGTAGTAGCGGACCATCTTTCCCGTATAGTGATTGAGTCTGTTGATGAGTCTTTACCGATTAAGGAATCCTTCTCTGATGAACAGCTTATGGCTGTGAATTTAGTTCCTGAGTTGCCGTGGTATGCTGACATTGCCAATTATTTAGCCACGGATACCATTCCCGATCATTGGACTAAAACTAACAAAGATCGTTTCTTTAGTCAAATGAAGTACTTCTTTTGGGATGATCCAAATTTGTTTAAGTATTGTACTGACCAAATCATTAGGAGATGCGTTCCCTAGTCTGAGTTTACCAATATTTTATTATTTTGCCCCACCTAAGCATGTGAATGCCATTTTAGCTCTAAGACGACCGCGACAAAAATTTTGCAATGCGGTTTCTATTGGCCTACCTTATTTCACGATGCGCATGCATTTTGCAAAGCGTGCGAAAGATGCCAGAAAATAGGAGCCCTTTCTCGATGAAATATGATGCCCTTATACCCTATTTTAGTTATTGAACCTTTTGATGTTTGGGGCATTGATTTTATGGGCCATTTTCCCAAATCTTTTGGATATGAGTACATCCTTGCTGGAGTGGAGTATGTATCAATATGGGTTGAAGCCATCCCTTCGAAAATGAATAACAGTGCAGTTGTTCTTAATTTTTTTAAAGAAAATATTTTTTCTCGATTTGGAACACCTAAGGCTATCATTAGTGATGGAGGGTCACATTTTAACAACACAATTTTTGCTGCCCTTGTCAAAAAGTATGGTGTAACCTATAAAGTGGCAACACTTTATCACCCGCAAACGAGTGGGCAAGTCGAAGTTTCAAATCGAGAGATCAAAAATATTCTCCAAAAGACGGTTAACATAAATCATAAAGATTGGTCTGTTAGATTAATTGATGCACTTTGGGCTTATCGTACTGCATATAAAACCCCGATTGAAATGTCACCTTACCGACTCGTTTACGGCAAAGCATGCCATCTTCCTGTTGAACTTGAGCATAAAGCTTTTTGGGCAATAAAAATATTTAACTTTGACACTTCAACGACTGGGTCCCACCGGAAGCTACAACTCAATGAGTTGGATGAGCTCCAAAAAGATACATATGAAACCGCAAAGATATACAAAGAAAGAACCAAGGCTTTCCATGATAAAAATATCTTGCAAAAGACCTTTGAAGTTGATCAAAAAGTTCTACTATATTCTTCGCGTCTTCATCTGTTTCCCAGAAAACTTCAATCCCGTTGGACCGGGCCGTTCATTGTCAAAGCTGCTTTCCCACATGGAGCTATTGAAATTCTTGACCCTCGTACTGGTAACATTAATAAGGTAAATGGGCAGAGACTTAAACCATTTCACGAGTACTTTACGGGTTCGAGCGAGGATATGAATCTACGGGACCCATCATATGAAACATAAATATCTTTATTTCTACCTATAGTCTTATCTAGATTGGGGGTACCTACCATCGTCTGACTGAAGACGTTAAACTTAGCGCTTGTGGGAGGCAACCCTTATCATGTTCAGGTAATATTTTTAGATTTTCTCCTATTCTTTTCATTTTTGGCAACTGTGGGACACATGCTGATTCAGTTTAAGGGTGGGTGTAAAGAAGATTTTCATAACTTTTTCCAAGAAAAGTTGTTATTCTAGGACATTCTGGTATTGTAGACACATCTTTAGTATAATCTGATCTTTAGATATTCTTAGAGTTACGCTTGGGATAAAATTATAAGGTTATGGTTTATTTTAAACTGTAAATTGTTAGTGCATTAAGAATTTTTAAGTTTTTGGTACTACCATCCTATTAGATGTGTTTCAGAAGAAAATCACCTTTATAATTGCACTTCGCATAGTTATGTTATCAAGGTTTTGATAAAACTAACTATCACCTTTTGATTAATCAACAGTTTGGGTTAAGAAGAATCTGTAACGAGGGAGACAATTATCTAGGAAAACTTCGTTTCTCATAAATTCATACTAAGGGTTTGTATGTATTTTCACAAGTTATTAGGCTCCTTCACGAAGCTGACATATTCGTAAATTTTTTTTCACAATTCAGGTCCCTTCGCAAGATTAGAACTGAAAGAGGAATAATTTTTACCAATCTCGAGGCAAACTATGAATCAATGTGAAAGTAAAATAAAAAAAAAAAAAAAAATGAGTATAGTTGAGAACTATCTGAAGAAGGGCAAGTTACAAGTATAAAAACAACAAATGAAAACTCAAATGCAACGTCTTACCTTAAAAAACTTGTGAGGATATATATTTTTCTTGAAATATTAATAAAAGAGAGCGAATAAACTAGGGCACTTGTCGAACAAACTTCTAGATTTCTTCCACCACACTCAAGATAAGGCTAAGGTTATTTAGAAGGATTATCAAATACCTTGATTCCGAAACTAAATTCACTGTACAAAGATGAAATTCTGAAACTTGATCTAATCTGATTGTAGTATAATTGACTCGATAAATTCTAAATGTATCTAATGGTTAACCCTTGTTTAAGTGTTATATCTTTGAGATGAATTCAATCCATTTTCAGAGATACCAGAAGCAATGATTATTAGTTGTTTATAATACCAGAACGTCTGTGATAGAATTTGTGGGTATATTCACTGAAAACCCTCATGAGACACAACTCGTCCTATTTGGGTAACCTATAGGTTGAAAGGCTTGTTGTATATGCTAAATGCAATCGTAAGAAACAACGAAAGAGTTTAGTTTTCTTTTCTTTTACTAAGGGACTTGCAATATATGCTAGTTTGGGGGTATTTGATAGGCATAAAAAATACCTATTTTTGTCCTTCAATTTACATTATCTAAGAACTTATTTTATGTTTCACTGGGCCTAATTGAACTATGTTTGACTATTGCAGGTAAAGAGACATTTGTGATCAAACCCTTCTTAAAGCCCAACTCTTACAAGCTAAAGAGCTGCTGGAGATGATCAGTTGTCAAGAGCTGCTGGAGATGATCTGTTGTCAAGTGCTGTTTGAGATAACTTTGTACCAAGAGCTGCTGGAGCTGCTAGAAGACTTAGTAGCCAAACCTAGCTAAAATCTCTCCACAAAATCAGGAGTGGTTGAGGGAAATGAGGACTTTTAGTTAGGTTAAGAGGGAGAGTTGTAAAGAGGGGAAGAGTTATCTTTTGAGTTTATTTTTTTTTCTACCGTAGTTCTTCTTTTATTTTGGATGTAAACCTTTTGTTTTATCAATAAAGAATTCACGATTTTAAATCTTTGCATCTCTAAGAACGAAACCCTCTATGTTTCAACACCCGATTTAATACGGATTATTAGATGACAAGGCAAGGTGAGAACCATCTTTCACTTTGTTTCCTCCCCAATCCACCCACAACAGCTAGGTGAAGGAGCTGAGCTGGCCACCCAAAACCCACCTTAAAAACCACCCTCAGGGTAGATTTTTGGTGGATTGATGCCCCGCAGTTCTGAACTGTGCATAGTTTTTAATCTAATTATATGATGACACTTGTCAAGCTTTAAGTGGCTTTTATGCCCCGCAGTTCTGAACTGTACGACATATATACGCTCATGATGGAGACACGCGGACGGTTGTGGTTCAAAGTTTGCTAACGGCTAGTTGATGTCGCGCAGTTCAGAACTGCGTAGCTAGAGCCTGCATAAAAATTTTATTTTTCCCCTCTCTACACTTAGTTTTTTTGGTGATCCGAAGGGTTATATCCATGAACAAACTTCTTTGACAAGAAGCTCAACGGCTAGTTTTTTGGGCAAGCTTGTTAGACAAAAAGCTCAAATGCTCTATTTTTGGTTAAACTTGTTTGACAAGCAGCTCAACAACTAGTTTATTTTATTGACGTCTATGATGTACTCGTGCATTTTTCCATCTGCAAAGAGTCGCTGTAAAGTAAAGTAATGTTTTGTATCATGATGTCGGGCTTTGTGGTGTATACAATACGGTCTGCTTTCGATTGGTTGGAGATATTAGGCATTGCGGAAGAATTTATCTTTCTGAAGCGTAGGATACAGGCTCGCTATTGTAACAGTTAACTTGGGAAGACATGGCTTCGTTAAGTTACCACATCTCCAAGGTCAATCATCAGTAGATTTGGTTCATTTTCTGTCTCTTCCGTAATCTGTAGTACGATTGAAATCTCGTTCTGTGGATTGAAATTTTGCTGTCAAGGTTGACTTCTGGGGCTTCTGTCTTTCGGATACCATTTGTTCGAGATTGATATATCCATTTACTTTTTTGATCATATCTTCTGGGGTCGTAGGTTTGGTGAAAATAAGATGTTCCTTCACTTTAGCGTCTACAAGTAAAGCATTTGTAAATAATGAAATAGTAATTTTCTACTTCTTAGTGAATGATTCCAGCTTCTCTCCTGACATTTGTTTAAGGCTGAACAAAGAATATATATTTTTCTCTTTGTCTCTATTGTGCGAGTAATTCTTCACGAAAAGTTCTCACAATTGTTCGAATAAATCGATCATTCTTGCAGTGAGTGGAACCATCGTAGTGGTTTGCCCTAGAGGCTGATAGGAAAGACATGACATAAAATGTGGTTTGACCTAGAATGCAAGCCTAAAGCATCCTTGAATTCTTGGATGTGTTCCACTGGACCAGTTCCCCTGTACTTTCAAATTTTTGGGGTATGGAATCCGGTGGGAACCTCGTTGTCCAAGAGATCCTGGGTAATCAGGCTTTTCTGTAGTCTGTTGTGGATGCCTTTGGCGGTTTAAATCTGAGCTTCAAATAATTCTTTGATGCGCTTTTTGACATTTTCCTGATTCATATACTGACGAGCTGTAAAGGTCTGAAGTGAGATGCGTCCTTCACGAGGAATGTGTTCGCCACTTCCTTAACTTAGTCATTCACGTACAAGAATACGAACTCACCTACGGGGTGGTCCTCTGTCTGTCTGACTTCGGTGAGAGCATCATCAACTTTCTGTCAGACTCCTAGTATCTTATGGGTTTGACCCCTAGCTGATTTTGATTAGATCAAGCATCAATGCCTTGGCTGTAGACTCGAGGTCCCAGCCTAACGTAAACATAAACTTTTGAGGTTGTTGGTAGTGCGTCTTTGTTCTTTTGGGTTACCATTTATTGTCCCTGTAAAACTTTTAACGCGCCTCTTACATCTGCCAGCTGCTGCTCCAAAATAGCTCGTCTTTCTATCTCAGAGTTTAGAGTGGCTCGTAATTCTGCCAGTGTGGCGCTTCCTTCTGCTGGGGCATTTTGTTCTGGAAGCTATATTCTGTGAGGAGAGTAAGGATCAGTTGTATCTAAAAATTGTGGCTAGCTGCTTCGTTCTCATAGACGGTGCCAAATGTAAGAACCTAATTTCGTATATCAAATTTAGTCTCTTACACCAAAGATATTAGAACACTAACAAATAATCGTTAATACGAGATTTAGCGTGGGAAACCTTTGAATAGGTTAAAAACCACGACCTCTCTTGAGGATTTTAGAAAGAAATATTATTGAAGATTGTTAGCTATTACAAAGATCGCTCTGAAGAGTTTTGTATAGAGTTTATGGGTAAAATTCTCTGTATAATTTCCCGTCCTTAATTTGTAGTTCTCTGGTCTTATTTATAGGTCTTATAATATGACCGTTTGACGACCATTATTACTCTTAATGATGAACGTTACAATATGGATGAGTCTTTGAACTGATTATGTAACGGTCTGATCCTTCTGTATTCGTAACGGTTTATTTAATGATTGAGTATTTGTTGAATCGAACTGTTGATGTAGAGGTCAAGTATGAAAAGAAATTTTCTTTATAGTTGTTCCATAATATGTCATATAATCGTATGTTGATGAGGTCGAGTAAATGTATGCTGGTCGAAGATGAGGCTTAAGTTTGAGATCCATAATAGACCACTACACCTATCATAACATTTTTTTCTCCGAAACTTCGAGGACCATTTAGGTTCAATATGAAAATCATGTAGGGGTGCATAAGGATAGGTCATATGTGTAGGGTAAACTTGAAAGTGACACAAATCTTCCCTAGATTACATGCCTAATAACCTTATTATCTAGGTAGAAAAAAATCCCAGGATATCGAGAACTACTCTATATTCAGTGAGGTCACAATAATGTTTTTAATGGCAATACGACTGTAAGAGCCTAAATTCGGGACTCGAACTTAGTTTTTTACATCAAAGATGAGCAAAATACTAGATAGTAAACAAGTAACCACAAATGAAAACAATATCTAGCATGAAAACATTTGAATAGGTCAAACAACGACCTCTGTTGAGGATTTGGAAACAATGGTCTTATTGATTGAGTGACTACTTATTACAACGAGTATGCTGAGTAATGTTGCCTTGATCTTCAAGATAAAAAGTCTCCTCTTTATCTGTTCTTTTATGTTTTTATTTATGGGTCTCATATTATGACCGTTTAATGACCACTATTTCCTTTTAATAAATGACGTTACAATAATAGTTATAAGGCATCTTCGTAACGGTTGTATAATGACATGAGCGACTTTTCTTCTTTGTAATTGCCTCATAATCATAAATGTGCCATGTTATCTTATGTTGATGAGGTCGAGTAAATGTATGCAGGTCGATGTTCGGTCTTAAACTCGAGTTTTTGAATAAACCCTTAGAACATCTTCAACAATTGAAGAAATGAGTGTGGGTTGGGTTTTGTTGTCAGCTCACACTCTCAACCCACACTTTTGAGCTCCCAACAGATGAAAAAATGAGTATGAGTTGCTTGCGTGGCATTGTCAAAACTCAACCGGGTGTGGGGAACTCACATTCAAAAAAATGACTGTAAGGAGTTTAAAACACCGCGCGGACTAAATTACACCGCGTATATTGAATATTTATTTATTGGTGTGTGAGAGGAGATATAAAATTGTGTGGAGTAAAGAATACCGCCCAGAATAAAAATTAGTTCGCTGCAGGCTAAAAAAATATTTTCCTTAATAAAGATCATCACCCACTACTGAAAAGGTTGACTGTGGGTTAAATGTTTTTGGGCCTGATAAGTTGTGCCAGGCCTCCAAACTCACACCCAATTACTAGAGATGCTCTTTCAACAACCAAACAGCTCGTATTGAAAATTGGACATCAATACGAAGTTTAATTTGGTCAGATTTATATTTAACAAACCAAGACCATTAAATACTTGAGGAGTCCTTATTTTGGTCATTTTTCATTATTTTAAAAGTGAATACACATTACCAAAATAGCCCAATCATCTTCTTCTCTATAGTAGTAGTCTATATAAAGGAGAACCTCTCATCTTCATCTTCATCAACAGAGCTTAAACATGTCTCTCTCACTTTTGCACAATGCAAATATTATCTCCACCAACCCGAACCCGCTTCGAACATCAAGAACTCCCTCCTCAATATCTCAGAGTTTTGCTAGTAAGCGCTTAGGCGTAGCCCACATTTCATGTGAGCAAAAACAACAAGATAGTGTTACCACTGATGGTACTATCGATAGACGAAATGTTCTCATTGGCCTCGGTGGGCTTTACGGGGCGACATCTGTTGCTACTGGTGCTAATATGGCTAGCGCAAGCCCTATTTCACCCCCTGACTTAACGAAATGCATACCAGCGACTGATGCTGCAACAAAACTGCATGTCAAATGTTGTCCACCAACGTATGCCTCGTACGAGATATTTGATTTTAAGCCCCCGCCACAGAACTCCCAGTTGCGCGTTAGGTCACCGGCGCACAAATATAATAGTGAACAGTTGGCAAAATTTAACGAGGCCGTTCGTTTAATGAAGGCTCTCCCAGACGACGATCCCTGGAGTTACATGAACCAAGCTACAATACACTGTACGTATTGTAACGGTGCGTTTAATCAGGCCGGCACTAATGTACTACTACAGGTGCATGGGAGCTGGTTGTTTCTGCCGTGGCATCGATACTATCTCTACTTCTGGGAGAAAATTCTTGGAAAACTTATCAAAGATCCCAACTTCGCGGTTCCGTACTGGAACTTTGATAACCCGGAAGCCATGAGCATGCCCAGTATGTATCTGGATTCAACGTCACCGATTTATGATGATCTCCGTGATCATGATCATTACTCGGCATTATTGGACTTGAGTTATACCTACAATAAGCCTAACCCAACTGCTGAGGAAACTGCCAAGGTAATCGAGGCCAACCAAGCTAGGGTGTATAGGGCATTCGCGGAGACGAGTAATAATCCTGAACTCTTCATGGGTAAGCCTGTACTGGGCGGTGAAGCTGTCCCTACTACGGCTTCCGGTAATTTGGAGAATTTGCACAATATTTTACACATGTGGAGTGGTCCGCCGGTGTCACCCTACTATAATATGGGCAACTTCTATACCGCTGCGCGAGACACTTTGTTCTTTGGTCTCCATGGCAATGTCGATCGGCTTTGGGATTATTATAGTAGGAACCGTGATTATAAGGTTGAATTCGATCAGGAAGATTGGCTCCAGGCTTCCTTTGTATTCTACGACGAGAATCGCCAGTTGGTCAAATGCAAGGTAAGTTATACAAACGATGACCTTTATATTTATATTTCTAAAGCCTCGAGTTTTTGGCTAATATGTCAATGTTGATGGAAACAGGTGAAGGACTGTCTCACCCCACAAAGTCTCGGCTACACCTATAGTGTCGAAAAACAAGACAATGCACGTGTGCACCGAAGGTACTTGAGGGGAAGAAAGGCACTAATGAACAGGGCTAGGACACAAACATTGAGCCAAGTCTCCGCTTTCGGAACCAAAGCGAGGGCCCTAGATAGCACCATACGAGTCCTAGTGCCACGACCCAAAGTGTCACGTTCCAAAAGTGACAAAGAAGATGCTATTGAGATTGTTATTATCGATGATATCCAGATCGACCACACAAAGCCTTCTAGGTTTGACGTTTATTTGGCAAAACCGATTGACAGTCTAGTGAGTTCTGACTTGGGAGAGTTGGTTGGGAGTTTCGTGAATGTTGCGCATACCCATACCCATACGGGGACTGGAACGGAGGCGAAGATGATGCTGCAATTGGGTATTACAAGCTTGATTGATGATATTGAAGCAGAACATTCGACTAAGTTGGTTGTGAGTTTGGTTCCAAGGCTTGGTGAGGTGACCGTGGGTGGTGTTAGTATTACATTATTGACTACTCAAGATTAATCGCTTTGCGTTTGGGAGAGGGTTTGCAATGCTCGCTGTGCACTAGTGCGTTCGAACAATAGGACGATTATGTCGACCTATCCCCTTAATAAATTAGGTCTAATAAGAATAGCTATGTGTGATGTTTTCATGTTGAGAAGAAAAGTGATGTTTGTATGTTTCTTGCATCTCTGCCTTTTTCGTATCGATTGTGTTCAAGGTTTAGCACCTTTGTAGTAGCCGATTAAATGCCTGAAATTACAGAAGTTTGTCAAAAAATTTCTAAAAAATGCGAGTAAATCCATACGAACTTGCAGGATTAATACGCCATAATGCCATAAATATGCACGGTACTTAGCAAGTTGTATTTGCTGTCATATTTCAGTGAAACTTATCTAGTTGCACATATATGAAATTGTCTGACCGCCATAAATATGTAGTTGTATTTGCTGTCATATTTCAGTGAAACTCGTCAAGGTGGATTGCATCTATATGAAATTGTCTGACCTCCATAAATATGAAACATGTCTAGTTGCAACTTCTTTAAGAATATCCACATCAGCTAGGTGAAAGATGAGATGGCAAGGCGGATTGCATCTTTCACCTTGATTGAGCCACTATCCACCCACAACAGCTAGGTGGATTTTGGGTGGATTGATGCCCTGCAATTCTGAACAGCGCGTAGGTTATAAACCAATTACATGATGACACTTGTCAAAATTTAAGAGGCTCTCATGCCCCGCAGTTCAGAACTGCGGGGCATATATACGTTTATGATAGAGACACGTGGATGGCTGTAGTTTAAACTTCATCAACGGCTAGTTGATGCCGCGCAGTTCAGAACTGCGCAGCAAGAGCCTGCATGAAATTTTTTTATTCCTCTCTCTATACTTGGTTTTTTTTGTTGATTAGAAGGGCTAGATCAATGAAAAAACTTGTTTAACAAGAAGCTTAACAACTCTATTTTTGGGCAAACTTGTTTGACAAGCAGCTCAACGGCTAGTTTATTTCATAAACTTGTTCAACAAGAAGCTCAACGACTAGCTTTTTTTACACCTATAAAAGCCATTCATCAACTACACTCTATTCTCTTACTCTTCTGCACTATACTCTATTCTCTTACTCTTATACACTCTACTCTATTCTCTAGTTATCAATATAGCTTTATCATGTCTGACCTATCACTCTCATCCTTGTCATCATCGTCTTCATCCTCGTCTGAAACTGAAAAGCTCTTTCGACGTAAAATTATGATGATGCATGAGTATAACAAGGTTCTCATTGAGATCGGAGAAGCGAAAGAAATAGAGTTAGAAGAATTGACAAGCGGAGATGGCGTGATCATAAATTGGGTGAGTTTACTGTTAATCGGGATTATTTCATCCCCAACCCAGTCTACAAAGGCATCTCATTCCGTTGTCGATTTCATATGAGCGAAGGTGTGTATCAACGTATTCATGTTCAAGTTATTTCTTCAAACACCTATTTTGTTCAAAAAGAAAATGCCGCTAAAACGATGGGCTTATCGTCGCACCAAAAGATAACGTGCGTACTTCTCATGTTATCGCCGCACCAAAAGACGATATCATGACTAAGCCTCTCAAATTGCCTACCTTCACGAAGCTTCGGGAGTTCCTTGGTATGTGTTCTAAAGTTGCGACGATTAAAGGAGGTTGAAGTCACTGTGTAAACTGAATGCTAGCATGCCATTCAGTTTACGGGAGGATGTTGTAGTTTAACACCTTTGTTTAGCTTAGTCTAAGTCTTGAACTACTCCATAGGAGTAAGCTTCTCCTTTCTGTTATTGGAATAAGTCTTTATGTTAACTTTATTTAAAGAGTATGTTTCTCAACAATAAGATTATCCATTTCACAATACATATTTTTTTATCTTTCAGCTACTTCAAATTACTATCATTAATAGTCTCGCTGTACCAAAATCGGAGACACAAGCCTCATATTCCGAATTCAGAAAAATGTTGTTGCTCGATATGTCTCGGTGAACAGTTGCTGTGTATAGAGGCACAACCCAGTTAGGTTAGTCAAGTTACCGCAGAAGTGAGGATTGGATTGATGAGACTATTGTTGCACAAGAATAGAGAAATGAGAGACTTCATATTTTCGATTTCTTGAGGGATGGAACTGGAAAGTTGGTTGTTCTGTAGGTATAGTTTGGTAAGCTTCATCAAATTTCAAATTATCTATAGTGGTAGGGATAGAACGTGTAAGCTTCGTCAATTTATTATTAACTCTGATCCACTATTAGATTTGGACCCCTTGGTTTTTGGTTTTTGACTTTTTAACCATGGCGACGATCAAATCGAAACTGTTTATGCATGAAGATAAAAAAATGGAAGGAGAAGAATTTAAGAAAATGTGCATCACAATTTTTTTAAGGAGTTGATACTTATCCAATTAATGCAAATCACGAAGATGGCTTATGCGTAACCAAAAATCAACATCCAATAAATGATAGTTTGAGCGTGACATACAATTTGTTGTCATTAAAGAATTATAACTCTCACATTAACCTGGAGATATGTTCATGCGTAAAGTCGGTGAAGTATTTGTATAACTACATGCATAAAGGATCATGATCGAGTTTGGAAGGACAAAGCTTTTAGCTACAACAATTTTGTGTTACCATGTTATATCTACTGTGCTCGGTTACATGATTTGATTTCCCATGAGAATATGGTTTTGATGTATGGGCTAACTTATTGTTGAGTCTATAAAAATATCATAATTTTATGTTTTTGATTATTTTATTAGATATCTCATTTTTCATATTTATATAGAAGATATATTGTAGATTTGTTTGAGTACATTATACGAAGTTCCCCACCACATTATGGAGAGGGGGTAGAGCATATGATACAAAAAAAAAAAAAAAAAAAGTTTCACATCCAATATTAGAAAGAGGAAAATTGTACTTTAAGTCAGAACCAAAATCTATGTTATACTACATGCCCTCCACTTATATCAGCGATTCTCATAAATTATGAAGCAAATCAAGACTTGCATTTTCTTTTTTAGTGGTAAGCTTGATTAAACAAAAAATGATGGCTGCGAAATAGTTTTTTTTTTTTTTTTTTTCTCTCTTTTGTCAAATGGTGATTTAACAGGTTTTGTAGTGTTATGCAACTAAAACTTCAATTACAAACTTTTTGTAATACTGTAATGATGCTAACACCATTGTGGTTGAATATCTAGATGTTTCAATGTGACTATTGCTTCTTTATGGGCCCAATTCTTGAATAAGTGCATGTTTTATAAGCTTTCTCCAACAAATATCTCTTATCCTTTTCCTGTTTCTAAACTCGGGTTCATTTTATTTAAATTCTCTACTAATAGTGCTCCAAACTTTGAACAAACTAATATGGTTTCTCATTCTTCATTTAATTAAGTCATGCATATAATTGCTCATTATGATATTTGCATTTATATTATTTTTATAGAAGTAGTATACATATAATGAAATGGGTCCATTAGAGTTGAAGGACAGTTGTATAATTTGCATTTTTGAAGAAGAGCGGCATCTATCCGCCATTGCTGGCACTGCACAATGTCATCATGGCCATTGATTTTGACTGTTTTTAGGATTGACCGTATTTTTTAGACGATGCTCTATTACAAATTGAATAATTAATGTAGTTTAGGAGGCGAATACGGCAACTTCTTTGGACTCTTAGAGGCAAGAGCTTCCCCTATTGTAGTATTATATTTTCTCTTAAACTTACCAATTAGCCCAACTTTCTCACCCCAAAGGTGAGGCTAAATAGTGTTATAGAGGTAAAGTAAAAAGTATCAGTCCTTAAATTTTTAGCCGGGGAACATTATGGTTGGGAAGATGTTAAACTGGGTAAGGGTACAATTAGTATCACAGTAATAACATAGGTGTGCGCGACTGTCACCTAAAATGTAGAGGTGATAGCAGATAATACAAAGCTTGCATGTTATGGAAAAGCGACGCTGTAAACATAACAATAAGCTTAGGAAGGTAATAGTTCGAAATCTGAAGGAAGTGAAACATGTTATAAGTCAGTGAAACATGTTCTGATTTTATATAAAGGCTATCACATGTACTGCCTTTGAACCGACTCTCGAACATGCGACACTGAACAATAATGACACAGTTGGGTTTCTTTGAGAAATGTTGATTGATAGGTTTGATGGTTTTACTTATGGGTAAATGTAATTTTTATCTAAGTCGATGTATTAAGCTATATGTTTTAACTGAGATTGAAATTACATTTTACTCGTAAGTAAAGCCATCAAACCTATCAATAGCATTTCTCGGAGAAATCCAACTGTGCTATTAAACCTATTCATTTCCCTTTTTTTTTTTCTAATGTTTTACTCCGTCCTTTTTGTCGCAGAGAGCAACTGATATATCATTGCCTATGGAAGCATCTATGGCACTACCGTCGGAAGTATGTAAGGCATTTTTAGAGGAAGTTTATGAGACCAAAAAGATGAAGGCCGGTATGGTAATTCTGATAACAATGCACGTGTTTCTCAAATGTATCCTCCGGATTCCCATTTGGACCTTTCATTTGCAGTGTGCAGGATCAGAATATGTTCCTAGAGACTTTTCTTGTATGAACTTGTGATCCAAGAGAATCTAGGGAGTTTTTTTTTATGAAAAATTGACCAAGTCGTTCAAACGAGATTTAGAGTCGTTCGAACGACTTGAGTTCTATTCGAACAAACTTTTAAGTCTATTCGAATAAACAGGCGTCTGAGTTGTATTATTCGAATACACTAATGTCTGTTCGAATACACCTTTTTTTGTTCGAACAGAGATTTGTTCTGTTCGAACAAAGGCGCGATTCAGCCTATTGTTTAGGCGTTTAAGGGCATAATTGCCCTATTTTGTAACTAGGAACTTGTAACCCGTATAAAGTGGCAAGGCTAGGCAAGATTAGAGGATATTAGATCAATACAAATTCTAAGAGAGAGACTTAGGGTTTGAGAGGAATTCGATTGTAATTGATTTCGATTAAGCAATTGAAACTCTAAAAGGAAATTCTTCTACCAATTGTGTGTTCTTCGTACTATTTCTTCTATTTAGGGTTTCTCAATTCGTATTGTGGATTAACTTGGTTAAAAATGCTCATATAATCAGCTTGATAAACAAAACCCAAGTGATTTGGCGTTTTCAATCAATTGAGGAAGCCTAGCTAGCTATAGAGTATATCTCAAATCCAATAGCAGTAATTTTATTTCCGCTCTCAAATTTATGTTACCCGTCCATGTTAACTATGTTTGCCACTAAGTTCTTTTTCTGCCCACCATCAAAAAATTCAAGCCAACGTCTCATGCCGATTTGATATAATCTCGTGAAGCAAACTTTAAAATATATAAAGGATTTATAGCATGGTAAATTAAACCGTTCGAAGCTGTAGGTTTAGTGGATTAGGCATAAATTTGGATGTGATACCTATTTGCTACTGATGCGACTTGCGAGTTTGAGGCAAGGCTCAAGGTTGCAGCAAAGCACTTAAAACATAATACCATTGAAAAACTAGGTCAAAATAAGCAACAATAGAAAAAGTGGAAAAAAAATTCACTCAAATGTTTATAGCCTTACCAGTAAATAAACCTGATTTACATATTAATCAAAATTTCCTTGGATATGCGTTTCAGTTTGTCATGCTATATAGAATTGTTGTCTCACTATTTGTGAAATTTATGTTACATTCATTGCTCTTTGAAGTGTTGGGGGTGAACCTGCGGAATACACCCCCTTTGCACAATTTGGTTTTCTCCGTTATCTTCATGACATACAAATAATCAACCAAAAAACTAGAAACACAATTAGCATGCACACAAGACACAATATTTGCCGGAGTTCCCACTAAGTTAAAAATTCACTATGTATCCAAGTTCAATTACAAGCCCTCAAGGGATTCCAACAAACATGAAAATCCCCGATCTCGTAATAATTCTCACGTAGATTTACAAGAGATAGAAGAAATATAAAAGATCCATCAAAAATCCAAAGATTAGCTCAACAAAAACCATGTTGCATATATTCTTCTTGAAACCCTTCAATTTTCTCTCTTCCTTGATTTCTCATCTTAGCAACCAAGAGATACTTCCTTTCTCATCATCAAATCTCCAAGAGAACAACACCCTCCACCTTCTTCCTTGTAAAGACCAACTCTTTACAAGGTCTACTACAGAGGCTACATCTCTACTAGATTTCAAGTTTCTCACACAGAGACTTTTTAACTCACACACTATGTTGAGGCTTTAAATTCACACTATATTTATAGACTCTCTATTAGGTTATCACCGAAGTACGTATCACGTAAACCATCGCTTTGAAATAAATCCCCTTCAGAACGAACTTAGAAACAAACAAGCAGGGCGTTTTTCGTTCGAACGATTTCATGACTCGTTGAAATGACTTCAATGTAAACTTTGTCGTTCAAACGACTTTCCCTGTTTTGAGCCGTAACCTAACATGAAGTATTTCAATGGTTTTACGCAGGGTCGGAGCCTGCATTGTTTTCCACCCCCGAAGAATTTTTTAAGGTTATTGTACCAAGGGAAAATACCACGTACATTAAAATTACTTACAAGTTTATAAGAAGTTGGGCCTTAAACCCTTGTCTAAAGGGGATTGTATTAGACAAGAAGAACCAGACTACAAATAGTATGTGATATTATTTCCAGGGGGTTCAAATTTATAACATCTTGCTTAAATGATTTTTTTTTATTTTGGCAAAATCCAATCTCAAGGGGGTTTCCCGATGACCAGAGGGTTCAAATGACCCTTCTGGAACACCCCTGGCTCCGCCACTGGTTTTACGTATCCCTTGGGATTTGTTCAAAGAAAATTTTATTCGATGTTGATGTTTGTGTTACCTAGTCAAACACACACCAAATGATGAACCAACTAACTCATAGGACTAATCAAATTAATAAGATACGTATTTATGATTACTTTACTAGTTTACCTGGATTAGGCATGTTTTAGATTGTATTTTTCATAATTTTCTCAATATTCCTACTTGCTTGGTCACCACCCAATAAGACCTTTCAACTATAGGACAGCGGTTGGTTAGTCTAGAACTTCAACATGTTGGTACTCATTATATATATCATTGATTTGCAAAAACCTTCTGAATATATTCTCATAATCTCTTTTTTACTTGGTGATTCCTTTTCTATAAGAGCTTAACTATTTCACTCTGAAAAAAAAGACGGTTATTCTTTAAGGGATGATGCGTACAAGGAAGAAAATTAGAGTGGCTGCTAGAGCAGGAAAGAAAACAAATCAAAGTGGAAACAAAATCCCGGAATGGGTGATCAATTTCAGCAATTGTAAAGAAGGAACTGAGTATGACTTGGGTAGAGCATGGACAATCTACAGAGTCCCCAAAAACATGCTCGAAGTCCACAGAAGCGCTTACATCCCCAAGATCATATCCATTGGCCCATTTCATTGCTGTGACCCCAGCCTTCATGTTATGGAAGAACACAAGAGGCGTTATCTCTTGCGTCTCTTGGGACTTACCAGTCAAGATAATCGTATCCTTCAACCGTGTTCACCAAAAGAAAGCTATCCCCGTTTAGAAAGTCTTGCCGCAGCCATGAAGTTGTTGGAGAGGAAGACTAGAGAATGTTATTACGAGACATTTGATATTGATAGTGATGATTTTGTTCAGATGATGGCCATTGACGGTTGCTTTATAATCGAGCTATTACGCCTTTATCACAAGGTATGTTTGTTCCCTTTTAAAAAGTACGGTTAGCATTCATCTTATTATTTAATTTTGTAGAACAAAACATGGTCGATCAGGTTCCCTTCTCCTGGGCAATAAAAAATATCTTATGTTGCCTAAGTTAGGTTTATATATTTTTTATGTCTATCCTAAAAACGACGTTAATAGCATAAAAAATTGTATACCGTCTCTTTCTCTAGAAATGACATGGTAAGTCATTTGGTGATTAATTTTTTGCGGGTGGAAACTTTAAAATAGACTTGTAATTACGTCATTTCTTAAATAAACGACGTTATTTGGATGACGTTAAAACTCTATTTTCTTGTAGTGACAGTAAGCATCATCTACATATTTTTGGTATTTGTTTACATTTCATTTGTTGATGAATATCTGTGAGGAAAACAGTTTGGGCATCCTAGTTTGTATTGACAAAAACATGTGTAGATCGAGTTCATAGCTTATTTTAATATTATATCTTGATTCATTACTGGCTACTTCTTTGATCCAAAATTTCCTCAATCAATCAGGTAAATGTGGACGATCCTATATTCACAACAAGGTGGATGCTCCGCATGCTTCAACGTGACTTGCTGATGCTTGAGAACCAGCTTCCATTTTTCGTTCTCCAAGAACTATTTAATCTTACTAGGTCAGGCAAAGAACCATGTCTTATAGAACTTTCCCTCAAATTCTTTGATCCTCTGCTGCCTAGAGAGAAGAAACTACTAAATGTTAACCCTTTAATCGAGTATGATCACTTGCTTGATTTATTCCGTACCACATTCCTCTCATTTATCCAACAAATGAAACCTACTACAGGTTGGAGATCCATTGCAAGACCTCAAAGAAGTGGAAGTCGGAGTCTTCCCCTCGTTGAAGAAAGACAGCTAATCCATTCCGTTACAGAGCTTCAAGAAGCAGGCGTTAAGTTCAAAAAGAGAAATGGACATGATCTTTTAGATATCGAATTTGAGAAGGGAGTGTTAAAGATCCCTCCTTTGTACATTGACGACAACACAGTCCCTCTATTACTGAATTTCGTGGCTTACGAACAATGTGATGAGGAAGCAGAACCTTATTTCACGGACCACCTTATGTTCTTCGACAGCCTACTGAACTCAGTCACAGACGTTGAGATTCTCCACAAGAATGGAATTGTGAACCACGTTTTGGGCAGTGACAAAGACGTGGTAAATCTTTTCAACAAGCTCGGTAGAGAGATTGTTTATGATGTGGAAGATTGTCATTTGGCTGCACAAATGAAAGGCGTTAATGATTATTACAAGTCATATTATAAGAAAAAGTGCCACTTGTGGCGGACGAACTTGATCCGTGATTTTTTCAGTAGCCCTTGGACATTCCTTTCGCTTCTTGCTGCCATAGTTCTGCTTCTACTCACTATTGCACAGACCGTCATGGCCTTCTTTTCATATCTGTGTCCACCTTAATCTTTGTTGCAGCTGTTGTTGATGACTGTAAAGTGGTTTACATTTTTTTGTCATAATAGATATTATTTGATTAAATTGTAATTATTATTATCATCAACATATAATGTGATAATTGTTGAATAATATTGGATAATACTCTATCAGTTAATCAAAAGCAATGATATGAGAGAAGAGTAGGGATATCTTTATTAATGATATTCTTTGTATCCTCAGAGGTTTTGTATTACAAAGGATAACCCTTTTAGGTTATCTATACTAACTCAAACTCTCCCCATAAACCCTAGTGGTTTATGAGTTTGTTAGGAGTCTAGTAGGACACCCAACTCAGTTATGTTCCTACCATGGGCTGGACTCAACTTCTAACACTCCCCCCTTGGGGTGTTCCATACCAGGATGACTTGCCTCATCAAAACCTCTGCCTTGAAAAACTCCTTTAGGCAAAAAGTTGTGCAAGGAAAGAGTACAATCCTATGCCTCGTATGGGTTGTGAACGCGTATATGCTACCTCATCAAAACCTTTAGTCAGTAAAATCTCCTAGGATAAAAACTGCACTATCAGGAAAAGAGTACAACACGCATGCGTCCACGTCAGGAAGGGATTACTCCCTCTGACGTCGATTTCCCCCGAGATCTATCTCCCTGAGATGTATCTCCCCGAGATATTGATAAATAAAACTTCTACATGCCAATTCCGTGTACCAGCTGCTTGAACATAAGTGGTGCAAGAGTCTTCGTGAATAGGTTGCAAAGTTGTCTTCAGAAATATCTTGAATAACATCAATCTCATTCGCCTTTTGTAATTCATAAGGATGGAATGGCTTATGTGAAATGTGCTTCGTTATGTCGCCATTGATAAAATCGCCATTAACTTAAATGATGCAAGCCGAGTTGTATTCATATATAGCCGATGTTTTATCTTGGATAAAACATGCTACAACTTCAGTTGATGTATCTTGGAGCGCAACCACCGTTCTCTGTCAGCTTCATGAAGTGCAATAATCTCCTCGTGGTTCGAAGATGTAACTACCGCCGTCTGCTTCATCGATCTCCAAAAATCTTTATGTATCCCCGTACATAAACACATAATCTATTTGACAATGGCCTCTATATGGGACTGACAAGTATTCTGTATCGGCATACTCTATAATTTTACGTTTACCATTTCGAGTAGAACAGACCCTAGTCTTTTATACCGATAAGATATCTTAGAATGTGTCTGATCTCATTCCATTGCCTTTGTGTAGGATCAAAACTATAGCAAGCCAAATAGTTCACTTCGAATGAGGTCATCGGGTCTAGTATACCTAGCTACCTATAGCAAAATACCTAGTTATGGCGTCACGGACCTAGGAGTTTCTCCCCTCATTAAGATGGTGGAAGATGTCGTTGTCCATATCCAAGTGATGGACGCGCAATAAATGACTTAGTACCGTGTACTACATCCATACCGAAGTGTTAGACAACTCTTCTGATATATATTATTTGGTGTATAAGTATGCCACTACCAAGATGTTCGATTTGTAAATCGAGACACTACTTAATTTCCCAAGGTCTTTTATTTTAAATTCCTCCTAAAGGTATTCGACAGCTCTCGCGATCTCCCCCGGAGTTCTAATGATATCCAAATCATTTGGTACATTGCTATGATGACTAAAGTTAATATCTGTGTTCTAAACAAAAATGCATGGATAGATAATGATATTTGCAGAGTCCCCGACCTTTAAATACTCAATCAACTTATTATGTCTCATGGGCTCTGATTGCTTTAAGTCAACTATAACTTTTCCAGTTTTATTACATACACACCTCATGTGTCAGGCTTAATTGATTCCAGAAGCTTGTACCTTCCCAGGTGGCTTCATGTAGATATTCGTATCTAGTTTCCCATATAGATACGTGGTATTTACATCAGACGCATATCTAGCTTGTCCTCGATAACTTGATAGATTGATCAGTATTGAAACGTTATAGTGTCCATAACCAGATAATATATAGGTTTGCAATCGATGCCACATCTCAAAAAGAATTCATGGGCAACTAGTCTTGCCTTGACCAAATTGTCTCTCCGAGTTAATAATGTTTTTGTACCTTTTCCATTTGTAACCGACAGACTCTATGGTATCACTTCGACTTATGCTAGTAAGCTGAGCTCCGCTTGGATTCCAAATGCCCACTTTGGCCAATGTACAACAACACACAGTCGTTTATAACAAGTGGTTCTGAATCCTCATCCTTGATGACGAGTACAGCAGCGAATTTGAATACATTGTCAGTAAATCTCTACTAAACGATCCTACGTTATGCTTATTACAGACTTTTAATATATAAATATCTTCTTATTATCATACGTATATACCACCCCGGGCTTGTCTCGTAATGCATCAACTGGTCGCGTAGCTACTATTGCCTTGTCGATGGGTGGTCCCATCCTCGATAAACTGACTACACTATTAGTTATATTTGTCCCATATTTTGCTGCTTCCCAGCTTAGAATACTTTCTTCCAAAGGTGCTTCGTACTAAGCGCGAGATTCAGATTCATTTGCGGTACTAATTCCCTCGAAACGTTCAGTTGTGTAACTAGGTGTATTATTTACAGGTACATATACTTAGGTACTTCAATAGTGCCAATGAATGTGTCTGGCAATTTATTTACGACCTATTGGAGGTTTCGTAATCCGTTGAACCTTATTGTCACCTAACTTATGTATAGGGATCTAGATGAGACAATGATGGTGTTTTCTAACAAATCTTGGAAACATCCTCAGTATTGACTGTCATATCTCCCCCAATACTGGGAATATCGTCTCATCAAAGTAACAATTATCTGCCCTACAGTATATACGCCACCAGTGGGTTTTAAATATCCAGTGATAAATACGAATCATAACCCACATAATATCAGGCCGACGTTGAGGGTCCCATCTTCATACATTGTGGTGGTACAATTTATACCTGTACGGAATATCCAAATGTTCATCGATGGGCAACACTGGGATCCGACCCATTTACTAGTCACTTTTGGGAAAATTTTGATGACTTGCTATGGGACGAACCCTAATCAGTATTGCGAGAGCAATAATGTATATCCCACACACTAGCCGGAAGCTGTGATCGTAATAACAGTAGCCTAACGATTATCCTAAATAATTTGATTAGGTTCTCCCCCGTAATGGTATAGGGTACTCACGATGCTCAATCATCTATCCCATTTAGTAGTAAAATAATCATCAGAAGCCTGTGAATCCAACTCCTAAGCCCCTGTCAAGTCGTATTAATCGACTGTGATCGGTTATTCTAGGAGCTGAGCCTGAGATCGAATGATCTAAGTGAGAAGTCGTGCAACATTGTATTCCTAGATTTTAATAATAGACAAATTAACATAAGACCATCTCTAAGATGCGTCTATTATGATCATAAATACTCAAGTGGGCTAGTATGTAGATGAATAGGTCGACATGTATCTCGATGGATGCGTTTAGAGCAAAGTCTGGAGATCCCACTCCACCTTGGTCATTCTAAGATGAAATAATAGACTTTTATTGAAAGCAATCGTTATACGTTCACTCTCTAAATATTCTCTTCTTTTAAGGAAAGTTGAGATGTAATCACGATAATCCTCCTCATTATCCAAGCCTGGAGGAGTGTATTGGAAACTGTTCCAATATCGTGTTATAACCTTTAGACATGAAGGGAATGCACAAAATCCTGTCTGTCATTTTCTCCGATAGTCTTTACATGATAAACACTATCATGTATCTCCCAAAACTTAGTAAAATTTGGCTGGATTCACTAGTATATAAAGAGGGATAGATAACCTGCATCGTACCGTTAGGGAGTAATAACGTGACGCACTCAGTGCATTTTATCATATTAGCAGTGCCAACAATATTCGTAACATCCCCGATGCATAACGTTAAAGATAAAAAATATGTTCATATCTCAAAAGGATCGAGTGCGTGGTACTAATGTCTCTTAGACATATGTCGTCACTTATTCGATTATTGGTTATGCTCAATGAACAAACAGATCCATAGGCAAGTTATATATAGTAGATCAACTATTATACATGGAATTTAATTACTTCACAAGCAATAAATTTTCATAATCAAAAAACAATCTCATAGGTGGGATACCAAACCAGTGCATGTCATGAGCCTTCTATTAAACTAACCAGTGAAGAGTTCCCAGCTTAGTCAATGATAGTACTAATAAAGCAAAACTACTACTATGTAACACTTAAAGTTACTACTTGACAATGCTCTCTAGGTGACATCATTCATCTACTGAGAATTTACTAATATTAATTCTTAGAATATGATCCAAAACTGTATTGATATCATGAGAGAAATCTATGGCCACAAACTCTGTCGTGGTGAGGTCTGGGTCAATTGAGATCAAGTGATAAGTCTGGGGCTGATCTCTTTAGATCGTCTGGGGTGCCTTACAATCCCGTGCCTGACTATCTTGTATCTATTTTAAATTCTTCCTATTCTATTTTGGTCCATTGGTGAACTTCTTGTTCCCCTTTGCCTCAGGTTACTGATGGCCAGAATTTTAATCCTATCGTTATTACCACTTCTCATCAATCCATGGTTGCGACCCTATTTAAAACTTTCCATATTACTAAACTCAATAATGTGCGACTCTGGCACGTGCTTACTCTTAGTAGGCATAAGTTTGAAGTTCCTAACCAGTAGCTCATCGATTTGCTCAAAAATGAGGAAAACTTGAATTAGGTTTGCGTGCACAGTAAACTATTAAATGTTGCATTTATAAGCGTAATATTCAAAGCATAAAAATGTAATAGAATATTCCTAATATTTTTTTACCTCAACTATTTCTCTATGTGAGATTATAGTGGAGTTGTACTATCGAATAAAAATTTTGTCGCAGTCATACAATACTATAATAGTATAGGGTAATCCATTATCAGATCTTCCTGAATATGGGGGTGAGGGTGCAAATAAAGCTCATACTTTGTTATTTAGAGACTCATTGTTCTTAACAATAGTCTTTTGCAAATTCTGCAATAGTAGATGGATTTTAGTATCTATACAAGTCAAGTTTATTGGTACCGAAAATAAAAATTATAGTATGAGAGGTACTCAATGTTCTGAGTATCACTAATATCTATTATGCATGTATATCAATACTAGGAGTAGTACTTGATAAACATTCTTTGCATAAAGACAATTCATAGTATTAAAGTCAGTGATTCCCAATCATTACTTGAAGGTGAACTTTGTTCATATCTTATTACTTATGAAATTCTATTTAAGTACATGATTTCCAATTATTACTTATGGTTCATAGTATATAATGCAATGAAGTATATGATTCCCAATCATTACTTGCAAGTGAACCATGTTCATGGCTTTATACTCATGAGTTCTTATTTAAGCGTTAAATCCCAACTTTGCCCTGTAAAATGGTGATCTTAACTTTAAAGTACGTTTTAAATGAGTCTTAGCCAAGACAGTTATTCAAAACCACTGGACTAGAGTGTTCTAATCCCTAAAGTTCTATAAGGTTTGCATATTCTAGCCAAATGACCTATTTGTTACGAATATGAGGGGTATTAGATGTTTAGCTGACAAATGGTCATACCCGAAGTCTGCTGGATTCATAAGATAGGTAGATTATGTCTGTCTTTGAACTAACATTATAAAGTACTATAAGTTACTATCATTGCCTATATACCTCTAAATGTTATCATGTAACATCTAATTTCACATAGATACATAAAATTGGTTCCTCGGACACCAAGTTTTTAGAAATAAGACTTAGTCAATTCCTAATTGAGCTCTAATTTTTTATCCTTGGCAATTAACTGTGATTTAGATATAACTCCCAGTCGTATTCTAAATTAATCTAAATCAATCTTGGTTTTGTATTATCTGTGATCCCTGGTCATGATAATTATTATCCTAGGGGGTATTCTATTAATATCCTATTAGCTATCGTAAGATAGTTAAATATGTATTATTCTATGTACTTATATCACATCTAAGTGAGTCAGTTTTCATATACGAGGCACCCGTTCCCAAAAAATATTTAATTTTTTTTCATAAAAATTGGTCCCCCATGGGGTAGGTCCGGTCAATATGAATTTCTAAAAAAAATAGACTCAATTTGACAAAAAATTGAGCTATCTAAAGCCAATTTAGTGTCTGAACCGATCCTGGACCGGTCTGGGTCAAGGCCTAGACCGGGTTGACCGGTCTGGTTCAGTTTGACCCGGTTAAACTATTTACCACGTGTCCCCCAACAGTAATGCCACGTGACAGTTTAATAGTAACGCCACGTATCACAATTCTGGACTGCCACGTGTCACCAAACAGTAAAGCCACATGTCACCATTCTGGACTGCCATGTGTGTACCACATGACATGCCACTAGGCTACCACATGGCATGCTAGCCATTGTGTTGCCACGTGACACATGAACAGTGTTGCCACGTATCACTGCCACGTCAACAATTAATAAGGTCTGATCCAGTCAAATTTCCAAAGTTGGATCTGGATCTGATGAAGTCATAAATAGATAATAAATATTTTTTTAAAAATAAATAAATAAATAACCTAGCTGACGTCAACATGACCTAAATGCGCCATTTTTTGGCCGTGAACTGCCCAATTTCTACGCTAATTTTTTAACGATTGGGACATCTCCCCTAGTATACCATATACCGATGTGATCATTGTGGAATAGGTTAAGCAACAAAATTTATAGTGCGTCAATCCGATGTCCACAATGATCGCTATTTTATGTTGAAAACAACCCTTTATCAAGGTTTAATAATCACTAAAAATAATATTTTTAATCCAAAAAGAAAATATATTAATCCTTTTATTAATATCTAGATATCCTATATCATAGAATAAACAATTAATATATAGAAATTCAAAATTTGGTAAAGAATACCTCTTCCCAACGGAATAGATTCTAGAAAAATACTAATTTAGAGGGTTCTTTATCCCTTCTGATCCACTAACTCGCAGTGCTGATAACTTGTTGGATAATATTGGATAATACTCTATCTGTTAATCAAAAGCAATGATACGAGAGAAGAGTAGAGATATATTTATTGATGATATTCTCTATATCCTCAGATGTTTTGTATTACAAAGGATAACTCTTTTAGGTTATCTATACTAACGCAAACTCTCCCCATAAACCTTAATGGTCTATGGGCTTGTTAAGAGTCTAGTAGGATACCCCATAAAATAATTGATTTATAGAGTTCTTTATCCCTTCTGATCCACTAGCTCGCAGTGCTGATAACTTGTTGGATAATATTTGATAATACTCTATCAGTTAATCAAAAACAATGATACAAGAGAAGAGTAGATATATATTTATTGATGATATTATCTGTATCCTCAGAGGTTCTGTATTACAAAGGATAACCCTTTTAGGTTATCTATACTAACTCAAACTTTCCCCATAAACCCTAATGGTCTATGAGCTTGTTAGGAGTCCAGTAGGACACCCCAACCCAGGTTGGGTTCCCACCTAAGGATGGACTCTACTCCTAAGAGCATCTCCAACAGAGACCGTATGCTATTCCGGTTTTGGATACTAGTATCCGGAATAAGTTAGAGTTTTGGGTTTGCTTTGGCCACGTAGGCAAACCGACCTAGCTGCAAGGTGAATTTGGGCAAAAGAGGGTAGATTTTTCAATTCGCCTCACCACGTCAGAATTGACCTAGCTGCTGCAGGTTCTCTAAGGGGTGCCAACTCATTACACACCTTAAGTTGTGTCCCTTAGAGTATTAACCACCAATTATTTAGGAATCCCCATGAGCCCATATCCCCAAGGCCGAATCAGGGTTCCTGCATTGGGTCATGCACCAAGCAAGCAAGCCCCATAGGTCGCCTTACACGCGCGTGTGTGACCAAACAACTCTTAACACACTTCAGTAATGTAACATACATGGTTACTAATATGTTAGAGTTTTATCTTTCTCACACCCAATCTGGGAAACACTTATTCATTCAAATCAAGGAAAATCCCAACATGGTTTTCCAACAAAAATAGCCTATCATTTAATGAAGTATATTTTCAGGCATTGCCGTGGAGAAGCCAACAACCTGCAATTTTTCAGAGCACTATTGTTAGTTGTTAAAACTAGTTCCCTTTCTCGGCAATTTCCAAAATGATATGCCATCATAAACAGTTACCATAGTTAGAACTCAGTACTAATATATGCGTGCGGCGTGCCAAATCGTTTCTCCCGTTTCTAATAAACATGCCAAATGAGTCGGCGTATTTAAAAATGCCATATCATTTGCATGGTACAAAGAACACACGTGCCAAATCATTTGGCAACATTTAAATTTTTGAAATCATTCATGGTTCAAACACTGGAGAAAATAAGCAGATGCTCTTCTTCATCACATATCTATCTAATAAACAAATTTCATGTTATAATAAGATATGGTATACAAATTCATTCATATGTTTAGATTCAATGATAGGATACATTTGTCTAAACATTATTAGCTAGCTAATGAAAGTTGTTGTTAAAAGCGCGAGTGTGTTAAGTGAAATTGTTTTCAATATAACCTTGCAATGTGATCAAATGCAAGAAAAGTTCCTGGGTTATGTGCACAGGGGGATCTGAGAGGCATGGGTCTAATATGTCCCTGACCAATTTGAGGTGATGATGCTAAAGCGGATAGTTCCCTTCATTGACTACTAATCAATTTCTCATACGGATGTTAAGTCTTCTAAGCCAAATTGAGTGAAGAGTCATGTGAAAAACATCGAATCTTTTTGGAGGTCCATTCACTACAAAATGTTTTTGCACTTGCTTTACTCTCCTGTGCATTCTTAGATATTGTGTTTGTGATATTCCCATTAGAATTCCCTTGATATTTGCGATATCCTTGACAGGAATCTGAACCGAGAAAGACTTCCAGTTCAAAATATCACTGAATGGAGGAACATAATGGTCGGATATCAACACTGGGACACATTCTGCATAGATGGCTTCAACAACTCTGGGGCTTGCAACTTCGTATCCACTTGGACATAAGCAATATTTGCTCTTCTTTAACATTTCGTTATAAGATACTCCGTCCGGAAGGCTGTCGTAAACTTGAACATCTTCATCTTTGTTCTTCCATTGTTCTAAGAGTAATAGTCTAATGTGGCCGTGCAAACGACCAGCAAAGAATGCAAGTATTGAACGACTTGATGGGGAAGGACCACCTATAAGCCCAGTGATTTCCCCTGTCCGAAGATGAATTTCAGGAAACGATGCGTCTTTTGAAGGGTTGAATCCTTCTGATGTATTTGCATTACATAAAACGCGGATGGAGTTATGGAATAAGTGAGGAACGTGCGAAGATGTACTTGGCCCCTGTATCAAACCAGCATATGTTACACGTGAGATCAACAGAAATGCAAACTCTGGCAACTGTAAGTATCTGATTAGGCGCGAAGATGTTTGACTTACCCAGTCATGGCAAGAAAGCATGAAATGATCTGCACCAAGGCTCCGGTTCCAATAAGGATATTTTCCGGCAATTACATTGACATAATCAACAACCGTCTGCCCAATATGCTTTACATCATGGTGCTTAGCATCGTAGAGGTACGCAACCATCATGACTACACTGAATGGCAAGAAATAAACATGAGCTTTATCAGGATCTTTGGTTCTGAAATGTTTCTCCATTTCCATTTGATGAATAAACCTTCCCTCAGTTGAATATATGCTTCTGCATGGTCCGTTATGAAACATCGGTGGATCTCCTTCTTCATAAACATATATCTTAAACAACTTCTCCATCTCAAGATAACTCCTACAAAAAAGTTCATTTTATCTTATTTATAAATGCCGTAAAGAATTAAACCAATTAATAACGATAGAGGAACAAAATTTGTTAAACGTACCTATGAAAAACATATGCATTCCTATAAATTGCACCTTGAGGAACATAATCAGGATCCTCATGTCTTTCTGTTACATTCAAATTTCTAGTAGCTTTCCTTATAGAAGCTCGGGCACTCGTCAGACCTACTTCAATCATCTCAAGTTTGCTACATCTCTTCACTTCTCGTTCCATCGGTAAATCTTGTAATGTGCTAGAAACAGATGATTCTTTAGCGAATATATGTTGTGAACTTGAGCCATTAGTGGTGGAGGAATTGTAAAGAAGTGCATGTACTTCATTGTTCAAGACTAAAGAAGTTGAACTAGTATTTGAAGAAGATGGAGAAGAAGTTACGAAAGGTTGAGTTAGAGAAAGAGAAGCACTAGTATAATTAGTTGTCGTCCATAACCATTGAGAGAATAAGGGGGAGAAAGATGAGCCTTGTGTACAAACAAGTAATGAAACTGTGACTAAAGACACCAAAGCTAAGAGAAACCAAGGAGAGGAGAAAAGATTGCTAGGAGGTTTCTGACATTGTTTCATCTCTCTCTCTCTCACACATATACACAGAGAAGGAGATGATGATATTTAATGGAGTTATAGATTCATTGCTTCTTTTCTAGTTATTCTTTGCTGCAAATAGTAGTATTGTTGTTAAACAACATGGTCCAAGAGCTTTATCTTTATCAAATTATTTTGTATTCCCACCATATGTTTTAGGGAAATGCTTTGGGACCCTGGGGTTATAAGCCTAGAAGACCATACTTGTTTGGTATATTTTTGATGAAATATATTAATTTGTTAATATTTGGTCATTAAACAATTTTAATGTTGTTGTGTATAGTTGTGATTTTTTTATTACAATCGTTGTAGAATTTACCTCGAATAAGCATTTGTAATTAAGTAATAATGTATTCAAACAAATTGTATGAAATGATAACACATCATCCGGAAAAAATTGTTGTGAAAAAAATAAATAGATTTCAATTTGAGGAATTTAGTTTGAAAACATTGTATTTTAAGTGAAAGATTAGTAACCTGCTAACAAAGTTTGCAGGTTACACAAAAGCTAGGTGGCACTCTCTCATTCATGGTCACTATGCTCTATGGACCTTGGGGTACTCCTAGCAGCGCTCTATTTTTTATAGCATACTCTCACAACTCGTTTACTTAATCTACTCCAGTTGCTTATTCCGTTGAGTCGTAGTTGTGATTCTCGGTGTCAAAGTAGATGAGTTTGATTGGCGTCCTTATGATCGAATATAATATTCTTAGCCGTTAAGTATCATGTAGATGCAGAGGTAAATGTTTCGATGCACAAGCATACTGTTGGCGAGGGGTCTTAAAATAAGGAGGTCTAATCAACGTTCAAGGTGCAATTCCGTCACGGCAAGTGAGACAGGCTCACCCTTATAAGGAGGGTAATGAGGAAAAGTCATGCTACCGGTGTGAAGTTTCCACAACAGCTGCTTATCTAGAGCGGGCAAGCTGGGATTAGCCGGGGTTTGTTGGGTCAAAAGACTCAAAACATTGACAGGTCGAGCCGGTTTTTAAACAAAACAATATTCGGCCTGGGCTAGCCAGCCCTCAGCGAAAAACCTGGCCCAATATCCGGTCTGGGTACTCGGTAATTTTCTGGCTCTGGTGCAGGGCTTCCGCTTTAAACAATGTTGTTTTTTGTTTTTCCCAACCTTCTTCGGCTTATATGCAACATAGTTGTCACAAGTCATAGTAAGGGCCGGCCCTGGCTTTTATAAGGCCTGTGCGAAGAATAAAAATGGGCATTTTTGTTTTTTTTTTGTTTAGAGACATTTCTTTTTGTAGTACTAAACATAACATATGCCTCTCTATAATGGGTTTGGTTTTATCAACTCTTGGTCGAATCTGAACTGGGTTCGGCTTAACGTAAATTATTTTTGTTTGGGCTATAGTCAATTTTTTTCTTCCATTTTCTTTTCGGGCCCTGTGTCATCGCACATGTCGCATACCCAGGGCTGAGCCTGGCCATTATAAATTGAGGCATATCGAGCAACAACATTTGGTTAATTTCGGATAATGAGTACATGAACACTCCTAAAGCCCTATTCTTCTAATTAGACAGCATTTGCGGGCACATATGATTATGTAGCTTCTCGTAAATGAAGTTTCATGGGATTCAGAATACTAAACGCGTTTATACTTTCATTTTTTCAGTGATTGCATATATCAAGTGTGAGTTCATAATCTAGACCAATGATGCAACATGTGTCTCAAGAAATATGCGCTCGAAGGCAACCGTGGACTGAGGCTTTCGAGACCATTACAATGGGAGAACTGTTGATTCTGGTTAGTAATGGTCTTACTCATTGATAGTGATGAAGTTTTTACCTTTCTACAAACGTTTTATACTGTGTTCCAGTTACAGTTGGTCACTTATTATGATTCGGTTGTTAATATTATTTTGAAGCACCAAAACTTCGAATACCTTATTAGTTGGAGCTGACGGATATGGAAAGTTAACAAGGCTTATAGAGCAAAGTGTTGGTGTTTGGTTTGTAAGCAAGGGGTTTGGGCGCTTGAGATCCCTCAAAGCCCATTTTTATTAATTTTTAAGCCCCCCCCCTCTCATGTCACGCCCTTAAAATTGGCTTCTTAATAATCTATTAAGAACATAAATTTGTTATAATCAGAAATGATTACCACATTGGTAACTAGAACTCCATAATTGGTAAGTCTAGCTTGCTCCAACTTACTACCATCGCTACTGCAACAATTCACTTGAAAAAGTATATGCGCAAGGCGTCACCAAGCAATGCCCAGCAAGTACAAATATCCAAGGTCATAAGACATGATAGACCAAGATAATCACAAAAAATAGACATTAGGAACCCAACGAAATTAAAGGAGAAGATCAACTAAACTAAGAGTCCTGAAGAAGGCGGTCTAAGTAAAACTAATATCCTAGTAAGATATGTACGCTATCCTAAGCTTAAATCTTAGTTACTACGATATAAGAGGCACACTAGATGTGAAAAGAGAATTAGGAAGTCAAGTACACGTGGTTACTTTTAATTCATCTAACGCAACCTTGTAAGTGGACTCAGATATTGCCGCTTCTTCCACAATTTTTACGGCACGCCAATATAAATCGTCATATCGTGACACTGGGTTGCTAATTAATCACCACATTATGTATCACATCCACATTGTATTTGGGCTTGAAGTCTTTTTGCCATCTTTTGACAATGTATTTAGATGGAATCTCATCTACAACTTTTTGGTTAAGGATATATAAGACATGCCGGCATAAAATTCCATTGAATTTGAATAAACTATATAAGCATTGAACTTCTTTCTCAACTCCATTGTAAAGAACTTCGTAGTTTTAGCCTCCAACTTTTTACCATCCTTCGCGAAAGTGGGCGCTTTAAGTGTATAAGTTGTAATCAAGCCATCAACTCTAATTTCCAACATTCCAAAGCAATGCATCACGCCAATAATTTCTTCTTGAAATTTCATAAACATTTGCCTTGTGTAAACTAGCGCAATTTGTTTTTCAAAACATAGTCAATGCATAACGGGAATCGTATGGAAGGAAACAAAGTCGGCTTGAGTTTCCTTCTCATATTTATCTTGTAATGCTGAATTGTATCTATCAACAATATCTGACAAAGAAGTCTTTGAATGCACATACCCATCGAAAAAAGCATTTATACTCTCACTACGTGGGGTAGTAGACATACCTGTGAAGAATGTATTCTCGAATAGGGTATAACGAGTGGAGCCATTCATTCTTCCTGAGCTCATAAGTTTTGATCATATCCATCCACGCGGATTCAAATTCATCAACATGTGAAGAGTCATAGGCCGTTCGCTTCATTGCCTTCTTTATTGCTTTGTATTCACTGTATCTACCCAACTTCTCTTCAATCTTATTATATGCCAGAGACATAATCGATGTTTAGTGTTGGGAAGCACGATAGCAACTGCCACTTGTATGGCTCAACTCTGATCACTAATTACAGCTTGAGGAACATGTTGATGCATACATGACAACCAAGTCTCAAAGAGCCAAGCAAATGATTTTGTAGTCTCGTCGGCAAGCAAACCACAACCTAGCAAAACAGATTAACCATGATGATTCACACCGACAAATGTGGCAAATGGCATATCATATTTATTAGTTACATGAGGAGGAGGGATCAATTGACTCCCCAACTTGTACTCCCCAAATAACTCCTCTCATAAACCGTTGGATGCTCTGAATCTATGGTTCCCTGGGTTGCTGACATGGCACATAAATTATCTCATCTCATATCTATTATCGTTTTCATTTTCAATTTCTCACATCTATTATCTCATCTCTTATTTTTCTCTTCCTTTATTCTTTCTCCCCTCTCTCTCAGTTGATGATCTTCTCTCTAGAAAAAAAACCCCTATGGAATTAGGGTAAACTTCTATGATTAACCATCGATATTGTGAAAAGATAAAAATCGTTCTCAAAAAAGTTGCTTATATTAGATCATATTTAACCCCAACACGCGGGGGAGTCATCATTTAATTTAACTGTGAAACAATTCATGGTATATGTTAGAATTGTGAACAAATTTTCTTCTACAGGGTTCTCTTAATAGACCATCTCTTGTATGTGGTGTATTAAATTAACCAAACTTCTTGAATTAATTTTGATAATAGGAGCCATTCGGCCTACATAATTATGAGGAAATTTAGAGATAAGGTTGATGATTTAGAAATGGGTTCTAGAGAGAAGAAAAAAAATTATTCTCTTGTTTGTATATCATCTTGAAGAATTTAATTCTTAGAAGAAAAAAAAGGAAACACAAGCCTAAAACTTGTGTTTCTGAGAAGGATTTTGTCAATGGGTTTATTTCCATATACGAGACTATCAAAATAGAGAACAAGTACAACTTTTATCAAAACAAGAAAATGTTGTTTATTTTCTCTCAGAGCTTTAATGGTGTTTGGTAGTAGTGAGAGAAAAAATGGATAAAGAAAAGGAAAGATATGAGATATTGGGCATGAGAATATGAAAAATAGGAGATGTCATGTTTGTTTTATCTGCACCACAGAGAACCGTAGATTATGATCATCCAACGGTTACAAAAGGGAGTTATTTGGGGAGTACAACATGGGGAGTCAACCGATCCCTCCTCTAGTTAAATATGTCTTATCAAAGGAAACCACTTCACCAAAGTACTAATATGCTGATCGAGATCTAGCATCAGCCCAAAATACAGTACGTAAATGCCCTTCACAATCAAGATCCATCATGGAAAAAAAGCTTGGGTTCCTCATTTGCATACGACGGAAATATTTGTTAAGAGCTTTGGCATCCCCTCCTTAAGCTTCAATCTTCGAACTCTATCAACATAGTTTCTGCAATCTCTTTCAGTATAAGATAAGTTCTCAAGTCCACCCGCATCTACAACCAATGTTTGGAAAGATTTGTTTAATCGTACGCCTGAATCAAAGTTTACTTCTAATTTTCTATTTGTTCCCATATCCAAATGCATGTACGATCTATGCAACCGAGCTTTCGATGAACTAATTAAGATGATGGTTATGATCAAGACAGATTTCAATTACTTCCCATTTCTTATAATTTATAAGCCTAATTCTCATCATGACCAAACATCCAACTCTTGTTAACCGTATCTAATATATATGATGGTTTTTTTTACTATTTTAAAACCTTCTTTGCAACATGATAGTATTGCATGAGATCGCTCTTTAGTTTTCTCTCTATAGTAGGATTTGTTTACTTCAGCGCCAAATCCGATACACTTTCTATGTAAATTGTAGAACTTGTAAACATCATCAAAAGATTCGAATATCATACCTAAGGACAGCGGAGTTCCCTTTTCACTTGCAATTTCAACAGCATCCTTATCCTTTTCAATATTAACGCCATTTACCGCATCATTGTTTGCACCATCAATTAAGAGCTCTTCATTTGAATTTTCATTAGTAACTTCAACGACTTCCTCGTTATTTTCTACATCAACGCCATTTATTACATCATCGACCACATTAAACGGTTCTTCAAAAAGCAAATTCATGAAATAGCCTTCTTCCATAACCTAGCAAGAATCTACTCTTTTTACAGTACACAACATCTCCTATTTTAATGAAGATTATTTTTGCAGAAAAGGTTGTGGAAAACCCAAAAGCCCTAATGTTTTGCTGCTAATTAAGAGAATAAACTTGTTGTTCTTGGCGCTAAGTAGAGGAGCCCAATTTTTTGCGTGAAAAATAGGTAAATATGGAGGAATTGGAAGAGAAAGTTTCCCAGTAAACTCAATGCTATCTTTACAAATAAGTAAAAAACTTCGTTGCATAGTTCTAAAATCTCGATATGAAACAAAATCAATTTATTTATGAAGTTGATTCCAAACAGCATGCATATTCGTACATAATGTTGAAGTAAATGATAAGTAGATAAAGCAAAATTTATTCGAGCAAAAATGGCATAATAATGTTGAAGAGATCTGCTGCTCATAGACTGCTGAGAAAGTCTTCGAAAAAAGAAGTGAAAACATCGATTTGGTGTTTCTTCAGAGCAATTCCAAACTCGAGACCCTTGTTTGCATGACCGCCATTTTCACACATAGTTAGCCATCCGTAACCCGCACTTGATGAAATAACCTCAACCTTTTTGGGATTTCCCCACCCAAAATTTACGTCATAAATTCTCATCCTTGGTGTACAAGCTATTCCAGCAAGCCGTCCTTTTTCTGCCATTTCAAAAAAAACTTCCAACATGTTCGGCGCATTAGCCAAAACGTCTTCCAGAAGTGTTTTAATGGCATTCCCCATCGACTCTGCTGCAAGAACTATCCCATCTTCTCCAACTAAGTCATTCTTATTTACGGTTGCATAAGTATACGTGAGACAATTTCCAAAGTAAGTTACGGGTAAAGGAGGATCAATGCGAGTTCTGCAGTCTGCAGCAATGTTGAAGTGCTCCACCGAGTCGTCATTTCCTTCCATTGCTTTAATCAAACATACCCACACGAAAGCACAAGTTACAACTAGTGACGTTAATTTGAAAGACGGTTCTTCTTTGTTCTTTTCGATGATCCGGCTTAAGACCCATTTCTTAAGTTTTTCTATATGTGGGAAATCTATGACGTAAGTTGCGACAAGCTTTACATGACTTGGATCCGTGGGAATGGTGGCACTGGAAGGAAGATTGAAAGATTGTTGGGTGATGTTAACCTTTTTCATATATTTCAAGAAAGACTCTTGGATCCCGTGGGGATCGATGATTGTGCTTTTGTCAAAGGATGGAAGCAAATCTGACAATAAACTCGGTGTCTCTCCGCGTAAACTACTACAAGCCAATCCCCAATATCTCATGATATGATTAAAAGCCATGCCATCACCGGATATATGGCTCATTGTGAGTCCAACACATATTCCCGAGTCTGGAAATAATGTTACCCGCAAGGCCAATAACGGGTATTGTATCCCGGTGGTGGCTGATGACAGTGGTAACAACTGACTAGTCAGTTCAGAAAATTCGACTGCTTCTCGAGGATGGTTACCAGAAAGGTGGTCGAAGCTGAAATCAGACTGAGCAGCGGTAAACGAAACTGAATCACCGTCAATATATACGATTTCAGGCACAGTAGCTTGTGGAGGCCAAGTTAGATGTCCTGCAAGAGGAAAAAAATGTTGGAGAGTGAGACAGAGTGAATGTTTCATGTCCGGAACGACTGAGTCCATGAAATGAGTTGTGGAGCTTTGTTGTCCATAAAAGTATAAGCAGTGAACTGGAGGGTCGACACACAACGAAACTAGATCAAAAAAGGCGAGAGGAAGGGTTGTATTTGGGACTGAGCCTGAAGGAGGGGAAATTTGGCATTGCTCAAGCACCTTCACTGTATGAAAATACTCCATCAATATTGTGTCTTGTTGCTTAGGGTAAGAGTTTTTTCGGGTTTACACTTAGCTTCACAAGACTCTTTAATATCTAGAGTAGAAGCTGAAACTCCCTCATGTTTCACGTGTGACACAAATTATTTAATCAACCATGTAGTTGTGAAGTTAGAAGTGCATATATCCATAATTATGTTTTTGGAATATGTGAGACATTTTTCAACCTAAGAGCATCCCCAATAGGAATATATTGGAATACTATCATTCCTTTAAGAGCATAAGCGACACTCCAAAACCCGAATTCGCATAGGGTAGGGTGGTTTCAGCCCACAGACTACCATTCCTTTAAGAGCATAAGCGACACTCCAAAACCCGAATTCACTTAGGGTAGGGTGGTTTCAGCCGACAACAACTAGGTGAATTTCCTAAAAATTCACCCCCAAGGTAGGTGCAGAGACTGAGGATGATTTTTTTTAGAGGCGCAATTCTAAAAATATGAATGTCTACGTTTACTCTTTCAAGGGTCTGCGATGCATGGAATAATGCTAAATAGGTGGGTTGGGGTTTTTTGGGTGGATCGGGGGAAATGTCGTTTTGGTGGTTTTAAACCCACCTAGTTGCTACATATGCTCTAAGAGTATCTGCGCTCAACTTGCCATTTAACTTAAGTCATATATAGATAGCCAATACGTAAAATAAGAACTATATCCAACTTGCCAATTAAAAGCCAAATTTCCTAATCAATTTTGGTAACTTATATTATTTGCCAAAAACTCTAACGTGGTTTTCTTCAACAAACTTTGAAATTAAACAAGTGAGATGGATGAAGTGTTTTTCATTTTGGAGGGAAGTATGACATGACACTTTTGATGATATACTTTTAGAGATTCGAATACAGGCAAGGATTATTTGGGTTTTAAGAGTGTTTAATTTAACGCAACTAAAATTAAAGGAATGTGGATGCTCTAATTATAGCGTCATGCTTTATCAGCTTCATTACATTGTCAAAAAAATGTTGTCCCCCCGTTATATTAAAGGGGCATATATTCGAACATGGTTACATTAAAGAGCACTGTGAACTGGGTGACAATATTAACATATACAGTTGACAAGAAAGGTTTGATGAGCGAGAGGGTCCATTGTGGTACGACTGGAGTTGATGGATAACATGATCTATATGATAGAAAAATGTGGATGACATAGCAACTACGCCTATTATTGTCTTATATCACCATGCATTGTTTTTTTGTTCTTCATACTAAAACAAATAGGTATGGTATCTGTATTATTCAACTTTGCCATACCTCAAGATTCAATATTTGTGGCTGATTATTTGCGGATGAATTGAGAGGATGTGGTAAAAATTTATGGTAAAACTTCGGTTCCCACCAGAAAACAAGAACACTGATTGATTCCAAATTTTGAAACAAGACATCAAAAAAAATTCCTAGACGCTTGAGACTAACCAATTTCGATTGTTTTAGGTTTAAATCGATAGGTCCTAATCCTCTGAATTAATGGTCAAAGCTTAACCTAGTTCAAGTCGATACGATTATCTAATGCCAAGCAAGCAATGAAAATTAAAGGCAAGACAAAGATTTTGAAACCTGTGGAAAACCTTTCTCAAGAGAAAAACCCACAGGTCGCTGTCGAATCACTCGCCAGCTAAACAATCCACTATGAAAAATGAATACAAGAATTTAATCACTTACAGACTCGATAAGCACCTCCCATTGATATCTATCTTCCAATTAATCTTCTTGCAATCAATTTCGCGTTCTCGCAACGCCTCGCTCCAATCTCACGTTGAAGCTCCTACTCTTGAATCGCTCAAGTTCTTCAATCCAGTTCTTCAATGCATGAATAGGGTTTCTTGATAAATTGATTGATTCAAGGTTTGATTGATTTGATTCTCTAGAATCTCTCAAAGATAGATCTCTCTTCACTCTAAAAAAACAAACCCTAATAAAAAGGTTTTCAAGAAGTGAGTCTTTGAAAAAAAAGGTAAGTATGTCTTAAGAAGGAAAACATAAAACACGGGCTCTGTTCGAATAAAAATTAATTTATTCGAATAGGAATCAAACTGATGAAAGTTATTCGAACAACAATTAATCAATTCGAATAGAAATGCAACTGTTGAAAATTATTCGAATACAATTCAAACTGTTGCAAAATATTCGAACAACATTAAAAGTTATTCAAACAGAAAGAATCTTTCCAGTTCTATTCGAATAGAAAATAATCTATTCGAATAGAAGTTCTGTTTTCTTTAAGGAGACATTTTTATTACTTATTCATACTCTGTAAAATACATAGGCTTGACTTTTTAGAACAAAGAGTTAGAAACATACTTACCTGTTCAGGGTAGTCAGTCCAGCTGTAGTCGCTCCACGTGCACTCACTGGCGTCAGATAACCACGAGATAATGTTGACGCTTACTCTAGACACTAAATGAAACAAACTCCAAAATTGGATGTTTAAATCTTGATAAACAACATTATTTTCATAAATACAGTCTTACAACATTTTATCTAAAACCTTGGAAATAAATACTTGCATAACTCAAATGGCCGAGTACCATCAACCTCAACAGTTTCATCACCAAAATAACCAGAACCGTAATTGTTTCTACTTCAAACTCAATATCTCATAGCCACAATTTCATTTAGATGTGATAAGATTTTGTGGATCATAATTTATTTTTATTTTTTTGAAAGTTAAGCTGGGTTAGGCAGGACCCATTGTTGGAGGTGAACGTACAGAATACATCACCTTTGTGCAATTTGATTTTATCTGTTATCCTCATGGCATACAAACAATCTACCAATAAACTAGAAATGAAATTAACATGCACACAAAACACAATATTTATCGGAGGTTCACCATAAAGCTACTCCCCCAACCAAGCTAGAAATCTACTATGTATCCAAGTTCAATTACAAGCACTCAAGGGATTCCAATAAACATGAAAATCCCTAATCTCGCTATAATCCTCATATAGATTTACAAGAGATAAAAGAAACATAAGAGATCCATCAAGAACATCGAAGATTACCTCAACAAAGACTATATTGCATACCATCTTCTTGAAACCCTTCAATCTTCTTTCTACCTTGATTTTTCTTCTTAGCAACCAAGAGGTACTTCCCCTCTCACCATCAAATCTCAAGAGAACAACACATTCCACCTTCTTCCTTGTAAATACCAACTTTTTACAAGGTCTACCATAGAGGCTACAACTCTACTAGATTTCAAGTTTCTCATACAGAGTCTTCTTATTTACACACTGTGTTAGGAGGCTTTGAACTCACACTCTATATTTATAGATTCTCTATTAGGTCATCACTGAAGTACGCATCACGAGACAAACCATTGTTTTGGAATAAATCTATTTAGAACGAACTTAAGCAAAAATCATACAGAGCGTTTTTCGTTCGAACGACTTCAGTCATCTCGTTCGAACGACTTCAACCTTCGTTCGAACGACCTTGATATAAAGAGTTCACCTTTAGCAGTTCGAACTGAACACCAGCTCGAATCTTCAAACAACAGAACTAGCTCAAACTTGAACATTGAAAATTTCATTTTTAATCTGTTTTGAGCCGTAACCTAACACCCATGACCAACTATATTGCCAAAAACACGTTTTACAACCTGGCAAATTTTTTACCCCTTACATCATCCTCAGATTTAGCTATTATCTCTTGAGGCGAAGTGTTAGGGAAAAAAAAAGTTCAACAAAACTATTACATAAAGAAGCATGAAAATCCACACATTGGTTAGCTTCTCTGAAAGTATGGTATGGTAAATGATGAAGAACTTCAACTATACTATCTACTATCATAACCTTAATCTCTGCCAACATAACTCTACATTGCCAAGGGGCATCAACTCTGCCTTGCACAATCTGCACCAGATAAACTAAATTCGGTAGCCTCTTCAATTCTGCTCTCATCTGCCTCAATACATAAATGCAAACTCTCCTTAAAGCTTTCATCTCATGATATATAACAGACATTCTCTCCTCCCCTCTTGCATAAGCAAAAAGTACCCTACCAACATGGTCCCTTGGCCCTTGCAATACCACCATGACTCCCTTGATCTGCTAGAGATCCATCTGTATTGAGAAGGACATTATCTTGTTGAGGAGGTCCCCAGCTACAAAACACCAACTCTTTAATTTTGAATTATGGATGCAGGTCCAATTGTGACACAAATCTCTGTTTCTTTTGGTCATCATTTACATGCTTCAAGTTAACTCCCAGTTGTGGATCATAATGAGTCACACATCAAGTACAACACAGGGATAGAAGGAGATACACGCTATCAAATTGGCCTTTTGAAAACAAAACCGCAAAAATAGCCCATTCTAGGTAGTGAAGGTGGGGAAAATTTTGAGGCAATGCCGGTGAGGGCAATATGAGCATTTCTACAGTATTTGTGGTGAATTCTTTAGGCATCATTTTGTAATGCCATGGTAATAAGGCATCATTATGCATTGCGATGGTGTTAAGGCATCCTCACCGGGATGTTACTTTGAACAAATGCACGAAGGAGCAACTTTGGATGAATGGGGGAGGACTTGTTACTAAGCCAATGAACAATCTATAGTAATAGTTTTCTAAAGGTTGTGCAAAATTGAAAGGAACATTGAAATATCACATTATTGGAATTTATATTTTGGAATCCATGGGTCATCCCTGGGTCATATCTATAGCCAACAGAGACGAGCACTGAGGCACGCGCTAACGCGCATGCTAGACCGTTACGCTCAGAAAATATTTAGGCATTAAGTGGCATTTGTGGTTTGTTGAATTTGAATGTGGTCGTATATTTTTTTTGAATTCGTACAAGAGTTGTAACAGGGGAAACTTAGAATGACACAAATTGGGCCGGTGTAGATATTAATTGGATTCTTGGAGAGCACTCCTTATCATAAACATTGATTATTGGATAGTAATATTGTCTGGGGTTCACATTTGAAGGGATTGGCCACTAAGTAAGTTGTTGTTATAATTAAAATAGTATGTTGTGTTGAACAATTCTCACCCCATGGTACTTCAATCATCGCGTGCCTTCACCTATAGAAAATCAATTTAGAGTGAGATGCATGCACCAATAGAACAAATGTCCTCCCAACTTTTTTGTTTCTTTTATGTCATCTAATATGTGTTCATTAGTGGAAAAATCTGGACCAATTAAATGGATTAAAATTGACCCATGCTACCGGCTTACTGTATTATTAGGACTTCGGAAGCCATTCTAGACAGTTAGAAATGGGAAACAAAAGAGGGCAATAACAAGATTGCACCTCCGAAATCCTATAAAAGAGAAAGGATTGCAAATAGCACCTCATAAGTGAGAAACTCTCTCCATAATGACAATAACAAGATAGCTACAAATTAGTGATCCCAAATCAATGATAATAATCCTTAGCCCAAAAAAGAAAGTTTTAATATTATATACTTCTAGAAACTTTCTCCATAATGGCAAGATATCAAGATATCTAAGTGTTTTATCAGGGATTAGTAAACTACTGTATCATAAGGATGACTAGTGATTATTCCGTATCAGATTCTCATTTACCACAAATCCAAACAATCATACATTTACCATAAATCCAAACAATCATACATTAATGCTTTCAAAATTTAAACAAATTAGGTACCCCACCCATTTCTAATTTGAGAAGTTATCAAATTACCCTATATACCCTATGTTCTAACCAGAATTGTCTTGCATAAACATATGGGATCTTTAAGAAAACTGTTAACCAGAATGTCGCATCGCTGCACTTCCTTTATGTTTGTAGGTCTTCCCAAAATACCACCATGTTTAAATCACCTGAATAGTTGGCAGTCAACAAATTCGAGTAAGATAAAAGGATCGCATGTTCGACATCTCGCCTTACACTAGGCCAGTTGGAAATGTCCTCCACAAATAAGACTATCTTTTCGACCACAACCCCCCTTAAGCCTCGTCAACCTATTTCCTGAACAATGAGCTTAAAACCTTCAAAATTCAAACAACGATATTATGACCCCAAATCAAGAAACTTCTCAGTAAGTTACCCCCAAACACCAATGACTTCAGAATACTCACATTCTATCATATCAAACTTGTTCTCACTAATAAGGTGTTCATTGAATAAATTTCCCAACAAAGTACTTTACTGGAGCTTTACTCCTCAATACACCAACCATATTTTACAAGTGATATATAAACTTCTGAAAGCGCACTTTACTCGGCAAATCTAGCACTTAGTCTCTTTTGAGAATGCATATATGATATATCTCAATGCTTCATGGCCAGAAAATAACATATAAATCTACTTGCACTTTGCAATTTGCAATTTGCAATGTTGCCACAACCTCAATGTTCATACCAAATATACCATCACTACATAACATGTCTTCCCTTAAATCCCGCAATAAAAATTTGTACTCCAATCCCCACATACAAAGCATCAGATTCTAATGAAAGATTTTCTCACAAGCTAAAAGTCACAAACTTCTAATATTCTCCATTCGTCCTTTTTTCCCTTAATAAAAAAAAGTGCCACTAAAATAACTCGGCCCAACAATCCGAACAAAAATACGATTTCCTAAGAAACCCGAATCCTTTAAAAACAAAAAACACCCAAAAACTATAAAATAAAATTCAATAATCAAACAATAAATAATAGAGTAAAACTAGAAATTAGAGATGATGGAAAGATCATAAGGAAGTAGTTGGTCCTGTAGCTGAAAACACAATCAAACATGCAACAATTTAAGAAACCCAAATCTAAACATAATTCACATCAAACAATTGATTGAAAGAGATAGAGATTAGCGTTTGAAGAGATGTTACTAGTAGATATTGAATTTGAGGCTTCCCCAATCCCTCTTTTTGAGCATTGAGGGTTAGAGGAAGAGAGATAGAGGAGTTCAGATTGATTAAGAAACGGGGATTTTGCCGAATGATCTGTTAAAATAGATTAGAGGGAGATAGTATCTTCGAAGTTAGAGTGTTGCATGCTCCAGTCTCTGTTATAAATCTCAATAACTATGTAGAGGATAATTATACTTACAATATGGGGTGATCCAGACTGTTTATTCCTTAAAAATAATCCTCGACTCACGAGAAGTACTTCTGAACGGCCTAAATAATCCTCGACTTATGAGAGATGGGTAACGAACGGCTGAGATCAAGAAATGGCGGATGAGTTATTCATTTAAGTGTATAGATAACTGCATACACAATACCGAGATGTGTAATATAGATTGATGCAACGATAAGAACTACAACTAAGAGGAGGATAATAAACGAATAACAGATTAATATCTAGAACATGCTTTGTATAGGGAAGATTATAATTGAATACTATAATTTACTCATATCATATCATGTCAATGCAAATGATATCAGATAAATACACTTGCCTTGGGTAAATGAACGGAGAAGGAATTAACCGTACATTACTTCAATCATCAACCTTGTCAAAAACGTCTTTAAAACCTTAGACTTACATAATTTAGTATTTAATCCAAGCCTTATTCCATATTGCCAAAACCTTGCAAGATGAATAAGAGATAAGGGAAAACATCCCATGGAGTTCAGCTAGTAAAGGTGCACAAATCAAAGTGATACGACCAATATATATCACAACTTTAAGGATGAATTTGGAGCTACAAAAACTAGAGAGAGTAAGGTATTATGTTGTTGATTAATCAAAGGGCAAAAGGAGTTTATTGCAGGTATAAACAAGGGTTTATATGATAGCAGTAACTATTTTTTTGAGGTTCCAGAGAAAAGAGGGGGATTTTTCAGCTGATAATAAGAGAGGTAGATGACAGTTTCTAATGCCAAAACTTGCCTAATCAAGAGTCCTGTATGGTCAGATTTTGGGAGTAAAAGGTGGCTGATATTAAGGAAGAGATTAAGTAACAAATCATAGAAAAAGCAAGAGGTAGGTACCAACACTAACGAGTAAATCCGGGTGTTGGGTTTGACAACATCTCATATAGAGTTTCAAATTCCAAAAGATCTTGGATATTGGCATACAACTGAAGCAACATAATAACTAACAACGACACATCCATGAATTAAAAAAGTACGACTACGATGACAAAAAAGGGAGGCACTATACTCCATTTCTTCAATGTACTCCTTTCCCTTTTCTAACTTCGTAAGCAAAATCACTTCCCTTAAATTACCCTTTTTTTTGGGGGGGAGCTCCGTCCCCAACCCCCCACACCTCTTAGTCTAGATCTCTGGCTTCAGCCCTGGGTACATAGCAGATCGCATTTGAATGAACTTCAACCTTTCTGAGTGTTTGGAGTATGAGTAAAATTGCTAAGAAGTGCAAATATGAATTCAAAGCAAAATATTGATACTCACATTGACGAAGTAGTGGTGTTTATATAAAAGTGCACCTGCCATCGTCAGGGATGCCTATACATATTTGTTTGGGTCTGTCTGCATGGCTCCTCTGATGCCAACTAGTAAGAATGTCATACACACTTGACAAGCTTCATAGTTGGCATACAGGGAGCCAGGCAAACCTAAATAAATATTTCATTTTGACACCCACTGAGTATGGATCATTGAAGAATTCAACATCCTGCAAGAAGGACAAATGGTGTAACCAGAAGGTGAGATAAACTCACAAATCAATATGGGGCTAAAACTCTCAAACTGTAAGATAGTTTAGGAGAGAAGTTGGGGAGGTTTGAATGCAGATTTGAGAGGTATCTTTGCTACTTGAATTTCTTGAGTGTTAGAATTTATAGAAAAAAGTTGAAGGAGATGACAAGGGAAAATCCGCATAGAGGTGAAACGAGAAGGCGGCAAAAAAACTCTCATTATCTGTCACCAGTAATAGCTCCATGGATACAAACAAACATGGCCTGGGTTTCGCAGTAGAACTAGTTTTGAAGCCTTAACATCATTGGAAAAGATGACCAACTTTCTTATTGTTTTATCCTCTGTCCATTGTGCTATCAAAAATTCTTCTGAAAATGGTTTCTAGTGAAGAGAGAATAATATACTTGGACTAGTGGCTTTACTTTACAGTAGTCAAGCTTTCGAAATGGAATAATTGCTTGGTCACTTGCTCGATGACAGTGACCGGTGGAGACCAAATTCCAGGGAGAATGTTCGGTGTTGTCATGCCTTTGTGTTGGACTTGGGATTGAACTAACATGCCTAAATACACACAGTCATGAGTAGAATGACAAAAAGATTCACATTGAATTTCGCCTGTAGCAGAGGAGAGATCTATACGAGGTAGGCGATTTACAATTTCACTACGAAAAGAGAATGCAATAGGTTACACTATCATGATTTCTCTAGGTATAATGTCTAATTAGAGGCCTCAAAGCTAACTCAACCAACCCATATGGCTAATGGAAATGGTCTGTTGTAAAGTTATGCCTCCTAGAAAATATAGTGCATAACTGAATTACATAAGCATCGAGTTTTGTCCAAGATATAAAAGAGAATTAAAAACACGGGTACATGCAAACTTACAATTCATATTCTAGTAATTACTGTAAATATTTTGATCAAGGTTAGTGTTCATCTATTAATTAAAAATCTTAAACTAGTTCTGACCAGCTCTGGAATATATGACCCATTGACAGTCCTAAGACATATCTTTTGTTGGTGCATTGGTGCATTTACGTATATCATGAAACATTACGATCAATGTTAGCCTGAGCTTATGGTTGGCAATGGTTATTTCACAGTTCTTAGACGATTATCATTTATCACAGATATTGTTGATTTTCTTTGGCAGGCGGGCCTGTCGTTATGCAAAAATATTTAAGACGTAGTTGGTATTAAAAGATAACATTATTTAAGAAGGTAAAATCTGCAACAAAATGTGCATTAGCCTATACAACAATCTTTGCAGGTTGCGTAGATGCCGTTCTAGTTAAGAAGCAGTAGTCGTCGTGGATTTCCTTTCATGTGATCTGAAAGGATTTGGCACTTGAACAAAACTGTTAGGCTATTTGAACAAAAGCAGTAGTCGTGGATTTCGTGTAGATAAAAAACAGCTGATCATGTTTTCATGTGATTTAAAAAAGAAATATTAAACACACCCAGGCTAGTAATTAAAGACGAAGTACAGATAAGATTTCGCACAAATCATCTTCATCACTGCTACTTTCGCAAGGTTCATCATCTCCGACGTGCAAGGTGAATTTGAATGTAAAACTGTTTCCTAAAGGAAAGGTCTGGTTGCTCTTAATATCACCACCTCTCTTGTTATGGTAACCCGGATAATCAGACTTTTGAAATTCTACTTTCTCAAACAGATGAAGCCCTTCTTTTTTGGCTAATTTTGTGACTTTCCAATGATCATAGGGGTAATCTTCCCTGTGTGTAACATGCACTTCCCCGTCTTTGTTCAACAATCCTTTTGCATTCTTGAAGAAGTAAGACAAAAGCTCCTTATGCATTCTGTTCACTCCACCAAACAATCAAGGAATATCATTTCTAGCAAACTAAGCAATTCAAAGGCAAGTATAAGAGAAGTTTGTTGAATATATGGATTACTCGATAAGTTCTGTGTGCCTTTCGCATAAATCTGGAAAATGGCCTGCATGGGGAAAGTTGAAGATGATCCTGTCAAAGTTCATCTTCGTCAAAATAGTGTCACTTCCCATTTCATAAACATCAATATCATGCAGAATTAAACATCCCAATCTCTTCAGCTCCTCCAAGTGAGCCTCACTACTCCAATGCATTATTGGCTGCCATTCTAAGGTAAAAGTAGGGTTAATTATTAATAAAAACTAGAGCTTAAGGTGAAAATAAAAGAAGAAAAGTTAACTAATACCTTCAGAGTGTAAAGAGGTAGCAACCATGTTAGTTGCAGACCTAAAAGCTCGTGCCAAACATGCAGAAAAAGAAAAGTCCCCCTCTCCAACTAACAATATCTTTTGAGAGCTATTGTAGTGTTTTATCCACTTCACTCTCTTAATATTCTCCATCTTCTTCACTGTTTGTACCTACCTCACAAGTTAATCATCATTTATAACATTTTTTCCATCCTTAATACATTGTGTTATCTTCCCAAAAATATTAAATAAATTATGCATGCAGATTTCAAGGTGACTTGGAAGTTGCAGTTTTCATAATGGAGACTTATTGCGCAAACTCAAAAGATTACCCAAGAAATGTGATAGAATAGATGCAGCCATACTCCTTCAAATTCTTCAGGTCCATAACTTTTACGTTGATCGCTCAGATTTATTGATTATATATAAGATCTTGATCGAAACAGGTAAATCAAACACTTGATATCCTCCCTTCATAGTAAGAATGTATACTCTGATGGTGCACTCAGAAGTTATGTTCTTAAAAAATATAAAGTATCTAGTTCCGGTTTGATACAAAGATTGTTTTCAGAAGCCCCAAACATTTCTTGCTGAAGCAAGTATCACACATCATGTTGCAGCAGAAAATGGCACTGTAATGTCCTGGAATTTCAGGGTATTTTTTTTTTTTGGTTTATTATTAAGTATTGTTACTATTATTCATATATTGTTATTCGTTATGCATCAGTGTTATTTCTTTTGGTAGGTTTGTATTAGATTCTTTTCGGTAGTTCTGTTGGTTTCGGTGGTTTCGGGGCGGAAGTGTGTGTGTTTTGGTTTTGAGTGCCCGTTGTGGCTTGGTGGTTGTGTGACACTGTTGTGTGGTGGTGTGGTGTGATCTGAGGGAATCCTAGGGTAGATTTGGGCTTCCTTGATGCTTCCCCTCCTATCTGGATTGTCATATTCCTCCCGTCCATTTTTATTCCTTTTTGTCTATTTTCTTCCTTTCTGTCTATTTTCTTCCTTTCTGTTCATTTCTTCAGAAAAGATTCCTTCTGTCTTCCGTTAAGCTTCCGTATACACTCCAACACGTCACACATTTGTATATTATTCCTCACGAGTCTTTTCTATCCATTCCGCATCCATTTATTCCTTTCGGATAAGTTTCTAGCCGTTAGATTCCTTTTTCAGGGTTTTAGGAGTTCCAGTGGCCATTAGGCGGTGGAGGTGGTGTTTAGACCTCAGGAACCCCTAGAAAGTTTGGTAGTGATGTTTGTATGTTGTGTGTAAGATTTGGGGTGGTTCCGGTGAGCCGTTAGAGTGGCCGGTAGGTTTCCGGAGTCTCCAGAGGAAAAGATTCCTTTTTGGGGGTTTAGGCGTTTTGGTGGTCGTGAGGCGGTGGAGGTAGGGTTTCACCTTGAGAAACCTTAGTTGGGCTTGTAGTAGTGTTTGTGTGGTTCCAGTGAGCCGTTGGAGTGGCCGGTAGGTTTCCGAAGTCTCCCGAGGAAAAGATTCATTTTTGGGGGTTTAGGCGTTTTGGTGGTCATGAGGCGGTGGAGGTGGGGTTTCACCTTGAGAAACCTTAGTTGGGCTTGTAGTAGTGTTTGTGTGGTACTGGTGATGATCCGTGGCGTTTCTGGGGTATCCGAGGTGGTCCGTAGTGTTTCCGGAGTTAACTGTTTTGGTGCAGGGAAAAAATATTCGAATATTTTCCTAGTGAACAGTAACAACAGTTTTTCCTTCTTTCTTCTTAACCGAGTTTTGGGTTGTTTTGAGACCTTTTTTTTTCTCTCTCTCCTCTCCCAAATCCAACCCAAATCCTTCCCAAACTCTAATCCTCTCCTCTCCCTCTCATCCTTTCTCCTCTCCTCCTCCCTTGCTCATCTCGGCTCCAATTTGGGTTTGGGCGATCCTCGTTTGTTGTTCACGAGTGTGGTGGTTGGTGGTGCTGATTTCGGGCATGGAGAGAGGCTGTGTTACCCTCGTCTGTCGCCGTTCTTGGTCGTCATTCCTTGCCGAGCTCATCCGTCCTCCTTCCGGTAAGTGAATCCCCTATTCCTCTTCCTTGATTGTTGTTTAATTTCAGTTTTGGTGAAACCCTTGTTGGGCTGATTTTAGGGTTTATGAATGTTGGTGGATTGGGCTTAATTGTGGAGTATTGGGGTTTATAGAAGTGTGTGATTTATTGCAGGTGTAGGTTTGTAGTTGTGATTGATTTTTGGAAGATTGGGTTTCGGTGGTGGTGGTGTTTGAATGGGTTTATCGCCGGTGTTGGGCGGTGATGCGTGATCGAATGTTCGCCGGTGGCGGTGGTTGCTTGGATTGGATATTCCTCTGGAGCATTGCATTAGATTACAGGCGAGTTAATTCTTCCTGAATAACTAGATTATTATCCTGATTTGTGAGTTATAGTAATGCCTAGTATAATGTATTATATTTGTGATTAGGTTAGTATTTGGGTTAATTGCTTAGGTCACCTTACTGGTTATTCGATTAGCATACCTTAGACGAGAGTATTTAAGGGTTTGATATGTTAGTAAAACCCGCGGTAATGTGAGTTTAGCTACTAGATAGAACTTGTAGGTTATGGTTAGTCATAGGTAATTGTTCTCAGTTGTCGTCAATGTGATGATAACTCCTGAGATTCCTCTTAGACCAATTTCATTGAAGATGGTCATTGCGAATCATTTCTTCGTTGAGGTTGAGAACAAAGGCATTTCTCAGTGTGTTACGACGCCTCAGTGTCGCTATATATATATAATATATTGAGTTTGGTATTGTTGGTTAGTTATTAGGGTGCCCAGCTTGTTTCAGGGCACTAGTAACTAGGTTTGGCTTTTAGTGGAGATATATGGACGACATGTGGTTTAGCCGCCATTTCTCTGAGTTAGTATAGTTCCCACCTTATAGTATAGCACCTTGGTTGGTTTAGGTTGTTAGACTTGGTTCCAGGGTAGTCTTGGGGCGACATAGCTTCAGTAAGACATGGTATTCGATTCGGAGCTCGTCATCTTGCCTGCTATTGTTTTGATTAGTCTTAGGACTAGTCTAGGTATACTCTGTGTTCTCGAGGCCTGGTCCTTGAGTACTGTCGCTGTGGTTGGTGATTGTTTGGAATGTTGGATTCCATGTGGGAGTGTGGTATCTCCTGGACTGTTGGTTATTGATGGTGAGCAGACGGCTTGTCTGTGGTGGTTGGTTGTGGATGTTGAACTTCTGATAGTTTGCCTTAGGATTGTTTGCTTATCGTGTTGTGACACTTATTGTCCTCATGATTCTTAGAGCTTACCCGTAAGCCTTCTTTCCTCGGGATGAGGCTGTTAGGGCTGTGTTCCCTTCCGTCATCTAGGAGGCAGCGAGACAGCATGGCTCAGTGAGGTACGCGGCTGAGCCAGGTGGTTTATGAAGTTGTACGTCACCCGAGATGTTGGAATGCGGCTGAAACCTCCTGTTGAATCCGGTTCCTGTACATCCGTGCTGGTGACTTATGTACATGATTAGGAGGATTGTGAGCAGTTCTGTTATTGGGGATTGTTGACTACTCGTTGGACACTTGTTGGTCACCCCATGAGTACTAGTCTGTGTTGACAGCTAGAGTACTGTGGTACTTGATGGAAATCATATTGCTTTGAGGAATCTTAGAGACTGATGTTGTTTAAATGTTGTGACGATTAAGTTGTTGTTTCATCTAGGTTCAGTTGGTGCAACTGAGTCGCAGGAGGGCATGTGTGTTAGTTTTGGTTGCCACGCTCTCAGGCAGGTGGTTATCCTATTGTGTACTGGCTGTGTTAACAGCAGTTGTGTTTCAGTCTTGAGGATTTTTGCTCACATCCATAGATAATATATTCTCCTTATTTTACTGTAATCGGATACATAAATAACTCTGCATCGGCTGACCCTCGAGTGGTTCAGGGATTCCTTAATCGGGTTAAAATAGAAGGTGGGTCCAGGATGGATACTATTATACCTAGTCACCCATTCGGGAGTGTGGGATGGTATGAGACAGTATTTGCGATCCGGTACAGGGTTTATCCTGGTGGTTGAAATGCCTCAGAATTATATCACTGTTTCGGACGCTGGCTCCGGTGTGAAATATCTTTTAGTCTGGTCGAGCTATTGCAGTACATCGTACCCTTGTATCCAACAATATCCAGTAAGGTAAGTCCTTTTTCAGCAGTTGTCAGCCCACTTTAGTCTTGGGGGGCTATCCCTTTGGGTTGACATCGCTAAATCATTTGCATCGGGATAGGTATGGGACTATCCCACATCATCATAAATCATTCTGCATCATCATCATCATCATCAAGCATATCATCGCATCTCCGCATACTTCCAATTCGTAGGTTATTCTGATAGAAATCCTTAACCCTTTCTGCATTACGTTTAATATAGAATCTTTGTACTTGGGATGATCATAAGATTATCTCTTTCCATCATATCATCATCATAACATATCATTGCATTGGGATAATTATGGGATTATCCTAGTTCATCATATTCTTCTCCGCTTATTTAAATTCCTCTCCTCCTAATTGATTTGCGGTGTAATTAGATTTATCTTCCTTCTGCATACTCATCTCCTCTGCATCTTTTTCCTCCCTCTTCTGTATCCGAGTAAGTTATTAGGTTAGTTAGTTTGTTGGTAGCTGTGAGCTTTAGGCTGGGTTTTTTTTTTGTTGTGGGCAATCTCGTTTAGCTTATGGTAGCTTCGGGATTGTGCCTGGTTGGGGATTGGATAACCCGGTTGGATTATTGTGAGCCGAGGGTGTTTACCCTCGTGGGAGATTATATTTTTGAGGCAGGTTAGTTGTTTGTGGCGCTGAGGGCCACGATAGTGATTAGAGTGTAGTTAGTGGTACTTGTGATTGGAGTGTGGATTAACACTCTTTTGCACGAGGTATATTTATAGATAGATTTATTAGAGTTAGTATATATACGTATAACTATTAGTCATCCTATATATATTTTTATATATATATATATATATTGTTTATCGTTAGATATTACTATATCATATTTATCATTATTAATTATATCCATCTCATTGATTAGTATAATCGTTTAGCTATTCTTGGGAGTTAGTGAGCTCGTTGTTTGCTCACTCTCGCATCCCCCTTTCAGTGGCAGGTTGTTTCAGGTTTTAGTTGCTGCTGTGGTGATCTTTGGGGAGCTGAGCTGGAGGCTCAATCTCCAGTTATTACAATTGGGCTTGCTGCGTAGAGGTTTGTAGAATCTTATGTTTAGATTTTGCTTCTTAGTCTTCCGTTGTTTCTGTTTTTCCTTATTACTTTGTTGTGATAATATTGTGAATGACTGGGCCAGAATTTGTCTATGGCTCGGTTGTTCGTGGGGAGAATCTTTGGATTCCCCGATCTGCACATCCTCGAATCTCAGTAATTGGTCTAGCTACCGATTACTGGATTTTGGGGCGTGACAGGCACCACTGTTACCTGTGTCTGTGACCCTCCATGCTAAAGCAGGAGATGTTAATACGCTTCTGAAACAACCCTTAATTTGCTATTTATTTAAGAACCTCCAATTGGATTGGATGATATTAGCCTAAGGCAATAGATTACTACAGGGCCGACCCTTTGAGGTTGGCTAAGTTGGACGCCACGTAACTGCTTTCATTCTTGACTCTTTTTATCTCTCCGCTTCTTTCAAACTCTTCTTTGTAGAAAATTATAGCACCAACCATTTGTGTTTGCTGAATCGGTTGTTTATAATCCTCTAAAAATAGACAAATACATGAAAGGTTAATTCAACTATTACATGAAGGCCTATATATATGCAACATAGTTACTAATTCTACTAGTATACCGGATCCCGGTGGAACCGACCGCATTTTTTGTTATTGCAATCTCCTTGACAATTTACCCACGCTTTGTAGTGACTCTCCATACATGATGTCCCCATTTTGTTCATCAATTTTTTTTAACAGACTCCAGATTTGTTGTATTCTTTGCGTTCAATTGTTTCCATTAATAAACTGTAAATTTTGGTACTTTAATCATCAAAAAACACAAAGACACAGAAAAGTAGGGTTATGATCACTCTTAAAACTCCAAACTGTGTAAACCTTAAGAACCAATTAGAAAGAGAACGGATATTTTTTCCCTGGATATGAGAATGGAAATCTTTGACATAATTTGATGTAAATCATATCTCATGATCGTTTCTCACATGTCAACGGACTATTTATATTTATGTTCTTTTGATTCAAGCCTCTCTGCTAGGGATGATTAGTAGATTTTAGGGAGTTACTAATTAACAAGGTTAAGAGGGTATTTTTTCTCATTTCAAGAATATTCCTAATTAGGGTTTCCACCCCCTTATGTTCTATAAAAGGGATGTTAGGTTCTCTATTTTATTAAGTTGTTAAAGTTGATAGGTGGTTAAAGTTGATGATTTGAAGTTGGTTCAATTTAGGTTTCAGTTTAAACTTTTGTTTAGTTTTGATTTGAAGTTAAGTTTATGTTTATTTTGAGTTTTAGAGTTTAGAGAAAATCTTAATTTTAATTAGGTTTTCGTAATCTTCAAGTTTTTGTTTCCGCGACTTGATTTTACGTCATAATTGTTAAATGACAACAACATTTAAGAGCCAATGTCTATGAACTTTTAGAAAAACATCATTTAATTCCTTGATTGTAAATAATGATGAGAAAATTTAACAAGTTTTAGTATGTATGTGTCTTGAATATACCACATTGGGTTTCAAATAATATAAAATTTCTTCAATTACAACCTATAACTGTGTTACCTTTACAAAATCAGTAAGCAATCTGTCAAACCAAAGAAAGAAAACCCCCAAAAAACAAAAGGCGAAGGCGATCAAACCTTGTTGATGACGTCCTTTACAATGTTAATATAGGCGAATCAGGAATTTCTCATATGCTAAACCCTCGTACAAACACAATGATTTGTTAACAAAGTTAGCGAGATCTAGTTTTGTCGTAAATGTGGTTGGGCGATCAAAGACCAAAATAAGGATAAACCTCCAGAAATCTCATTTTCTCCATAATGAAATTGTTCCAATCACTTCTTTAAGGGTTGAAAATGATAAAATGTGAATAATCAAGGAATCAGGTCATTGAAGAAATTAAAGTTTTGTTGTTGAAATTTTTGGAAGGATTGAAGTCATTTCGGTTGAAGAAATTTCTCTATTGGAACCCATGGAAAAATTGTGGAAACCCTTTAGAACTCACAACCTGGTTTGAGATATTTCAAAGAAAATTAACTAAAGGATTTGATGAAGAAAGTGAGAGATTGTGAATTTTCAAATGGAGAGAGACTGCAGTTAGAGGGAAAAGAGGGCTATGTGCCAACATTGTTAAGAGGGGTAATTTTGGAAATGAAAAAAGCTTCAGTCAAGACATACATACATTTTCGGTGGTTAATGGTGCAAGGAAGACCTCTCTATCGGTCGGTCTGATTATTCCTATTAGGAATAAGAAACTCCTACTTTTAAAATACTTATAATACTACTATACTCTCCAACACTCACCTAACGTTGATACGGACATATAATGTCCGAGTCAAGGTAGATTACAATAATAAAAGGAAATAGATAGTCCTTTATAAGGATACTGATGTGAATCGTCCTCTAATGGTCATTCTCACTGTCAACGAGTTATCTTTATTTATGCTCTTTGATTGATTGTTTAGGGACTTGCTTGTTTAACCAACACAAGGTTAAAATGTAAGTTTTCTCAATTTTAGTAAATTTCCATTTAAATTAGAATTAGCTAGGGTTCCTAATTCTAATCCCCCTTGTATCTATAAATTGGGAGACTATGTTATGTCATTCCGTTGTTGAAGTTGAAGTTAAGAATTAAGTTTTAGTTATTTCAGTTTGTGTTTTAGATTAGAAGAAACTCTAATATTGAATTAAGTCTAAATTAGTGTAATAAATTTCTCAATTTTACTTCCACTTACGTTAAATTGGCATCAGAGTGAGGTTAAATTTTTCTTGGAGGAGTTCAGATTTTCAGATCCACGAGATAGTTACGACGATCAAAGAGTTAAATACCAAGTTCGATAAGCTAGTCGAAGCTTTGGTTTTAAAAAGATTTTTACCCCCTCACCTGAAGGCCTAATTTGGGCCAACGACATTTTTGCCGTCACCGGTCGAAACTGCACAAAACCCTAACAATGGGTTGATCACAAGTTTGCAAGAACACGAGGAGTTTTCGGGTGAAGAAGACGTACGATATTCACTACTATACTCTTAGACATTATATGTATGTATCAACGTAAGAGGGAGTGTTGGAGAGTATAGTAGTATTAGAAGTATTCTAGAATTAGGAGTTTCATATTCCTAATAGGAATAGTAGAATTAGTAACCCTTGCCTCTATATATATATATATATATATCCTTCTAGAATACTTCTAATAGTACTACTATACTCTCGAATAGATAGATGTATTAGGTAACAGTGTTGGTTATGACTACATTTTCCAAAGAGGAGAGAGGAGAGAGGAGAGGAGAGTGAAGCTGTGCTTCTAGTCTAGTTTGAAGAATAAAACAGAGAGTGAAAGCAGTAGCATATATGTATTTTATATTATTTTTTAATACTAGAACAGAAGAGAAAGTGAGAAGTGAAGTTATTTACTTAGACTAGAAGGAACAAATAGTTGTGCTCAAACCTTCTTCTTTTTCTTCTATGGTGTAATTTGAATCTGCAAATGGAGAAACATGTTAAACTGGAGATTAAACATATGTATGAAATTGTATGTGGGAGAGAGACAAATATCGAAGCTCACCTCTGCCTTCATGAATCTTAGTTTTGCTCTATTTAGACTGGCTAGGGGTAAGAAGAAGAGGAGGAAGGGAGAGGTGTTTGGTGGAAAGATGAAATGGACGTACTTATTAGTGAGTGATTGATGGTATTCGGTGGTCCAGGAGAGCTTTATTTAAAGCTACTGAAAGCATAAACTTAGAAAAATATATTTGCGAAAAAGTAAAAAAGATAGCTTCATGGGGAGATCATAGGATGATGGTAGGAGGATCTGACCACTGTATGATTCTTTACTTTTTGAACCTAGTTGGAAGTCTTATGTTTTTAGTTTGAGTCATTATGTCTCTAGTCGTATTTGAGAAGATTTATTTTTAACAATTTTTTTCTTTTCCTTTGTTTTTGTTTTTATGTAAGTGTTAGAGCAGGAGATGTTAGTATGCTATTCCGATTTTGAATAATAGTATACATAATAGCATACCACTTTGCTCCAATAGATTTATCTTTAATTTTAATTTTTTATTTAAATTGGGACCCACAATATTATTTTATGTAAGAGAGAAAAATTTTATTAAAAATTGGGACCCACAATATAGAGAAAAAAGAAAAGAAGATAAAAAATATTTGTGGAGGCCCTACCAAAGTAGTATGCACATACCACTCTCCAAGTTTCGGATTCGCATGCTTTGGAGAGGTATGGGGGTGAGTATGTTGAACACCATACTCCTGTTGGAATGAGTTTTTGCAAAAGTATGTGAAAAATGTAACAACATACCATGTTGTTGGAGATACTCTTAAGGGTTCCGAAACAACCCTTTGTTATTTATTTAAGAACCTTCAATTGGATTGGAAGATATTAGGCTAACGCAATAGATTACTTAATATTCCTTTAAAGATACCAATAGAGAATATTATGATCATCAAAAGATATTGCAATGCTATCATAATTGTTAGACCATTGCAAGATTACGAAAATAAACATAACCAAGTAGGGCTTTTTTTTCTTCCCATATTTACAATCATTTAATACAACCTGAAACCAAGATCTGATCCAATTTTTATCTCTTCGCACTTTTGTCCTAAAATCCAAATTTGCCGGTCTTGCTCGGATTGCACTCGAAGTAATTATTGTCACCCCCATACCCAAACTTTGTATTATAGCCTAGATAATTACACAAATCGAACTACATCTTCTCTATCAAACAAAGGCCATTCTGTGACCCCAGAGATTCTTCTTCTATTCAAGGAAGAAACCATAAGATTTGTGGGAAATATGTATTTCTCCATCCATTTTAATCATCTTCTTAACATTTTTCATGGACAAACTTATCACGTTTCGTGCGCCCTACAACAGAAAAAACGAAGGATCAAAAGTCACTAGAGTTCTTTATATCTATCTGTTTGAGAGTCCAGAAAATAAAACTGTCTGTAGTTTGTAGACTTAATGAGGCAACATACCATTATTTTGTATCATGATATTCTCATCTGATTTGAACCCCCCCGAGGTTTTATCTTGGTTGGCAAAGCCTACATGAGGGGAATTGAAAACTATTTGATCGAATATCATACCCTTAAGTGAGCAGTCACCTGGCAACGCTGAAGGTTTCCTCATAATCCCTTCGATCGAATTATCCTGGATACTCGAGAGGGTCATCGAATACACATCGATAAGCAGCAACGCTAAAGGTTCCCTCATAATCGCTACAGCGTAATCACTCGTACTATGCACAAGTATTGATAGCATGCCCAGGGCCAGCCCTGTAGTTTTGGAGGCCTGGGCGGAAGTCAAAAAATGCCCCCCTCCCGCACCACCCTATTTTTTTTTTCTCAACCATCGAATAATTATTTTTACACATGCAATTGAATTTTTTTTTTATTCATTTAAAAATATAGTTTTTGTTTTAAAAACAAAGAAAAATATTTTCCCACTTAAAATTGAATTTTGAGTAGAACTGTTTTTGACTTGGGCGCCCAACTATCACCCAGGTCACGCCCAGGTCCTCCTGGCTATGATTTCCCTTTTTCTTATATAAGACCTGGGTGCCCAGCTAAGCACCCGGGTGACGCCCAGGCCCTACTGGCTTGCAAATTGTAAATTTTTTTAAGTTTCTTGCAAATTGAGTTTACAGAATTACAGATATCCTGAAACCACAAATTACAGAATTACAGATATCACAGATTATAGAATTATAGTTTACAGATACAAAATTACAACATTCAACAATCAATAAAAGATTATCACAGATTACAAAATTACAAATATCCTGAAATCCAGTTACAGAATTACAGTTATCAGTTATTACAACCATATGTAAATATGTAATGGGTAATGGGTTAATTTCAAAATTGAATTTTGAGAAATTGGAAATTTGGGATTTACAAAATCAATCAAGGGTTTGAAATTTTTACCTTGAAATTGGGTTTTTGATTTTCTTTACATATGAGAGAAAGAGTTGGGATTGGAGATTTACATCAACAAATCCTGAAATCTAGAGGACCAAATTGTCGCAACTCGCAAGTCGCAATTCGCAAGGGCGAAGGAAGACATAGAGAAAGAGAGAGAGGAAGAGGAAGAGGAGTTAATCAATCATCATGAATCACCATTCCGTGAGTTTGAGAGTTAAGAGAGAAAGAGAATCAAACTTTTTTTGGGGTTAGTTTTAAATTTTAACTTTGAATAGATGAGGCCCAAGGCCCAAACAAAGAAGAAAGATAGGGTAGTATTTTGGAGGCCCAAACAGAGTTGGGATTCATTGGAGGCCCCTAATTTTTATCAAAAATTGGAGGCCCTAGGCGGCCGCCTCTTGGGTCTATAGCCAGGGCCGGGCCTGAGCACACCCGTCTAGGTAGCAGATAGCAAACCAATATAGCTCAATATGCCTGGTTCCAGATAGCTTAATACGCCACGAGTACTAACTAGATAAGATAGATAGAGACATCGAGAAACTTAGTCCATGAAAGGGACAACCTGTCTCGGACGGCTCGTGGAGGTAGCGCGGGGTATAGCAACCTCTATGATTAGTTCCTTTTTGGGAACTAAGCCCACATTCAACTAGAATGTTCCAAGGCATTCCCGAAGCCTAAGGGAACTCGTGAACATACCTAGTGGGTTGATCCATGAGCCCGGATCCTTGATGGCCAAACATTAAAGCATTCAAATCATGGGGAGGTCCGGACCATCTTTTCTTTAATATAGTTACTAATTACCAAGGCATCCAAAAAAGACTAGATGGAACCAATCGGCAGATGTTTGTAAAAAATGCGATTTAATTCTATTTTCTATGTTTTCCCAAAAAAAAAAAAAAAATAATAGTAATAATAATAATAATAATAATAATAATAAGGATAAACCACAAACAAATATATAGAGGCAAATATTTCAAATATTGGGGTGATGTCGTGATGAGCTTCATACTACAGTCCTTTGACTACAATAAGTCATTAGGCCATGAGACCAGGGAAATTATAAGCACTAGTTATTGTATGTCATTAGGCCACAAGACAAGTAGGTTAAACATATATCAGAGAAATCACAATCTAGTCAAAATATGATCACAGTGAGAGTTAATAAAAACATATAGAAGCCAAACTTAATTAATACATAATTAAAGCTTAGTTCATCGGTCCAACTGCAAACAACACAACCAATACGAGCATACATAGCTAGTTAGTTCCTATCAACTGATCATAGAGCTAAGGAAAGTTGAACGGGATAAGCGACTACAACTCGACTCAAGCAAGGCGCAGATCATGCAAGCCATATGCACTAGTTCCATCCTGAAAACCGGGCTGGCTTGGTGGCTGGCGGAAAGCAAAGATATGTGAACCAACCCCAGTTGAATCATTAAGCACGGAATGGAATGCCCCATCATGACTAGTTAAGGCATAGTGGTGTTCCTCCTCTTGGAGTTGCTGAATCCCAGACGAAAAACACAATTATAATGGGAGCATGTTTAATGAAAAGCTAAAATTAAAAGAAGACCAGATGGGAGATCTCATTAAAGCAAGTTAAATTAAGTTTATGGTTCTTACGATTTCTTGAATGTACTGTGTTTCCTCCAAGTGCCTCACCTGCAACCCGGAAGATAATGTAAGTAAAATGTATATGCAAATAAATAAGGCCATTGGAGTATGTTAAGAAGATAATAATAATACTCACCTTTCTCCTGAAAGTTTCAGTTTGATTAATAATCCGCTCATACTGTTAAAGAAGACACATTTCGTAAGCGTAATTGATAGAAAAATGAAGAAAACAAAACCTTATAAAATAATCGTCCTAGAAGATCATGGACTAAAGGTTCCAACTCGACTATATTTTGTAAAAAAAGGTGGGAGAGGCAAATCGATCATATGAAGACAGCCTAAACTATGCGAGTGAACAAATCAAACTAAATGTACAGATAAATTTGTGGATAAAACATGAAGGTCATGGGTCGTGTGGTGGATTTTCATATTCCTTCTTTTTCTTTTTTGAAACAACATAGATTAGTATGTCCCCTAGGAGAAAGATATAGATGATAAGCGATTTTCGAAAATCTTTGCTTGAGAAACATGATAAGAGACTGGGTTAAGACCACATTAGACCAAACCAAGAGGAGATACTTCAAATTAAACCGTCTTTACGGGTAAGCGCATACACAGTTGACAAACCACATATTACACAGTAGGCAATGCACATAATCACACCATTTAGCTACTTTAGCTAACAAAACACATAAAGGTCAAGCAAGTGTCTGAGTGCTTCGCGAGTTTAACAGGCTATAGTTCATCTCCAAGCACACAGTTCCTTCAATTTATGACTAATCATATAGTTTATTAGAAGAAACCATAGCTCATAAGGCCACACTTATCAAAACCTTTAACTACATCATTATGATAAGTCACAAAGAAACATTACTAGTCTGTAAAAGCATTTCTAATATCTACTAATTTCTCTAACCTTTCGCTCGCGAACAATCGTCAATGAACGCTCCAAATTTTGCTCAAGACCGCGCAATTCATTAATATTCATGTCACTCAGATCATCATGACCAATCCTTTGCCTAAATCACATAACCCCAAATCAACTTCACCCAAAATAAAAATAAAAAACACAATGGAAAATAATACTCTTACTTAATTTCTCTCTTGAGTTTGCTATTAATCTCCTGCTGCATCCTCAAGTTCTCTTCCAGTATCTGAAAATGAAATAGCAAGTAGTTTATGCAACACAACTACCAAAAATATCATAGATTCACAACAAATGAATTAGTACCTCATAATGGCTACTCCACAAATCAATCCCTGTTTCTTTCTGATACTTATCATACACCTCTTTTGTCCTGAAAACAAAAATATTAATTTCTAGTGAGACATAGCTTAGGTTTTAAGATGAAAAATAAAAATAGAGAACCCCATAGATCTAGAAAAATAATTAACTAGAAAACTTACGTGACCGAAGGACTGATAAACTCAGTAAACTTGCCAGTACCAGAAAACATGATTAGTGAGACTTGAGCATCACAAAGAACAGAGAGTTCGTTAGCTTTCTTCATGATCCCAGCTTTTCTCTTTGAGTAAGTCACTTGTCTGTTTGTAGGGTTCTCAATCATCTTGATCTCAATCTTTCCTTTCCCTCCCATCTTTCAACTTAGTTTACAAGATCAAAAATGAATGAAGTTTCAAGGTTTAAACTTAACCAAAGATGAGGATGAAATGGAGAATATGAAACAACGTACCCTATTTGTAGTAGTAATCTGGAGTTAAAGCCCAAGAGTCGAAATATAGTAAATTTTGCCACTTTCATGCAAGTCTGAAAGGCTGAAACTACTGAGAACATGTTGGGGTTTATACTTTGAGAAAACCTTAATTAATAATTGTGAGTGGGACTAGGTTTACTTACCTAGTGAATCAAACAGGGGTCAGCAGTGGGGTGTGGGTTGCTTTATATCCACGTAAAGGTTACTAGTCTTAATCTAACTTTGACAGTTGAGATCATCTTAAACAGTTTAAAATTATCTTTACGGGTAATATTTTTGGTGCTAATGGGAGCTCATGGTTTCACACTTAATAGTGAAGTGAACTTGTTGCGACAAGTAGCAAAGCTTGCTGCTTACCACAAAGGTCATACCTATTTTCGATATGGTCTAGGCGAGTCCGGATGTGCAAACCCTCCTTAACGGAGGGTTGTGCAAACCCTCTCTCTTATTGGCTAGAGAGTTAACAGATGTTATACACCCTAAACCCTTCTAAATCCGGGTTGTGCCAACCCTCTCTCTTATTGGCTAGAGAGTTGACAGATGTTAAACACTACACCCTAAACCAATAAGAGAGAGGGTTTGCACAACCCTCCGTTAAGGAGGGTTGTCAAATCCGGACTCTGGTCTAGGCACTTATATGACTAACGCCACGCCTAGCTATAATCATGCACCCATAGGAATGGTGCTTTCAACTCTTTCAGTAGCTTGCTTTCCCTACTTATATTTTGAACAAAAGTTGATAGTGACTAGCTATTACAAAGAACGCTCTGACCCTAATATATAGTTCTCTGGTCCTATTTATAGTTCTTATTATAATATGACATCTTTAATAACACTATTTTCGTAGAGACCGAAAATAGTGTTTTACACCTTGAAATGGAGAATGTTGTAGATGAAATAGCTATAAACACAAAGTTTTAGCGTGAAAAACCCTTGAATGGGTAAAAAACCACGACCTCTCCTAAAGATTTTAGAAAAAGAAATGTTTATAGATGTTTGCTAGCTATTACAAAGAGAGAGAAAGAGAGATGTAGAAATAATCTCTTAGAGGTTCTCAAAGCAGTCTCCTCTAATCTGTAGCTATCTAGTCTTATTTATAGGTCTTATAATATGACCGTTGGTTACATTGATGAGAAACGTTGCAATATCAGGCTTTGATGAGTCTTCATGGTGGACTTTGTAACGTCCTGATACTTGTTGATCTGTAACGGATCTATTAACATTCTTTAGTTGTAGCTTCAGATCGTTGGGAATGTACGATTTCTTGTGATGCTCGTGTGCATGCGATCTGTTGACAAGTGGAGGAGTATCTTTTGTAGCGCGAAGTCACAGGATGCTTTGATATCTCCGAACTGTTGATGAAGATGCAATCTCTAATAGTGTTTGCATGTATTCGAACTGTTGCTAGATATTTGAGTATTTTGTGCAGTGCGATGTTATTGGATGCTTTGTTATTCCGAGCTGCAGATGGGGAAGTCTGTATTACGATCTCCTTGCTTTAGTTCCTGATTGGTTATCAGTGTGTTATCTCGAGCTATGTGAGTTCGAATATCAGACTCAGTACGGGGATTAGAAATAAGCCCTTACAACATCGTTATTCACTTTAATGACAAATGTTACAACAAGATTTTGATGGGTCTTCATAATGGTTTTGTAACGGCATGAATAACTCTTTTGTCTTGTAACGGCTTCCCTAAATTATGTTGTGGCTATGAGATCGAGCTGTTTCTACGGAAGTCGATATCTTATCCTTGTGAGACCAATAGTGAGAATAAGCCCTTACAGTTATAACCTACAACTTAGACGCACATCTACCTCTTATATTCACCAGGGAAATCACGAAGAAAGTCCAAATTCTCATGTGGGAAAATAAAAATTAAGAAAACAAAAGAAATCCACTTTATATATAAGTGTGGAGGTCTCATCTAATGAAAGGTTAGATTACTTGATTCCCACATGAAAGCAACATTAAATCGTAATAAACAACTGCAACAACAACAAATAACAATGGTTGAAAGGTTACTTTAGGGATACTATTTAACGTTGTTGACTATAGAAGGTTGCGTCTCATTTTAGTCCAAGACTCCAAGTTATCCAACAAATCTCTTTCTCTTCTCTAATCATGTCTGGGAACAACTTATTATTAAGGCAACACAGCTGCTTATCCTTGAGGTCTTCTAATTAACTATCTTTTGTATTATTCCTCAACAGATAGTTACATAGTAACTTAAAGCCAATGAGATTCAAGTTAGTTACAGTAACCAAAATAGAGTAGTTAGCTCTACAGAGCCAAAGCTTGGGTGTGGGTCTGTTTGTCACTCTTGAAGGCATGATATGGTTCTCACCACCTAGAGCCTAGAGGAGCATTTCAAGAAGGGTCTAGATTAATTTGGGCCAACTTAGATAAACTCTAAATACTTTATGCTTGAGCAAGTTGAATTCGTACCGAAACTGAGTTTGGAGAACCCAAACCGTGTCTAGGTTCGTCTCATTCATGAAAGTATAAGCCGTGTAGGGTTCCAAACGCCTTAACACTTGTTTATTAAACAAATACCGTTAGATCTGCTATTTCTCGAGCCAAGTTGTACAACATAGAACATGGTTACTTTCTCGAGCCAACTTTTACAACGTAAAACATGGTTCCTCAATTAAGTTTCTCTAACCTCCTTCAACACTACATAAGCAAAATCTACACTAGGCATTGTAACGGTTTCTGGTTACTTTGGATCGATAGAAATGATTCCATCTTACACCTTGAGTAATTAGTGGTTTACAAAAATCATCGGGGGTAAATAACTCATATTATTTAAAATGATTCACTACAAATTTATGTGATTCAAACTACCTATTACAAAATTAACGTTATAAGATCAAAAAAAAATTAAACAATAAATAAGCATCAAACTTAAAGGGGGAAAAATTTGTGGTGTTTACCATAACAAACTCTAGTATTTTTTGTGATTGGTTTTAAGATTGCGATTTTTCTTCTAAGCAATTGTTATTTTACCTCTTCGAAGGCTTGTGGTTGCCTTCCGGCTTTGAATGCCCTCCGGGGATTGGTTACTTTGTGGTTACGGATCCCTAAAACCGGCTTATCTTCTTCCCTAAAAATAAATTCTTTAACATATTTTATTAAGCGTTAAACTAAACAAACATTTTCTTCTCTTTAGTCTTTATACTCTTTATAGTACCATAGAGGGGTGAAATGTTATTTTGGAACTTTTATGATCATACATGATGCTTAAATACACTCCATACTTAAATACATGATGCTTAGATACACTACTTTATATGCTCACCCCACTTTCATTTTTTTAGATTAATGAGCTCACCCTGTCTCTTTAAGAAATACCAAATTAAGTTCGAGAAAAAAATAAGTAGGTAGCTCACCCCACTCCCGCATATTTTAGCTTCTCCCCCTTCCGTGCTAAGGTTTTGAATCTTCAAATATGTCTCTCTTTATCATTTTCACTTAATCCAAATTCAAGATATTTGGCAATAAAAACCGTGTTTTCTTTTCAAGTGTATGTCTCTTTTAAAATCTATGAAAATGAGTATTTGTTTTCATGAGTGTATGGATATTTTCGCTGTTAACGATCATGATCATGATGTTAGCGTACTACAGGATGCATTACATCTCTTGATGTAATTTTGAGGTTAAAAACTATATTTTATCCCATTTTTGCTAAACAAAATTTTTCATACAATAGTTACTGTTATTTTGAGAAGTTAAGTTAATAAGTGGCAAAATGCCTTGTGAAGATTCAAATTATTTAAGTTGTTAGAGAAGATCGATTGGGATACGAAATGAAATATTGTTGTGTTATCATTTTGGAGGCATATTTGTCTTTGCATATGAATAATTGATATATAATATTAAACTAATTGGCTGTGGTGAGCTTATAGAGTTTTCGGGTGTGTCTAAAACCTTTTTAACCTCAGTCGACGCTTAGTTTGAGTGTTTGCATGCCGGTGCTATGATGACATGCAACCTACTCCCTGGTCATACCATTCACTTGTTAAAAAAAATTATAGTCAATTGAAAAATAAGCGAAACATTTTTTTTTTTTCAAAACTAAACTAACTAGAAAACCATGCCTAAAGTGTACTGGGGTTGGCACCAAATATACAGGAAATAAAAAGTGTGTTCCAATAGACAAGTACGCTAACAAAATATAAATCAGGAATCAATCAAACCTAAAAATGTGCCTAAAGAAGGGACATTGTTTCACTAGGTCAAAGTGTCAAACATCTAATTTTAGCAAAACTTAGTTCGAGATTTTAAATGTCAGTAATCACACCCTCTTTTTGATTCACTCTGACTTCGTATTTTTTTGGGTGATTGAGATGAGACAGTGGCATGCTTGGACCAACCTTTCAAGCTCTGTAACTATTCAAATCCATGATAAAAGAAGAGTTCAGAAAAGATTCTAGTCGAATAGCTACAGGCTACAGCTACTAGTACCATCTGACCTTATTACCCTATCTAGTCTAACCATGATTATGAATCTTAAGATGGATTTACTTGGAGTGTCAACTTGTGAGGTTGGTTTTGCTTGTGAAACCATATCCAGCAGTTTCAGTTTGGAGAGGTGGCTCCCTTGTTATAATGCGTTTCTCTTGCAATAATATTTTTGGTCCAGTAGTTTCAGGTGCATATATACTTCTTCATATGGATGACAGGCAACAAACACTGCAGTAATAACACCGGGAAAACTATACCTAAAGCCATAACGAGGTTAACATTTGCATAGATGTGTGGCTTTTGTATCCAGTATGTAGAATTGGGAAGGTTAAATTAGTGCAACTCAATACAGTAAGACAACTGTTAGAGAAGGGTTTATGGCGGATACAAAGCTGAAAAATACACGCGCTTTCAGAACTACGGACAGCTTTTATGTTGAATGCAATTATGCGTGGTTTAGTAAAATTAGAGTGGCAGACGATAAACACGGGATCAGATCGCTAAAGCTTAAGTTTTTCATAGAGACTACCAAGACATATCAATCTAGTGTAAATCAGGCCCTTGGACCTATAATTGATGTTGGTTTTGCACTAAATTTTCCAGGCACTTGTAGCTGGCGTCATCGAATTCCACATGCACACCAGCAATCCCTAAGCCTTTCCTTGGGTCTTGATGTTTGAACTCGGAGGGTTTAACGATCAATTTGTGACGAGAAACTTCACTAATTAAATGGTTTAGTCAAAGGAAATTGTATCTCCTAAATCCTACTTAGATAAAAAATACATAGAGCCTAGCAACTCAAATTATAAGATTATGGGGCTACTCCTCTCGTTGTCGATTGGTTTTGAGATGGAACCTCTAGTTCTAATATGGTATCAGAGCGGGCATTTCTTCCACGTGTTGAGCCCAACTGCCCACGTGCTACTCCGCGTCACCCATATACTCGTCACTCCTCTCATTACCACTTGATTTTGAGATGGAACCTCCAGTTCTAATACCTGAAAGGTTTTATTTGTCTCATTTCGTACTTGTGGAGTTTCTGGTTGTCTCAGTCGAAGACACAGATCACAGGACAGAAGGTAAGTATTACTCTCTGATAAAATGAATGAGCATTTCTCTATTTTGTCGTTCAAACTAATTTTCTTGTCGTTTGAACGAAGTGCCAAGTGCCCTGGAAATTTGGTCCATAGACAATTTTGTCGTTCGAACGAGTTTTCTTGTCGTTCGAACGAAGTGTCAAGCCCCTGGAATTTGGCTCATATGCAATTGTCGTTCGAACGAGTTTTCTTGTCGTTTGAACGACTTGTCAAGTCCCCTGGAATTTGGCCCACATGCAATTGTCGTTCGAACGAGACTTCTTTTCGTTCGAACGATATGTAAACTTTCTAGGGTTTTTGACCAAATTAGTCGTAATTCGTTCGAACGACTTTTGGTCTTGTTCGAACGAATATCGAGTGAAATAGAACTACTATTTAAAGAAACCCTAGTTTCTTTATCAGTGGCTCTTCTTTCCGGGGGAAAAACGATTTTCTTTCTAAGGGCTCCAAAAGACTTTATCAGAGAGGGTGAAGAACTTAAGATCAATGAATCATCCTTTGATCACGAGGTTGATGTTGAGTTAGGGTTTTAAAGACTTCCCAATTATTTTGTTCAAGAGAGATTTGAGAAGAAATTCTTGGTGAGAGATCAAGACGGGCTATTGCGAGAATAGAAGAAGTTTCTTGATGAGAGATCAAGAAGAGTTGTTGTGAGAACAAGAAGAAGGTAGAGCGTGAAGCTTTAGTCAGAAGAGTAGTAATCTTGTGACTAGGTTATTAAATCTGTAAGTGTAATTCAGTATAACTCTTTTTGACTAGTGAAACCTTTGGTTGTCATGATCCTCGACAGCGACCTGTGATTTTTCTCCTGAGTAAGAAGTTTCCACAGGGTGAACATTTGCTTGTATCCTTTAATTCCTTGTCTTTGCTTTTGATTGTTTCTGTTTAACCTTAGACTATTGATTGATAGAAATTGTTTTGACCTAATTTCTTGAAATACATTAATTACGAGCACATAGAATTTCAATACCTTATAAATATATAAGCATATTTGAGTCCCAATGAATCATCTCAAGTAGATGACTCCAATTATCTCTTACGTTCGGATGGTTTATGTTTTGGAGATCGATACATCTTTGGAGGGCAAAACATAATGCAACTATCTTCTAAGTTTTGGCTTAATATATCTCACCATCAGATTTTTTTTATAAATTTTGGGCAGTAATCAGGTGAAAAATTCTTCATCATAACATTCTTCAAAACCACGGCAAACTAATATCTATTAAGAAACAAGATATGTCCTAATTCATGTGAATATGTCGACAATTGTTTGTAACTTGTAAGGGTAAAATTATAGAATCATGTGGCTCCAGATATCCATAGTAATTCCAGTTTATTCTAATTTTGGCTAACATAAGATAGAAACTGATAAGAGGTTTTTAGGGCCTCTACAAAATACCCGCTCAAAGTACGGCTGTTGAATTGTAGCACGGATGAGTGGGATCGAATCTACAAGGAGGTTTGGGAAAGCAAATACTTTCTAGGCCGAATTACGATTTTATAAGAGATAAATCTAAAAGAAATAAATTAAAGCTAATTATAAAACTTAATGAGAGAGAGCTAAGGTTCAGACTTGGCATTTTCCTTTCAAAGCACTAATCAATATTCAACTAGATCCTAATATCTCCACCCATCATATGTTCGTGTTAAGACACATACGATGTTGTAAAATAAACCACTAAATCTATGATCAAGCATTTAGTGGTTATACTTTTAAGTGATGGTGGAGAGTGTCTTAGAGAATTATCAACTCAACCATGGCTAGGCTTGAGTGAGTTATATAGTATTTCCTCTTGTTTAGATCTTTAAATCAAATTTACGGTTAGTAGCACTTGTTTGTTTCTAAAGTTATCGTACACCAAACCGAAGCTATGGTTAAGCCTTCGATATGATGCATTAACTTATCAATCATGAAGTATTAAGAGAAAACTAATTAGAACATAATTAATACCAACTATTGCCCATCAAAGAAGAGGCCTCATCCTAGCCTTAGCTAGAAGATTAGCCGCTTATCTCAGACTTTATCGCATTAACAACTAAAAAAAATATTAACAAAAATTAAATTAAAAGAGAAGAAGAGACAATTAAATAAAACTTATGACTTTATTTTTTCTAAACTTGCTCTAATATGAGATGCCCAATTACAATGGGGGGAGGGTTACTTTTATAGGAGAAGGAACCCAAATTTAGAAACTATACATTAAATTGTAAAGAATATTTTCGCAATAATATCTTCTAATTTTACAACCAATCTCCTAAGATTCTTGCATATAATTCCCTTAAGTGATGTAAAGATCTTTCTTCATGGAAACTCTTGCATATATCTTCAATATAAAATATCTTCAAGGATTTTGGATGCAATATATTCTTGGATCTTATTCTCCAAAAATATTTGTGTATATATTTCTTCAATCTTGAGACTAAATATATTGTGTCTTTGATTTTTTGTGCTACGAACTGCTGGAGACACTTTTACTTGACTTTAAGAGCTTGGTTTCAAATATCTATCTCCAATAGCTGCAATCAAACAAACGTACATAAGTACCCAAAATTAAATATAATAGACGACTAAAATACATGTTCGGGTATATTAAAAATGTCATAATTACGCGCTCATCAAATACCCCCAAACTTGTATTTTGCTTGTCCCGAGTAAAATAAAATAATAACCATTTTTGCAGGGAGCGCGATTACATTTAGCACATGCAACAACCCGTTAAACCTCCAGGTTTAACCTGGTAGACGAGTGTTGTGATAGACACGTAATATTTACGTGTACAACTCCTAAATTTATATCTACCTAGTCATTTATTAAATAAATGTGACACTAATAGTATTTTTGTTTGTATTTACAGAAATTGGTCACATGATAAACAAGTCGTACAATTTTCTGGTTTTTAATGAAGAGCAAGGGTGATGCACTCCAACAATGATTCTCATTTGAAGTTGTCAACCAAAGGCCCATGCATGGAAGCCTATTAAAGAGAATTAGATATATATATATATATTATTCTCATGAGTTGTAATGCATGATTTTAGGCATTGTTTAGGGGATTTTATATTAATTGTGATTTTTAGTAACCCTTCCTATACTCTATAAATAAGAGGGGAATCCAACTTATGAGGGAGCATATTGGAGAGTGTAAATTAAAGTTCATAGCAATAAAGCTTATTCTTTCTCTTGTTCTTGCCTTTTAATTTTATCATAGTAAAAGTAGTATGACAATGATCAAAGGGATGAGTAGCTAATCTTCTTAACCAAGGCTAGATGAAGTTCTACCCAATGTAGTCTTAGTATAGATTGTGTAGCTTAGTTAGAGTAATTACCTTCTCTTTATCCCGAAATTTTGCATATTCGTATTCCTTCGTCCTATGCTTGACCATAGCTAGGATTAGGAGGAATAATGAATCTATGCAACTATCTTGTTGGACCATAACAAGATAGGTTAGGAACATGAAGGAGAGAACATAATCCATAGTTATCAACCGGGCCATGGTTGAGTAAGTTGGTTTATTGGTAGTTCCCAATTACTAAATCTCTTGTGTTTTTTTATGTATTGCATATGCCTGACCAAGGATATGCGATACGAAAACTCATAATTTACTTTAATTATTTATTCTATCTAAGGGGTTTTAAAGGGTGAAGTGGAATTAATGTCTTGGTTTCCACTCCAATTTATCTTGTGATTTGTTTCGTTCTTCTTTTTATTTCAAAACCTATGCAAACTCGTTGTTATTGGATAAAACTAGTAGCTCGAAGTATAATTCGCACCGCAAGTCTCTTGGGATACGACTCCGTTTACCCTTGTACTTAACGGTACACCGTGCGTTTGCGGGTCTTTTAAGACGTCGGTTTATGATCGATCATGTTGTCTCGTGAGGGTTTGCAGTGACTATACCCACAAAATTTAATAATAACATTTTAAACAATTCTAGAATACACATGACTCATTTCCTTTGAACTTATCCTTACTTAGTTATGACAAAAATATATCGATAGAGAAATCCTTAAACTTGCTATTCTCCCAAGTATACCAAATAATATTTTAAGCTTATCCAAAACTAGAGGTACTACCTCAAGATTAGAAAGAGATTCAAGTATTTTGCTTTAGCTATATTTGAGTGCACAGTAAAAATAGCTTTATCGCCTAATACATTGTCTAGAATAAATTCAACGGTCAGTTCGACAAGTGCCTTCGTCAATTCGTGTTCTGAGAATTTTTTTTCTTCTTTTGCAAGCCTTTTCTTTTGAGTACTTTGTTTCTTAGTGAAGTCTCCGTAACAAGGAGTTTTTGGTCAACAATCTCTGCCAATTGGCTAAGGTTGCCGGGGTGTGGTGCCCCATCATGACCTAGACTCAGGATTCTCACAAGTAACATTTTCTTATGCTCCTTTTACATAGTTCATGGTCAAACTCGAGATTGGTGATAATTTTTTATCTTTTAGTTCTTAATTATGCGAGTAGCCTTGCAGCGTAAAAGATTTTAGAGCACTTTTGGCTTATTATATTTTTTTTCTTAGGAATTAACTTATTTTTAGGCAGTTGTCTCCCTTGTAACAAAAATTCCTAACATAAATGCTAAATTTCCCTTATACTGAGTGAAAATCTATTGAAGGTATTAATTGCAAAACTACAGTGAAGTGTACATTTTCAAAATAGGCCAAGTTAACTTGAATTAGTCGCTAATAAAAAATAGTACATCTAGCTTAAGATATTCCAAAATATTCTAGTGTATACTTAGTACAATTTCAAAATTTAGGTTTTTCCATAATATTTATGTCAAAGCAAAATCAGTTTAAGTGTTTGGAAATTTGTCAAAAATATATCATAAATTGTCAAAGTGTCATTATTTCACTTTTCTTCAAAAATCATTTTAAAAAATAGTTTCCAACCTGATAGACACGTAATATTTACGTGTACAACTCCTAAATTTATATCTACCTAGTCATTTATTAAATAAATGTGACACTAATAGTGTTTTTGTTTGTATTTATAGAAATCGGTCGCATGATAAACAAGTCGTACATTTTTTAAGTTTTTAACGAAGAACTAGGGTGATGCACTCCACAATGATTCTCATTTGAAGTTGTCAACCAAATGCCTATGCATGGAAGCCCATTGAAGAGAATTATATATAGATACTATTCCCGTGAGTTATAATATCTATGCATGATTTTAGGCATTGTTTAAGGGATTTTATATTAATGATGATCTTTAGTAACCCTTCCTATACTCTATAAATAGGAGGGGAATTCCACCCATGAGGGATCATCTTGGAAAGTGTAAATAAAAGTTCAATAAGCAATAAAGTTCTCGTTATTGTCTTTTAATTTTATCGTAGTAATAGTAGTATGGCAATGATCAAAGGGATGAGTAGTTAATCTTCTTAGCCAAGGATAGATGAAGCTCCACGCAATGTAGCCTTAGTATAGATTGTGTAGCTTAGTTAGAGTAATTACTTTCTATTTATTCTGGAATATTGCATATTCGTATTCCTTCGTCCTATGCTTGATCATAGCTAGAATTAAGAGGAATAATGAATCTATGTAACCATCTTGTTGGACCATAACAAGATAGGTTAGGAACATGGAGAAGATAACATAATCCATACTTATCAACCGGACCATGGTTGAGTAAGTTGGTTTATGGGTAGTTCCCAATTACTAAATTTCTTGTATCTTTTGATGTATTGCATATTCCCGACCAAGGATATGCGATACGGGAATTTGTAATTTACTTTAATTATTTATGTTATCTAAATAGTTACAAAAGGTGGAGTAAAATCGATGTCTTGGTTTCCACTCAAATTTATCTTGTAATTTATTTCGTTCTTCTTTTTATTTCTAAACCTACAAAAACTCGTTGTTATTAGATAAAACTAGTAGCTCGAAGTATAATTTGCACCACAAGTCTCTTGGGATACGACCCCGCTTACCTTTGTACTCAACGGTACACCGTGCACTTGCGGGTCTTTTAAGACGTTGGTTTATAATCGATCACTACCCCCAAACTTAAATCAAACATTGCCCTCAATGTTTGAGAACAAGAAAATAAATGGAAGAGAAAAACTAAATTTTTTTACCTGAATGTGTCATGGGTTGCCTCCCAAGAAGCGTTAAGTTTACCGTCTTCAGCCAAACTAATATACCCTCATACTTAAATAATGTTGCAATGGTGCTACAGGGGTACACAATATCAGCTCTGATATACTAGATCATTTAGAAATGTTATCTCTTCATCAAAAGTGTAGGACTCTAAGTACGATTTTAATCGTTGGCCATTGACCTTAAAAATATTTTCATTCTTAGGATCCTCCACCTTTACGGCCCCATGAGGAAAAATAGTTTTAACCGTATAAGGACCATGATCGATTATAAACCGACGTCTTAAAAGACTCGCAAACGCACGGTGTACCGTTGAGTACAAAGGAAAGTGGGGTCGTATCCCAAAAGACTTGTGGTGCGAATTATACTTCGAGCTACTAGTTTTATCCAATAACAATGAGTTTTTGTAGGTTTTGAAATAAAAAGAAGAACAAAACAAATTATAAGATAAATTGGAGTGAAAACCAAGGCATCGATTCCACTCCACCCTTTGTAACCATTTAGATAACATAAATAATTAAAGTAAATTACAAGTTCTCGTATCGCATATCATTGGTCGGGAATATGCAATACATCAAAAGATATAAGAGATTTAGTAATTGGGAACTTCCCATAAACCAACTTACTCAACCATGGTCCGGCTGATAAGTATGGATTATGTTCTCTTCTCCATGTTCATAACCTATCTTGTTATGGTCCAACAAGATGGTTATATAGATTCATTATTCCTTCTAATCCTAACTATGGTCAAGCATAGGATGAATGAATACGAATATACAATATTCTGGGATAAAAAGAAAGTAATTACTCTAACTAAGCTACACAATCTATACACTAAGACTACATTGGGTGTAGCTTCCTCAAGCCTTGGCTAAGAAGATTAACTACTCATCCCTTTGATCATTGCCATACTACTATTACTATGATAAAAGTAAAAAGACAAGAACAAGAGAAGAACAATAACTTTATTACTTATTAAACTTTAATTTACACTATCCAAGATGATCCCTCATGGGTGGAATTCCCTTCCTATTTATAGAGTATAGGAAGGGTTACTAAATATCACTATTATTATAAAATCCCTTAAACAATGCCTAAAATCGTGCATAAATATTATAACTCATGAGAATAGTATCTATATCTAATTATCTTCAATGGGCTTCCAAGTATGGGCCTTTGGTTGACAACTTTAAATGAGAATCATTGTTGGAGTGCATCGCCCTTGTTCTTCGTTAAAAACCAAAAAAATGTACAACTTGTTTATCATGTGACCGATTTCTGTAAATACAAACAAAAATACTATTAATGTCATATTTATTTAATAAATGACTAGGAAGATATAAATTTAGGAGTTGTACACGTAAATATTACGTGACTATCAGACTATACCAACGGGATCGTAGTTTCCCGGGAAATAGACGAAGCTTGGAGTTATAAAGCAATACCTTTTAATTGGGCACGAAGGTTTTACGAATAATTAATTTATCGTGAAAAACTTTGGTACGTTCCTTATAAAATTTTGAACTTTCATAAGCCTCATGACGGAGTTCATCCAATTCCTAAAATTGAAGTTTTCTCTTGGACCCAGCTTGGTCCATCTCAAAGTTAAGGGCCTTTATGTCCCAAAGAGCTTTGTGCTCTAGTTCCACATGTAAGTGGCAAGCCTTCCCAAAGATAAGCTATAGGGTGACATTCCAATCGGGGTTTTATAAGTTGTTCGATAGGCCCAAATAGCATCATCAAGACGATCTGACCAGTCTTTGCGATCAGTTCTAACAACTTTTTCTAAAATTCTTTAAATCTCCCGATTGGAAACTTTTACTTGACCACTTCTTTATGGATGGTAGGGTGTGGCAACTTTATGAGTGATGGAGTAATATTTCAATAAAGTTTTAAAAGTACAATTGCAAAAATGTTTCCCACCATCACTTATAACTGCCCGAGGAGTGCCCAATCTATTAAAAATGGATTCATAAATTTGACCACAGGCTTATGGTCATTTGTCGAACATGCTACCGTTTTGACCCATTTGGAGACATAGTCCACTGCGACTAGAATATAAAAGTTTCCGCGAGATGAAGGAAACGGGCCAATAAAATATATGCCCCAAACATCAAAAAGTTCAACAATAAGAATGTTGTTTAGGGGCATCATGTGTCACGCCCCAAAATCCAATAATTAGAGCATATCTAAAATATTATCATCCAGGGTGTACAGGTCAGGGAATCCAAAGATTCGCCCCCACAAATAATCATGCTAATAGGAAATAGCTCAGTCATTCACTATAGTAATATCAAACTGAACTGTCAATACAATATCTCGAATAATGTACAGCGTTTAAAGCTGAGATCGTACAAGAAATACTAAAACTGGAACAGAATCTGTAGCTTCAAAACCGGCTCCAAATACGGTTAAAACCCTCAGTAAAACTAGCAACTACTCCGCCTCTAAAAGGGGGGAATAATACGAGAATGAGCAAAACCACGGCTCACTAATGCCCAACAAGGCTAAACAACCTACTAATAAAATGGTGCAGAGAAAGAGGAAGAGGTGAATGAGATAGGGAATATTAATGGTGCAGTAATGTATAAGAGAAGAAGAGAGTAAGAGGAAATGGATAGGAGAAGAGGAACTGAGATAACATGATGTGCTGATATGATATGACATGATATGATATGACATGATATGATATAATATGATGTGATATGATATGATATGATATGATTCTAGAATTGTCCTAACACTGGATGCTTATGATATGTAAAACCAATGAACTAGACCCTATAATGAAAAATATGGGTTGATCAACCACTAATGCATAATAACCTTAAAGAGATCTCAATTGGATACAATGGGAACGATTAGTAGCAAGCTCGACCACGCTTAGGATTTATCACTTGATCAGAGTGTTCCGGGCTTTGCAACCCACAGAGCCAACGTCTGAACTTTATTTTACTTATTCCAAGAAATTTCAACCTCACGGAGGATGTGACGGGTACCAAAGAAAACTGTCTCATACCATCCCACATTCCCGGATGGGTAATAATATAATAGCGTCCAACCCAAACTTCACCTACTTATTTTAACCCAACGTATGAATCCTAGGTCCTATCGAGGGTTAGGCGATGTAGAGCTTTGCTATGTATCTGACCCCGTTAAGCTAAAAGAATACAAAATCCCACACTGCAAACAGATCCCAAGGATCAAAATAGAACAGCCGCCACACGGCCAACACACGTATAGGATAACCAACTGCCAAAGAGAATAGTAAAAAATCCTAACATCGCACACATAGGATAATCACCTGCCTCAAAGGATGGTAAACAATCCTAACACAGATGAACAGTGACCACCCGTCACAACATCCAAACCACATCAGTCTCTACAAGACTGAAACACAGTATTCAAGGACAAAGCCACGAGAATACCACACGAATTCAGAACTTCCTAAGAGACAATAGAGAACACAACTCGGCATGCCTAATAATTAGAAAACAATACTGAATAATTAATACATATTATAACTAATCACATAACACCTCAATGCCAAATGCATAATCACTCTAACTAACACTAATTAAACTAGTAGAGGAAATTTACAAGGAAGGGACACTCGCATGACACGAGCCACAAATCCAATAATCATATGACAACCCAAACTCGACACCACAGGCCAACAACCAAACCCACACAATCAACCCAACACTTGCAATAACCACAACTTCGCAAACTCAACAAATACCCAAATCACGAAACCCTAGAACAACCCAAGCCACAAAGGTTCCAACCAAAGCCAAAATTGAATCAATAATAAGGAGGTAAAAAGGGGAAATTGTTCACCGAGAGAAGTGGCGAAGATCAACCCGATAACGATCGCAAAGAAGGAGCAAGAGAGGATTGGATTTTAATTTGGAGAGTGAGTGAGAGAGTGATGAATGAGAGAGAGAAAATGAAATGAAATGGGGGATTAAAACCTAAAACCAACACCCATCTCGAGGAAGGGATTAACGGCCAAGAATCGCGTGAAAAGACCCAACCTGGTCGTCAAAACACGCCTCTGTTCGAACAGAAGATATTTTTATTCGAACAAAACAATGCAGGTAGAAGTCTATTCGAACAGAAAAGGGCTTGTTCGAACAGAACCAAACAGAAAGAAATATATTCGAATAGGAATGGTGTTGTTCGAACAGAATGAAGCAGATAAAAATCTATTCGATCAGAAACGTGTCTGTTCGAATACAACTGGTAAAAACTCAGAAAACCAAAAAGATTCCCTCGAGCGAAAACTGACAAAAACCTAAGAAATTCTCAGATCGCTCCCTGATCACACACCACACAACAACATAAAACAACAACAACAACACACCTCAACCAAACCCACCACGGGCTCCCAAAAACACAACTCAACCTCCTCCGCCCAACAACCACCGAAACCACCAAAACACATAAAATGAAGAAAGAAGAACTCAAAACCCTGATAAGTGCAATAAGATTTAGATGCATGATGAATGGTAATGTATGTAGATGCCTGATGCATAATGTATGAATAGTAATAATAAATAATAAAAATAAATAAATAAATAATCTGAGATACTACAATCTACCCTCCTAAAAAGAAATTTCGTCCCAGAATTAACATACCTCAACCAGAGAACAAATACGGATATAGATCTCTCACATCCGCCTCTAATTACCAAAAAGCCTCACTAGGATCTTCGTGACTCCACTGAACCTTCAGAAAAGGAATAACCTTACTACGCAGAACCTTATCCTCTCGGTCCAAAATACACATCGGATGCTCTACATACGAGGCATCTTCCTGAACCTCTAGGTGCTCCCAATCAATCACATGAGTAGGATCCCACTCATACTTCCTCAGTATCGAAACATGAAACACATTGTGAACTCGATCCAGCTGCGGCAGCAATGCCAAATGGTAAGCTAACTCTCCAACTCTGGCAAGTATCTCAAAAGGTCCAATGAATCTCAGAGCCAACTTTCCCTTCTTACTGAAATGCATCACGCCCTTCATCGGAGAAACCTTCAGTAAAACGTGATCACCAATCTCAAACTCTAACGGCCTCCTGCGAATGTCTGCATAACTCTTCTGTCGACTCTGTGTTGTACGTAACCGATCACTAATAATAGAAGTAGCCTCTGTCGTCTCACGAACCAAATCTGGCCCCAGTAAACTCTACTCACCAACCTCTGCCCAACTCAGTGGTGATCTGCAAGGTCTACCATACAAAGCCTCATAAGGTATTATTTCAATGCTCGACTGGAAGCTGTTATTATATGCAAACTCCGCCCACGGTAAGTGCTCATCCTAACTGCCCTTGAAGTCCAAAACATAAGCCCGAAGCATATCCTCAAGAATCTGGTTAACTCTCTATGTCTGACCATCGGTCTGTAGGTGAAACGATGTACTAAAATCCAGTCTAGTGTCTATAGCTCGCTAAAAACTATTCCAAAATTTTCCAAAAAACCTAGCATCTCAATCTGATACTATAGACACAGGTACTCCATGCAATCGTACTATCTATTTCACGTATAACCTGCTCAACTCCTCAAGGGTCAAAGTCTTACGAACCGGAATAAAATGAGCTGACTTGGTCAATCGGTCAACAATTACCCAAATTGAATCTTGGTTTCTCTTCGTCCTCAGTAATCCCAAAATAAAATCCATAGTCACATGTTCTCACTTCCACTCTGGAATATGTAAGGGTTTAAGTTGCCCCACTGGTTTTTGATGCTCAGCTTTTACCTACTGACATGTGAGACACTTGGAAACGAACTCAACTATTTCTCGCTTCATGCTGCCCCACTAATAATGCATTTTCAAATCCTGGTATATCTTGGTACTACCTGGATGAATACTATACCTAGAGCCATGAGCCTCACTCATAATCTCACGCTTCAATACCTCTAAATCTGGCATACATAATCTCCCCATGTATCTGATACTACTATCATAACTAACTGTCCAATCTAGTCTGTTATAATATGAAGCCCAAGACTGTAACTTTGCATCCTGCTGCTGAGCTTCCACAATCCGTGAAATCAAAGATGGTTGAACTCTCAAATTAGCAATAAAACCACCGGTACCCTATGAAAATAAACTTAGCCCCAAATCTTCTATATCGCGAAGTAACAACTATTCGTGAATCATGAGACGAGCAAGAAATCCCCTAGGCAAGCGGCTCAAGGCGTCAACCATATTTGCCTTCCCTGGGTGATACTACAAGTCAACATCATAATATTTAAGGAATTCCATCCATCTGCGTTGTCTCATATTCAACTCCTTATGAGAGAAAAGGTATCTCAAACTTTTATGATCCGAAAAGAGCTCAAACCTCTCCCCGTAAAGATAATGTCGCCAAATCTTCAAAGTAAACACCACGACTGCCAACTCAAGGTCATAAGTTGTCTAGAAGCATAAGCAACTACCTTTCCCTCCTGCATCAATACACAACCAAGTCCACTGAGTAACACATCACTGTAAACGATATATTTCTGCCCGCTGGAAGGAACAATAAGAATTGGAATTGTAGTCAACCTTTTCTTCAACTCGGCGAATGCTAAATCACACTTATCATCCCAATCAAATCTAACATCCTTCTGAGTCAAACGAGTCAACGGAGATGCAATTCGAGAAAATCCCTCAATGAATCTACGATAATACCCAGCTAAACCTAGAAAACTGCGTATCTCTGTAACATTAGTCGGTTGAACCAAATCTGTAACGGCCTCAACTTTAAAAGGATCTACTACAATGCCATCCATGGATACAACGTATCCTAGAAATTTTACATCTTTCTGCCAAAAATCACACTTCTCAAACTTAGCAAACAACTCGTTCTCCCTCAAGGTCTGTAAAGCAAATCTTAAGTGTTCCTCATGTTCGGCCTCGGTCTTCGAATAAATAAGAATATCATCCACAAATACAATAACGAACCGATCTAGATAAGGACAAAAAACTATGTTAAGGAAATCCATAAAAGCTGCAGGGGCATTCGTCAATCCAAAAGGCATAACCTGAAACTCGTAATGCCCATAACGCGTCCGAAATGCCGTCTTAGAAATATCCTCCTTCTTGATCCTCAGCTAATGGTAACCCGATCTGAGATCAATCTTCGAAAAGAACTGAGCTCCCCGAAGCTGGTCAAACAAGTCCTCGATCCTAGGTATGGGATACTTATTCTTGATTATGACTTTGTTCAACTCACGATAGTCAACACAAAAACTCATAAACCCGTCCTTCTTCTTAGCAAATAACACTGGAGCGCCCCACGGTGAAGTACTCGGTAGGATAAACTTTTGATCCATCAACTCAGATATCTGATCATATAATTCCTTCAGCTTAACTGTGCCATACGATATGGAGCCATCGAAATCGGAGTTGTACCAGGTAAAAAATCTATACCAAAATCAATCTCTCTCGTCGGTGGCAAACTAGGTATCTTCTGGAATACATCTGAAAAGTCACATACAACTGAAATAAAACTAACATCGACACCAGAGGATTCTAGCTCTAAGAATGCCAATAAGCCGTCCCCTAACTGCATAGGTTTTAAACTAGCAAACACGAATTTCTTCTCCCCAGGGATATTGAAAGTAGCCAACTTCTCAAAATAGTCTAAGTAACTCGATGCGTTGACAACCAATCCATACCCAGGATAATGTCAAACTCCTGCATTGGTAGTACTAACAAGTCTGCTGAAAGGACGCGACCACAAACAACTATCGGGCAATCTCTACAAATACGAGAAATAGAAACCGAAGTATCGAGCGGTGTACCCACGGAAATCTCATTTAACAACAAGGAAGACTCAAAGCCTAAAAAACAAAGAAATATGTATGATATGAATGAATGCGATGCACTAGAATAAAAAAAGAACTATAGCGGGCAAATAAGAAATATGAATCGTACCTTCCACCACAGGTGGAGTGATGCGAGCACCTCGCCTCCCAACTGCATACATCTTGCCCTGCCCATGGCCTTGACCCTGTCCCTACTGCTGAATCGGATATTATTGTCTCTATCCACCCGGAGGGCCTAGAACAATCTGCCTACCCTATGGACTCTGTAACTGTCTCTGCTAAAACTGCTAAATCTGCGATGGTCGAGGCTGGTGACCAACGAGACCCAGAAACTGTCGCAATGGTTGTGGACCTCTGTTTAGCTTAGGACAAATCCTCTTAGAGTACCCGTTCTCCCCGCAGTTCTAACACTCACCAAAAGCGAATCGTGGTCTATAAGAATGTTGTCCTCCCATAATTCTAGCTGGTGCACCATCGGTAATACCAAATTTCTACCTCTTCGAACCCAAGTTCTCATATTGACTCTGGACTGCTTTGCCCTTATCAGGTCTCTGATCTTGTCTCACTTAGTTTCTTAAGTCCTTGGACTTGCGATTCTCTATATCGTTCTGCTCTATCGCCAAAGCTTTAGACAAAACCTCTCCATACGAACTAGCCCCCGAAGCAATCAAAAACTTCCTAAAGTACGGACGAAGACCCTTCAAAATTTTCATTTTGCGTTGCTCCTCATCCTGAACAATAAACAAAACATATTGAGAGAGTTCATTAAATCATTGATCGTGCCTCGAAATACTTATATCACCTTGCTCAAGCATATAGAACTCTGAGATACATGCGTCCCTATAACTCTGCAGAAAATACTGCTCAAAGAACCGCTCCTGAAAAGATGTCCAGAGTACCGGAGTCTCTATGATAGTCTCTTGGCTGTATCCCACCAGGGATCTGCCTCACCCTGTAAAAGATAAGTAGCAAGCGTTACCCTCTGATCGTTCGAATACTTCATCGCGTTCAGAGTCTTCTCAATGGACTTAAACCATGTCTCTACCTCAGATGGAACCGTCGTGCCAGAAAACGTCGGATGCTTATACTTCTGAAGCTGCTCAAGGTAACTGTACACTCTGGCCACTGGGCTCCTGGCCTACTGGACATAGGCGGTGAAACTCTTCATAAACTGCTTCATCTCCACTGAAACACTGGGAACTACAAGAGTAGGTAAAATACCAGGCTGCTCTGGAACTACTGGAGTTGGAGAGATGCCCTGATCAATTGGAACAGATCCCAAACTCTCATGACTGAGCACTGGCTCGTCAGTAAGTGCACCCCTATGAGTGCCTCTACAGCCACGACCTACTGTGCAATCTCTGCCTCTGCCATCTCTAGCCATCTATACGAACAAAAGACACACCTCAGGAAAGGTGGAAATATAGGCAATAGAAGGAATACAATAAAATATGTAAAAACTGAAAAGGAATTGACCTAACTCAGTCTAGAAAATAACTCGACATATGAATTGCAAGAACTGAGATAGGAATTATCCTACAGCTCTGATACCAAGTCTGTCACACCCCAAAATCTAATAATTAAGCATATCTAAAACATTATCATCCAGGGTGTGCAGGTCGGGAAATCCAAAGATTCGCCCCCACAAATAACCATGCTAATAGGAAATAGCTCAGTCATTTACTATAGCAATATGATCAGAGTAAAAGAAGAATAACAAGGAAGCAAAAGATATATATATATATCAAACTGAAATGTCAATACAATATCTCGAATAATGTACATCGTCAAAAGTCGAGATCATACAAGAAATACTAAAACCATAAAAGAATCTGCAGCTTCAAAATCGACTCCAAATACAGCTGAAACCCTCAGTAAAACCAGTAACTACTCCGCCTCTGAAAGGGGAGAAAAATACGATAGTGAGCAAAACCATGGCTTACTAATGCCCAACAAGGCTAAACAACATACTAATAAAACGGTGTAGAGAAATATGAAGAGGTGAATGAGATAGGGAATATTAACGGTACAGTAATGTATAAGAGAAGAAGAGAGTAAAAGGAAATGGATAGGAGAAGAGAAACTGAGATAAAATGATGTGCTGATATGATATGATATAATTCTAGAACAACCCAACACCTACAATAACCACAACTCCACAAACTCAACAAACACCCAAATCACGAAACCTAGAACAACCTAAGCCACAAGGGTTCCAACCAAAGCCAAAATCGAATCAACAATAAGGAGGTGAAAAGGGAAAATTGCTCACCGAGAGAAGTGGCAAAGATCAACCCGGCAATGATCACAAAGGAGGATCAAGGGAAGAAAGTATTCCAATTTGGAGAGTGAGTGAGAGAGTGATGAATGAGTGAGAGAGAATGAAATGAAATGGGGGATTAAAACCTAAAACCAACACCCATCTCGAGGAAGGGATTAACGGCCAAGAATCGCGTGAAAAGACACAACCTGGTCGTCAAAACGCGCTTCTGTTCGAACAGAAGATATTTTTATTCGAACAAAACAAAGCAGGTAGAAGTCTATTCGAACAGAAAAGGGCTTGTTCGAACAGAACCAAAGATAAAGAAATATATTCGAACAGAAAAGGTGTTGCTCGAATAGAATGAAGCAGATAGAAATCTATTCGATCAGAAACGAGTCTGTTCGAATACAACAGGGAAAAACTCTGAAAACTTAGAAAACCAAAAAGATTCCCTCGAGCGAAAACTGACAAAAACCTAGGAAATTCTCAGATCGCTCCCGGATCACACCCCACACAACAACATAAAACAGTAATAACAACAACACACCTCAACCAAACCCACCACGGGCTCCCAAAAACACAACTCAACTCCACCGCCCAACAACCACCGAAACTACCGAAACACAGAAAATGAAAAAAAAGAACTCGAAGGCCTGATAAGTGCAATAAGATGCAGATGCATGATCAATGGTAATGTATGTGGATGCCTAATGCATAATGTATGAATAATAATAATAAATAATCATAATCAAAAATAATAAAAATAAAAAATCTTGGACACTACATCATGTCGCGGTGAGAAATATTGTTGGTCCTCTGACATCTATTACAAGTAGAACAAAAGGTCTGTGTATCACGAAAAAGGGTAGGCCAATAAAGACCAGATTGAAGAATTTTTTCAGCCATTTTCTTGACACTGAAATGCCCTCCACAGGCATAGGTGTGGCAAAACATGAGTACGCTCTGGAACTCATTATTTGGAATGTATCTTCTAATAACTTGGTCAGAACAAAATTTATACAAATAAGGATCATCCCAACTAAAACGTCTAACCTTGTGTATGAATTTGGTTTTATTCTTCTTAGACCAATGGTCAAGTAATCGTTCAGTAGCAAGATAATTGACAATGTCGGCATACCAAAGTAGTTGTATAATAGTCATAAGCTGCTCATCAGGAAATGTCTTTAAGATAGGGAGGAGATCCTCACCAGCTTCGATCAGAAGTCAGGATAAATGGCTGCTATAACATTTTCAACACCTTTCTTATCTCGAATTTTGATATCAAATTCTTGAAATAAGAGGATCCATCGGATTAATCGAGGCTTAGCGTTCATTTTGGATAACAAATATTTTAAGGTCGCGTGATCGGTGTAGACAATAATTTTGGACCCAACAAGATATGACCGAAATTTTTCTAATGCAAATACAATGGCTAATAACTCATTCTCAGTGGTGGAGTAATTCATTTGTGCATCATTGAGCGCATGACTGGCATAGTAAATAATAAGAGGTTTTTTATATACTCTTTACCTGGCCTTAAACTGCTCCAACAGCGTAGTCAGATGCATCGCACATCAATTCAAATGGAAGATCCCAGTTGGGCGGTTGGATGATTGGAGCGGAAGTTAATAGAAGCTTAAGTTTCTCAAAAGCTCTAGAACATTCATCATCAAAGTGGAAATCAGTGTCCTTAGCAAATAAATTACACACAGGTTGGGAAATGTTGCTAAAATCTTTGATGAACCGACGATAAAACCCTGCATGGCCTAGAAATGATCGAATGGCCTTAACCTTATGAGTAGGAGGTAAAGAAGAAATAATATCAATTTTGGCCTTATCAACTTCTATCCTTTTGTTGGAGATGATATGCCCAAGAACTATCTCTTGTGTTACCATGAAGTGACGCTTTTCCCAGTTTAGCACCAAATTGGTTTGTGTACATCATTCTAGCATGAGTTCCAAATGTTGCAAACATACATCAAAAGAGGAACCAAACACTGAAAAATCATCCATGAAGATTTTGATAAATTTATCAACCATATCAGAGAAAATGTTCATCATACAACGTTGAAATGTAGCAGGTGCATTACACAAACCAAATGGCATACGCCGATAAGCATAAGTCCTATAGGGACATGTGAATGTGGTTTTCTCCTGATCTTCTGGATCGATGGGGATTTGATTATATCCAGAATAACCGTCAAGAAAATAATAATAACTTTTTCCCGCTAATCGCTCAAGCATTTGATCAATGAATGAAAGAAGAAAATGATATTTCCTAGTGAGCGTGTTCAACTTTCTGTAATCGATACAAACACGCCACCCGGTGGTCATACGGGTAGGGATTAATTCATTATTCTAATTTTCGACTACAATAATCCCTGATTTCTTGGGTATAACTTGAACAGGGCTGACCCACTTACTATCCGAAATGGGGTATATAATACCCGAGTCTAAGAGCTTGAGAACTTCCTTCTTAACCACCTCCATCATAGTTGGATTTAAACATCATTGCATCTCACGCAATTTTTTAGCATCTTCCTCGAGATTGATGCGATGCATGCACACGGCCGGGTTAATTCCCTTCAAGTCTGATATAGACCACCCTATGGCTAATTTATGTTTTTTAAGGATACTCAACAATCTACCTTCCTGGTCAACATCTAGATTGGAAGCTATTATCACAGGTAGAGTTTCAGAATCACCTAGAAAGGCATGCTTGAGAGTATTGGGTAATGGCTTGAGGTCCAGCTGGGGTGGTTTAACAATAGATGGAATAGGTAAAGTAGTTGATGGTTCAAGAGGTTCCAGTCCAGGTCTCCATTTGGATATGTTAAAAATAGGATTTGAGTCGAGTAAATCATAAAATTCGTCAACGATTGTGTCTTCATTAAAGTCCTCACCAAATTTTACAAGACATGATTCTAAGAGGTCATCAGAAAATGATTTAGGCAACGAGTTGTAAACTAGGGAGTCAATCATATTCAGTTCAGCCATGTCATCAGAATGAGGGACTTGAGTATTATTGTTAAAAACATTGAGTTTGATCTTCATGTCTCTCATTGATAATTGTAAGACCCCATTAAAGTAATAATAATGGCATGAGCAGCAAGGAACGGGCGGCCCAATATGACGGGGATCTCACAGCTAGGATTCTTGACATCTTCAATGTCCAAAACAACAAAGTCCACGGGAAAAATAAGAGTATCAACCTTGATTAGAATATCCTCAAGGATACCACGTGGGTATCGTATTGACTTATTGGCCAATTGAAGTATCATTCGGGTACGTTCGAGTTCTCCAAGTCCTAATTCCTGATAGATCGAGTAAGGTAAGACATTCACACTAGCCCCCCAAATCGAGTAACGCCCTATCTACTTTGTGATCTCCAATTTTACAAGGGATGGCTGGGCTTCCAGGATCACGAAGCTTAGGAGGGGTTAATGTCTCAGTCAAGAAGACTTTCTTGTGTACATTGATTTTTATTTTCCTAGTGCACGCATCCTTAAGGAATTTGGCATACGCAGGAATAAGCATGATGGCATCGAGTACTTGAATATTTTTATGAACTTGCTTAAATGTATCTAATATCTCGTCAAATTGAATTCCTTTATTAGCCGAAAGAAGGCGTTGTGGATAAGGCACCTTTGGCACAATATGTGCCTTTGGAATGGAAATGAATGAAGTAGGCAACTCCTTAGATTTTTTAGAAGGTTCATAGTTGCTTACTACAACTGGTTTACTCCTTCCTACCTCATCCTTAATAGTAACTGGTGTTGGCTCATCCCTAGGTATTTCAACTCGGTTATCAATTTGTCTACCAATTCGAAGAGTGGTAATGACATTAAGTTATTTTGGGATTGAGTTAGGATCAAACCCAGGTGGTCCTTTGGGATTAAATTTAGGTTGGTTAGGTAGCTTACATGATGGTCGCTCATGCAATGCATTTGCCAATTGTCCTATCTGAGTCCTTAAATTAGAGATAGATTGGGATGTAGAATTTTAATTTACCAAAGTCTGTTGTTACAATTGCATCATTTATTGCTAAAATTGTAATACTTTTTTTTACTTTCCGTTGATTGTTGCATGAAGAGAGCAAGGGTGTCTTCTAAAGATGGTTTAGGTAGAGCTGGCGAGAACTGTTTGGATGACTGAAAGATTTGCTGAGATGCTTGAGGATAAGACTGAGAATTGGGATTCCTAGCTAAATTATGAACTGAGGTATGTGGCTCTCCAAAACCAGGACTGGGTTGGTTGTTCTTCTGCAAAAAATTTGGGTGGTTCTGCCAAGTTGGCTTGTACGGGTCAAATGGCCTCTTGTAGGTATTATTCAAAGCATTCACTTGCTCTTGATTATCATTCATTTTATTTAACATGGGACACATTTGAGTCATATGGGTGACATCATAACAAATGGTATACCCCTGTTGCTGAACTTGGTTCACACTGCCCTTAGATTGATTCATAGTCATAGCCTCGATTTTTCGGGTAAGAGTATCTAATTGGGCTTTAATGGCCGTTCCTTCACTTACTTCGTATAAACCACCTTTCTTGGCTATACGAATATTTCTATGTGGATCAAAGTCCCATTGCTGAGAATTTTCAGCCAATGTCTCAAACTCCTCATAAACTCTATCGAGTTCAAGGTCCTAAAATTTACCACTATGCATGAATTCTAGCCTGTAACGATTCTTAGACGTTATTCTATGATAAAAGATTTGGGCTAAATGTTGCTTTTCAAAACCATGATGGGGACATTGTGAAAGAAGATCTTTATATCTCTCTCATGCCTCGTAAAATGTTTCGCTCTCATTTTGAGCAAATTCAACAATTGTATTTCTAAGAGCAAGGATTTTTCCCATTAAAAACCATTTGGTTTTGAACTTTGTCTCCATGTGGTCCCATGAATTGATAGATGCCGGTGCTAATGAATCAAACCAATGACTCGCCTTATCATTTAGTGAGAATGGGAATAAACGAAGGCGGACGTAATCCTCAGTAAAATGTTGATATTTTGAGAGTGCACAGATTTCTTAAATTCGTGGACGTGCTTATAAGGGCTCTTAGAATCAAGCCCATGAAAAATAGGTAACATTTGGATCACACTAGGCTTAATTTCATAATGATTTATTGTAACGGCTGGTAACACAATACATGAAGGTATATCGCTCACCACTGGGGTCCAATAATCCATAAGAGATTTGGCGGTAACCATGATTGGTGGTTCTACTTCTAGCTCAACAACAAGCTCAATTGGGTCAACTCTAGATAGATTACCCTCCTCCAAAATTGGGGGTCCTGAGTTCTCTATTGTGTTGATTGGGCGAGGTAGTCGCCCTCTCTACTTTGGCAGAGGTGGTGGACCGTAAATAAGCAAAGGTTCTGGTAAACTTCCTAAACGTTTTTCTCTACGTGTCCAATTGATCATGCACAAACAAATATCCGATAAAATTTGGCACCCGATGTAGTAAACAATCAATCAAACCTATAATCAAACACTTCAACGTTTTTTTTAAGAAGTAATAATTATGTCTCCCCTATATTCTTCTATGTTCACAAAAGGGTAGAATGGTTAAAGGCTTTGGTTCCTTCACTCCCCTGCATCACTGTGCTAGTACTTGCTTAAAGTAGATGTACAGTCCTCACGCCCGAGCGAGTCGCCTTATCATACGTCAGCACTCGGAACGGTGACGTCGCAAACCTACAACCATTATTTTGCGGCGCTAGGCTGGGGCCGTATCCTATGAACCTGTGTTTGTACCCTGGTCTGGTACACTTATCCGTTGAGTGATAAAATCTCACGGGAATCTTGCTACTCTTTATTATTAACAGTTATTTTGAGGTCCAGGACGTTCAATTTTCGTGTGATGCGAATTTTTTCGTATCCCTAATGGGTGGTCCCACTTGTTGGAGAGTATTTGGGTGATGAAATCCCGCAAGTCACTAACAGTTTTTACCTTTACTAATGTTGGAATGAAATAATAATATTAAATACAACAATAGGTCAGTCCAACCACAGAAAAAAATTATTAGAGCAGCATATATTTGCATAGTCCACACGACTTTATATGTCCTAGTGCTGGGGCGGAGCGGATATGAACCCCTTCTAGATGTCAAGTTTATAGAGGTACTGATCGATTTATAAACTGACGTCTTAAAAGACCTGCAAGCGCACGGTGTACCGTTGAGTACAAGAGAAAGCGGGGTTATATCCCAGGAGACTTCTGGTACGAATTATGTTTCGAGCTACTAATTTTATCCAATAAGAATGAGTTTTGGGTTTTTCTAAGTAAAGAAAAGAAAAAGCTAGAAAATATGAGGTGTATGAGTCAGAGTGAGATCCAAGGCTTAGATTCCACTCCACCCTTTGTAACCGTTAGATAGCATAAATAATTAAAGTAAATTACAAGTTCCCGTATCGCATATCCTTGGTCGGGCATATGCAATACATCAAATGATACAAGAGATTTAGTAATTGGTAACTACCAATAAACCAACTTACTCAACCATGGTCCAGTTGATAAGTATGGATTATGTTCTCTTCTCCATGTTCCTAACCTATCTTGTTATAGTCAAACAAGATGGCTACATAGATTCGTTATTCCTCCTAATCCTAGCTATGGTCAAGTTTAGGATGAAGGAATACGAATATGCAATATTTTGGGATAAAGAAGAAGTAATTACTTTAACTAAGCTACACAATCTATACTAAGGCTGCATTGGGTGGAGCTTCCTCTAGCCTTGGCTAAAGAACATTAGCTACTCATCCCTTTGATCATTGTCATACTAGTAATACTACGATAAAATTAAAAGACAAGAACAAGAGAGAAAATAACATTTATTACTATAAACTTTGATTTACATTCTCCAAGATGATCCCTCATGGGTGGGATTCCCCTCCTATTTATAGAGTATAGAAAGGGTTATTAAATATCACCATTAATATAAAATCCCATAAACAATGTTTAAAATCATACATAGATATTACAACTCACTAGTTGTAATATCTATATTTAATTATCTTCAATGGGCTTCCATGCATGGGATTTTGGTTGACAACTTCAAATGAGAATCATTGTTGGAGTGCATCACCCTTGTTCTTCATTAAAAATTAGAAAAATGTACGACTTGTTTATCATGTAACCAATTTCTGTAAATACAAACAAAAGCACTATTAGTGTCACATTTATTTAATAAATGACTAGGTAGATATAAATTTAAGAGTTGTACATGTAAATATTACGTGTCTATTAGGTACCAACCTACGGAAAGTATTTCCCGGTGAAGCTGTGGCCGCCCCTTCACTCAGGGGGGCGAAAGAAGGAAGTGCCCCTTCACTTAGGGGGAACAAGAAGGATGGATTTGATGATATTTTTAGTTTTGCGTATTGTCCGTCTCGTTTCCAACTTTGTGACTATCCTGTAAAACAAGAGAAAAAAGATTAGTGAACTTGCGACAACAATATTAATTTAATTTCCAAGTTTATTGTAGTCTATGATGTCCTGATTTTCAAATGCGCATATCTTTCAACTCAGTTGAGAGAGGGCAATAAATAATATCAATTTGGAAAGATTTTTCAGAAAGGAAAAATATTCAAGAAAGAAGTTTTCTAGAATTTAGCTTTTCGAATGCTCAAAACAAGTGATGAATGAACAACGACATTTTTTGCTGAGACTATTATTTTACTATTTTTTGAAAAGGCTGTAACTCTCAAACGACTAAACAGAAAAATATGATCTATATTAATTCCGAAAAGGTTTTGAATTATCTAAAACTTTCGTAGCAAATATATTTCCCAACTGTAAAGTATAGATGATCAAAAACGGTGAAACATTCAAGAACAGACTTCACAGCTATTGTAGCGCCAAAAACTCGAAACAATCCGTCTTTTCTTTTTAACTAAACTAGAGAAACAGAAAGAGAAACGATAATAATAGAAACACTATATGTTATTACCGGCCCACTATACTTTTCAACGAATCTTAGAAACAAAGAATTTAGAAATCATTGGCACGGTATTAGAAAGAATTAAGAAAAAAAATTAGGTATTATAGAAAATAATTTTCATCGATGTCTCCCCGGCAACAACGCCATTTGATAAGAGGTTTTTAGGGCCTCTACCAAATACCCGCTCAAAGTACGGTTGTCGAATTGTTACACGGATGAGTGGGATCGAATCCACAAGGAGGTTTGTGAAAGCAAATACTTTCTAGGCCGAATTACAATTTTATAAGAGATAAATCTAAAATGAATAAATTAAAGCTAATTATAAAACTTAATGAGAGAGAGAGCTAAGGTTCAGACTTGGCCTCTTCATTTCAAAGTACTAATCAATATTCAAATAGATCCTAATATCTCCACCCATCATATGTTCGTGTTAAGACACATACGATGTTGTAAAATAAACCACTAAATCTATGGTCAAGCATTTAGTGGTTATACTTTTAAGTGATGGTGGAGAGTACCTTAGAGAATTATCAACTCAACCATGGCTAGGCTTGAGTGAGTTCTCTAGCGTTTCTTCTTGTTTAGATCTCCAAATCAAGTCTACGGCTAGTAGCACTTGTTTGTATCCAAAGTTATCGTACACCAAACCAAAGCTATGGTCAAGCCTTCGATATAATGCACTAACTTATCAATCATGAAGTACCAAGAAAAAACTAATTAGAACATAATTAATACCAACTATTGCTCATCCAAGAAGAGGCCTCATCCTAGCCTTAGCTAGAAGATTAGCCGCTCATCTCAGACTTTATCGCATTAACAACTAAAAAAAATATTAACAAAAATTAAACTTAAAGAGAAGAATAGACAATTAAATAAAACTTATGACTTTATTTCTTCTAAACTTGCTCTAATATGAGATGCCCAATTACAATGAGGGGAGGCAGGAGAAGATTTATAGGCTTAGAAATCCCCCCCCCCCTTTGATTTTTGACAAAAAGAGCTTATATATAGTATTTTTTTTTAAACTATACGTAACATCTTTACTACAGCCCCCACCCCCCTTGAACACCAAAAAAGAGCTTATATATAACATTTACAATTATTTAAATACCCTTGAACACCAAAAAAAAGCTTATATATAGCATTTATAATTATTTAAATACCATTGAACACCAAAGAAGAGCTTATATATAGCATTTAAAATTATTTAAATACCCTTGAACACCAAAAAAGAGCTTATATATAGCATTTAAAATTATTTAAATACCCTTGGAACACCAAAAAAAAGCTTATATATAGCTTCTTTTTTTTCGGGGGCTCCGCCCCCAAGCCCTCAAACCCTCGATTTAACCCAACACATTTTCTTTACTACAACCCCCCTACACTAAAATAATAGGTCCGCCCCTGGGGGGAGGGTTCCTTTTATAGGAGAAGGAACCCAAATTTATAAACTATACATTAAATTGTAAATAATATTTTCGCAATAATATCTTCTAATTTTACAACCAATCTCCTAAGATTATTGCATATAATTCCCTTTAAGTGATGTAAAGATTTTTCTTCATGGAAACTCTTGCATATATCTTCAATATAAAATATCTTCAAGGATCTTGGATGCAATATATTCTTTGATCTTATTCTACAAGAATATTTGTGTATATATTTCTTCAATCTTGAGACCAAATATATTGTGTATTTGACTTTTTGTGCTATGATATGAACTGTTGGAGATACTTTTACTTGACTTTAAGAGCTTGTTTCAAATATCTATCTCCAATAGCTGCAATCAAACAAACGTACATAAGTACCCAACATTAAATATAATGGATGACTAAAATACATGTTCGGGTATACTAAAAATGTCATAATTACGCGTTCATCAGATGTCACGCCCCAAAATCCAAACATTAGAAAATAATCTAAAACACTGTCATTCGGGCGTGCAGATCGGGAATCCAAGGATTCACCCCACAAATAACCTTGCTAATAGGAAATAGCTCAGTCATTTACTATAACAATATCATCAGAGTCAAAAGAATAAAGTGGAAGCGAAAGATATATAAATATCAAACTGAGAATGTACAACAATTCTAAAATATACTGCTACAAAAGCTAATAACGAACAAGGGAAAACTAAAACCATATCAAAATCTGCAATGCCAGAACTGCTCCAACCCAGCTGAAGTCCTCAGCCAAACTACCAACTACCCTGCCTCTGAAAGGGGGGGGGGATGCGAGAGTGAGCAAAACCACGGCTCACTGAATAACCCAACAAGCTAAACAACATACTAATATAACAGGTGCAGATAAAGAGGAGAGACGAAAGTGATATAAGATGTTATAAAAAGAACAGTAATGTATATGTGCTGAAATAAGGGAAAGGGATAGGTGTATGCTGTAAGAGATATGAGAAATGTGTCACGATGATGTAATATGATATGATATGATATGATATGATATGATATGGTGTAGTGTGACTCTATAATTGTCTTAAAATGAATACTTATGATGTTATGAAATCAAGAACTAGGCCCTATAAACCAATGTATTGGGTTGATCAGCCGTTAATGCATAATAACCTTAAGGAGATCTCAATTGGACACAATGGGTATGATTGGGTTACTAGCCCGACCACGCTGAAGGATTTATCACTTGATCAGAGTGTTATGGGATTTGCAGCCCACAGAGCCAATGTCCGAACTTTATTTTACTTATTCCAAGGAATTTCAACCTCACGGAGGATAAGACGGGGACCAAATAAAACTGTCTCACACAATCCCACACTCCCGAAGGGTAATAGATATGATAGTGTCCAGCCCGAACTTCACCTACTATTTTAACCCGATGTAGGAATCCTATGTCCTATCGAGGGTCAGCCGATGTAGAGCTTTGTTATGTATCCGATCCCATTATGTTAAAAGAATATAACAACCCACACTAAAAATAGATCCCATGGATCAAAACACAACGACCGCCAAACCCAGCCAACACACATATAGAATACCCATCTGCCTCAGAGAATGGTAAACCAACCTAACCCAATAGCCACAACCTGGCCAACACACACATAGGATACCCATCTACCTCAAAAAATGGTAAACAATCCTATCACAGGTGCAAACAGTGACCACCAGTCACAACAACTAACCACAGATGAACAGTGACAATTAGCCAGTCACAACATCAAAAACACATTAGTCTCTGAAAGACTGGAACCCAAATCAAAGACAAAGCCACAAAGATACCACGCTAATGCATAACCTCCTAATGGACAAGGAGAAAATACACCACATTCTTAACAAGGAAATCAAGCACAGAAGAAAATAACGTAGGCCACAATTATATCACAACACTCCAAATGCCAGATGCATAACTCTATCCAACACAAATCAAATTAGTAAAGGAATTTAGCTTGAAGGGAAGACTCGTTTGATAAAAGGATAAGCCGCACAGCCGACAAATGACAGGGCAAATCAAGCCTCAACAGCACAGCTCACTACAACCACACCAACACCAACAACAACAACCCAATGCCTAAAATCAACCACAAACCACAGTCTCAAAAATACCCAAACACCAAAACCCTAGAATCACAAGGGTTCCACCGAAGCCACAATCAAATCAACGATAAGGAAGGGGGAAAGGAAATCACTCACCAAAGAAGTGGCGAGATCAATCCCATAATGAATCGCAGCGAGGAACGAGAGAGAGGAAGATTCCAATTTGGAGAGAGAGAGAGTGAGTGAGAGTGAGAGTGAGAGAGTGTAAGTGAGGGAAGAGATGAAATGGAATGGGTAGATAAAATCCCCAAAGACACAACACTCATCTCAAGGCAATCTAACAGCCAAGAATCGCATGAAAGACTCAACCTGGTCGTCCAAACACGCCTCAGATCGAATCGAACACACTACCATACGAACTAGACAAGACAGGTAGAAGCCTAATCTAACAGGAAATGGCTTGTTCGAACTGAACATAGCAAAAGGGGATCAACAGAACCGACATCTATTCGGGCAAAAGATATTTATATTCGAACAGAAAGAGACAGGAAGGAATGCACTCGAACAAAAGGTAAGTAGTTCGAATAAAATGAAACAGGTAGACATCTATTCGAGCAGGAATAAATCTGATCGAATGGAACAAAGCATGTACTGGAATAACTCAGAAGACCAAAGAGACTCCCTCCAAAGGAAGACAAGAGAAACCCAACAAGCCTAACACAGATCCTCTCCGGATCACACCTCACGACCACAACAACAAGAACAACGCCCAAACACGACCAACACGAGCACCCATCAAGCCAACCACAATGTAACCTCCTCCACCAAACAACCACCGAACCACCGCAAATGAAGAAAGAAGAACTCAAAGCCCAAAGGATAGGAATGAGATGCAGATGCTCAATGTATGCAATGTATGTGGATGCATAATGCATAATGTATGAATAATAAATAAATAAAAGAAAATTCCGGGACACTACATCAGAAACCAAACCACCAGTATTGATTAAAAAACCATAAAATAATTACACTACAAACTGTTAATGAACTCCACAATATGCAGATTATATTGGTTGACATTACATGTCTGATATATACCGCAAAGCGGTGCGGACCGACATTTTTCCCTTTTAATTAATTTTCATGTCCAACTCGCTACTTCACATTCTTTCTTTTACTTCTTAGTCTTTTCATCATTTGCGATAACAACATTAACGGGAAATCATTTCGTAGAGCTTGAAGTTACCGATACCACAATGGCAAATGTAGCAACCGAACGGTATCGTGTATTTTTGTTTGCACCGTCCCACAATATGAAATCTGCTATCTTAAGTAAATACAAGGTAACAAATAAGGGTATTCTGGTAGCCTAAACCTGGCCTTCGGATTGCAAGACATCCGGGTAAAAACATGAGAAATAGTAGAATTTGCTCAATCTAAGCTTGATCAATATATTCTTGTTGCAAAAGTCAAAAGCTCTCAATATCTATCACCAGTAATAGCTCCATCGATACAAACAAAGATGGCCTGGGTTTCCCAGGAGGATTAGTTTTGAGGACTTAACACCATTGGCAAAGGTGATCAACTTTCTTTTTGTTTTATCTTCTGTTCGTTCTGCCATCAGATCTTTCATAAAACGGATTTTTAAATGAAAATGAGAATAACATTACTTGAACTAGTTGCTCTATTTTACTAATTAAACTTAGGATAATTATACTATGTTCATGTTGAAAATGGAATAAACCCATGTTTCATATGTAACCGTTGAGAGCGAATTTTGGCTGTTGCGCATTTTGGTTAGTCTTTGGGACGATACAATACACGGTAACATGCCTAAGTGCAAATACAATTAGCAAATTACACAATATGTGAAATAAACCGAATGAATTAAAAAGAACGAGTAAACCTATAACAAATGTACGTGCAAATCCCTACCTGGCAGGAGAAAAGTGAATAGTACAAGTTCTTTGAGACCCCAATAACTAATCGGAGGAAAAAGATAACAAAAATGGCCTATTGCAAGGGTAGGCCAGGCAGAAAATATATATCTAGAACTAGAGTAAACATAAAGTCACTCAGATGCCAATTTGTATCAAGCCGCAGATTATTGATAGCTTAGTTCCGAATCTGTAAATCTTACTTGGATCACATTTGAAGTGCCAGACGATGCCAAAAATCATCTTCAAAAACTGGATTCACTGCTACTAATAGAAATGTCTATCTCACAGTTGAAGAAGTCCAAAGCGATGCCAAAAATCATCATCATCACTGGATTCACTGCTACTTCCATTATGTCCATCTCCCATATGCAAGGTGAATTTGAAGGTAAAGCTATCTCCTAAAGGAAATGTGTCATTGCTTTTAACATTACTGCCTCTCTTGTTATTATATCCGGGGTAATGAAACTTGTAAAATTTCACTTTGTCTTGAAATTCAATACCCTCTCTCTTTGCAAGTTCTACAATCTTCCATAGATTGTATGGGTGGTCATTCCTATGTGTGACATGCACTTCACCATCTTCAGTCAGCAACTCTCGCGCACTCTTGAAGAAGGCAGATAAAAGCTTCTTATGCTTTCTGTTTCACTCCACCAAACTTAATGAGTAAGTACTTGTTACTGTTAGCAAATCAAAAAGAAAAAAAGTGCATTACTAGAGAAGTTTGGATTTTATTTACTCTATAAGGGCAGAACTTGTTTCTTGAAGCCGTACTCTAGGAAATTGTCCTGCATGGGGAAAGTTGAAGACTATCCGATCAAACTTCATCGTCTTCAGAGTAGAGTGACTTTTCATTTCAGAAACATCAACTTCATGAAGCACTAGACATCCTAATCTCTTCAGCTCCTCCAAGTGAGCCACACTACTCGAATGTAATATTGTCTGCGTAACTATGGTTAAAAGTAAGGTAAGGAGAAAAGCAATAATTAAAGCTAACTGGGGTATTAATATCAAAAGGAAAACTATAAACCTTCAGAGTGTAAACAGGTAGCAACCATATTAGTTGCAGAACCAAATCCCCTGGCCAAACATGCAGAGAAAGAAAAGTCTCCCTCCCCGACTAGCAATATCTTTTGGGAGCTATTGTAGTGGTTTACACTCTTAATTCTCTCCATCTAGCTCCCACACATTGTTTGAAACTCTCATCATCCTGATTTATAGCTCTACTTTTCATTAATATAGTGTTTCATCTTCCCCAAAAGATTGAATTCTGCAGGTTTCAAGGAGACTAGCTACTGGGGTGAAGTGCATATTACCAAGAATGAGTGGAAGTAATTGAAATTTATTAGACAAACTCAAAAGATTAATGAAGAAATATGATACAATGCATCCACACTCCATCAAATTCATCGGGGGTAATATGTCCATTAGATTTTAGTTGCGATACATATATTAGAAGGTATATAATATCAGTAGTATGAATGTACCATCTGTACTCTTTAGATATATTTGGATGGGGGAAAAACTTACTTGGAAGTAAATCTTATGTGTAGTTTCAAGTTTAACTATAGACTGGTTTTAGAAGCATATATTACTTTTCCTGTTGTAGCAAGCACCACATATTTATGTTGAAGTAGGAAATGTCACCAATTTCGCCATAACTGACCGACAATGGGCTATGGAAGGAAATGCATGCTGCTTATGATAACACCCTTGGTAATATAACAACTTACAAATAAGACGATTTTATACCTATTGCAATGGATTAGGTTGATATTACTTTATAGATATTACAGCCTTATCATTGTTATTAGACCCTCGCAGATACAAAAAGAAACATATATTACAGCATCTTGACACAGTACAAACCAAACATATACCCACTCTGACACAAGTCTTGTAGTAGACCATCTCACACGCAATGCCGGCCCTCAGCGTGAGATGTACTTCCCTAAGGGACCGTCAACTAAGGCTGACCCTTCACTCACGCACACCATTATTCCTATGCATCTGTTTAAATTTAACGTTAAGATGCCCACTTGTAACATGACCAAAATAGCTCTCCCTGGAAGATGGCGGTCAAAACATTATTATAGGAAGCGCACGCGACGTAAAATTAGCCATGGCATTTTAACTGGAGCTCTCGGTCACACACAAAATACACACCACGGCTTGTAGTTCTGCGCATGAACACAAATCACAATATCACACACTGGTTCAGCACACACCGGCTGAGCCTTCACTTTCCCCGCAACACCTTAGAGTCTGGCTCAGGAAACTTTGGAGTAAGAGGCACTCCCAGAACTACGCTGATAACATACTGAGACAGACTGAAGTGCGCCGCGAGAAGATTAGAGGGAACGTCTCATGACGACATCTCTTCGTTCAAACAGCTCGGTCCTTATTATACCATCCTTCACAACACAGACTCGCATTCATAGGTAGCATGTTTCACAAAACATGGAACACGAATCTTGCAACCCCCACAAAACGTCGTCACCATTCCAACCACACAACTATCCCTTGTATTCAAACCTCAGAAGCGGGCCCGACACCGGCCCTCAGTTGTCAATGATTGTCCTCTCCTGGAACTGTAGGGGGACTGCAAAAAAGTCAACCCTTAGAGAGCTCATTGTGCATAATCACGCAAATACCATCATGACATCATCTTTCTGTCTAAGACCAAAGCATCTGACCCTGACACTCTTACTATGCTCAATACCCTGGGAATGACCCATGCATTCTCGGTCAACGCCTCTCATCAGCTCGCTGGTGGACTCTGGCTTGCATGGACTCATGAGATCGACCTTACCATTCTTTCTTCCTCTCCCAATGGTATTGATGCGCTCATCCAGTCCCAAACCCCAATCCAGGCCCAGGGCGAAGCCCCTGTTCCCCGACACCCAGCACAGGAGTACCTACTGGGCATCCATTGGAAACCTGGCGCGCTCTATCACCGTCCCGTGGGTTATCATTGGCGACCTTAACGACATTACTTTTCAGGAGGAAAAATACGGCAGAATCCCCTTCGACAACACGTCGCGGAACTCCCTGGAGGAATTTATCTTTGACGCCTCGATGATTGACCTGGAGTACACAAGGGTCCCCTTCACATGGTCAAACAAGAAAGTGTGGAACTAATCTGATCAAACAACGCCTTGACAGAGCCACCGTTTCCATCCCCTGGCGCACCAATTTTCCGGACGCCACGATCCGTAACTTGCCTATCATAGGCTCGGACCACGGACCTATCATCTTGAATACTGATACGAGTAGGCCTTGTCTTCCTAAACAATTCCATTTCCAATCTGCCTAGATGAACCACATTGGTTGTAAGGAGGTTATCAACAATGCTTGGGCTACTGAACAGACGGGCTCCCGTCAGCTGAGGCTATGCAAGAAGCTCCGGCATACCAAAAAAGAGCTCACAATCTGGAACAAGGATATATACAAGAGCATTCCTAACCAAATCTAGCACATAAGGGACCAGATCAGGGACGCCCAAAAGGAGCCTCCATTCGAGGATAATATCAATCAGGAGCTGAGCCTCCAACAAAATCTTAACCAGCTTCTTTCTCAAGAAGAGACTCTCTGACGTGACAAGTCCCGTGAGCTTTGGCTTAAGGAGGGGGACCGTAATATAAAGTTCTTCCACCTTTCCACTCTCAGTCGGCGCAGACACAACTCCATTAAGCAGATCCGGAGATATGACGGAACGTGGAGCACTGCTAGGAAAGATACTGGGGACACTTTTGTGGATTTCGACACCAACCTCTTCACCCCCTCGAACCCCCCTATACTGATCCAGGACCTCAATATTATGGAAAAGCTGGTTACAGAAGAGGATAACGCCCTACTCACAAAGAAGCCTACCATGGATGAGCTTAAAGAAGCCCTTTTTCTCTATGAACCCCCATAAGTCTCCTGACCCGGACGGTTTCATGCCGTTTTTTTACCAAAAGTCTTAGGATACGGTCAAGCAAGACCTCTTTAAGGCTACGCTCACCTTCTTCCAATCGGGCCACCTCCTCCAAGAGTTCAACCACACAAACATTACTCTCATCCCCAAGAAAAAGAACGTTGAATCCCCGGAGCATTTTAGGCCTATTAGCCTGTGCAACGTTAAGCTTAAGCTGATCACCAAAATTTTAGCGAACACACTCTGACCTCTCCTCAACAAGCTCATCTCCTCTGCTCAGAACGCTTTCATACCCGGTAGGCAAATTTTTGACAATATCATCATGGCCCAAGAGATCCTTACTACCCTAAAAAAAAAGAGCCTCTAGCTACATGGCGGTTAAGCTCGATCTGAGCAAAGCTTTTGATCGAGTGGAATGGAGGTTCCTGACTGACACCTTGAAAGCCATGGGATTCTGCGAGAAGTGGTGCGATTGGATCTTTCAATGCATATCTACCACCCGACTCTCCTTTAATCTCAACGGGACTCCCTACGGACTCCTCAAGCCTGGCCGCAGACTCCGTCAAGGCGACCCCCTTTCGCCTTCCCTCTTCCTAATTTGCTTGGAGGTCCTCTCTCGCATCATTCTCAACAAGAAGATCAAAGGGGAACTTCATGGTATCAAGACTGCTAGAGGCAACACTCCCATCTCTCACCCGCTCTTCGCCGATGACAACTTCATTTTCTACAAAGTAAACCTCGACGAAGCTGGAGCTTTAAAAGACGCCCTCACTACTTTTAAGCAAGTGTCTGGCCAAGAGATTAACCTTAGCAAATCGTGCATTTTGTTCAGCAAGAACTGTCATCACCGGCACCACAAGCTCATCCAGAATCTCCTCTATATCAAAAAGGACACTTCGGGCGATAAATACCTCGGCGCTCCCCTTACCTTTGACAGGTCGAAGAGCCTCAACTTCCAAGATATCATCTCTTGAGTCTCTAGCAGAATCGAGGGGTGGAAAGCCAAACACCTCTCCCAAGCTGGAAGGCTTACCCTGATTAAAGTTGTTAACTCGGCAATCCCATCTTTCCAGATGGCCATCTTCCCATTCTCTGCTAAGACTTGTAAAAAGCTGGACTCTATCAACGCCAAATTCCTGTGGGGCACAATGCGGAGGGAAAAAAAAAACCCCAACTCCTCAAATGGAAGCTTTTCTTTCGACCCCGGAAGCTTGGAGGCTTAGGAATTCGCAAAGCCAATCACCATAACCAAGCCATGATGGCTAAGCTTTTCTGGCGCCTGATCAAAGAGCCGGACAAACTCTGGGCTCATAACTTGACCACCAAATACACTCCTAAAATTTCCCCTTTATTAGCCACCGCCCGGCCCTCCGACTCCTGGATCTGGAAAGGAATCATCAAGGCCAGGAATCGAATATGGCCGGAGCTTAGATGGCACATCGGCGACAGGATGAGTGTTGATTGTTGGCTAGAACCATGGATCTCTGGCATTCCGTACGGACGGCCAGCCGGCCCAGCTCATCTCAATCGCTCCATCACGCGAGTTCCTGACCTCATCTGGACTACCAGCCGTACTTGGAAGTCGCATCTGGTCCACGCCATGTTCCACAAAGACATAGCCGACATCATTACTGTCATCCCCCTTAGCAGATACCCGGCGAAGGATGTTCTCAGATGGACAAAGGAACAAAATGGTATTCTAACGGTCAGATCGACGCATCAATACTCCATCCTTTACCAAGACCGGGAAGACCAAAGAATTTGCCTGAAATTGAACGAAGGGCCATCTTGGGATCACATATGGAAAATGTCTGTTCCCTTCAGCATCCAGTTCTTCCTTTGGAAAGCCATTCAGGATGGCATCCCGACTAAGGCCAATTTATGGTTCGGTGATAGCAACTGGGATACTATCTGCCCTAGATGTGGAGTGGAAGCAGAAACTACCACACACGCCCTTTTCTTTTGCACCAAAAATCATGAATTTTGGAGTAATTCTGCCCTCGCTCTTGACATGAAGAACTGGGGATACACGGACTCTGTGCGACAAACTCTCCAGCGTTGCTCCCAGCTGAAAGGTGGTATGACGGGCCCTCATACCTTCTATGGCACTCTCAACACTATCATGTACGTCATCTGGATGAGTAGGAATGAGCTCATTTTCGAACAGAAAAGACCTGAACCCGCGGAAGCCCTTAAGCGGGCAAAACAGTTCCTCATTACACAGGATAGAACTGCCCTTATTCCTCCCAGACCGGTTCTGCCCACCCCCCAAGCCAGCGAAGGGTGGCATGTTATAAATGTGGATGCCTCTTGGACTAAGCCTGACACCCCAGGAGGTACGAGCTTCACGATTAAATCTCACACCAACTCTCTTATTTGTGCAGGTTATGATTCAGCTAGGGCAGCCGATCCCGAAGAGGCGGAGGCCATCGCCGTGATCCGAGGGATGTAGGCAGCTATCAGATTGGGTCTGGACAGAGTCCTCCTTCTTACCAACTGTCAGCGGCTGGTGCGAGCCTTCAGAGACAGATCCGAGGACCTTTCATAGGGAGCCCTCACTCTAGCCCCAGATTTGAGAGCGTTAACAGCTGTTTTTTCTGATTTCATTTTTGAGCATGTCGATAGGCGTTGTAATTTTATTCATCACTTTTTAGCAGCTAGGGGTGCAGCTTCCCCCTCTCTTTTTTTGTGCCGTGCATGAGCAAGCATCCATGCTTGTAAACTCTGTTATTCCCAACCATTAGGCTATTTTTATTCAAAAAAAAAACATATATTACAGCATCTGGACACAATCACAAACCAAACATATATTATGATCTACATTTCATCTTTTTGCACTTGCATGGTTTCTAAAATCCAAACTTGTAGGTCTTGCTCGGATGGCACTCAAAGTTCTTGTCACCCCCATATCCAAATTTGGTATTATAACCTGGATAATCACTCAAATCAAACTGCGACTTCTCTATCACACGAAGGCCATTCTGTGATCCGAGAGACTCTATCTTCCATTCAAGGAAGAAACCATATGATTTGTGGGAAATATGTATCTCTCCATCTTTTTTAATCATCTTCTTAGCATTTTTCATGAACAAACTTATCAACGTCTGGTGCTCCCTACAAACAAAGAAACAAAGGATCAGAAGTCACTAGAGTTCTTTAAAACTGCCTTACTTCATAAACTCAATGAGGCAATATCCCCTTTTTCTTTCTTTATAATGATATTCTCACCTAATTTGATCCTCCCTAGGTTTATCTCGGTTGGTGAAGCCTGCATGAGGGAAATTGTAGACTATTCGATCGAATATCATCCCCTTAAGTGAGTTATCTGCCATCTTAGTAGCATCAATGCGGTGTAGCACAATGCAACCTCTACTCTTTAATTCACCAATATTAGATATGGCTTTCATGTAATTTTCCTTCAGAAATCCTGAAATACAAAGTAATTTTGTCAGTTGCACTTACAAAACTAATATAGCGCGTCATACTAACGAAAAGGTAGTAAATATCCCTTGTGTTGTCTACAAAATAGCTATAACAGATCAAATTAGTATCTAAATACCCCTTGTTTTGTTTAGGGTTTGTTTGTCTAGGCAACTCCTTATCCAAGTACAACTACAATTGCCAACCAACTACCCCATCAATATAAGGTACAATATCTCCTCATAACATTATTCAAACTCACTCTGATTTTGTGATTTTGCTTCGCGAGAAAAATATTAGAAGAAACAAAATTAGACTCTTTTGATTTAGTTTTGACGGTAATGGCTTTCGATCTTCGTAGGTGTTTAGTAGTTTTTGTAATTCTGATCTATTGTACAACTTCGTCGGCCCAAGAATGTTCCAAGTTTTTTTCCCCCACAACAACCAACAACTCGTACCTGTATTGGACCTATACCCCATCAAGCCATTCAGTTCACATGGCGTATTGGCATACCAACATCACTACACCGAGTACCCTTGGGATTCATCGCATGTCTGGGCCTAACATACAATCTATGGGGACGGTGTGGACTTCATGTCAGGAAAAGTTGTAACGACTACAATCCCCACAGGATGGTTCGTGGTGTGGTGAATGCAGTAAGTTGGGGTATAATGTTGCCTTTAGGTACAATAATAGCTATGCACATGAAGGTTGTGAAGCCCAAAGCTCTATGGTTTTATTTTCACATCATCTGTCAATGTTTGGGCTGTACATTCTAGGCATTTATGGCTGGGCAAGTGGTATGAAACCTGGCAGTAATTCCTCCGGAGTTCAACACAATCCCCACAGAAACTTCGGGATTGTTCTTTTTAGTCTGGGCACACTTCAAGTTCTTGTGTCGGGTTTAAGGCCAAAACCAGATCACAAGTACCGGATCCATTGGAACATTTATCATACCTTGTGTGGTTACACAGTGGTAATCCTTGGTGTCCTTAATGTGTTCAACGCATACATTGGTGTAGTATATACATTGGCTGCAATCGCCGTTGTGCTAGAAGTACTGAAATAGGCAATTGTAATGAAGGAAAGAAGAAGCACCGCAGATTTTGATATTAATGGCGTGAACAAAGCTGACGAACATGAAGTTGCTAAACCTGACGAGAGAGTTTAGTTATGCAGGACAGCATGAGGTGCCATTCTTCAGTTTGACAATAGAATATAAGATTCTCTTCTTACACTAAGCATTTTAATCTTTTGTAACTGTTAGTTCTGTATATTCTTTGGAGATGTAATCTGTAACTTTGTTTCATAATAATAAAAAAAATTCCCCGCTTATTCTGTCATGGATTTAATAAACATATGAATGAAAATCTGAAGCATGTAAATTAAAATAAATCTAACATTGTCTTCAATATTAGCCTAAACATAAGAATATACAACGTTCGATAAAGGGAAAACATATTAAAACATGTATTCGAAAGGGAAAACATACTTCCATTATGGGAAGTTGTTTTCTTTTTGTTTGCGAAGCGAGTTTTCCTATGAAACGATATAATTAATCTAAGTTAGCATGCTCAAATGTTTATGTATCCAAATGAAAAGATTACCTAATGGGTCAAGAGAAGTTGCCACCATGTTAGTAGCTGAGCCAAAGGCCATAGCTAAACTTGCAGAGAAGGAGAAATCACCCTCACCAACCAACAATATCCTATGAGAACTGCAGTAGTGCTTTATCCACTTAACCTCTATTATTTGTTCCTTCTCCAATACCAACTCTTTTTTTCTAAGTTGAGTTGTTGGAACATCATCTTCTACAACACCAACACCAAAATTAACCCTTGTTGAGTGGGTTGGATATGACCCTGCTTGTTGTTGGGTGCCAGTAGATCCATAGTAATGGAAGTCTTGTGCAGTTGGAGTAGGACTACTCCAGTCTTGGATCTTCTTCAAAACATAAACAGCAGCTACTGCTGATAGAACCAACCCAAGCATGCTGATTTTCTTCTTCTGCTACTTTTGGTTTTAGCAAGAACAAAAACAATGAAGAACACCTATTAGATGTTGCAGGAGGAGCTTAATGGGATTAATTATTAATTTAAGGCTGTACATGCATTACACTTAACTAAATATTAGTTTTTCAAGGAAGAAAGCTTTAACATGAAAGCTTTGGTTCCCAAGAAATGGAATTTAATCCCTTCTTCTACAAACCCACATATAAACTTTGTCGGCAATGGCAACCTAATAGTAGTTATTGAAAAACGAGCTTAATTTCTTGGTTTAGTCATTTCAGGCTGTACATGCACTACAAGTGTCATTATATTAGTTTTCCAAGAGTAGAAACCTGTTAACAAGCTTTGGCCAAAAAATAGAAATAAGGGAGTGCTGATCACGGTAGTCCAAAAATCGTCGGAGAGCAAATTGAGACACTGAAGAGAAGAACAAAATGTAAATGTGGAAGGAAAGACTCCTAATAGTTTGTTTCCAGAGAGATCAAACTCCAAGAAAGCCCCACAAGTGTCACCTAGCTTTTGGGGTATCTCACCAGAAAACTGATTTTTGGCCAGTGTTTCAAATTCCTAAAGCCCCGGCCCCAAGAGCACAGGAATGTCATTATGCAGCGTGTTATGCATATGGAAGACATCTAGTATCTCAAGCATATAGCAGTTGGACAAAGTCGGCAGGAAGTCTGTCCCAGATAGACCATTATAAGACAGGTTGAGCACCGTAAGGTTGCCACATTCACCAAACTGAAAGAGAATTTTTTTTGGTGACAAATCAATAGAGATGAGATGACCTGAAAAGAAATTAGTGCGTTAATAGAGATGTTTGAGATTGGCAGGGACGGAGGCAGGATTTTATGTTTGGGGGGGGGGGGGGGGGAGGTAGTATCATGAATTATATTAGGATATTGGGGACGGAGCCCCCAAAAAAATACGGATTCACCTCTCATCTCATCAAAAAAACATCAAGAATTGAACTTTAGACTCTTGGATTAGGAGCTCCTCACTTTACCAGTTGAGCTAACCTTCCTTGTTGTCATTAGGACAAAAAAAAATTATACATATTTAAAAAAAAAATCATTTATATACAACAAATCCCCCCTCCCCCCTAAATCCGCCCCTGGAGATTGGTGAGAGGAAGGAGAAAGTCTAAACGGAGATGACCAGTGAGATGAGCATCAGTGAGGTTGAGGGCAACAAGTTTTCCTTGTCGATTGCAGATGACACCTTTCCATGAACAAGGAGTTGATGATTGTTGAGAGTTCAAGGTTGCGAGGAAAGCATAAGGGTCAGCTTGGATGGAAGAAGACTTAAAGGCCAATAACAGCTAGGCAACAGAATCTTCTGGTGCCGCAGACGCCAGCGAACAAGGCATGATGATCGTCATCGAGAAAAAAAGAAGGAAAACAAGACATATTTGAAATGATTTCATAGCTTGTTTTGTGATATGGATGCATTAATCTAGTTTGAAGAATAAAACAGAGAGTTAAAGCAGTAGCATATATGTATTTTATATTTTATAATACTAAAACAGAAATGAAAGTAAGGAATGAAGTTATTTACTTAGACTAGAGATTAAAAATATGTTAAACTGGAGATTGAAAATATGTATGATGTATGAGAGAGAGAGAGAGAAACTCACCTCTGCCCTCTTGAATCTTTTTTTCCTTTTAAGCAACCCTCTTGAATCTTGGTTTTGCTGTATTTAGAAGAGGAGGAAGAGAGAGGTGTTTGGTGATCAGATGAAATGGACGTACTTACTAGTGAGTAGTGAGTAGTGAGTAGTGAGTGATGGATAGTATTTGGTAGTCCGAGAGAGAAAAAAAGAGAGTGGCATCTTTCCCTTTGGAAATTATTTTTTTAGTACCGCTAGGAGGACCAGGGTCATAAAGCATAGTGACCATGAGAGAGAGATTGCCACCTAACTTTTGTGTAACCTAAAACTTATTTATAGATCAATCAAAGAAATAACATTTTCGCCAACATGTAATCCGGGCCGTTTGTGAGCAAAATCTCGCAGGTCAAGGCCTTTTTGGATTGCTTACATCTTCTTCTCTGGTGTAATTTGGATCTGCTTTTCGCACTACGCATCAAACCACTTGCAGAAAAGAAAAGAAAAGAAAAACAAATAAAGCTGTGAGAAAGAGAGGGGTCGCTCTAAATTCACTACAACACTACGTGCACTTTGTCGTTCTCTAATAGGTGGCCTCCACGTAACGAAAGAACTAAAGTTAAAAGATTTCCTTGTCGAAGTTTAATTTCGGTCACTAAACACCTGCTCTCTTCTCCTCTCCTCCCCGTCTTCTTTTTATAAAGTAAATAGACTTCAATTCTCAAATAATCCACATTAGTTCTGGTTCTATGGTAACAAAAGATTTCCTTTTTGTGTGGAAAAGACCCGTATCAATAATTCTTATCTTACATACGGACAATTCCTCCGTATCTTGTTCATTCCCAACAAAATATTTTATTTGTAAGTCGGTAAAAAAAAACATGTATATATTTTTGGAGAGAGATACTATTTAACCAATCGAGTCATAGTTATTATCCGACAACGATTTTCTAGGTAAGTAATTTCCTCACATTCCCCCCTAAGTCCGGTACTTACGAATTAGGTCAGTTTTTTGGGGGGTTTTGAATAAGAATCAGTGATTTTTACACGAAGAAGGGAACAGTTTAGGGGCTCTAGTTTTATGAGAGAAACTAACTTGTTAACTCTTACAGAGCTTCAAGGTGGAATGTCAAAATCAGACTGGAGAAGTTGAATACAATGTGAAAGAGAAGGAGAGGTGGAGGAGGAGCTTAATAAGATTAGTCATTAATTTAAGGCTACGCATGCATTACACTTTGTCTAAATATTAGTTTTTCAAGGAAGAAATTAAAGCTTTAATATGAAAGCTTTGGTTCCCAAGAAGTGGAATTTAATCCCTTCCTCCCCTACAAGCCCACATATACACTTTATGGCACCATAAGAGCATCTCTGACAGAGTGGTATGTTGTTAAGATTTTTTCATACTCTTGCAAAAAATCCATCCAACAGGGGTATGGTATTCAGCATACTGACCCTCATACCCCTCCAAAGTATGCGAAACCTGAACTTGACGATGAGTATACGCATACCGCCTAGGCGCTGAACCGTTCAGCGCCCACAACTTTTTTAATACAGTTGTCTAGGCGCTGAACGGTTCAGCGCCCAACAATTTTTTTAATACAGCAGTCCAAAGGAAAAAGTAATAATTAATAGACGCTAGGCGCTGAACGGTTCAGCGCCTAAGAAAAAATACATATCATTTGGCTTTTAGTGTTAGGCGCTGAACCGTTAAGCGCCCAATGCAAAAAAACGTAATTTGCTGTTGGACCAAAACAGTATGCGATTCTAGAATACCGGTATGGTAAACCGGAACAGCATACCACTTTGTTGGAGATGCTCTAATAGTAGATATTGCAGAATGAGCTTAATTTCTTGGTTTAGATTTAAGGTTGTACATGCACTACAAGTGTCACTTATATATTAGTTTTCCAATAGTAGAAACCTGTTAATAAGCTTTTGGCCAATTAGACTTCCCTGGAGATGATGATAATATATTCCCCTCTTCCCTCTGCAAATTGTTTAGTGAGGTGCACAAGCTCTACTAAGTATTCAAGTGTGAAAATTATAAGGGAACTCTAACTTGTAGAAACATATTCCATCAAAGAAGCAGCTTGAGTAACAAAAAACTCACCAAAAAAAAAAAATACACAACCAATGCTTCAGCAATGTAATTTCAAGATGATGCATATATAGACACAACTAGACTTGAATATGTGCCGGATAATACTAGGGAACCCATACATACCCCAAATGGAAATACAACTATCAATCAGGCCGATTAGGGATAATACAAGGTGCAATATCAATTAGGAATACAGAACATTAAGGCCAAAAAGAGGTACATGAATGTTTCCATTCACCAATATAGGCTAATCAATTAGTCCCATATTTGCAAACTTATGTCTATGGTTAATTTTCTTCCTTTTTCTTGAGTCCGAATTTGTAAGTCTTGCTCGGTTGGCAGTCGAAGTTCTTGTCACCCCCATATCCAAATTTTGTACTATAACCTGGATAATCGTTCAACCTAAACTTAACTGCTTTTATCAGAGAAATGCCACAATTTGATGCCAATGTTTCCAAGTCCAAAGCAAGAAAGAAACCACATGATTTGTGAGAAATGTGTATTTCTCCACCCTCGTAAACCATTTTCTTGGCATTCTCCAAGAACATTCTAACCAACTTTTGGTTTCGACTGTGAGAACATATCAGAAGATTAGGAAAAATGCGCAAAGTCTAATTGTTAATTTTCGTAAACTTAGGCTTAATATCATACATTACATTCATATTTTAAGTAGACTTGTACTGTAAGTCTCCAAACCTAATGAAGGTTTATCTTACTGAGTGAAATAAATTGTTACCAGGAAATCACACTGAACTTCAATTACAACAATAAGATTAATTATGAATATTTACGTCTCACCTGATTTGAACTTCCCTAGTTCTATTTTTGAAGGAGAAGCCTACATGAGGAAAATTGTAGATAATACGATCAAAGGTACAACCCTTGATGAGCAAGCAATTCTTTGCCATCTTAGTCGCATCTACATTGTTTAGAACAATACCCCCTCTATTCCTTATTTCAAGGATATTAAATGAGGCATTTTTGTAGTTCTTCTCCAAAAAATCTGAAACATAAACATATATCTAAGCATCATATCCAATCTTTCATATTTTATTGGCCATTGAACTACTATTCTAAAGACTCTTAATGCAAAGTCTAGAAGAAACAACTAGAGCAACAATAAAAGGAAGTCTTGTGTATCCAAACAAAACTTAAAATGGAGATACATGTAAGCATGATTACCTAAGGAGTCAAGAGATGTTGCAACCATGTTGTGTGCTGAGCCAAAAGCTTTGGCCAAGCATGCAGAGAAGGAGAAGTCACCCTCACCAACCAACAGTATCGTATGAGAACTGTAGTAATGCTTTATCCCTATCTTTCCTTTTCTGAGTTTTGCTCCCTTTGGGACAACCTCTGTTTCTTCTACAACTCCTTTCTCTTCAATAACCTCCTTATTCGAGCTATGGACCATGATACTTGTGTTACAGTATTTACTAGAGTCATCATTGGGTGAAGAAGACCCACCAACCGATTCGGTGTTATACGAGGAATGATCATCAGAGATAGCAGAAGAACTGTTGTCAGATAGCCAACTCCATATCTCAGATCCTACTGCAACTGCAACAACTACAGCTGCAATTGAAGCTATTAAAGCAGCTTTGACAAATCGAAACATCTCTTCCTTCACATAAACAAAATGCTAGTTATATAACAAGGTCAGTAGTAAAGAGTACTGGTGATACTCCAGAAGTATAGATGAGCATCCATAAACATTCATGCATGCCTATCTGTTTCCCAAGAAACGCATGCTATAAAGGCATAAGAGTCCCTTAATCTCCCTATTAAATGGTAGTTGTTGGGGAAGGGAAAACCCTGCTAAAACTGGTCTAAGGATGTCCTTACTCCTTGCTCAAGCTGGCCTAAACAAGAAAAATATAACCAAATAACCAAGCCAGAACTGGGAAAGCTCGAAGTGGGTAGGCATTCGTGAGTCGTGACCTCCCTAAAAAAGAGAGGAATGCACAATTATTGTAGGGCTGGGCCAAGATTAGATAAATAGACACAACTAGATGAAGTAGCTGCATGGTTCTAGGGGAAAGGTCGAGGAAAATGGTGATAAATTATATACCCTGATTATTACTGGATAACACCAATGCAATGTATATGGGGGACTATATTATACTTAACTTATCTCAAAAAAAAAAAAAAAAGACGGTTTACTTCCATACATTATGTATTCATCTAGGGGAGCGTCCCCCATATCAAGAGGCATATTCATCTTAAACTGTAGTGTTCTTTAAATGAAAAAGAAGATCACCAAGAAAAGGTTCAATTCAACTAGTCACCCTTGTAGTTCTGGAAAACATCTAAATAGTACTATCAAATTTAACATTTTGATTCTCAAATGATACGAGATGACATAACTAATTAAATGAATCTGGCCACTAAGAGATCCAACAATTTCTAAATTATATATATTCAAGGAAGAAAGTAAGAAACCGTGCGATCTCTAAGAAACATATGAACCTTCACGTACTAGCTCTACTGGAATCTTCTTGGCACTGTGTAAAAAAGTTCATAGTGAATCACCATTTTCGAATCTCAAATTTGTAAGTTTTACTCGGATGACATTCGAAGTTCTTGTCACCGCCATACCCGAACTTTGTATTATAACCCGGATAATCGCTCAAAGTAAATATCACCTCTTCTATAAGATGAAGGCCACAGAGTGATCCCAGAGTCTTTAAATTCCATTCAAGGAAGAAGCCAGAGGACTTATGAGAGATATGTATTTCTCCGTCTTCTCTAATCAACTTCTTGGCATTCTGCAAAAACAAGGTCACCAGCGTCCGGTGTTCCCTGCATGAGAGTAACTCAAAACACATTAACTGTAAGTATTTCCTTCAATTGCAAACATTTTGTTGTGTTTGCTGAAAGATAAGATTGCCATGTCGGGGTGATGTAAATTTTTTTGTGCTTTAGTACTAATAGGAAATAGTTTACACCGAGTCAATGAACTTCTATGAATGTATTGCTTCGAAACAAGTATCTCACCTTATTTGGGTCTCCTTAGGTTCATTTCGGGAAGAAAATCCTGCATGAGGGAAATTATAGATTATGCGATCGAATATCTTACGCCCGGTATTGAAATAGTCCGCCATCATCGTTGCATCAAAACCATGCCGCACAATGCCACCTCTACTCTCTAACTCAGAGATGTTAGAGATAGCATTCTTATAGTTGCCCGTCAGAAATCCTGAAATACAAACAATATTCACGACTCAAATATTCAAGTGTAAATATACGCAACTATATATTGATGAAACGCTAGAATAGACGAAACGAATACATACCAAAGGAATCAAGGGAAGTTGCAACAATGTTATCTGCTGAACCAAAAGCTTTGGCCAAACATGCAGAAAAGGAGAAATCACCTTCACCAACTAACAGTATCTTATGAAAATTGCAATAATGCTTTATCCATTTCGTTTGCTTTCTTAATTTTGCTCCTTCTTTTGGTAGTGTCAAACTAGCATTAGCATGTGAACCTCTAATTATTCTCTCTTCGACAGCACCTTTTTCTTCAACAACTCTTATCTCTTTGATAACCTCTTTCTTATTCGAGCTATCGACCCTGGTACTTGATTTACTGAATGTACCTGAGTGATCATCTGGCGAAGGAGAACGACTAACCAAGGCAGGTGAAGAATGACTATCAGAGCAAGGACTATAAGAAGAGTAGTCACTGTCAGATATCCGCCTCCATATCTCAGCTCCTATTGCAATAGCAACTGAAGCTATTAGAGGAGCTTTCACCAACCAAAGCATCTCTTTCTTTTCTTCTTCTATCAATACTTCACAAAACTGGACCTCCTCTTAGTCTTCTATAAAGCTTGGATGGCAAAAGAAGTTCCTAATCGCGTAATTATAGAGAAATATATATCTCTCCATCCTTTTTAATCATCAATCTGCTTTGCATTCTCTAAGAACAAACTTACAAGCATCTGATGCATGCTGACTGTAACAAAACAAATCAAAGGATAAGAAAATAACATTTCTAGAATATAAATATGTTAAAGAAACTTTATCAAAAGCATCTCTTCCTTTTGTTACTTCAACCTTTATCAAAAACAAAAGCATCTCTTCCTTGTGTTTTCTTCAACCTTTATCAAAACAAAAGCGTCTCTTCCTTGTGTTTTCTTCAACCTTTATCAAAACAAAAGTATCTCTTCTTAGTGAAAGAGCTTTGAAGAAAAGAGAAAATATATCTTTACACCTTCTCTAGTTCTTTTGATACCTGTGTCTACCCACTGACTCCACCTTAACTCCCTCCTCGCTTATGGTATTTTCAGAATTTTCATTTTGAATATTCATAAAAAATATAGAAAAGTCGAAGGGCTCACCCTCCAAAAGCTCTGTTTCCATAAACTTTCAGAGTCTCTTAATCTCCCTGTTATATGCTAGTTGCTGGGAAGGGCAGACCATGCTAAAATTGACCCCTAAAGCGAGAAAGCCCGAAGTCACCAGGCATTCATGTTCCCATTTTGACGTCACGACCTCCCCCGAAAAGATAGGTACACAATAGTTATTGAGCCAAGAATGAGGTCCCATATATTTATAATCACTTGTTTATTTATATTGCTGTAGAGATTAGCCGTAGAGATTGCTTTTGTTCCTAACAGACACAAGCTTCAGCAATGTAATTCTGTAATGTCTAAGGAACCCATACAAACCACAAATGGAAATAAAAGTATCAATCAGACCGATAAGGGAAATACAAGGTGCAATATCAATTAGAGTTACTAAACATTAAGGCGAAAAAGAGGTACATGAATATTTACATTCACCATAGGCCAATCAATTAGTTTCGCATATTTCTTGGGGGGCTTTCTTCCTTTTTCTTGAGTCCGAATTTGTAAGTCTTGCTCGGTTGGCAGTCGAAGTTCTTATCACCCCCGTATCCAAATTTTGTATTATAACCTGGATAATCATTCAGCCTAAACTTTACCTCTTCTATCAGAGAAAGGCCACAATTTGATGCCAAAGTTTTCAAGTCCCAAGCAAGAAAGAAACCACATGATTTGTGAGAAATGTGTATTTCTCCATCCTCGTTAACCATTTTCTTGGCATTCTCCAAGAACATTCTAACCAACTTTTGGTTTCGACTGCGAGAACATATCAGAAGATTAGGAAAAATGCACAAAGTCTAATTGTTCTCGTAAACTTAGGCTTAATACATACATTACATTCATATTTTAAGTAGACTAGTAATGTTATCAAGTCTCCAAACCTAATGAAGGTTTATCTTACTGAGTAAAATAAATTGTTACCAGGAAATCACACTGAACTTCAATTACAACAATAAGATTAATTATGAATATTTACGTCTCACCTGATTTGAGCTTCCCTAGTTCTATTTTTGAAGGAGAAGCCTGCATGAGGAAAATTGTAGATAATGCGATCAAAGGTCCGACCCTTGAGCAAACAATTCTTTGCCATCTTAGTCGCATCGACATTGTTTAGAACGATACCCCCTCTATTCCTTATTTCAAGGATATTAGATGAGGCATTTTTGTAGTTCTTCTCCAAAAAAACTGAAACAAAAACATATATCTAAGCATCATATCCAATCTTTCACACTTTTTTGGCCATTGGACGACTATTCTAAGACTCTTAATGCAAAGTCTAGAAGAAACAACTGGAGCAACAATAAAAGGAAGTCTTGTGTATCCAAACAAAACTTAAAATGGAGATATATGCAAGCATGATTACCTAAGGAGTCAAGAGATGTTGCAACCATGTAGTTTGCTGAGCCAAAAGCCTTGGCCAAGCATGCTGAGAAGGAGAAGTCACCTTCACCAACTAGCAGTATCTTGTGAGAACTGTAGTAATGTTTTATCCCTAAATTTTCTTTTCTGAGTTTTGTTCCTTCTTTTGGTGGTGTCAAATTAACATTTGAACCACTAACTATTCTCTCTTTGACAACCCTTTTTTCTTGGACAACCCTTACCTCTTTGAGAACCTCTTTCTTATTCGAACTATCGACCCTGGTACTTGATTTGCTGAATGTACCTGAGTGATCATCTTTTGGTAGTGTCAAGCTAGCATTTAAACCTCTAATTATTCTCTCTTCGACAACCCTTTTTTCTTCGACAACCCTTTTTTCTTCGGCAACCCTTATATCTTTGAGAACCTCTTTCTTATTCGAGCTATCGACCCTGGTACTTGATTTACTGAATGTACCTGAGTGATCATCTGGCGAAGCAGAACGACTAACCGAGGCAGATGAAGAATGACTATCTTTCTTATTCGAGCTATCGACCCTGGTACTTGATTTACTGAATGTACCTGAGTGATCATCTGGCGAAGCAGAACGACTAACCGAGGCAGATGAAGAATGACTATCTTTCTTATTCGAGCTATCGACCCTGGTACTTGATTTACTGAATGTACCTGAGTGATCATCTGGCGAAGCAGAACGACTAACCGAGGCAGATGAAGAATGACTATCTTTCTTATTCGAGCTATCGACCCTGGTACTTGATTTACTGAATGTACCTGAGTGATCATCTGGCGAAGCAGAACGACTAACCGAGGCAGATGAAGAATGACTATCAGAGCTAGGACTAGAAGAAGGGTTGTCACTGTCAGATATCCAATTCCATATCTCAACTCCTACTGCAATAGCAACTGAAGCTATTAGAGGAGCTTTGACCAACCAAAGCATCTCTTTCTTTTCTTCTTCTACCAATACTTCACAAAATGTTAGTTATACAACAAGGTCAGTGTGCAAAGAGGCAAAGTCTAGTGATTATCAAGAAGTAGACATGAAATTCCTTAATTATCAAAAAAAAGCATCTCTTCCTCTCTTTTTTTCTTCAACCTTTATCAAAAGCATCTCTTCCTTTCTCTTTTTTTTTCTACCAATTTTTTCCAACAAAATGTCGGCTATATTATCAAGAAGAAGATATATAGTAAAGCCTCTATATATCAATGCTGCGACGACCACCTCCACTGTTTGAATATAAACAGATTGTTAATATAAAAGTTTGGTTCATAATATATTTTGCTAAATGCCAAACTTACATAATTGAGAGGATTATTCATGGAAAAGAGAGGGAGACTTAAAGGGAAGACTTAAGAGGGAAGACATTAGTGGGTATATAAAAGAGAAATGCTTTCCGGGCCCCTGGGCCAGGGTCAAAAGCCTAGGGTAGGGTTGGATTTTTCCCTGTATTCGATCTGGTCCGATCTGTTAATAAAGGATTAGAATCGAAAAATTATTGATCCTGTACGACCTGATCCGTTAACAATTTGATAATTTACCTAACAGATCGGGTTAGGATTCACCGTGACCTGATCCTTTAAAAACCCGATCCGTTAACAATAGTATATACTAGGATTCAAGGCATCCCCACAAAGGCAAGATGTCCAGAAGTGTCCAACCTATGGATTGCAGAAAAGCTGAGAAAATACTACCCTAAGTATGAGTGGGTTGATTGCTTCTCTAGGAGAAAGTGGAAGGAATGGTTATTGAAGAAATATGAAAAAGGGCAAAGGGTACGATAGGGGTCTGCAGTATGCAACAAGCTCTCTTTCTCTCTCTCTCTCTCTCTCTCTCTCTCTCTCATGGCAGATCTTTCCCAATTCACTCAAGCTCCATCAATGGCGATTCAAAATATCTCAAACTTGATTCCAATCAAACTTACAAAGGACAACTATGTGGTCTGGCAATCGTTGTTCTTACCAATTCTTCGTCGTTACTCGATTCTTGGTTATGTTGATGATTCAAATAAGTGTCCACCAGAGCAACTCTCCATCACTGATGTATTAGGTCAGACCACAATCTCACAAAATCCTAAGTTTAATCGTTGGATTTAGAATGACCAAACTCTTCTTATTTGGATCAATGCTTCTCTCTCCGACTCACTCTTGCCGTACATGGTGAGCTCAACTACATCTCATGCACTGTAGTCAACATTAGAACGAAGGTTCTCATCAATCTCTCGTTCTCACATTATATATGCAACTGAAATCCAAGCTTCAATCTCTCAAGAAAGGTTTTTTAACAATTTCTGATTATTTGCAATCCATCAAACACATCTAGCTGCAGCTGGTTCTCCTATCTCAGATGATGATTTGACTTTTCATGTCTTGAATGGCCTCCTGATTTCGACTCATTCTTAACATCAATTCGAGTCCGAGCAGAGGAAGTCACATTGGATGATCTTCACAGTCTTTTGTTAAGTGAAGAACTAGCAGTAGAAGAAAGAACTAAGTCTCTCAACTTAACACCACAGGTGTTTGCAGCAACAAAAGAACCTCCTTTTTCACAAAACATACCTGCTTATAGAGGATCAAACTACAATAACTACAGTGGAAGAGGCTACAATTCTCATTCACAAGGGAATATGATGTTTTAACAAAACAATCCAAGCAGAGGCAATACGTACAGTCAAGACAGCTCATACAACAATCATGGGGAAGGACTTTATCATAGTAATTTATCTAATTTTAACCAAAGCTCCAATAGACCATGATGCCAAATTTGTTCCTATGTTGGTCATACTGCTATAGACTACCACAATCGCATGAATTTTGCCTATCAAGGGAAGATTCCAACACCAAAACTCGCTGCAATGGCAATAACTAGAAATGGGAATCAAGCATCATCGTCTACTGAATCACATTGGTATGCAGACACAGGGGCAACTAACCATGCCATAGCAGACCTCAATAATCTTTCAGTACATGAGGAGTACCAGGGAGCAAGCAAGGTCACAGTTGGCAATGGACAAGGACTACACATCCAAAACACAGGTTTTTCCAAAGTCTTTACTGATTTCTCTCCTTTTTCCAAATTTCAATTAAAAGATATTCTACATGTCCCTGACATATCTCACAACTTACTGTCTATACATAAATTTGTGACAGACAATAACTGGTCTCTAATTTTTAATACCCATTCCTTTTATGTCAAGGACAAACCCTCGGGGAGGATGCTTTTCCAAGGACCTCATGAGAATGGTTTATATCCTTTCAAGTTCAACCACTCCCCTTCTTTACCCTCTGGACAACACACTGCATTTATTGGTGAAAGAACGTCAACAACTATATGGCACCAAAGGCTGGGCCATCCATCTACTCCTATTCTCCAAAGAGTCATCCATCAACATCATCTCTTGAGTCTCTAGCAGAATCGAGGGGTGGAAAGCCAAACACCTCTCCCAAGCTGGAAGGCTTACCCTGATTAAAGTTGTTAACTCGGCAATCCCATCTTTCCAGATGGCCATCTTCCCATTCTCTGCTAAGACTTGTAAAAAGCTGGACTCTATCAACGCCAAATTCCTGTGGGGCACAATGCGGAGGGAAAAAAAAAACCCCAACTCCTCAAATGGAAGCTTTTCTTTCGACCCCGGAAGCTTGGAGGCTTAGGAATTCGCAAAGCCAATCACCATAACCAAGCCATGATGGCTAAGCTTTTCTGGCGCCTGATCAAAGAGCCTGACAAACTCTGGGCTCATAACTTGACCACCAAATACACTCCTAAAATTTCCCCTTTATTAGCCACCGCCCGGCCCTCCGACTCCTGGATCTGGAAAGGAATCATCAAGGCCAGGAATCGAATATGGCCGGAGCTTAGATGGCACATCGGCGACAGGATGAGTGTTGATTGTTGGCTAGAACCATGGATCTCTGGCATTCCGTACGGACGGCCAGCCGGCCCAGCTCATCTCAATCGCTCCATCACGCGAGTTCCTGACCTCATCTGGACTACCAGCCGTACTTGGAAGTCGCATCTGGTCCACGCCATGTTCCACAAAGACATAGCCGACATCATTACTGTCATCCCCCTTAGCAGATACCCGGCGAAGGATGTTCTCAGATGGACAAAGGAACAAAATGGTATTCTAACGGTCAGATCGACGCATCAATACTCCATCCTTTACCAAGACCGGGAAGACCAAAGAATTTGCCTGAAATTGAACGAAGGGCCATCTTGGGATCACATATGGAAAATGTCTGTTCCCTTCAGCATCCAGTTCTTCCTTTGGAAAGCCATTCAGGATGGCATCCCGACTAAGGCCAATTTATGGTTCGGTGATAGCAACTGGGATACTATCTGCCCTAGATGTGGAGTGGAAGCAGAAACTACCACACACGCCCTTTTCTTTTGCACCAAAAATCATGAATTCTGGAGTAATTCTGCCCTCGCTCTTGACATGAAGAACTGGGGATACACGGACTCTGTGCGACAAACTCTCCAGCGTTGCTCCCAGCTGAAAGGTGGTATGACGGGCCCTCATACCTTCTATGGCACTCTCAACACTATCATGTACGTCATCTGGATGAGTAGGAATGAGCTCATTTTCGAACAGAAAAGACCTGAACCCGCGGAAGCCCTTAAGCGGGCAAAACAGTTCTTCATTACACAGGATAGAACTGCCCTTATTCCTCCCAGACCGGTTCTGCCCACCCCCCAAGCCAGCGAAGGGTGGCATGTTATAAATGTGGATGCCTCTTGGACTAAGCCTGACACCCCAGGAGGTACGAGCTTCACGATTAAATCTCACACCAACTCTCTTATTTGTGCAGGTTATGATTCAGCTAGGGCAGCCGATCCCGAAGAGGCGGAGGCCATCGCCGTGATCCGAGGGATGTAGGCAGCTATCAGATTGGGTCTGGACAGAGTCCTCCTTCTTACCAACTGTCAGCGGCTGGTGCGAGCCTTCAGAGACAGATCCGAGGACCTTTCATAGGGAGCCCTCACTCTAGCCCCAGATTTGAGAGCGTTAACAGCTGTTTTTTCTGATTTCATTTTTGAGCATGTCGATAGGCGTTGTAATTTTATTCATCACTTTTTAGCAGCTAGGGGTGCAGCTTCCCCCTCTCTTTTTTGTGCCGTGCATGAGCAAGCATCCATGCTTGTAAACTCTGTTATTCCCAACCATTAGGCTATTTTTATTCAAAAAAAAACATATATTACAGCATCTGGACACAATCACAAACCAAACATATATTATGATCTACATTTCATCTTTTTGCACTTGCATGGTTTCTAAAATCCAAACTTGTAGGTCTTGCTCGGATGGCACTCAAAGTTCTTGTCACCCCCATATCCAAATTTGGTATTATAACCTGGATAATCACTCAAATCAAACTGCGACTTCTCTATCACACGAAGGCCATTCTGTGATCCGAGAGACTCTATCTTCCATTCAAGGAAGAAACCATATGATTTGTGGGAAATATGTATCTCTCCATCTTTTTTAATCATCTTCTTAGCATTTTTCATGAACAAACTTATCAACGTCTGGTGCTCCCTACAAACAAAGAAACAAAGGATCAGAAGTCACTAGAGTTCTTTAAAACTGCCTTACTTCATAAACTCAATGAGGCAATATCCCCTTTTTCTTTCTTTATAATGATATTCTCACCTAATTTGATCCTCCCTAGGTTTATCTCGGTTGGTGAAGCCTGCATGAGGGAAATTGTAGACTATTCGATCGAATATCATCCCTTAAGTGAGTTATCTGCCATCTTAGTAGCATCAATGCGGTGTAGCACAATGCAACCTCTACTCTTTAATTCACCAATATTAGATATGGCTTTCATGTAATTTTCCTTCAGAAATCCTGAAATACAAAGTAATTTTGTCAGTTGCACTTACAAAACTAATATAGCGCGTCATACTAACGAAAAGGTAGTAAATATCCCTTGTGTTGTCTACAAAATAGCTATAACAGATCAAATTAGTATCTAAATACCCCTTGTTTTGTTTAGGGTTTGTTTGTCTAGGCAACTCCTTATCCAAGTACAACTACAATTGCCAACCAACTACCCCATCAATATAAGGTACAATATCTCCTCATAACATTATTCAAACTCACTCTGATTTTGTGATTTTGCTTCGCGAGAAAAATATTAGAAGAAACAAAATTAGACTCTTTTGATTTAGTTTTGACGGTAATGGCTTTCGATCTTCGTAGGTGTTTAGTAGTTTTTGTAATTCTGATCTATTGTACAACTTCGTCGGCCCAAGAATGTTCCAAGTTTTTTCCCCCACAACAACCAACAACTCGTACCTGTATTGGACCTATACCCCATCAAGCCATTCAGTTCACATGGCGTATTGGCATACCAACATCACTACACCGAGTACCCTTGGGATTCATCGCATGTCTGGGCCTAACATACAATCTATGGGGACGGTGTGGACTTCATGTCAGGAAAAGTTGTAACGACTACAATCCCCACAGGATGGTTCGTGGTGTGGTGAATGCAGTAAGTTGGGGTATAATGTTGCCTTTAGGTACAATAATAGCTATGCACATGAAGGTTGTGAAGCCCAAAGCTCTATGGTTTTATTTTCACATCATCTGTCAATGTTTGGGCTGTACATTCTAGGCATTTATGGCTGGGCAAGTGGTATGAAACCTGGCAGTAATTCCTCCGGAGTTCAACACAATCCCCACAGAAACTTCGGGATTGTTCTTTTTAGTCTGGGCACACTTCAAGTTCTTGTGTCGGGTTTAAGGCCAAAACCAGATCACAAGTACCGGATCCATTGGAACATTTATCATACCTTGTGTGGTTACACAGTGGTAATCCTTGGTGTCCTTAATGTGTTCAACGCATACATTGGTGTAGTATATACATTGGCTGCAATCGCCGTTGTGCTAGAAGTACTGAAATAGGCAATTGTAATGAAGGAAAGAAGAAGCACCGCAGATTTTGATATTAATGGCGTGAACAAAGCTGACGAACATGAAGTTGCTAAACCTGACGAGAGAGTTTAGTTATGCAGGACAGCATGAGGTGCCATTCTTCAGTTTGACAATAGAATATAAGATTCTCTTCTTACACTAAGCATTTTAATCTTTTGTAACTGTTAGTTCTGTATATTCTTTGGAGATGTAATCTGTAACTTTGTTTCATAATAATAAAAAAAATTCCCCGCTTATTCTGTCATGGATTTAATAAACATATGAATGAAAATCTGAAGCATGTAAATTAAAATAAATCTAACATTGTCTTCAATATTAGCCTAAACATAAGAATATACAACGTTCGATAAAGGGAAAACATATTAAAACATGTATTCGAAAGGGAAAACATACTTCCATTGCAAACATTTTGTTGTGTTTGCTGAAAGATAAGATTGCCATGTCGGGGTGATGTAAATTTTTTTGTGCTTTAGTACTAATAGGAAATAGTTTACACCGAGTCAATGAACTTCTATGAATGTATTGCTTCGAAACAAGTATCTCACCTTATTTGGGTCTCCTTAGGTTCATTTCGGGAAGAAAATCCTGCATAAGGGAAATTATAGATTATGCGATCGAATATCTTACGCCCGGTATTGAAATAGTCCGCCATCTTCGTTGCATCAAAACCATGCCGCACAATGCCACCTCTACTCTCTAACTCAGAGATGTTAGAGATAGCATTCTTATAGTTGCCCGTCAGAAATCCTGAAATACAAACAATATTCACGACTCAAATATTCAAGTGTAAATATACGCAACTATATATTGATGAAACGCTAGAATAGACGAAACGATACATACCAAAGGAATCAAGGGAAGTTGCAACAATGTTATCTGCTGAACCAAAAGCTTTGGCCAAACATGCAGAAAAGGAGAAATCACCTTCACCAACTAACAGTATCTTATGAAAATTGCAATAATGCTTTATCCATTTCGTTTGCTTTCTTAATTTTGCTCCTTCTTTTGGTAGTGTCAAACTAGCATTAGCATGTGAACCTCTAATTATTCTCTCTTCGACAACACCTTTTTCTTCAACAACTCTTATCTCTTTGATAACCTCTTTCTTATTCGAGCTATCGACCCTGGTACTTGATTTACTGAATGTACCTGAGTGATCATCTGGCGAAGCAGAACGACTAACCCAGGCAGATGAAAAATGACTATCAGAGCTAGGACTAGAAGAAGGGTTGTCACTGTCAGATATCCAATTCCATATCTCAGCTCCTATTGCAATAGCAACTGAAGCTATTAGAGGAGCTTTCACCAACCAAAGCATCTCTTTCTTTTCTTCTTCTATCAATACTTCACAAAACTGGACCTCCTCTTAGTCTTCTATAAAGCTTGGATGGCAAAAGAAGTTCCTAATCGCGTAATTATAGAGAAATATATATCTCTCCATCCTTTTTAATCATCAATCTGCTTTGCATTCTCTAAGAACAAACTTACAAGCATCTGATGCATGCTGACTGTAACAAAACAAATCAAAGGATAAGAAAATAACATTTCTAGAATATAAATATGTTAAAGAAACTTTATCAAAAGCATCTCTTCCTTTTGTTACTTCAACCTTTATCAAAAACAAAAGCATCTCTTCCTTTTGTTACTTCAACCTTTATCAAAAACAAAAGCATCTCTTCCTTGTGTTATCTTCAACCGTTATCAAAACAAAAGTATCTCTTCTTAGTGAAAGAGCTTTGAAGAAAAGAGAAAATATATCTTTACACCTTCTCTAGTTCTTTTGATACCTGTGTCTACCCACTGACTCCACCTTAACTCCCTCCTCGCTTATGGTATTTTCAGAATTTTCATTTTGAATATTCATAAAAAATATAGAAAACTCGAAGGGCTCTCCCTCCAAAAGCTCTGTTTCCATAAACTTTCAAAGTCTCTTAATCTCCCTGTTATATGCTAGTTGCTGGGAAGGGCAGACCATGCTAAAATTGACCCCTAAAGCGAGAAAGCCCGAAGTCACCAGGCATTCATGTTCCCATTTTGACGTCACGACCTCCCCCGGAAAGATAAGTACACAATAGTTATTGAGCCAAGAATGAGGTCCCATATATTTATAATCACTTGTTTATTTATATTGCTGTAGAGATTATCCGTAGAGATTGCTTTTGTTCCTAACAGACACAAGCTTCAGCAATGTAATTCTGTAATGTCTAAGGAACCCATACAAACCACAAATGGAAATAAAAGTATCAATCAGACCGATAAGGGAAATACAAGGTGCAATATCAATTAGAGTTACTAAACATTAAGGCGAAAAAGAGGTACATGAATATTTACATTCACCATAGGCCAATCAATTAGTTTCGCATATTTCTTGGGGGGGTTTCTTCCTTTTTCTTGAGGCCGAATTTGTAAGTCTTGCTCGGTTGCCAGTCGAAGTTCTTATCACCCCCGTATCCAAATTTTGTATTATAACCTGGATAATCGTTCAGCCTAAACTTTACCTCTTCTATCAGAGAAAGGCCACAATTTGATGCCAAAGTTTCCAAGTCCCAAGCAAGAAAGAAACCATACGATTTGTGGGAAACATGTATTTCTCCATCCTTTTTAAGCATCTTCTTAGCATTCTTCATGAACAAACTTACCAACTTTTGGTTTCGACTGCAAGAACATATCAGAAGATTAGAAAAGAAAAGAAAAAACGTACAGTCTAATTTTTTTCATAAACATAGGCTTAATAACATACATACATACATACATACATAATATTTATTTTTAGTAGACTAGTATATTAATTAATATTGTCAGGTTATTAAGTCTCACCTGATTTGAGCTTCCCTAGTTTTATTTTCGAAGGAGAAGCCTGCATGAGGAAAATTGTAGATAATACGATCAAAGGCCACACCCTCGAGCAAGCAATTCCTTGTCATCTTAGTTGCATCGACATTGTTTAGAACGATACCCCCTCTATTCCTTATTTCAAGGATATTAGATGAGGCATTTTTGTAGTTCTTCTCCAAAAAAACTGAAACATAAACATATATCTAAGCATCATATCCAATCCTTCACACTTTTTTGACCATTGGACAACTATTCTAAGACTCTTAATGCAAAGTCTAGAAGAAACAACTGGAGTAACAATAAAAAGAAGTCTTGTGTATCCAAACAAAACTTAAAATGGAGATATATGCAAGCATGATTACCTAAGGAGTCAAGAGATGTTGCAACCATGTTGTTTGCTGAGCCAAAAGCCTTGGCCAAGCATGCTGAGAAGGAGAAGTCACCTTCACCGACTAGTAGTATCTTGTGAGAACTGTAGTAATGTTTTATCCCTAAATTTTCTTTTCTGAGTTTTGTTCCTTCTTTTGGTGGTGTCAAATTAACATTTGAACCACTAACTATTCTCTCTTTGACAACCCTTTTTTCTTGGACAACCCTTACCTCTTTGAGAACCTCATTCTTATTCGAACTATCGACCCTGGTACTTGATTTGCTGAATGTACCTGAGTGATCATCTTTTGGTAGTGTCAAGCTAGCATTTAAACCTCTAATTATTCTCTCTTCGACAACCCTTTTTTCTTCGACAACCCTTATCTCTTTGAGAACCTCTTTCTTATTCGAGCTATCGACCCTGGTACTTGATTTACTGAATGTACCTGAGTGATCATCTGGCGAAGCAGAACGACTAACCGAGGCAGATGAAGAATGACTATCAGAGCTAGGACTAGAAGAAGGGTTGTCACTGTCAGATATCCAATTCCATATCTCAACTCCTACTGCAATAGCAACTGAAGCTATTAGAGGAGCTTTGACCAACCAAAGCATCTCTTTCTTTTCTTCTTCTACCAATACTTCACAAAATGTTAGTTATACAACAAGGTCAGTGTGCAAAGAGGCAAAGTCTAGTGATTATCAAGAAGTAGACATGAAATTCCTTAATTATCAAAAAAAATCATTTCTTCCTCTCTTTTTTTCTTCAACCTTTATCAAAAGCATCTCTTCCTTTCTCTTTTTTTTTCTACCAATTTTTTCCAACAAAATGTCGGCTATATTATCAAGAAGAAGATATATAGTAAAGCCTCTATATATCAATGCTGCGACGACCACCTCCACTGTTTGAATATAAACAGATTGTTAATATAAAAGTTTGGTTCATAATATATTTTGCTAAATGCCAAGTTACATAATTGAGAGGATTATTCAAGGAAAAGAGAGGGAGACTTAAAGGGAAGACTTAAGAGGGAAGACATTAGTGGGTATATAAAAGAGAAATGCTTTCCGGGACCCCTGGGCCAGGGTCAAAAGCCTAGGGTAGGGTTGGATTTTACCCTGTATTCGATCTGGTCCGATATGTTAATAAAGGATTAGAATCGAAAAATTATTGATCCTCTACGACCTGATCCGTTAACAATTTGATCATTTACCTAACAGATCGGGTTAGGATTCACCGTGACCTGATCCTTTAAAAACCCGATCCGTTAACAATAGTATATACTAGGATTCAAGGCATCCCCACAAAGGCAAGATGTCCAGAAGTGACCAAGCTATGGATTGCAAAAAAGCTGAGAAAATACTACCCTATGTATGAGTGGGTTGATTGCTTCTCTAGCAGAAAGTGGAAGGAATGGTTATTGAAGAAATATGAAAAAGGGCAAAGGGTACGATAGGGGTCTGCAGTATGCAACAAGCTCTCTCTCTCTCTCTCTCATGGCAGATCTTTCCCAATTCACTCAAGCTCCATCAATGGCGATTCAAAATATCTCAAACTTGATTCCAATCAAACTTACAAAGGACAACTATGTGGTCTGGCGATCGTTGTTCTTACCAATTCTTCGTCGTTACTCGATTCTTGGTTATGTTGATGATTCAAATAAGTGTCCACCAGAGCAACTCTCCATCACTGATGTATTAGGTCAGACCACAATCTCACAAAATACTAAGTTTAATCGTTGGATTTAGAATGACCAAACTCTTCTTATTTGGATCAATGCTTCTCTCTCCGACTCACTCTTGCCGTACATGGTGAGCTCAACTACATCTCATGCACTGTAGTCAACATTAGAACAAAGGTTCTCATCAATCTCTCGTTCTCACATTATATATGCAACTGAAATCCAAGCTTCAATCTCTCAAGAAAGGTTTTTTAACAATTTCTGATTATTTGCAATCCATCAAACACATCTAGCTGCAGCTGGTTCTCCTATCTCAGATGATGATTTGACTTTTCATGTCTTGAATGGTCTCCTGATTTCGACTCATTCTTAACATCAATTCGAGTCCGAGCAGAGGAAGTCACATTGGATGATCTTCACAGTCTTTTGTTAAGTGAAGAACTAGCAGTAGAAGAAAGAACTAAGTCTCTCAACTCAACGCCGCAGGTGATTACAGAAACAAAAGAACCTCCTTTTTCACAAAACATACCTGCTTATATAGAGGATCAAACTACAATAACTACAGTGGAAGAGGCTGCAATTCTCGCTCACAAGGGAATGGGATGTTTCAACAAAACAATCCAGGCAGAGGCAATACGTACAGTCAAGGCAGCTTATACAACAATCATGGGAAAGGACTTTATCATAGCAATTTATCTGATTTCAACCAAAGCTCCAATAGACCAAGATGCCAAAAAATTTCCTATGTTGATCATACTGCTATAGACTACCACAATCGCATGAATTTTGCCTATCAAGGGAAGATTCCAACACCAAAGCTCGCTACAATGGCAGTAACTAGAAATGGGAATCAAGCATCATCGTCCACTGAATCACATTGGTATGCAGACACAGGGGCTACTAACCATGTCACAGCAGACCTCAATAATCTTTCAGTACATGAGGAGTACCAGGGAGCAGACAAGGTCACAGTTGGCAATGGACAAGGACTACACATCCAAAACATAGGTTTTTCCAAAGTCTTTACTGATTTTTCTCCTTTTTCCAAATTTCAATTAGAAGATATTCTACATATCCCTGACATATCTCACAAGTTATTGTCTGTACATAAATTTGTGGCAGACAATAACTGCTCTCTAATTTTTAATACCCATTCCTTTTATGTCAAGGACAAACCCTCAGGGGGGATGCTTTTCCAAGGACCTCATGAGAATGGTTTATATCCTTTCAAGTTCAACCACTCCCCTTCTTTACCCTCTGGAAAACACACTGCATTTATTGGTGAAAGAACATCAACAACTATATGGCATCAAAGGCTGGGCCATCCATCTACTCCTATTCTCCAAAGAGTCATCCATCAACATCATCAGCCTGTTGAAGGAAAATTTTCTAATGTGTCTTTCTGCTCTCACTGCCAACTAGGGAAGAGTAAGAAACTTCATTTCTCTATTTCAATTACTAGTACTACTCAGCCTTTACAACTTTTACATTGTGATTTGTGGGGGCCTTCTCCTGTAACATTACTTTATGGTTTTAAGTACTATGTCAACTTTGTAGATGACTTCACTAAGTATTGTTGGATTTTTCCACTTTGTAATAAATCTGATTTCTCCAAAGTCTTCATTTCTTTCAAATCTAATATTGAGAACAAATTAGATTTAAAAATAAAAACTATTAGAACTGATGGTGGGGGTGAACTCATTAGTCACACTTTTGAAAATTATCTTACTCTCTTTAGCATTTCACATCAGTTTTCATGTGTCCACACTCCTGAACTTAATGGAATCGCTGAAAGAAAACACATACTCATAGTTGAGATGAGTAGAACTTTGTTTGCTCAAACTAGTCTTCCAACCCACTATTGGACTGATGTTTTACAAACATCAATTTTTCTTATCAACAGACTCCCCTCAAAACAACTTAATTTCATATCACCTTGGGAGAAACTCTTTCATGAATCTCCAAACTATATATTTTTAAAATCATATGGGTGTGCTTGTTATCCTTGGCTCAAACCCTATACTAAGAATAAACTCCAAAGCATAAGAAAAATGTGTGTTCTTATTGGTTACAGTCTCAATCATAGAGGTTATAGATGTTTAGACCCTCTCACTGGTCAAATCCTAATCTCTAGACATGTGATATTCAATGAAAACTCCTTTCCATTTTCTTCATCCTCTAATACACAGCCAACCAACTCATGCCATACATGTTCTAAACCAGCAGTCAATGTCCCTCTATTTTCTGCACTTCTAACATCCATAACAGCACCTCTCCAATCAAATCAATCTCATCCTCCAACCAGCACTCCTACACCCACTGATTTATCACCACAACAATTATCACCACATACACTATTGCCTCCATCTCCATTACTACCTTCATATTCCCCACCACCAGTTATTCCTTCATTGACATTACCAGCACCACAACAAAATCCTCAAAACCTTCATATGCTCACAAGATTCAAAAATGGTATCTTTAAACCAAAATCATATTTTGCCACCAAACATCCTATCTCTGTAGACCTCAGCACTTGTTCCCCCACTGTACCTAGCTACTTGCTTTACCCAAGCAGTGAAAGATGCTTCCTGGAGAAATGCTATGACCGTAGAGTTCAATGCTCTTCTACACACAGGAACATGGACTCTAGTCCCTCCTAGTTCCAAACAAAATCCAGTTGGGTGCAAATGGGTTTTCAAAATCAAGCATAAATCAGATGGTACAATAGAGAGATACAAAGCAAGTCTAGTAGCCAAAGGCTATCATCAGCAAGAAGGCATAAATTATACATAAACTTTCAGTCCAGTGGCTAAACCAGCTACCATCAGATTGGTTATTGCTCTAGCTGTCCAATATGATTGGCCCATTAGAAAATTTTGATTATATTTTTGTCATTATAGTAATTTCTTTCATTTATATTAGGATTTATATGATCATACATTAGTGGCAGCTTTTTAGTAGTTAACAACTATAGTATGGAATCTCTCCTTAGGAGTTTGGTATTTTAGGACTTGTGTTGTTTAAATCCTAGAGGATCAGGGTGAGTGAAAGAGGTTGTTGAATCGTGACCTACTTGTGGAAGACCTAAACCCTAGCCTCCACCTTATAAAAAAAGAAGAAGAAGAAGAAGAGATATAACCCAAATATACCACCTCAAATAATCTAGAGAGAGAGAGACAGAGAACCACCATACTCTATCACCACATTAAGTATTAGATTGGGAAGATCAGAGAGAAGAGGTCAAAATCAAAGTGGATCGGCAGGAGAAACAACTGCACTAGGAGAATAAAGGCTTTCGTTTTTGCCTTCGTTCGAGAGTTGATCGAGCGGTTTCATGCCCTAAACTTGGTTGGTTTGTTGTTGCAATTTTCCACGTACATCAATATAAGGCAAGTACAACTACCCTCTCTTCTCTTTCATGACCTGTTACGAGTATTATATATATGAACATGCCCTTGGTAATTATACTAGAGTTTAGCCTTGATCATCATCTGTTTGTAGTGCTAAGGTAGGAGATATTATCATGATGCGCTAGGATGTTGCTTAAGTATATCTAAACAAAAGAAAATGTCTTGGTGGACTTAGCTTGAGTCTTGATATGTAGAGACAACCCATTAATGAAACATATGGAATTGATGGAAAAGATATATACTACCCAAATAGTTCTGAGTAAGTAGTCAACTTGAAATACATTGTTGACCTAATCTATTAGGTGAAGATATTAGTATAACATGTTAAATGTAGAGCCTAATATGGGTGACATTGATCTCTTGTTAATTATGAGAGGTCAGTTTATGCAAAAAGGTGGATCACGTATGTGATTTTTTTACAGATAAAACAACTTGAGATGTGATGTGAAATCCTTATTGTGATTCACCTTAATGTGATTAAATTGGAGGTCGTACTATAATTTATATTGTGAATCGTTGGTTAACATATAGCCAAAGAGCTAGTGTCGAGTAGAGCGACTCGTTTACTCGCCCTCTATTCAAGTTAATCGTACACTAGAGTCATTGTTTGTGTATATTGTGATCAAGAAAATAAACCATAAGGTCTAAATAAAGAGAAGTGGTAATTGATATTACCCACGTGAGCGAAGACTAGAAGTGATTGTACATAATAGGGGTTTCTTATCGGTCAGGTCTAGTGGTAAACTATCGACATTTCCATGGGTTTAAATCCCTGAAAGAGCATTGGTCAAGTCAGAAGAATTGGCAGATTCTATGGCATTTTCATGGGTACTAATCCCTAAAAGACATTGGTCAAGTCGAAGAATTCTACCTTAGGCATCTCCGTGGGCATTAAACCCTAAAAGAGATATCCAAAGAGTTGTTGGATTATTGTTTCATACAGAGGACGAAAGGGCGCAACTACAAAGAAACTCTATGTGTACACAATGCTCCTAGAATAATTCTTTAAAATATAGTTGGCATCAACATCTCACACACTTACATCATATCATCTTGCATATTGAACTCATATAGCTCTTAATGCCTTATAGTAGTAATTATTAGATATATGTTCCTTATTGATTGGTGGCTAGAATATTATAGAGTTAGTCTCATATTTTACTTGTAACGTATTGCAAACATTTAGAATGTTACTGTACTTGTTTGGCTGTGGCTTGCTGACGCCTTGCGCGATAATATTTCAGGACCAGGTCATTAGCAGGCGTTCAGGATCACGAATAGTATCTAGGAGCATACTGTGGAGACATCCCCCTAGTTGTTTCGTTTATTTTCATTGATGTGAGATTCTATTTTATTTCTTTAGTTGTAGCCTATTTCATGGCAAACTTGTAAGAGTTGTTGGGCTGATGTTTATTTTTAATTGATATTTCCATTCCGTATATCTATGTGGATGTAGTATTATTAAATGTCTTTTATTTACTACATCGTTGGGGTTCATCACTTTGGGGATGCCCGACCTGTTCATGGCCTCGAGAGGCATATTCTGATAAGTCTTAGAATATGAATTATGGGGCGTGACATTATTGCTCTAGCTGTCCAATATGATTGGCCCATTAGACAATTGGATGTGACAAATGCATTTCTACATGGAACTCTCAAAGAAGAAGTCTATATGGTACAATCCCCTGGATTTGTTGATTCAATTCATTCTAGCTATGTATACAAATTACAAAAATCCATTTATGGTTTGAAACAAGCTCCTAGAGCTTGGCATGAGTCTCTAGTGCAAGGGCTTCAAGAATGTGGCTTCCATACTTCCAAAGCAGACACCTCCTTATCTGTTCAGTAAACCTCATCATCCTTAACATTCATCCTCATATATGTGAATGATATTCTAATCACTAGTAGTTTTCCTCAACTATGTCAATCACTGATTTAACAATTAAGTTCAAAATTTGCAATGAAAGATTTGGGACCACTTCACTACTTCCTTGGGTTAGAAGCCACAGGAACATCAAAAAGAATCTTTCTTCACCAGTCAAAATATGCTATAGATCTTCTTCAAAAGTCACACATGGATGGTGCAAAATCATGTTCTTCTCCCTGTTCCACTGCAACAAATCTATAGCCATCTGATGGAAACATGTTACAAGACATTTCTACTTATAGATCTTTAGTTGGTGCATTGCAGTATCTCACATGGACCAGGCCAGACCTTGCATTTGCTGTCAATCAAGTCTGCCAGTTTATGCATTGCCCCACTACGGTACATCTATCAGCAGTAAAAAGGATACTTAGATATGTTAAAGGAACTATTGATCATGGTATATTTTTTTCCGAAGGCAGTGGACTTCTTACAGCATTCTCAGATACAGATTGGTTTGGTGATCCATATGATAGAAGATTAACCAGTGGTTATTGTGTGATGTTTGGTAATTCTCCAATCTCCTGGAGTGCCAAGAAACAAGCAACAATGGCTAGATCTTTCACTGAAAGTGAATATAGATCTTTAGCCTTAACTGCAGTTGAATTGTCATGGATATCCATTCTTCTTACAGACCTTCACATCTACATACATCAAGCCCCTCTCATTTGGTGTGATAATATTAGTGTTATTTCATTAGCATCTAATCCAGTTTTTCATGCTAGAACCTAGCATATAGAGATAGATTATCACTACATCAGAGAATTAGTTACTCAAAAATCAGTTCAAGTTCATTATTTGTGTACAAGAGATCAGATGGCAGACATCTTTACAAAAGGTCTTTCATCTCAAAGATTCACATATTTTAAAGGCAAGCTTTCAGTTCAGCCTCCTCCCTTCAGCTTGAGGGGGTATGTTAAGGTTAATAGCTGAGTCAGCCTATCTGTTATAACAACTGTCTATCTACCTATCTGTTGTAACAACTATTTATCTAACTGTAATTTGTTATAGATCAGTTACAACTAATTATGTATTAGTCTATAAATAAGACTTATAATTATTCTTTTAAATCAATGAAGAATATATTTCTCTTATGTTCTCCTTTAAACTGGACCTCTTCTTAGTCTTCTATAAAGCTTGGATGGCAAAAGAAGTTTCTAATCGCGCAAATTAAACTGGACCTCTTCTATCATACAAAGGCCACGCAATCCATCCTTTTTAATCATCAATCTGTTTTGCATTCTCTAAGAACCAACTTACAAGCATCTGATGCTGACTGTAACAAAACAAATCAAAGGATAAGAAAATAACATTTCTAGAATTATGTTAGAAACTTTATCAAAAGCATTCGATCTCTTTTCTTATTTTTCTTCTACCTTTATCAAAAGCATCTCTTCTTATTGGAAGAGCTTTAAAGAAACTTCATCAAAAGCATTGACGTACGGACAATTTCCTTTTTGTGTGGAAAGGGCCGAATCAATAATTCCTCCATCTTGTATCTTGTTCATTCCCAACAAAATATTTTCTTTGTACATCGGTAAAAAAAAAAAAAAAAATTCACAATCAAGCCACATCTATTTCCGACAACAATTTTCTAGGTATTCCCTCCTAATTCCGGTACTTACGAATTAGGGGGGGGGACTAATTTGTCAAGGTGGAATGTCAAAATCAGACTTTGGAGAAGTTGAATACAATGTGAAAGAGAGGAAGGAGTGGTGGAGAGGAGCTGAATGGGATTAGTCATTGATTTAAGGTTGTACATGCATTACACTTCTCTAAATATTAGATTTTCAAGGAAGAAATTAAATCTTTCACATGAAAGCTTTGGTTCCCAAGAAGTGGAATTTAATCGCTTCCTCTCTTACAATCCCACATATACACTTTGTCAGCAGCATCCTAAGAGCATCTCCTAAAGTGCCTCAGTACCTTGGGATTCAAAGTGTCACATAGGATTTGTCCTCCAATAGTGTCTCACTAACTTGGATTTTTCTCTTCATTTTAACTTCGTGATTGGGCACTCAAGTGTTGAGCGCATGTTTGTTTTATAATCGGCCACCTAAGGTTTAGGCGCACAATTATTATTTTTAACAAAAATTCAAATCGGGCGCCTAAGACTTGGGCGCCCAATTTTATTTATTTTTTAAAAAATTCTAATCGGGTGCCTAAGTCAATTTAGACTTATAAAAATAAAATTATATATATATATATATATAAAACATGCGCGACCAAGTGTTGGGCGCCTGTTTAAAAATCCAAGTTAGGTATTGTTGGAAGAAATAGTGCCTCACTGTTTTTCAACCAAGTCGGTGAGGCACTTTAGGAGATGCTCTAATAGTAGATATTGCAGAATAAACTTAATTTCTTGGTTTAGTCATTTCATGCTGTACATGCACTACAAGTGTCACTTATATATTAGTTTTCCAAGAGTAGAAACTTGTTAATAAGCTTTGGCCAATTGGCCTTCCCTAGAGATGATGATAATATATTCCCCTCGTCCCTCTTCAAATTGTTGAGTGAGGTGCACAAGCTCTACTAAGTATTCAAGTGTGAAAATTATAAGGGAACTCTAGCTTGCAGGAATATTCCATCAAAGAAGCAGTTTGAGTTAAAAAAACTCACAATTTTTTTTTTGAGACAACCATTGCTTCAGCAATGTAATTTCAAGATGATGTATAAACACAACTAGACTTGAATATGTGCCGGATAATACTAGGGAACCCATACATACCCCAAATGGAAATACAACTATCAATCGGGCCGATTAGGAATAATACAAGGTGCAATATCAATTAGGAATACAGAACATGAAGGCCGAAAAGGGGTACATGAATGTTTCCATTCACCAATATAGGCTAATCAATTATTCCCATATTTGCATACCTATGTCTATGGTTAATTTTCTTCCTTTTTCTTGAGGCCGAATTTGTAAGTCTTGCTCGGTTGGCAGTCGAAGTTCTTGTCACCCCCATATCCAAATTTTGTACTATAACCTGGATAATCGTTCAACCTAAACTTTACCTCTTTTATCAGAGAAAGGCCATAATTTGATGCCAATGTTTCCAAGTCCCAAGCAAGAAAGAAACCACATGATTTGTGAGAAATGTGTATTTCTCCATCCTCTTTAACCATTTTCTTGGCATTCTCCAAGAACATTCTAACCAACTTTTGGTTTCGACTGCGAGAACATATCAGAAGATTAGGAAAAATGCACAAAGTCTAATTGTTCTCCTAAACTTAGGCTTAATACATACATTGCATTCATATTTTAAGTAGACTAGTAATGTTATCGAGTCTCCAAACCTAATGAAGGTTTATCTTACAGAGTGAAATAAATTGTTACCAGGAAATCACACTGAACTTCAATTACAACAATAAGATTAATTATGAATATTTACGTCTCACCTGATTTGAGCTTCCCTAGTTCTATTTTTGAAGGAGAAGCCTGCATGAGGAAAATTGTAGATAATGCGATCAAAGGTCCGACCCTTGAGCAAGCAATTCTTTGCCATCTTAGTGGCATCGACATTGTTTAGAACGATACCCCCTCTATTCCTTATTTCAAGGATATTAGATGAGGCATTTTTGTAGTTCTTCTCCAAAAAAACTGAAACATAAACATATATCTAAGCATCATATCCAATCTTTCACACTTTTTTGGCCATTGGACGACTATTCTAAGACTCTTAATGCAAAGTCTAGAAGAAACAACTGGAGCAACAATAAAAGGAAGTCTTGTGTATCCAAACAAAACTTAAAATGGAGATATATGCAAGCATGATTACCTAAGGAGTCAAGAGATGTTGCAACCATGTTGTTTGCTGAGCCAAAAGCCTTGGCCAAGCATGCTGAGAAGGAGAAGTCACCTTCACCAACCAACAGTATCTTGTGAGAACAGTAGTAATGTTTTATCCCTAAATTTCCTTTTTTGAGCTTTGTTCCTTCTTTTGAACCACTAATTATTCACTCTTTGACAACCCTTTTTTCTTCGACAACCCCTATCTCTTTGAGAACCTCTTTCTTATTCGAGCTATCGGCCCTGGTACTTGATTTACTGTACTCACCCGACTCAATATCGGGTGGACTAACCGAGTCGTATGAAGGATGAATAGGATCAGATATCCAACGCCATATCTGAAATCCCACTGCAAATACAACTGAAGCTATTAGAGGAACTTTGATCAACCAAATCATCTCTTCCTTTTTCTTCTTCAACCAATCTTTTCCAACAAAATGTCGGCTATATTATCAGAAGAAGATATACAGTAAAGCCTAACTATTAGATATCCACTGTTTTAATATAAACAGATTGTTTATATAAAAGTTGGTTCATAATATATTTTGTTAAATGCAAAGTTACATAATTGAGAGGATTATTCAAGGAAAAGAGACAAAAGAGAGGGGAGACTTTAAGGGGAAGACATTAGTGGGTATATAAAAGTGAAATGCTTTTCGGGACCCCTGGGCCAGGGTCATAAGCCCAGGGTAAGGTTGGATTTGAATATGTATTTGATCGGTCCGATTTTTTAACAAATGATTAGAATCGAAAAATTATTGATCATCTATGACCTGATCTGTTAACAATTCGATCATTTACCTAATAGATCGGGTTAGGATTCACCGTGACCTGATCCTTCCCGATCCGTTAACAATAGTATATACTAGGATTCAAGGCATCCCCACAAATGCAAGATGTCCAAAACTGTCCAAGCTATGGATCGCAGAAAAGCTGAGAAAATACAACCCTAAGTATGAGTAGGTTGATTGTTTCTCTAGCAGAAAGTGGAAGGAATGGTTATTGAAATAGAATTAAAAGGTGCAAAGGGTACGAGAGGGGCTGTAGTATGTACCGAGGGATATTTGGAGTGGTTTATCACTATCTCGTGGACGGAGATATGTCTCATTACTGTTGACTTAGTTGTAAATAATGGGGGGTTATCTGGAATTCATCCACGGAAGTGAGCTCGTGTCAATGTTGAGGGTGACATACCCGTGGAGCAATGTGAAGTTGTTGGTGAACAGCATGATGGACCGGTTAATACACATTGCGCTCAGGCGGATTAACTTACTTGCTTTATAGGGGTGAAGATATTTCTTCTTTAATATTTTGTTCACTTGTATGCCTCATTTGTATAGCTCAATGACCATGCCACTCTGTCTTAACCTGGTCATGATACTATGCAAACACGGGCCAAAACTGGCACGTTGGAAGAGAAAATATCATTCTTAAACCTCAAAGTTCTGAAGCTGGAAGACAAAGAGAAAGTCTCATACCAACCACTCTGTCTTAACCTAGTCATAATACTATGCAGACACGGGCCAAAACTGGCAGATTGGAGAATAAAATATCATTCTTAAACCTCGAAGTTCATAAGCTTAAGGAAGACAAAGAGAAAGAGTCTCATACCAGCTTAAAGTTAGCAGAGGCCCTTAAAGAGAAAATCAGTTATACTCTGATTAGTAATAATTTTATTTTCCATGATACATTTTGTTCACTACCTATAATGTTTTGAAATTGTCAATTATGAGTAATATCGACAATTGCATATAATCGACAATATCTTACTAAGACATCATCTGACAATTGTCGATATAACAATATTTAGTCAACAATTTTGAACTCCTTTTGGTTTCAAATTCACATGTTCAATTTAATTGGCTCCTGCAATAGCTGTTTAATCTCATCTTAACCACAGACAGTTGAATGTAATCTATTGAGAGAAACTATATTGCCAAATGAAAGATAGCATGTAACTTAAGCGTGTTCTTGACAAACAATGTGCAATAGCGTACGAAGATCTACAATGTGCAATAGATGCGAATGTAAGGTCTTAGGTAGATGTCATTATCCCCTCCCCTTCATTGTTTATGTTATTCCAAACCTTGATGGTCAAAATAAAAGCTTTGACTTCATATATTGGAGTGCAAGAATTTGCAATAAAATAATACAAAGTTGGAGGCAGTGCTAAGTCAAAGATCTGAAGTTGAAGACAATAATGAGAGCTTAGAGCACCCACAGCAGCTAGGTGCACCCTGACGTGGCAGGGTGATTTCCAAATCCACCCTCTTTTCCACCCAATTCCTCTCCCAGCAGCTAGGTGAATACGTAACGTGGCTCTCTCAAAATGCATCCAAGGGTGGATTTTCCATCCTAAGAGTGGATTGAGGGTGAATTCAAGCCGCGCGGTTTTGAAGTGCCCGTAGCCATAGCGCGCGGTTTAGAAGTGCGCGCACACACTACTCCCCTAAGATGACAACACATGTTCTCCCATCCAATGGTTCCTATTAAGCGCAGTTCTGAAGTGCGCGTAACTTCAACGTCTAGAATTAAACCACGTGGACGGTTGAGATTTAAATTTTTTCAAACAGCTAGTTTTTGCCGCGCGGTTCAGAAGTGCGCGGCATAAGCCTGCATAAAAAAATCTTTGGTTCCCCATTATTTTACCTGATTTTTTCCCTGATCAAACTTCGTCAGCAAGATGCTCAACGGCTATAAACGACTACTTTATTTCTCTATTTATAACCCCCATTCATCTCCTACTCTCTTCGATAATCAACTCATTCATCTTATATCTCAAAACTCAACCTTCTTCATTTCTTATCAATTACACCGAATCATGTCTGACAAAATCATTGCTGACCTGCTCAGGCCTGAGACATCACTCCCATCTTCGGAGTCATCGTCTTCATCATCGTCCAGTGATGAAGAACTATTACGACGTCAAGTTGAGTTGTTGCACGAGTATAGCAAGATTATGATTGAGATGGGAGAAGAAGAAGAAAAAGAGTAAGAGGCGACATCATCACGGAGGCGGGGAGGTAGTAAAAGGGGACGGATTGACAAACGGAAAAGTTTTGAGCATAAATTAGGAGAGGATAGCCTTAACCGGGATTACTTCGGTAACAACCCAAGATTCAAAGGTATCCCATTTCGTCGTTGATGCCGTATGAGCAAAGGTGTGTATCAACGTATTTATAATCAAATACTTTCTTCGAACCCCTATTTTATTCAAAGAGAAAATGCCGCCAAGACTATGGGCTTATCCTTGCACCAAAAGATAATATGCGCACTTCGCATGTTATGTTACGGTACGAGCGCAGACGCCCAAAAAGAATACCTTCGAATTAGGTAGTCTACGACTATTTTGTGCTTGAAAGAATTTTGTAAAACTATTATAGCACAATTCAAAGCTCAATACCTTAGATCTCCCAATGAAGACAATACATTACACTTGTTATAAGTGAATGGATCGCGAGGCTTCCCAGGGATGTTAGGTAGTTTAGATTATATGCATTGGAAATAGAAGAATTGTCTTACCGGGTGGGTAGGACAATATACCGGGTATAAGAAAATCCCGACGGTGATTTTAAAAACGGTTGCATCCCAAGATCTTTGTATATGGCACACATTCTTTGGGGTGCCCGGTTCTAACAACGATGTAAACGTCTTGCATCAAGGGTGGTTTTTTAACAACTTATCTAATAGAGTTGCGCCGCCATGCAATTATAATATTGGCACGGAACCACACACTATGGGGAATTACTTAGCGGATGGAGTTTATCCAAGATGGCAAACACTTATTCAAACCATAAGAAATCCGTCCAACGATGCCGAAAGACATTATTCGAAGATGCAAGAATCATGCCGGAAAGACGTAGAGCGTGCTTTTGGGGTATTACAAGCTAGGTCTCAAATATTGGCAAACGGTGCGAGATTTTGGAAACTTAGTGATCTAGGAAATGTTATGTACGCATGTATAATCTTGCATAAAAGGATCGTGGAAGATGAACGTCATAATTACATCCGGCAAATGGACATTGATACCAAGTTTAGAAAAACCGTAGATAATTGGAAGGAGGACTTAAATCCAAGATACGCGATAAACACTATGGCAGAGTACATCAAGAAGGTTCGTGAAATTAGAAATGAAGGAGCTCATTTCCAATTACGAGATGAACTTGTCGCGCATTTGTGGGATCGAAAAGGGGCAGAGTAATTCTAGTCTTCATCATTCTTTGTTTATTTTCTAAAGTAATGTATTTTCTTTTCAAGTTTAATGTTGAAGTTGTAATATTTTTTGTTTCCAAGTCTTCATCTTTGTAACACTTTAATGAAACATAGTTTCTTGCTTCAGCTTTTTGATTTTGTATCAGTTTTTATGGATTACGAACCAATAATAACAATTTTATTGAAATAATAAAATTATATAGATCTTAATAACTACTATTAATGTTAAGGATTACATGAATCTTCATCACTAGAAACGTCGTCATCACTTGGACACTGCTCCATCAACTTCTTCAAATATTCTTTAATCTGCTTCTTCATCCAACGCCTTTGTGTCGGTAGTAGGTTACTTGGGTCCGTTGTCATCACCTTTAACATATGCGAGTCGTCGAAGTTTTTTTTTCGAGTTAGCTCCGCTTCACGCCTCCTTTAAAACTCAGCCTTTTTCATCAACTTTCGTTCCGCTCGACGTCTAGATTTAGCTTCATTTTCCTCTTTCTTCTGCTCGTCTCTCAGATTCCATGACTTCATCATGATGGACGTTGTCTCAAGCATCCTCTTCCCCCAAAAACCTATACTTGATTTTGCCGCTTCTTTTGCCTTGTATTTTTTTTAACCGTCTGGTCGTACATCCCCACAAGAATATAGTGGTGCATCCACGTCGATAGAACCATCCGGAATTGCGATATTTGGAGTGCTGGATGTAAGTGCTTCAGAATCGGTATTGGTGGAGTTACCCGGGCTATCGTTAAAATTAGACTTCCTAGCAACATTGCGGGCGAGATGGCCGATGTGATGAATTTGTGACCATTTTGGGCAAGTTTCCAAAACATTGTACCCTTCCCCAAGTTTAAATGGTTTGCCTTGTAGTTGAAAAAATGTATTGTTTTTCATACGTTCTTAGAAATCAAGTTAGAAAATCTTTTAGAGTATGATTTACCTTTGAACATTAATAAAATGAGAAAAATAAATTAAATACTTACGAAGTCATCCGTTCCAATACCGGTATGATGTCGGCTCTCAAGGTCTTGAATGATACGTCTAAAAATTAAACATTCTTTATTGAGCCGTCCCTTATACCCACAATTGACACCGTCGTACGATCGCCACATCAATTGGTCAACATAGAAGGAGTTGAATTGATCGCGCACCTTGAACCAAAATGTAGCGGCTTTTTGGTTGTTCGTGGTAACAAGGTTTTGAGACACTTGGGACCAAGCGCATGCAAGATTCATGAAGTCATCAGATGACCAATTCTTGGAGTTGGAGTATTGATCTTTGTCGTCATGACTATCCTCCGAAGCCTCAAGTACATCCTCAACTATAATAGGTGTCGATGTCGTCTTTTTTTTAGATTTTGCCTTCCCACGCGTATTACTTCTCGTGAGAACCAGATTGAGTTCCTCAGCCTGAGCTACATCCTCAACTATAATAGGTATTGATGCCGTTTTTCTTGTAGACTTTGCCTTCCCATGAGTCCACGTATTACTTCTCGTGAGAATCGGATTGAGTTCCTTGGAGATGACCGGAGATGCAACCGGCGATATATTAAGATTTAAATAATTTAAAGCCCATGTACCTTGCATCAGCGTGGTACTCGAACTTCCACCGGCGAAACAAGTTTGAAATGAATAATATGGATTTCCCAGTTGAGGGTACGTGCCCGTATACCCATCAAATTGAGGGTAATATCCTTGGTTTGGGTAATAAGGGTAATATCCATGGGTTTGAGATTGAAATTGATTGTCGGGTGGCGGAAATAGTTGGCGAACATGACGATTCTGACCTTGGGAAGTGTTAGGCATTTGCGACGGATCAAATGTGCCGAATTGATGAGGAAAGACGTTTCCTTGTTGGTTCGTATTGGAGGATTGAGAGTGGTTTTGAAAATTAGATTGGGAGCTTTATGAAGACATAGTGGTTTTGTTTGTAAGGTAAGGAGGGAGGATAGTGTAGAAGATTATAAGGGAGGAGAGTGTAGAAGATGAATGATATTTATAGATGAAAAAAATTAACCGTTAATATAGCCGTTAACAAGTGTCCAAAAAAATATAGTTGTTGAGTAACTTGTACAACAAGTTTCCAAAACAAAAATATAGTTGTTAATAGGTCCGTTGAGTAACTTGTACAACAAGTTTCCAAAAAAAAAATATAGCCGTTGAGTAACTTGTACAACAAGTTTCCAAAAATATAATTTTCAAAATAAAAATTATATTAATACTCCGAATAAAACATAGTTTAAACAATATTAATACACAACATAGTTTAAACAAAACATAAATAAAAGTTCTAAATAAAACATAGCCTAACTGGGACGACCTCTCTTCGTTTGGCGGGCGCGCCTGCCACGTGCGAGACTCTCGTCATAGGTATATTGCACAACCGGCTTTGTCTGGTAAGAAATTGACATCTCAGCTAGTCTATCGGACGTCTCTCGGATGACCTCCTGTGTCCGGCTCAGCTCCCTCCTCAACTCAGTATTGTTGTCAGTTAATTGCCTCGAGTTTTTATATGTCGCATACCGTAATCCTTGGTTTTGATGCCACAACTCATCCATACTATACGTAGGTGGACACGGGTATGGTACCTGCATCACCGGGATCGGTATCTGTCTTCGTTGATCGTTCGGTCCCGCCACATCCATGAACCATCCCATATCACGTGGATCGCCGGTTGCCTGAGCACCATAGTCTTGCACCTGTGAAGACGTAGCTAAACTCGACGTAGGTAGCAAGATTACATCGGGCCTCACTAGATCACGCCCGACCCACCAAATATTTCCCGTCCTCTTTACTAAAGTGCAACCGATCTTGGGATTTGGATGAACGAGATGCCAATATGTCATGTAATCTACGTCGGGAACAAGATAATCGCGACCATCATAGAAGTCCACATCCTTCAGACGCTGATATAACTCTCGATCGTACCTTGGGAATTCCATAATCTCCTGAGGGGGGTCATAGGGCACACTATCAAGCCCGGTAATCTAACGCATACACCGGTCTCCTAAATACCAAAGCATATCATGGCCGTATGGGACTGACACCAATGGAACCCTCTGGGTGCTTAGCGTTGAAGCAACTCTTACCTCTGGACGTCTCAATTTCGTAGACCTGTGTCATGGTTGCCAATCTATGTTGGTTCTGTCCTTCCATTCTATCATATCTCTGATCACACTAAAAGAGTGATGGATTTCAGACCCCGTACTCACTCTTTCATCTCTCCACCCAGAAATACGAGGATAAATATGGTTAAAGTTTTGTACCTTATGAGATACATTCCAACCCGCGACAGTACTCGAAGAACCAGTACTCCAACACCGCATAGATTCCGGTAATCGATTTATTCACCTTCCCGGGCCTCAGAACTGAGACTTCATCAAGCCCCCGATACAAAGCCGCCATAATGGGCGTACCCCAGTCAAAACCTGACGCACCAAGAATATCGTAGTCTGTCAAGGCTGCCAGATAACCCGCCCAAAGGGATGTGGCACCATTTGAGAAAAGATTACCCATCATATAGGCAATAAATGCCCGTGCATACACGATATCCATTTCTGAGTCGTAATTGTGGAGACGTGGATTCAAAGGCTCCTGCAACTTTTTTAAATAGGAGAGAGTGATGTTACCGTACCTCATGCCAGAGCTTGTGATTCCCGGGAACATCTTTTCTGCTTCCTCTAACTTGGAGTACCTCTCGTTGTACGGGAGTTTGCGACCCCTCCCAAAAGATATGCCCGTTAGCATGACGAAGTCTAACGGTGTGAAACCCAGTTCCCCACAAAGGAAGTGAAAGGTATGGGTGGAAGGCCACCACAGCTCCACGAGAGCATGAATGAGACGGTTATCCGAGTTTCCCGCATTAATCGAGCAAAAGTCCGCAAAACCCATATCGTCGACCAACTTCTTCAACGTCGGGTACACGGCAATCCATCGGTACCACTTCAGTACCTTATCCAATGATCCCCTACACTATAATTCATCTCGGTTCTGACAAAAAAATCACATTAACACGTTAGAAGTTCATTCGGGCATTTCATCGAACACATTGCAATATACGTTAATAACACATGAAATTTACATAAAACTTACCAGTATTTCCTCTGATCTAACAGAAATATGGACCCAGCCGTCCGGGAGGATATCTACTCGGTTCAACTCATCGTACGATGGGGTGGGATCGTTGTCCGACGTCAATTGTAGCGGCCAATTATTTGTGATGTCGGCGTTCCCCCTTCGTTTTACTTCCGCGTTAGAGTTACGTGTAGTTTTGGATGCATTTTTCCTCGGTCGCGAACTAGAAGAACCCGACTTTTTGAAGTGATTAACAACAGAAATGGGTTGGGTTGGGAAACTTGTGGAGTAAGGTTGGGTATGCCAAGCTTAATGCCTAATGCCTAGGATATGCACTTGTAATGCCTAGGATATGCATGCACTTGTGGAAAGTTGTTCAAATACACTTGAAAGGAAATGCCAAAAATTAAGCCTAAAAGATTCAGGGAGAAGCCACGCAGTTCTGAACTGCGCAGCATAAAAAAAATTCTAATGCCTGACGTGTCTGATTCTTATTGGCCAAGCTTACCGCGCGGTTTAGAACTACGCTGGGACTTTGATGGCTAAGATTGAAACACGTGGACTCATCTGAGACATCCATTTATGCGCGCGGTTCAAAAGTGCGCTGGGATGAATTCATCCTTGGGGTGGATTGCAAACTGCTGTGGGGTGGATTGGATTCACCTTGAAATTCATCCAATCTACCCTCTTAACCGCTATAGATGCTCTTAAAAAATTAAGTCGTGTAGACTATTCAATACACGCCCCTCTTTATAAATAAAAAAAATTGTTATGTTTGGATTGACTTGGTGTTGTGTTTACTATTTTTTAAACACTAACATAGACCTAAATATGGCTGATTCTCAAGAAGATAACACTTATGAGTCCCCTATTACCCTAGTTGCTGGGAAGCCAAATCCTGCCTAAAGGATGACCCATGAGCAGAAACCAGACTAGGTAGCTATATTTAAGGCCTTCCAAAAAAAGCTATAATTAAAACCTAGCCAAAGGCTCCAAACAGGCGAAATCCGAAGCCACCAGTGACGTTCCAAACTTCAAAACTGCAATGTCCCCCCAAAAGAGAGCAATACACATTGTTGAGCCAATATTTGAGCACAAATAGAAAAAAGAAAGCCGAATGCAATGTATAACACAAAAGAGCAACTATAAAACATAGGGACATATAGTTAACATACATACAAAAGGTTAAGTTCCAGTTCCAGACATCATGTGATCATCTAGTCCAACATTTTAATAGATCCAGCATTTCCATATTTACCTATTCTGTAGTGAGCTCTTCTTGTTACTATAAGCGCCTTTTTTCCGGAGTCCAAATTTATAAGTCTTGCTTGGATGGCAAAAGAAACTCCCATCTCCCCCATACCCGAATTTTGTACGATAACCTGGATAATCACTCAGATTAAACTGCACCTCTTCTATCAGACAAAGACCACTAAGTGATCCTAAAGCTTCTAAGTTCCATTCGAGGAAGAAACCATGAGATTTGTGAGAAATATGTATCTCTCCATCCTTCTTAATCATCTTCTTTGCATTCTCTAAGTACAAACTTACAAGTGTCTGGTGTTGACTGTTACAAAAGAAATCAAAGGATCAGAAAATAACATCTTTAAAAATATGCATTAGGCATATATTAAGGAAATTACAAGCTAAAGTCGATTTTGAAGTTAAACTATGATTATCTCACCTGATTTGAACCTCTCTGGATTTATCGCGGAAGGAGAAGCCTGCATGAGGGAAATTGTAGATAACTCGATCGAATAACACATCCTTGAGTAAGTTATTATTTGCCATTTTAGTAGCATCAACATTATGTAGCACGATACCTCCTCTATTTGTTAACTCGTAGATATTAGACATGGCATTCTTGTAGTTCCTCCCCAGGAATCCTGAAATACAATTAGCAATTTTAATTCTAATAAACCGTAGGTTTATTGGAATTATTAAGATAATAGTAAATAGTGATCATGAGGACTTTTAAGTTATTATGTACCCATAGGTCTATAAACCATATATTCTTTCATGTTTCTATGAAGAGCAATATATAGCCATGCTTTCTAGGTTGTAATTTGACCATTTATCATAAATAATAGAAAGAATAACCATGGACAAATACTCCAAAATAAATTGAACAAATGTCATTTTTACTTGGAATTAATCACTTGTAACTATAGTGGACAAAGTCATACTTGGTTAATGTGTATGATAATTCAAAGAGGGTAACCTAAAATTCACCTTTATATGAAAGGGGGTTATATTCATGTATCAACATTTACATATTTTTACTTTTTACTTGCTAATTTTTGGTATGAAAAGGAAAAAAATCAACCAAATGAGGAGCTGTATGATGATTACCTAGAGAGTCAAGTGAGGTTGCAACCATGTTATGTGCAGAACCAAAAGCTTTAGCCAAGCATGCAGAGAAGGAGAAATCACCCTCACCAACTAAGAGTATCTTATGAGAACTGCAATAGTGCTTCATCCATATCTCCTTTATGATCTGCTTCTTCCTCAACAGCACCAACTCTCTTTTCCTCAGTTGTGCATGTCCTTCTCCTTCCTCTTCACTTGGAACACTTAATCTAACATCAGAGATTCTAATTACTCTGTGCCCTATACCTCCATTACTGGAGTCAACTCTAGTGCTATCAATATGGTTTGATAAACTAGTAGTAGTAATGTTACTAGATTTGCTGAAACCACTGGAGTTGGGTGTGGAAGAAGGATACCTATGTACATATTGCACAGCTGCATCTTCTTGAGCACACAAGCAACCTCTAATGATGCTAGAGCAAGCTTGACCCATGATCTCAAGCTTGTTTTGCTTCTTTGATCCTCTTCAACAAATCTCCCAAAGTCCAAAGTTAGAGATGTGTTCCACAGTGATGAATGATGATAGCCCTCTGCACAAGAAGTAATGTTTCAGCTTTTAGTCATTTCAGATGCATTTGAATAATAAGTGTCAATACAGTGATATTTTCCAAATTTTAAGTGTGCATCTCGAGCTACACAACCTTTAGTTAGATCAATTGGTAATAAATAGATGGTTTGAACGTCTCCAGCAATGCTTAAGAGAGTAACTCTTAAAGTACTCACTCACTTGCTTTCTAATGTGTCATTGCTTTCTAATGTTTCACGTATGATTTTCGAGTTCTGAGAGCACCTCACTAACTTAGTTTTTCAACAAGGTTGAGTCTTGTTTTCTAAGGTGTCTGTTTGTTTTCTAATCTGGAGCCTAACTAAACTTTGGGCACCCAATTGTTTTTTTTTTTTTTTTTAAATCAAATCAAGCGCCTAACTGTTAAGAGCCTGATGAAAAAATAAATAAATAAGCAAGCATCCAACATTTAGTCGCCTGTTGAAAAAACCAACTAATCTACTGTTGGATGAAATTGGACTCAGTTAGATTTTGGTATTTTTTACCAAATTGAGTGAGATATTTTAGGAGATGTTATAAACATAGTATGATTTTCCACTCTTTCTCCCTCAAGGTGTTCGGATCTTAAACTACCGATAAAGAAGAGCATATCAGTTATATGTTAGAGGATCTTAAACTTTTTTATATGTTAAGATGCGCAAAAATGCTATGTACGCTTCTAGTACAAGCTCAAATGTTCTAGCATTGTTCAACTAAACAAAAATCATATGCACTTCTATTATTAAGTTGAAGACTACTAGAGCAGGCGCCTAATTTGAACCATGAGATATCAATTTATCTATCAATCACTGGCTCGATAAAGACATTGATATTGCAAATTTTTGGAAGGTGTCTTATATTTGGGCAACAGGGCCAATTATTTCCTATACCTCAATTTTCACTCCAAGCTACTGACATCCAGTATTTCACTACTTATTATGGACAACACTATGACCCTAGTGTCTAATTTTCAGGCAATTGGTACAAACTCCTCAGTAGGCTTAGAAAGAATAGTAATACCCTCTTTTAAGCTGCAATCAAGCATTCAAGCTATATAGATTTTGTGAAAATTTTCATATAAGCAAACATAACATGCAGCAAACACAAAAGCGAAACTCAAAAGAAAGCTCATATTTGATCACTGAACTTGTAAGTCATACTCTGGGAACAATCGAAGCTTTGATTTCCTCCAAACCCATATTTGTTGCTGTAACCTGGATAATCCGATATCAAAAATTCAACATGTAGAAGTTCTACAAGGACCATTGATTAGTGCCTCCAACTCTATGTCCCAATGTCCAAAGAACCCATTAGTTTTATGGACTACATGTATTTCACCTCCTTCAGATAGCATTCTTTTAGCGTTCTTGAAAAGGTCAGATACCAGCTTGCGATGTCGCCTTTCCAAGAGAAAATCAAATTTTTAAATCAGTAGAAAAAGTTCCGACTAGAAAAGAATTAGAATGACACTTACAAAATCTGTTCTTCTCGTAATAATTTGTCATTAAAGCCAACATGAGGGAAATTGAAGACAATTCGATCGAACTTCATGCTTCCCAGTATATAGTCATCTGCCTTTGTTGTTGCATCCACCGCATGCTTCACAGTTTCTCCCCGTGATGATATTTCCCTAATGTTTGATTCTGCATTTGGATAGTTCTTATACAAAAATCCTGCAAAGATATTTTAGAATGAGTAAAAATTTAGACCGGAATAAACCAAATCAAGAAGTTGAATATATATGCTGATAAAAAGTGTCGTGATAAATACCTGAAGAATCAAGGGACGTAGCGACCAAGTTGCTAGCAGTAACAAAGGCCTTGGCTAAACAAGCAGAGAAAGAGAAGTCCCCATCGCCAACAGTTAATATTTTTTGAGAAGAAGTGTAGTGCATTATACTTTTCTCTCCTTCCATGAAGAAACTCGATTCTGCTCTCACTTCCTCTGAATTAATCCATCTATGAAGGAAGGCTTATATATACATGAACATAAAACTCTGGGCAGCAGTTCTCAAGGTGATATAACTTTGACTGTATAGTTTCTAGGAGTTTAATTCTTGAAGTTTGATCACTCACATATTTATCATACAACTTTCAAGTTTCTACTAGTAATGGTTTTCTGATTCCATCACCAAACAGTTCTTGTTTAAAACCTAAAGTAACCACTGCTAAGATTTTGTGCACCTGGTATTCGTCAAAAGCTAGCCTTGCAGAAAGTTTACTGCAGTTACCTAATTGCGAAAATATGAACATTTACTATAAGTGAACTTCATGTACTACATCCCTAACCCAAGTCCGGCTTCAACCCGTCTGGCGTCTGGCTCAAGTTTGTACCAGCCAGACCAAGTTTGCCACTCATCAGCCAATCTAATGAACATTAGGTAAAAGTGTAGGATCCACCACTCAAGAAGTTCCATTGCCATATGGCCCATATCCATTAGAACATATAAGCAGCTAGGATCCACCTTCTCCTCCCAAATAGTAACCAACCTTAGTTTTCCAGGGCAGTGAGTAGGTTGGAAACCCTCCCAAATAGTCATAATATGAGTCTTATACAGCTTAGATAATACATCCCTTGATTTTTCTATGATTGTGTATTTGTTCTTAATGATTCAGAATTCTTTATGATTGTGGACAAAAATATAAACTCTTGGAAATCATTATTCTGCACATAGAGGGTCGTTATGTTGGTCTGTGTTCTTGGGTCAGAGACTATTGATAGATGATTTCAATCCCAAAAAGTATTCTCTTTCAAGGGAGAGGATTCGCCTACACTCTCCTTATGGCTACACACCCGCTACACTCTCCTCTCACCACTCATCTCTCCAGCTCAGCTGCCCACTCAGCTCTCTCTCTCTCCCACTCAGCTCTCTATTTGGCAAAAAAAAAAAAAAACTTTGTCTCTCCCATCTCTCACCCATCTCACTCGCTCTCTGAGCCAAATTCAAATTCAAATTCCACTCTCTCTCTCTCTCTCTCCCGCCGTTTTCCTCTACTCAAATTCTCTCTCTCTCACTAATTTCTCTGTCAATCTCTCGCTCATTCCTCTGTCTCTCTCTCACTCCTCATTTGTATTCTACGAAGCTAGCTTCTGTAAAAAATAAAAAAAAATAACTTTACTCGCGCAATGTTGTTACGCCTTTTTTTTTTAATGTTTCTTTGACCAAATTGTCCACGAAATTCTCCCAAATCTCACATGTAAGCACAACATCGAGAAATATACCAGAGAATGTGGTATAAATATATATATATATCAACAAGTGTCGATTTGTAATGTATCGACATATTTGACTTTGTTTTTGGCTTGGAAATAGTCGTTCTCACTTTTATTTGACAAATATATTGTCGAGAAGTTCATGTTTCGACAATTAAAGTACTTTATGTGATAAATTCATATGTACTCGACAAATTAATTATAGAACTTATCTTGTTTCGACAAATTTTTTGTCGACTTTCTCTCATCTCGACAAATAAAATGTCGAATGTCGAATATATTAAACTAGACAAATAATTTGTCGAAATCTACCTACTCGACAAATAATTTGTCGAAATTGTCTTTTTTCGACAATTTAGTAGTCTTTATTGTTGAAAAATACAAAAAGTATTTGGTTTTTCTTTTTGTATGAATGGTGGAACTAAGTGTTTTTAGTCCCACATTGGATTTGAAGGAAACTAAACTCTACTATATGAGTAAACCACTTAACTTGTTGTGATGTGTGTGAGAGTTGGTGGGTCACACGCGCATGTGCGACCCATCTGCGGAAACTAGCCGCCACTAAGAGTGTCTATGCCATTATGTTTTAGGTCAACAGCACATGTTTGTATTTTAAGCTATACCTAGCATATAAATGAGTATATAAAAGAGCAGTTATGATTACTAGTATGGTAGCTTTGTCCTTCTTGCACCTATCAAACCAAGTTGATTAATAAAATCCAACAACATCAGTTGAAGAATATCCTTCAACAACAATCATCACATGCACATGTCATGAGACCGCCATCAATGGTGGAGTCCTCACTGCAATTTTAAACTCTACAAACTTTGGGAAAGGTTTATTTTTTATATTACATTATTTTATTTTTATTTTTATTTTTATTTTTTTATTGATAAACTATATATATCTTAATCAAAAGGCGTTACAAAAGTGATTTTATCTCCCACAATGACAGCTTGGAGCCATCCAGAGGGAGAACCACACCAGGTCATACAAAAATTATTACTCATGAGTCTAGTAGCGATCACATGGGCAACCGAGTTCGCACTACGCGGCGCATGGGTAATACAAATATCGACAAAATAACTGAACATTGTCATACAATCTTGGAATATGGCTTTGGTAGTCCAGAACACATCAGGATAACCATTTCTACAAAGTAAGTTAATCGTTTCGGCATCAGTTTCAATATTCACACGCTGTATACCTCACTTCCTGGCCCAGAGAATGTCTTCCATCACTGCTAATGCTTCGGCCTCTTCAGCAGAAGTAAATCTGCAGGTAGAACCTCGGGCTGCACCAAAAACATTAAGGTTATCCCGAATGACTAAACCAAGACCATTGAATAATTTACCTCTACTAAAAAAAATATCAACATTAATTTTCTCTCATCCAACAAACAGGATACTCCAAAGTACTTTGATAGAAGACCGTTCAAACTGACGTTAAGTACATTAAAAATTATTTTATTGATGGCGGCTGAAATGTATAAAGGATATTGGATTATTTTATGCCATTGATTGCAAATGTGACTATGTAGGAAGATAGTCACGGGGAGTACATGATTTTGCAAAAGAACCCTTGAATGTTATAGGCACAACACGGCTTGGTGGAAAATATTATATATATGTGTGCATGTGGTGGTTGAATGTTATAGGCACACTACCCGAAACCAAGATAAAATATATATATATATATATATATATATATATATATATAGGTCTTTGCTCATCAACTCTAGTAATCCAGTTATTGTTTTGGGATTCTAACAAACATATGGAACAATCAACCAAGTAAAAAATTTATTATTTCCTTTTCGTTTATCTCATATATAGTAGTAGTGAGTTGATCTCTTATAACTATATTTCATATCTATAATAGTCTATAGTTCTTCCAGGTGTGCAGTAGTTACGGGCGGGAACAGAGGGATTGGACTTGAGATATGTCGACAGTTAGCTTCCAATAATATCTTGGTGGTCTTAACTGCTAGAGATGAGAAAAGGGGCAATGAAGCTGTTGATTTTCTCAAAAAATTAGGGTTCTCTAATGTGGTTTTTCATCAACTTGATATTAAGGATCCTACTAGTATTTCTTCATTAGCAAATTTTATCAAAAACCAATTTGGGAAGCTTGACATCTTGGTGAGAAAAAATTACATAATAAACACTACTTTCCAACTAATTATTCATTGTAAATTTGAATTTCCATTGACATGTGTGTTTAACAAAAAAATGTATGCAGGTGAATAACGCAGGGGATTTTGGAGTTATAATAGATCCTGAGAATTTTAGAGCGAAGGGTGGATTTGATTTCGTAAGTCCTAACTTTTCATACTGTTTGTTACGAAAATTGAAATTTAGGTTCTACAATGTCGATTTTCTTTTTAGAACGAAGGGTGGATTTTCTTCTAGACTTGCGTCACAAAATATTTTCGTATTTACAAAGTGGCTCGTTTGCGACACAAAATATCATATTTTATTTATGAAGATTTTGTTACTTGCAATTCACTCAGATCCTTGATTTTGAAAATGCCGAGAAGGCTATGGAAATAATGGAGCAACCATACTACAAAGCGGAAGAATGCTTGAAAATTAACTATTATGGAATGAAAAATGTAACTGAAGCTCTTCTCCCGCTCCTTCAACTCTCCAATTCGGCAAGGATAGTGAACATTTCCTCTGTGTATGGATTGCTCAGGGTAAGAGTTGTCATAATTCTCTAATCTTTTCACTCTGATTATATTAGGGAATTGTTCCCTTCAACTACAGGAAAATGTTTTTATCTTATGTTTCAGTACCTCTACAACGAGAAGGTTAGAGCGCAGCTTACAGATATTGACAGCCTAACAGAAGAGTACCTGGATGACTTATTGCAATGTTTTCTGAAGGATTTCAAGGAGGATATGTTGGAGAGTAATGGTTGGCCTATACCTATATCTGCTTATAAGATGTCACATGTTACGATAAATGCGTACACAAGGATCCTGGCAAGGAAATTCTCAAAATTGCAAATAAATTGTGTTGATCCCGGGTATGTCAAAACAGACCTCACATGTAAAATGGGGGACTTGACCCCTGAAGAAGGTGCTAGAGCTCCTGTTATGGTGGCTTTGTTACCAGATGATAGCCCTACTGGCTCCTACTTTGATCGGATGGAGATCTCTTCTTTCTACTAGAGCTTGGTGTTTGTTGCTTTAATACGAAGATCAAATAAAAAAAAAATGTGTTATTTTCTGGAGTAATCTAAATAAATGAGATGTGTTATAGTTCTCATGGCCGACTCATTGTGGGGTTTGGGCGCCATTAGCTATCCGATAAACCTATGTACTTGCCTCCTTTATTTATATAAGAGGGTATGGGTTTTTTTTGTTGTAGTCAGTTTGTTTACTATTAAGTTATCTAAGTCTATTTTACGTAGCTCATCATATTATAATAATGCCAATCCCGCATCAGTTCATGATGAGAGTTCAACTAAAGTCACATCAATCCCGAAATATTATTCTGGCATACGAGTTGTAATGTCCATCTTTTTGTGAAATCTCCATAAATAATTTCCCCCGTGAGGACAATTATGTATGGGGTCATTGAGTTTTTCTCAGGTCACCCATTAAATATCACGCCTTAAAGCTTCAAGCTCATGGGAAAACATTTTAGTTGGTGAAGAGTTCAAAGATTTAAAAAAAAAAATTAGGAGCGAAATTAAGTTTCTGGGCATGAGTTTGTATGTCAGTTTAAGAAAGTGAGAATAGCCGTGTTACCGTTACGTGTAAATCGAAAGCTATCCAGGGAAGCTGCACACATGGAAGTTTTTTATTGCCGAATTGTTTTGTAATAAGAAAATGAACATTTTTGTGCGGAAAAATTAAGGTGAGGTAAAGCAGTGAAGAATTGGACAACTGATATCATAGAAGAGAAATCACAATGATCCCTCTTTAATGGACGGTGTATGTTGTTGATGATGATATCAAAAAGGGTTATAGGGATGAGGTAATGTATGCACAATTATAGGTTTGATATTACAATATAGTGAAATAAATTGAGTTTTTTAGACTTATGTCCTGATATTTATATGAATATTTGACTTAAGTCCTGTCATTTAGCAAAAAAGTAATTTTAGTCATTTATTTGCAGTTTTGACCATGGTGATCAACTGCAATTGACCACAGCTGACTCAGTACAAAATTAAACAGCCTATGTTCATAAATATATTAGACTTAACCCCCTCTATTTGTAAACAACCTAAGTTTTAGTCTTTTCTCTCTGAAATTAAATTCATGGACTAAAAGTTTTATTTTTTGCCAATTAAGACTGTAACTAATTGAAAAAAATACAGATGATACATGTTGAACTGGCTCGAGGTTCACACAAAGCATGGACTATGCGTTTTCATTTGAAAAATAATGTTGCTATGAGACACTGAAGCATATAATTACGTGTGTGGTTTGTGTATGAAAAATAAAGAAGAAAGGAGTAGGGTATTGTCGCTTTTTGTGGGAGGGCGGTCTACCATGTGAACCCGGTTTCTCTTCCATGACCGAAACTTGTCATTCATGTATACTAAAGTTTCTTTGGTGGTGGCCAAATGACCTTTTTTTTTTAGGGTTTTCTTATATTGAAATCAAGAAATGCATAAAAATCATCATTATACGATTCATGCCAGCCAATGCCACCTTACACGCTCATCAATATTAGAATATCTGGCCTTATTAATTTATGAAATTTTAACCCTTATTATATGGCAAATCTTATCTCTAAATCATCCAGATGCATGATTATCATCATATGAGCTATTATAAAGTAACTAGTGTGGAATGATTGTCTTGTTATCTCCACTACTATCTTTCTAATATATTGGCTCCAAAAGACATGATGCCTTCGAAGAGACACGAACAGAGTATCTTGAAGACGCAGATCAAGGACAACAATCGGAACATTATTTATTGTAGTAGCTCAAATGTCTTTTTGTGTGAAGTAGATAGACATTGGCACAAATAAAATTTTAGAATGGCATAATACAGCAAGGAAGGAGATTTTGTATAGTCGTTGCCAATGAAGTAGATACTTCGAGAAGACAGGTAAGAAAGGCTGGAGAGAGAGAGAGAGAAAGGTTTTGGCTTGTGCATCGTCCGATAGTAACAGATAAGTATCTCGAGGCTGTGATTTATTATTTGATTTTTTTTTTATATTTAAATTCTAAAAGGGCAAACCTGTATTTAATATTTGTTGATTCAATGGTCAACTGTGGTCAAACTGCAAATAAAGGACTATAATTATTTTTTTGCTAAATGGCGGGACTTAAGTCAAATATTCATCAGTCAATTTAACTCGAAATAAATCTTTTATAGTTGCGTTTAAGTTATATTCTCTCAGTTCAAATATTTGCAGTGAAAGATGCTACCAAGATTTCTTACACCCAACTCTACAAGAGCATCTATTTGGATTTCACATATGCTTTGGGTCATACAATACAACCCAGACTTACAAACTGAGCAAAGTAAGGTGATCATATTTCATCTTTTTTCTTACCGTACTTTTTTATGCAACACTTTCTGTTGTTGTTGATCTCTATGCTTTGCACATCATAAATTGCATAAAAGAATAGTTAACATTTCACATGTACATAACAGTGGTCTTTCTATGGGGCTGATTTCAAATTATTTGGATTGATGCTTATAAGGGAGATTAAATAGGGAGATTGGTGTTAAAGACCAATCTTTCACATTTAATATTTTTATTTGATGAAACTGTTTAGAGTTGCACATTTAATGGCAGTTGTTTTCTATCACTGTGTTGTACACGATTGTATTGATGTCTATGTATGTTGTGTATAGGAAACAAAGGCCATTTTTTCACTAAGTAGGTTAATGTTGGTATCATGGAGAAGATGATATAGGGTTGAAGGGCAAGCTATTATCATGAAGCCTCATTCAAAGTTAAAGTGAAAATTGGGAAAGCACAAAGCATCACTATAGCGGTGAAGTTCAACTTTAGGCCAAGAAGAACTGAGAATATAATGAAGTGCAATATAACTATATAAGCAATAATTTGTAAGTTGGATTTATTTTCCCCTAAATTTTCAATTTTTATCTGAGTATTCTCATTTCTACTCTATTTTCGAGTAGCCAACACTTTGGGCAGTAAAAAGCATTGAGATTTGGCGTAAGCTTTGCAAAGTAGAATAAAGAATGTGATCTTTACTTGAAGGAAACATATCGAAATTACTAACTGTAGTCATATGTTTATTTTTCTTACTGTATTTTTGCCTATATGTTCCATATTTTGGATCAGTTTTGCTTTATTGTTTAAAACTTTTTAGTCCTAAAGTTAGTTGCCACATGCGTAAGAACTGAAGTGGTACAATATATCTACACAAATTTCAAGGATTGTTTTTATAGGTTTTGTGCAAATATTCTATTCTCATCATTGAATTTAGAATTGAGCTTGTAACAATATAAATTTAGATACCTTTTGAATTCCTAATTTGTGACGAAATACGAGAAATGGGGGTTAAAACTATGCCTCTAGGAGAGAGTATGTCATTAGATGTACAAGAAAACAAAATGCCCATGTACATCAAATAGAAAGTCACCCCGAAAGCAATAAACGGTTGATGATGACTTGCTCTATGACCTTATTGGGGTTAACAATATAGACAAAATTAAGAAATGATTTATTTGGTGCTGATATGACAACTTGTTGCTCTGCTCTAATTGAGGTTAATGATAGGGATATTACAATGAGTTTGTTCGTGAGTATCTCCAACATAACAGTATACAGTTCCGGTTTACCATACCGGTATTCTAGAATCGCATACTGTTTTGGTACAACAGAAAATTACGTTTTTTCTACTGGGCGCTTAACGGTTCAGCGCCTAGCATTTATTAATTATTACTTTTCTATTAGATAGTTGTATTTAAAAAATTGTTGGGCACTGAACGGTTCAGTGCCTAGGCGGTATGTGCATACTCTTCGCCAAGTTCAGGATTCGCATATTTTGGAGGGGTATGGGGGTGAGTATGCTGAGCCCCATACTCCTATTGGAGGTGGTTTTTGCAAAAGTATGCTAAAAACGTAACACCATACCACTCTACTGGAGATGCTGTATTTTTGGTTTTCCCTATGTTTTAAACAAATTGACATCACCTCAAATGGGATTATACTATTAAAATCTCAATTGACTAGATATAAGATTATGTTTCAGAAGTTCCATGCATGTAAATGGAATTGAAAATATTTCTTCATATATTCTTATTTATGAATCCAAAAGTTAATTTCCTCGGATAAGAATCATTTCATATTCTTCATAAATTCAATTTTGCCCGTGCGCATATCTGAATGAATGACACGTCAGCAATTTGGCATCCCGTTTTGAAGATATGAATGTGGTGAATCTGATAGTTTAGAAGACGAAACATAAACAATCTGTGAATTCGACTATGCTACTAAATATATATGAAATAATATAACATTTAATAAGTGTGTTAAGAGCTTACTTTCCTAATGCAAGTGTAATATTCAGATTTAGTTGTAGCTATTGTTGCATATCGAAATCTTACAAGTCAGCCCCATTGCAGCAAGCTCATACAAGTACCATATTAGGTAGAGAGTTGATGGATTATCATTTATTGTCATATAACCTATAAGTTTTGTATTATGTTCACCCTATTCCAATATGCCCGTCCTGCACGGGCTCATTGCTACAAGTAAAATAAAAAGGGCATGCTCTGAAGTACTAGGTACGAAGTTGGGGTGAGTACGTAAAGAACCTCCATTTTGTGTTTGAGCAACTCTATATTGATTAGTCGCTAAACAGTTCACTGCCGTTAATGCTCTTGATCACATCAAAACGACTGATGACATTCTAAGTCATGCCCCAATATCGGTCACCACAATTTCTTTTGGCAAATCCATAAAATTTTCGAGAACGACCATCTGTAGCCTTCAAAAAATGACAGTTTCCTTTCATTTGCGTTGGAGTTCTAGACTCTTAGGTACAAATTCTTATCAAAATACATCCAAAAAGATGTGTAATCCATGAAATTTGAAGATGACGACTTCGACCGGTGGACACAAAGTCTCAAACAATACTCTCATTAAAAACAAGTGAGTTGATTTATCCTTGAATTATGGTAGGCACGCTCTCATTAAAATTAAAAACGAATGGGTTCGTTGATCCTTGAAATATGGTGTGCACTCTCATTAAAAACAGGTGGGTTGGTTGACCCTTGAGATATGGTTAATCACTTAATCCTTGAAATGTGGTGTGCACACTCTCATTTAAAACAAGTGGGTTGGTTGACCCTTGAAATATGGTGGGCATTGATGTAATGGTGGGGACGATCAATATTTATTTGAAGGTACTTACTGAGAATGCATACTATTTAAACACATTCAAGGGAGTCAGAGTATATGAGATTAGAGAAAGAAAGATGAAGAAGATTACAGTTCTCACAGTTTTGGTGTTGTTTTTGGTGTCATTGCAGATGGAGAATGTCGAATCCCAAATAATAGACTGTATTAATAATTGTTTAGCTAATTGTATCTCCAGTAAATACCTCTCTCTCTAACTAAACCTCATTGATCTGACCTATAGCTATATCTGATATAACAATTGTCTGCATTGTTTTATGTCATTTTGTAGATGTGGTTACTATAACAGTGTGTCTTCCCCAATGCGAGAGCACCTGCATTTGTAATTTTCCTAACCTTTTAATTACCTTTATTGTTTACCATATTGCACCATAGGCTCCCAAATAGGCCATTTCTGCCTATCCCCCAAATTTTAACTAAGAAATTTGAGGGGGACCCTAAAAGGGTCATCATCGTGGGGGATATATGCCATTTCCAGGGTTCGGCTTAGGCCCCGAAAAACTGAATATTTATACTAATTATTTGATCATCATTTGAGAAAATAAAAACTGGGTGTTATTGATTTGTGCAGTGCCACCTCCACCTCCCCTTGGTCGTTAAAAAGCAAATGGGAAAAGAATGTGGGTACAGCAACGACATTTGAATAAATGAATGTTTGTCTTGGTTTTTTATTTCATCTTGTACTATTTTCAAGCATCAACTTGATCAATATGCATGCTTTAAGTTTGGGAGTTCATTAATCTTCTAAAGATACCCAACTTCAATTATTTTGGATGTTTATTTGTTAAATGATAGCGGTGGGGGAAGACTAATTAGTGTTTCTGATGTAAACTGATTACGCGGAAGCCAATAGTAAAGAATAACACCAATTTTAATAAACGGAATTAGGTTCGTGAGGAACCCTAATTTTATTAACTAGAACTCTTGTTCTGAATAACTGAATTAACTAACTAAAAAACAAATAACCTAGACATTCCATTTTAAAGAACACAATGGGAGTTAGAATTATTTACCCTAATTCTAATTTAAATAGAATTCTAATTAAATTGAGAAACTGCTAATAAGCTAGTCTGGGACTCTCCAACAAGGCTTAAGCTAAAGACTAAAATACAAAGCTTTAAAAGTATTAAATAAATATAGATGGTACGGTGGGTAAACAATCCTACGAGGTATGCGCCACATCAAATCCTCCGTATGAAAAGATTTTGTCCACGAAATCAATGGGGTGGTGCTCCAGAGAACTCATGCACGTATGTACATCCCAGTCTCTTCGTCTTCATCCTGCAAAACGTGCACGAAATTTGTACGGTAGAACTCTTTTGGAAATCTTGAAATCTTCCGCGGAATTTTCCGTACCCAGAGATTGTACCCAAGAGCGGGGGTGCGATGTCGTCACCGACATCTCTACGTCCATCGACGTCAAAAATAAAAAATAAGTTGTGGTACCGACCACTGTCGGGACTGATGTCCACATCGGCAGTCCTTGTTGGTTGTATTCCAGGGTCGTCTCTAGGCAAAAACCTCGTGGTTGGTCGGTGGTTGTCGTGGCCGGTTCGTTGGCCTTGGGTTGTACCCCAATTTCCTCAACATCACATGTTTTGGCTTCGATAACGAACTCTTTTTCAATCGGAGAAGTGGATTCGTCGTTGCTGCCGAAAGAATAGTCGTAACCCCACTCTCACTCTCTTCAAACCTTCTGATCGACACATCGATAGTTCAAATTGTAGAAACCAATCATCATTTGGGTTTATAATCTTGACGGGAAGAATATCCCACTGTTGTTGGTTCATCTCTTCGTGCGAGCCGTTTGTTTGGTTGTCGGTTGGAACCCATAACGAAATCTGCATTGCCGATGGTTCGGGTTTCGATTCCCAAAGCGTTAGAAGCCTCGGTTTTGACTCCAAGACTTGCAAACGGGTTATCGAGATCGTCGCTCATCGTTGCGTTACGCCCAACAGAGGTGGTTGGGGGGGGGGGGAAGACTCATCTACCCAAAGCCTCGATAAGTTTATCAAACTTATCCTCGATAAGCTTATCAAACTTATTATCTATCCTAATTACATCTTGCGCTAGAGTAGGTTTCTTCGTCGCAGTTCTTTCACGGGGCATCTTTGCTCTTGAAACTGACTACACTTAAATCTCACGTAGCTCTGGTACAAATTTGACGAAAAATCAATTCTTTATTGATGCCATTATGAATTTTATTGCATAAATCAATGTAGCATTAACCAAAAATATTGTAGCAGCACGAAAAGTACTGTAGTAGTTCCCAAAAGTCATTGTAGCAGTAATCGAAAACACTATAGCAATCGGTAAAAAAATCCTCAAAATTTTGCTCATTCTGATACCAATTTGATATAAACTGATAACAGAGTTGAGCTACAGTCAGTTGTGCGGGTTACCTCAGGCATGATCTCAGATGGAAGAATGCCTTAGGATATAAGATCCTAAGTAGAATTGGATGGGTTTTCCCAATTCCTTATCACTTGGTGGTTGGGGTAGGGATCAGAGTTCTCGTGCCTCGTTCTTTGCTTATATTGATGGAGTGTCTTTAGAAGACCACATCCCAGTGACCGATAAGAGTTAGCTGTATTGGTAGAAGGTCGTTCAGAGACCGAGAATGACTACGCTTCTATTTAAAAATGATTGCGATCGTGTGAAGGTTAGTCTCCGCGAGTTTAATAGCAGTTGGAAATGGCAAGCCAACGAGCTTAGGGCGACAGGTGCAGTAACAGTATCTTGTTCCCAAATTTCCCAAGTTACTCAAGTTCGAGTAGGGATGAAGAGATGGATAAACGCTTCAGCTGTCAATCAGTTATATGTCACAGCTTTGTTCTCGACGCGGACGTCGAGCTTATTGAGTGTGAAAAGAGCTATTAGTTGTGACGCAGAGGTACGCAGGTATTCCAACAAGGGTCAATACCACCGAAGTTTGGTAAGTACATATGCCAGTGTTTATGTCCTCCTTGGAGAGTGAGGCAAATTAGAGTCCTCCAAAGTTGAAAGACCTTAATGACGCCAGAGTAGCGACCAGAGTTGAGAGACCTTGGTGACGCCGGAGTAGCGATAACCCTTCCTGCAACCAAGTTAGGTGCAAATGCCATCTATCGTTACATTGGTTAGATGATGGGCTACTACGAAGTGGTAGAGCAATGTGGCTGCACATATCGATGTCTCATGGGTTTTACAAGTTCACACAGGATACCTTTATGACGAACCTCGATGGTTTAACTGGCGGTAGGGATCAGAGTACCCATGTCTTGATAGGCTGCCTCGATGGTTTAGTTGGCGGTAGGATAGAGTGGTCCGCGCCTAATTAAGAGTATATTACCTCATAGGAGCAGCCCTCCCTCGCCCAAGTGAACAATGAGTACCAGTTCAGTTCTATACTGGTAAGGCTAGAGTATCGTATCTTGATGTTGTGTCCCGGATGTTCCCTAAGAAGGACGGAAATGGTTTGAAGACCATTACAGAGTTAAGTGAAAGGGTAGTCAAGCAGTTTCAGAGCGCGGCAGGTGTTTCGTAGCAGATGGGGAGAGTTTACCCCTTGGTTTTAGCAGACTTGCTCCTTACCACTCACAGAAGAAGAGTGAAGTTTAAAGCTGAGATTCACAGAAGATTGAACTCTCGAGCAGCGAAAGCATTTTGCGACTTGAAGGAAGAGCGCACCGGTGTGACTCGGAAGAAAGCGCATCGTTTAGAAGGGATTGCAGATATCCTCGTCGGGCTGTCCGGAGGTGACGCCCCAGGTTTGTCGAGTAGTGCGACATTCTACATGTGTCAGGGAAGAAGGCGTTTTGCAGTATGATGTAGCACATTTCAGAGGGCGCGATGCTTGAAAGCACCGCCCATACATTTATCAGAAGGCTCAAGGCCGTGGAATAGTATCCAGAAGAAAGGGCGGACTCCAGAGTTCGAATGAAGGTTTAGTCAGCACGCACTTCAGTTGGAAAGGCTAGAGATTAAGGTTCAATCGTGAAGACCAGTTGTCAGCATCGAGACTGGCAGTTGGGCTCAGTATCCGCCAGTGCAGAAGAAGATATAGTACTCTAAACTAAGTGCGGGAGAGTTGTTAGCTTCTTGAAGATGCAGAAGATTGAATCTCTGCAAGAGCCGTGTGGAAGAGGTTCTCGACGAGGACGTCGAGATTATTTTAAGTGCGGGAGGGTGTGACGGCCTACCGAATGTCGGGCAAATCTACCGGAGCCTTTTGAGTTTTGACCTTGGATATATGTTCTCTATACCCTAATATGGCTACACTCCAAGTTTCGTTGAAAACGGAATTGGTTAAGGGGGAGAGAAGTGTCAGTACGCTTCGTCTCCAGTTTTGATATTTTCTTTTGGAAACTAGTTATTTACTTAGTAGCTATATTAAGGAGGAACCTTGGTCCAAACATTCCCATGACAAAATGAGCTTTATAGCTTGGTCATCTTGGACCCCGGTTCATGGGCTATCCACAAGGAATGTTCATGAGCTCTCCTTGGCCTATGAAAGGCAAGGAGACATTGCCTCGCAATGCGGGTATTTTTCCAGATAGGGCTTTATAGGGAACCGCTATGCCTCACGAGCCATCCGAGACGCACCGCCCCTTATAGATGGATTATGTAACTAGTCCAGACTCGTTGCCCCTTGATATATATCATATATCTGGAATTCGGCATAGTGAGCTATCCTGATCCGCTAAAAAAGATGTGTGTTATCCGTACCTCGTGCCCCGTCACGAGAGATTGCGTTGTAGGGATTATTGAGGAAACCTTCAGCGTTGCTACCTATATCGAATACATATTCGACGACCCCTCACGAGTATTTCGGATTATCCGGATGTCGCTTTAGCATTCGTGGCTCTATTCCACTGGCGCCGTCGCGCCCAGTGAAGATGGCTTGTACATGTGACGGCGCCAATGAAGATGGTTTGTACATGAAAGCTGCGCACGGCCTCATATTCCGCTGTGCTCCGGGCACTGTAGTGTCTCAGTGGCCCAGATAGTAAAACTGGGTTGACTCGATACCATGGTAAGTAAAAATAGTTACTAGTCGAACTATATATAAATATAGAACAGAAGAAGTAAAAGTTTTAGGATTTGATTAGGGTTTTAGATTTGTGCTGATTCAATGTCTTCAGACCTGAATTTCAAGCTCCACCGGAGATATATTATAATGATACAGAAGCTCGAAAGTATACTTCATCTTCTCATATGGTTCAGACTCAAGTAAGAATCTCTTTCCTTGATACAGCACAAGTTACAAACTAATCATCAATCCTTTTCTTGTTAAAAGAGGAAGCTTTCAGAAAGAGCTCTTGAGCTTCTTGCTTTGCCTCATCATGGACTCCCTCGCCTTCTTCTTGATATAGGTATCAAATTTTTTTGTTTTTAGAATTCCCAAATTTGCAGTTTTCAGTTTGTCATTCACTAATTTACTAACTGTTTTCAAAGCTAACTTGGATTTTGTGTATTGTAGGTTGTGGATCAGGGCTTAGTGGGGAGACACTATCTGAGAATGGACAACAATGGATTGGCTTAGATTTTTCAAGTTCAATGCTTAGTATGTTTCAAAACTAAATATATTTATTTACAGTCTCGTTATGTTCTTCTTATAGGGTTTGTGCATTTTAGATGTTGCTATAGAGCGGGAAGTGGAGGGTGATCTCTTACTTTGTGATATGGGGCAGGTATCCACCTTTGTATACTTAAAACATGAACTTCATTAGTTATACATGTTGGGTTCATTGCCTATTCATTCTTTTTCTTTTAGAGATCTAATTTCGTTAAAAGTATAAAACGTTTCATGTGTTGCTTTACCAAGTAAACCACAAATCCATAATAAAATTGGCAAGGAATAATAGGTAAAGAATTGTATGTAACTTGTAATCCACAATGCCTGTATCTTCTTCTGCGCTTGTTGTTGTACATCCGTATCTTCGAAGAGACCAACTGTACTCCGCATCATCTCTTTGGTTATCATCCTAACTTCTTCAATGCGAAACAAAAATCTAGAGAGAGAGATTACCATGGAAAAAAATTGGGGTACATGGAATATGATAAAACTCAAGATTCAGGCCCGTGTTTTCCTCGTGTATTAAAACCCGTTTGTGTTGGAAAGGCCTGCATCAACTAACTAGCTTTCTGGTCATCATTAGTGCAAACCTTGAAATATGAATCCCACGGAACTGCCAAACACATAAAAACAAGTTAATTTCTAAACTATCCTGAATTAAACCAGTTTTACGTGATATCCGAACAGCCCCTAGAAGAAGATTTAAAAGCAAAACACTCAAGCAAAAAAGTTATTTTTGCTTATCGAGATTGACCTCGAGTTCTAAGTATTCTAAATACATGTGAACCTGAACTTACTTAGCATCCCATGTTGTTTGCTAAATCTTTCCAAGTAGTCCAGTTCTAATTTAGATTTGAGCATAGGATGCTAGCCAAATTTTACAAGGCTTATCCAAATTCTTGAGTATCCAAACAGCCCCATATGCACACAACCAGATTAGCAACTTTTGAGTTTCACCTCATGATGTTTCTTTTTCCCAATCTTTTAGAAGTTGGGTGCCATAATGTGTTTGTAGCATGGTTTCAAATGTCGTTCGACACTGAGTTCTTAACACGATATAACAAGCGGATATGGTACTTTGAATTTATCGTGATGAATGTCGGAAAATATTAATAACGTTGTCAAATGTTGGAGAATATCAGTAAATGTCGGTGTATCTAGATATATATCCAGGTATGTCAAAAATATATTTTGGTATGTCAGAGGTAACCGACTCATGAAAGTGATCATGATGCTCATCAACATTGTACAAGGAGAACTAACAGAGACTAACAGGAGGGAGTATCACAGACCTACTGATTAAGTTAGTTATTCATCTCAATAGAGTATTGATAATGACACTCATCTCAGTTTGATGGCATGAATATGGGGATTGGATACACTCATCTCAGTTTCATCTCAACAAATATTTTAACAGTGTGTCAAATATATTGCCGATATGCGCGACATTTTTTAGATTACGCCCTCTCAAAGTCGAAACAGTGTTTCGACTGATATATTAAAAAATCCAAAGGTTGATCTATCCTTCAACACTGATATTTAAAACCTTGATTTTGAGTGTAATAACACATTAAGTTAATACCTCTTTATAGTCTTATTATTGATATGTTCCAGGGTTTAGGTCTACGGGACGGCGTGATTGATGGTGCCATTAGTATCTCTGCAGTTCAGGTTAGTCCTCTTCATTCTAATAAAACGAACGTGTCACGTGTCACTTGCATCAGATATTTATCATGAAAAGGCCATAACATACAGAATGAATGATATATTTAGTTATTCATTTGTTGTGCACTTGCATTAGTACTATTTGATGTGCCCGATGAACCGTCAGTAAAATTTCCACCATAGTTGCTTTGCTTTTTAAGAGAGGTTCCACCTGAAGAAAAGGCCTAAAGAAACCCAGAAAACATTCGGGAAAGCATGGGTATTAAAGAAGAAGGAACAAATGTTGAGAAAAGGGTGTATTGTCCCACATGACTCCAAGTCCACAAGTCGCAAAAGGAAATGTAATTTTTGATTTTGCGTAACGGCAAAGCCATCTTTGTTGGGTTCAGTTTCTTTCACCAATGAGAAACAAAGGAATATTGGCCCAACTGACTCCAACTACACAGGTCGCTGAATATTGATTTTTCTTAGAGGCGAAGTCGTGTCCACTGGGTTCATTTTCTTTCACTAATATATGAACTATACATTGTTTTGATTTTCCCTTTCTAAGACTTCTATTTGGTATATTGCAACTGCTTCAATTTTCGCGATAAAACAAGTACTCCAGTTTGTATGACTATTTGTGTTCTTTCAGACTACCTTAAGTTATTTGATTTTTTGGCGCAAACTTTGCTGAAATTTCTGTAGGACTTGGTTTTTTTGTTTTCTCAGATTCATTCTAGTGAAATATATATGGACTGCAACACAAATAGGGCAGCAGTGATGCCTTAGATATTGAAAAGTCAGGGTGATATCATGGAGTAGCAGGAAGGGAGATACTAGATAAACCTGCCCTTTTATTTTGGTAACAAGTGTTCCGTTGGCTTTTGTTTCATATCGTGGGGGGCTATTTGAGATGCTCTTAGAAACGGCTCTGAGCTACCTACTCGTTTTATAAGTAACTAAGGAAATGACTAAGTTTATCACTAATTTTATTTTTATTTTTTCTTTACGAATAAGGAAATGACTGTGAATTTGAAACCTTCTATTTACAAATATCAAAAAACAAACTACAGGAACTCTTTGTCTTAGATTTCCGGTTTTCACCTGTGCACTTTTGGCTATCCTTTTCTTACCAAGAGAGGTGAATCGTTGAAGGATTTGATTTTTGTACAAATACCTTAATGCATATCCTATCAATGAGTGAGTATTGTACAAATACCTTAATACATATTTGGATTACTTCAACAATGCCTCCCGTAAACCAAATTTACTTCAAACTCCTAATCTCGCAACATCTCTTTTGAAGACTTGTTGAAGGCTTTAGAAAAATATCCGCATTTTGATTCTTTGTAATTGAAATCGTTGAACTATTGTCACAAAACAATGTTGAACTATTGTCACAAAACAATGTTGTTGGAATGTTTTGCTCGTGCTTGAGACTTTCCAAAATTCCTTATAACCAAATGATTTGACATCCTGCAAAAGAGGCGGCGATGTACTCGGCTTCCGTAGCAGAGAGAGTAACGATTGGTTGTTTCTTCGAACTCCAAGAAATTGCTTCGCTTCTGAGATTAAAAACATATCCAGAAGTACTCCTACTGTCATCAATACTTCCTGGCAAGTTGTTATCCGTGTAACCAACAAGGTTAACTAGAAAACCTATTGCAATGGGACTTTTAGTAGCCACTATATGTCTTTTGGGTACTTAGTAGCTAGAGTGATCATATGTAATATTCAGATTTAGTTGTAGCTATAGTCGCATATGTGAACTCTTACAAGTCAGCCCCATCGTAGCAAGCTCATACAAGTACCATATTAGGTAGAGGGTTGATGAATTATCATTTATTGTCATACTACCTATAAGTTTTGTATTATGTTCACCATATTCCAGTATGCCCGTCCTAGCACGGGCTCATTGCTATTTGCTACTAGTAAAATAATAAAAAAGACATGCTCTGAAGTCCTAGGTACGAAGTTTGAGCAACTCCATATTGATTAGTCGCTAAACAGTTCACTGCCGTTAATGCTCTTAATCACATCAAAATGACTAATGATATTTAAGTCGTGCCCCAATATCGGTTGTAAGGGCTTATTTCTAATCCCCGTACTGAGTCCGATATTCGAACTCACATAGCTCGAGATAACACACTGATAACCAATCAAGGACTAAAGTAAGGAGATCGTAATACAAACTTCCTCATCTACAGCTCAGGATGACAAAACATTCAATAACGTCACACTGCACAAAATACTTAGATATCTAGTAACAGTTCGAATACACGCAACACTATTAGAGATTGCATCTACATCAACAGTTCGGAGATATCAAAGTATCTTGTGACTTCGCACTACATAAAATACTCCTCCACTTGTCAACAGATCGCATGCACACGAACATCACAAGAGGTCATATCTTCCCAGCGATCTGAAGCTACAACTAAAGGTTGTTAATAGATCTGTTACAGATGAACAAGTATCAAGACGTTACAGAAGTCCACCATGAAGACTCATCAAAACCGGACATTGTAACATTCCTCATCAATGTAACCAACGGTCATATTATAAGACCTATAAATAAAACTAGATAGCTACGAATCAAGGGGGACTGCTTTGAGAACCTCTAAGAGATCACTTTTTACATCTCTCTCTCTCTCTCTCTTTGTAATAGCTAGCAGTCTAAATACACATCTCTCTCTTTCTAAAATCCTCAGGAGAGGTCGTGGTTTTTAACCCATTCAAGGGTTTTCCACGCTAAATCTAATATTGTTTATATCCTAATTAGACGTACTAGATTTCAAAGGTGTAAAACGCTTTCTTCGTGCAAAACAAAAATAGGCTATTACATCGGTCGCCCTAATTTCTTTTGCCTAATCCATAAAATTTCCGAGAACAACCATCTGTAGCCTTCGAAAAACGACAGTTTCCTTACATTTTCGTTGCAGTTCTAAACTCAGGTACAAATTCTTATCAAAATACATACAAAAAGGTGCGTAAACCATGAAATTTGAAGATAACGACTATGACCGGTATAAATGGACACTGGAAGTCTCAAACGATACTCTCATTAAAGACAAGTGAGTTGGTTGATCCTTGCACACCCTCATTAAAAACAAGTGGGTTTCGTTGACCCTTGAAATGTGGTAGGCATTGATGTAATGGTGGGCACGATCAATATTTATTTGAAGGTAATTATTGAGAATGTATACTATTTAAACACATTCAACGAAGTTAGAGTCTGAAATTAGAGAAAGAAAAATGATGAAGATTACAATTCTTGTAGTTTTGGTGTTGTTTTTGGTGTAATTGCAGATGGAGAATGTCGAATCCCAAATAATAGATTGTACTGCTCATTGTTTAAAAGAGTGTGAAGGCGTAAATACCTCTCTCTCTAGATCTCATCTGATCTGACCTCTAGTTATATCTGATATAATAATTGTGTGCATTATTTTATGTCATTTTGCAGTAGATTTGGTTAATATAACAACATGTATTCCCCCATGCGAGATCACCTGCATCTGTAATTTTCCCAACCTTTTAATTACCTTAATTGTTTATTTTCCATTTCTGGGGTTCGACTTAGACCCCGAAAAATTGAATATTTCTACTAATTATTTGATCATCATTTAAGAAAATAAAAACTGGGTGTTGTTGATTTGTACAGCGTTACATCCACCTCCCTCTGGTCGTTGAAAAGCAAATGGGAAAATAATGTGGGTGCAGCAACGACATTTGAATAAATGAATGTTTGTCTTGGTTTTTTATTTCGTCTTGTACTATTTTCAAGCATCAACTTGATCAATATGCACGCTTTAAGTGTGGAAGTTAATTAATCTTCTAATGATACCAAACTTCGATTATTTCGGATGTTTATTTGTTAAATGATAGCGGTGGGGGAAGACTAATTAGTGTTTCTTTGCACAACTTGGTTAATGCACAAATGCGTTGTAAACTAAAATCTTAAGACATAACAAAAGTTCTTATGAAAATGGATGATTATAGTTTCTTATCAACTTGATCAATATGTCTGTTCCCTAAGGTATTTATGCTTGTCGTCGTTTTTCTCCTAACTAACCAATTATGGGCAACGTAAGTATGGGTTAATGTAAGAAAATAAAAAGGGCATGCTTTTAAATCCTAGGTGCGAAGTTGGGGTGAGTACGTAAAGAGCCTCCATTTTGTGTTTGAGCAACTCCATATTGATTAGTTGCTAAACAGTTCGCTGCCGGAAATGCTCTTGATCACATCAAAATGGTTGATGACATTGTAAGTGTTACCCCAATATCGGTCGCCATAATTTCTTTTGGACCCTGCGTAATTTCTCTAGTAGAGATAGATAGATAATAAAAGACCCAAAAAGCCAATGTCTTGTATCGGCTTGTACGGTTCGTGTGCTTTGCAGGCTATTGCACGAGCCTCAGAGGATCTAGTCAGGAATTGATGGTCTGGCCAGAAGGCCCAAATACCTCCGGTTACCAAAAAAAAAAAATGTACGAATACATGATTATTGTTTGAATTCCTAGAAAAAGTAACTTAGAACTTGTATAAAATTCATATATTCGGAGAGGGAAAAGTTGGGAGAGAACTAAAGAGACGAGACATAGAGATTGCCAAACAAGATATTACTTTTGTTTCGTGAGCCTTGTCATAATCAATTTTGATCGTTTATTTTTACTTGTTAGTCAACCGATCCTTCCTTTTCTCTGACATTTTTCTAATATCAATTTTAATCGTTTATTTTTATTTGTTAGTCAACCGTTCTTTCATTTTCTCTGACAATTTTCTAATTACTTTTTTATATTTCATTCACATCTCCACTTGTTTAAAAGCATCATAATTTATCGTGTTAAACGTCAAAATACCTCAAATATCATCGATAAATACTTACTAATTAGTATAAACAGATTGTTTACCTTTAAAGGATTAAAATATTGTGATAAAACTATAGCCGTCAGGGGTCAATAAATACACCTTGTTCGATATTTTGATCCATGATTTGAAGTAATATTAACCAGAGGAGGATGCTAGCTAAGAGCAAGGAATCCGAAGACTGTAATCCTTTCAATTATTTTTAGGCCTTTAAAGCAAGTAAATGTTACAACTTTTAGTCATTTCATTACTAGAGGCTAAGAAAAGTTAAGATTGTAAACCTTTCAATTCTCTTAGAGTTTGACTAGCAGTCGGGCACGCGCTGTCGCGCGTGCCTTAAAATGTTGTTTAAAGCACATTGTTTACAAGATTCTAGACATGGAGGACACTACTATATGTCGTGCCTTGAAAATTTTTGTTAAATCACAATGTTTAAAAGAGTTTGTACATCACTTTGCAACTTTGTTTGTGAGACCTACTCATATCCCATCTCCTAGGAAGAGCGTTGTTGCAACTACCTCAATGGAGGTGGCCATGAGGATGACATTTATATGTTTGTTTGCTCTAGTTTTGTTTAATATTTTAATTAACACCATCTTTTGGGACTGAATGGCATTGTATGTCTTCCTCACCGTCTGCAATTCTAAGGCAATGTATTGAGTCTTTGTTATTTATGTTTGTATATGTTTATATATTGGTTTAGTGGTGAAATGTGGGTAGTTAAGGTGCCAATGATGTGTAACTCGAACGTACTATCAGATTATATAAATGACGATACATACACATTGTCACTTGTGATTGTAATTGAAGTGGCATTTTTCTAACATAGTGGCATTGTTTGAAGCATTTGTGTTTTGGAGTAAAGCAAGAGGAAATCAAAGTAAAGCATAATATAAATAAATGTGACACAAATCTCATAATGAAGTATTGTTGAAATTACAGGGACATCGATGACTTGCTAAGGCAATGACCATGATGTAAGATTTTTGGTAATGGCTAATAATGATGCATAATACATACCAACACAATATTGGCTATAAACAATGATAATATAAAAGACAGATCTTTCCCAGCTGAAGAGGGCACATTGCTAACGCCTTATTATCAACTTGTCATTCCCCTGAGACCACCACCACAAGAAATTGAAGAAACGAAGGAGGAAGAAGAAGAAGCTACTAATCCAAACCCTCCCCACCAATATAAGCAAAGGACAGATCAGCACCAACAAACTCCTCAAAGAGTAGCCTTTCCTCTTGCCGCAAAACGCCCAAGGTGAACGCACTACATCTACTTGGAAATTATGTGTAAAATTTACTGAAACTGGCCTTGGATTACAGTCACCGTGATGGGTTACATGGAGAAAATTTATCTTATTTAGTTAGTCATTTTGTAACAATTTATTTCCCCCCTGAAGAGTAGATATTATGTAGGTGGTTTCTGGCCGGCATGGACAAGTTGTCTTGCAGATAGGATCCACACGTTTAGTATAACGGAGAAACAAAATTGGGTAGGAATATCATCATACGGAATAAGTATAAAGGAAATTAAGGTATTTATTGTGCTTAATCAATACAATGCAGGTCAGTCTACTTTGCAACAAGAAAATACCCTATGGATTGGTGACCAAATGAACAATTTCAGCACTACACGTTTTGGGTTATAATGATGAAATAGGTTTTGCTAGGTTAAGCACCTGCGGTTAAGTAGGATTATAACACTGTTTAGAAATGTATCCACGCATTGGGGTTTATCCATGATGCTTTTTGGCAACAGTTTCAGAGTGTGGAAGAAAGTGTCACTTTAATTTTCCTAAAATTCATCTCATGAACATTCTTTTTAGCCCTGGGCGTAATTTGATACGCCTGCATGTTTTGCAATTGGCCTTCTGATTGTGTGTTAAACTGGTTTTTTTGCTGGAGTGCGAATGTGTAAAACAATACCCTTTTTCTAATTAAAACAAGATAGCATTGTCAATAAGGTCATAATGGTTATAACCCGAGAAGGTAAAGGCTATGACATACCAGCTAAAAGAAAAAATACAACTAAAATTTGATAAGAGAGCTTATCCATAACTAATCTCTCAACTATAAACAAAATCGCCAAAAAGTGCCTTTGGTGCAAGGATCAAAATATAATATCCATAGACTCCATTAATACAGATCATCTTCTTCAGCAGTTGCATTTATAACCAACTTTCAAAATGTTGAGATTTTTCAGAGCCCTTATGCTTGGAGATGTAAAGCAACAACCTCATGTGAAGATTGGTTTGTTGGTTTATCAAGATTAATGATACCATACCTGATGTAGGTCCACCTTCTTCTAAGTATCTGATTCCAACGCCTGAATCGCCCTGTAAAAATTCATCCAAACCCCACTAAATCATATACAAAGCATACGTTGTTTCTCATAAATATCCAATTATTCTGATGCAAATTATACTCACATATGTACCTTATATTGAACAAGTTGTGCACCCCTTCATGTCGTTCAAGGATGTATTGGGAAATCATACCACACACAGCGATACGCTCGTGATTTCTCATATTGAGGACAACATCAAGCATCTTACCTCTAACATTTTCAAAGTATATATCAATGCTTTCAGGAAAGTACCTGAAAGATCAAAAAATGAAAGAAACCGTCAGAGGTGACATCGCTTGGCAATTATTTTCTAAGTAGACTGTTAATTTTCTCTTTTTCAAAAATAGTATTCCAAGCTAGGAATATAAAGTTGAACTATTCAAGTTGCGAGGAGATGTTGGTAACATCTTCCGATTCTTGCCCCTCGGTAGGCATTAGAGATACAAAGTGGATCACAAACTTTGAAGTAAATAGATGGCTTAGAATGAATATAAATTTATAAGATAACAAAAATGTACATAAATATAGCTAACTGCAAGGACTAAAAATTGTCAAAGATTAACGAAAGAAAAATAGTATTAGCATATGTCCAAGATCTTATAGTGTAACTATAGTCACTAACCTTTTAAAAACTGCACCCAAATCACACTCTTCTTTATAATTGAATGAAAGCATCATCAAACCCAAACTTGTTCTTCATTAAATCAACCTTAATTGCATCAACCAAAAAGAAAAACAAGACTAAGCAAACTTCTTTCCTAGAAATCTATGATCCATAGATTTTTTTTGTAGCCCTGAACTTCTTTGCCAAAATGGACATACTTATAATACACATACATGGCTGACACACTTTCGACTCCCTTCATGAGGCCCACATGAAAACAACTTATAGGATCTTTTTTCTTTGGGTATGATACCATTACCATGAATATCATGTATAAAGAGATACAGGCAACTCCAAGATTGACAACAACAACTCCAACTTGACCCTCTGTTGGACCTAAATTTAGGTGATTACTATTACAACAAGTGTTCATATATATTGCCAAAAACACAACAGATTAAGCGATCGAGATTAAGACACTTATCAAGTTTTGATCGAGGTTGTGGTTAAACATGTTTTCTTTAACACGGATATGTCATGCCTCGTGTTTTGCAGTTTGTTGACGCCCATCTCCCAAGATACAACGATCACTATGAGAAAATTAAAGCACCTAAAGTCTTCTCATCAAGCAAACCAGGACTGTGGGGTTTCCTCTCCTAGAAAACAACTCAACAAAAATATAAGGGATAAATCATCGAATATAGTCATTCGAAACAAATGGATCAATGTGGTATAAATAAAGAAGAAGTCACCTTTCTAAATCACCCCCTTAATGGACACACCCATTCATGATGTCTCCTAACCACCAATTTACGACACACCCCAAATCACACACTTGCACACCAATCTACTGTACTTGTGTGATTATCACCTTGACTAAGCGCTATGGCCTTCTTTTTTCTTTTGTAAATGAGTATGTTTGTGAACATCAAACGGATTTACAAGATGCTCCCGATGAGGTAAACATTGTTAAAACGAAGATTGCATTGCAAAACAAACCCAACCATAGTTTCACTCAGCCAACACCACTAACAACATTGATATCCCACCACCTCTTCACACGATAACTGCAGTAGTCAAACACAAATATATGATTCTTGCATATTTAAAAACTGAGACAAGCTCAAATATGGGTATTTGGGGGTATATTTAGACTTTAACTTTAGATTTATCCCTCATTTTGATGCTTGCCATGGAAAATACGTGGTTTACATCCAATTTAGAGGTTCAGCTCAAACATTGTAATTTGCAACCTTGAGAGATCCAAAGATGAGAAAGTTGGGGTTTATGTCTAGTTTTAATCATAAAAGGAGGGGAAATTCATGAAGATTACACTTACCAAATTCTCTTTTCACATCTGTCCTAAGTGTTGAATCACATACTTTGGTGACAGCCGCATATTCTGAAAACAAAGGCTAGCGATTAGATCACATTATGTCTATGAGAGCTTGCTGCCGGGGCCTTGACCTCACAATAGTCTCATCACTGTGTCTGATCCACTCGGAGAGGTTCCATGGTTTCTGCCATTTCCACTTGAATTGCAATAACCATTGATGGTGACTCCTTTTCCATTTCCAAAGCTTTCCAGCTTGTCCAGCAACGGCCAGCTATTTCTCCATTGACAACTGCCCAATAGGTACCATCTGCACTCACAGTGAACACAATTTTCTTAGCGCATCTCAAATGGAGTTGCAAGAACTGAAGATAGTAAATGAGAAAAGGCACTACAATGTTGCAAACCTTCAAAATTTGAAAGCAGATGACATTTTTATATTGTTGAGGTCTTGCAACTTGGGCAAGAGCATGATTGTTGCCACTCTTGTTAAACCAATTGTTGTATGGAGGATAAGGAGATTGATTACCTTGCGTGTCTGGTCCACAACTGCTTTAGAATGTCTGACCGAGCCATTAGCAACACCCGCTGTATATTTGAGTTGCTTCTGTACAGGAGAGGATATTAGAGACAAGGGACCACTCATATCATCGGCAAAGTGTTTCAACGAACTGTGTGAGTTACCCTGATTACAAGTATTAGAATAATAATACAACTAAATTTCTTGTGCTAATATGATTTTAATGTGCCATAGTACCACAAGATGAAGGACCAGCTGTCTTTAGGTGATTATCGAGTTCGAGATAAAGAGTTCAATATTTCAGTAGAAGTACAAAATAAAAAGCTCAGAAAAATAACACTTACCAATTTATGCCTTCCTTCTGTGGCCCCAAATTGCCACAAAATATAAATATTAAAAAAAGGATATCCTAAAAGTATCTCCATTTAAGAATATATTACTAGTACTTGGAAATTAACCAAGATATTCATTTTAGTATGTGCTTGTGTTTTCTTTTTTGTTCCCAAGTTTCAACCTCTCGCATTATTAGCTTTCACGCAACTATATAGAAGGGGAAAACACCACATGTTTAAACTATCCTCACCGACGCCGATGTAGCCAAGGCAATTGCAACAGAGTTTTTGCTGTTTCTCAATTTCTTTTTGACGTGCTTCACTTTGTTGGACGAATAACAAGCTCATTAAATTCCTGCCTCCTCTCCTTCATCTCAACTTCTTTCTCCCATAACTGACACCTGTTTACATAACACAAGTCGATTTGTCAGTTTCAATAAATAATCAAATAACAAAAAGATATTTAGAACAAAGAAATCTAAAGTAATGAAATAGTTTCTCGCAAAATAATGCATATGTAATATTGGAAATACAAAATAGGATTCCATTGATAAAGTATCCAAAGATTGGTGCCATCACACTTTATAGGCTTAAAAAAAATAAAATTGGGGGAAGCTTTTACTAAATCTTAGACAGAAAACACCTTGCATCTGCAGCAACACTAAACATGTACTGAAGCAAGTTTTTCGCATCTCCCATTGTGCGCAACTGGTTCCAACGTCCACGACCAGTAAAGGCATGTTCCCTCTCTTCTGCCTTCGAAAGTTGAGATGCCATTGTAACCAGTGTATTTGAAGAAATGCCCAGCATATTTTCAAGTGATGCAATTCTTGCAATTTTTGAATTTGGCGACATGGAGGACACTCTGGATATCAGAGAACAGAAAAATCAGAACTTTAAAAGTGCACTGGTCAAAGAAATTAACTCCCTTTAGCATATCTGAAAATAACAAAACATGGATGTAGCACATTTTTTAGTTCTCCATTGTCATTGAGGTGAGTGGCATGGCTTAATTGTGTCCATCGCAACGGAACTACGATAATTACATGTGAAACCCTCATTTCCAAGTCTAGAATGATGTGCAAATAGTTTCCCTTTTATTTCAAAAAATTTCAGCTATACTAAGACCTACCTAGAGTACCTATTCTTTCCTCTGGAAGGACTAAGATCCTTTGAAGTGACATCGTCCCCTTGTTTTATAATAGCCAACTGTTCGGAAAGTGCAGCTCATCTGAAAAAAAGAAGAAGCATATTCTTAGCAACTCAAACTCAAAACCATAAGAAGTGGAAAAGAAAAATTGATTACACATACATACACTTGACTTTGTTTCTCATATTCAAGACGAACTTCATGCACATTCACCATGACTTCTAGCTCATGGTCAAGCCATCTTTGTAAGGATTTCTCATTGCTCTAAGGATGGAACTTAGATTACAATAGCTTCTAAAAGATAAATGAGTGGACTAAACAAATAATTATATTGACCAATTACCTGGCTACTCGAAGAGTTACCATTGGCACTTACTGGAAAACAGCTTACATCAATTTATCATATCATTACAAATAAAAGTACAAGAAGGTTCAGAAAGTTACATGAGCTATCACGTACTGAAGACTTGCGAAATGAGGTTGCCAAGTCACATGGTTCATAAATCCCTAAACAATGAAAACAACCAAACATTAAACACACCAACATCTCAAAGCCAAAGCATATGGGTATTTTACGGAATGACAAAGGGAGAGAAGAAATTACAGTGTTCTAAGAGAAGCACAGTTGCCTATTTCATCTGGGATTTGTCCAGTTAAATGATTTTCCTTCAAATCTCTGCTCACCAAACAAAACAAAAACTTAGTCAATACTACATGAAGCACCTCGTGAACTCAGCACATAACAAGAGAACAAGTTGAAAGAGTACTCATACATGGACTGTATGTACTTCAAATCTCCTATGGAAGGTGAAATCTCACCACCCAGATTCAAATTAGACAGATTTCTACAACAAATCAAAAAAACAAAACTCCCCCATTGGTCCATTAATCATTAAACACAACCACAAATAAAAAAGTTTAAAGAGAAGAGAACAACATACAGAGCTACTACAGAGAAGCTTAGGTTGTCACAAGAAACCCCTCTCCAAGCTTGAAATCATACCCTTAAATCCCTTGCACAACCGAATAACACACTAAAATCAAACCCTTTAGCATAGATCAAAACCCGGTTAAACCAAAATCAAACCCTTCAAATCCAGACCAAGAGACCAAATCGATTCTTTCATGGGAGATTCACAATTGAGGGAGAAACGCCAGTACATGAGTTATCTCTTCCACATTCTTAGAATTCCTCTTTTTCTTATCTTACTTGGCCTTTGTAGCCTTCTTCTTCTTCTTTCCAGAATGTAATTCCCCATGAGTGACGGTGAGGTGTTTGATGATCGAAAGGCGGAGCATCCAGGGATTGTGATGGATTCGAGGATGGCAGCCATTGAAACTGATCAAAATCAAATCAAATGTTGACATCTAAGTCTTCTAGAGGTGAATCTGTGAGTGAGAATTGGAAACCCTAGAACGTCGATTCGTAGAGAAAAAGAGGTGTTGGTTGAGGTATTTTAGGAATTGCAAATAATTTTGTAGACCTAAAGAGACGAGTCTTCAACCGAAATCAAAGATGAAGATTGAAATTTTGGTGATTGAAGACCTAAATCGAGAGATTTGCCTTACGATTTGGCATTTTAGGTTTGTATTTAGGTTGGACTTCCAAAAATACCCCTTATTTGATCACGTAATTACGAATGAGATGCCAATTTTACCTAAAAAAACGAAATTACCCCCAGTGGAGGGTAGGAGGATTAACGGCCATGGTATAGCTATTTCTTTAGTAGTATAGAATATGTTATTAACATCATATTTTTAGCTGTAATCAAGATCCATTTTTCTCTGATAACTCCGCATTAGCAACATCACAAGAAACATACACAAAACTCAAACAACATAACACTCCTATTTGGCCAAATTAAAAGGGACAAGTTCTGGTTTGAGTAAACAAAAAGCTTTTAGGTCATACTGTGGGAGCATAAAACTTGTATGTCATACTTTGAGAACAATCAAAGCTATCATTTCCTCCAAACCCAATATCGAAAATGCAACAGCTTGGCGTAGAAAGAGTCAATTATATGCCGCCAACATCACTATGTTCCATTCAAGAAAGAAACCATAACATTTGTGGACAACATGTATTTCACCTCCATCAGATAACATTCTTTTAGCATTCATGAAGAAATTGAAAACCAGCTTCTGATGTTGCCTACAGAAGAAAAAATTTAAAAGTTAGATTAATAGCAAAAAATCCTACTAGAAAAGAGTTAGAATGAGATACCAAATCTGTTGATGTCGTGATAATGATTTGTCAAAGCCAGCATGCGGAAAATTAAAGACAATTCGGTCAAATTTCATGCTTCCAAGAATACAGTCGTCAGCCATTGTTGTTGCATTCACCATTTGTCTCACAATTCCACCCCGCGATGATATTTCCCCAATACTTGATTCTGCATACGGATAGTTACCATACAAAAATACTGCAAAAACATTTCAGATTGGGTTATAAATTTAGACCGCAAGAAACCAAAGCAAGAATTTGAACATGCTAATAATGAATGTACCTGCAGAATCGAGGGACGTAGCAACCAAGTTGTTGGCAGTAGCAAAGGCCTTGGCTAAACAAGCAGAGAAAGAGAAGTCTCCATCACCAACAGTTAATATTTTCTGAGAGGAGGTATAGTGCATTATACTTCTCTCTCCATAGCTGGAGATAATTCATTTTATCTCTCCCTCCAAATTCAACCTCTGAAGAAAGGCTTTATATCTACATGAACATAGAACTCTGACGGCAGTTCTCGAGGTGATATAACTTTGACTGTATAGTTTCTAGGAGTTTAATTCTTGAAATTTGATCACTCACATATTTATCATTCAACTTTCAAGCTTCTATTAGTTATGGCTTTCTGATTCCATCACCAAGCAGTTCTTGTTATAAACCTAGAGTAACTCCTGCTCTTCTCACCGTTTCTTAATTTTTTTTTTACCAGAGATTTTGTGTACTTAATATTAAGTTAACCATACAGAGAGTTTATTGTAATTATTCTTCATGTGCTAAATCCTTAACCTGAGCCCGGCTTCAACCCGTCTGGCTTGAGTTCATACCAGCCAGACCAAGTGTGGAACTCATCAAACCAATCTAATTAAATTTAGGCAAAAGTATAGGATCTGCCACTCAAGGAGTCCCATTGCCATATCCATCAGCTGCCTAAGTACATACATTATTGTGGATAGTTTTATGATACGCCAACGGAAGGGCTTGCATCACCTTCCAATAATATCCACGAGAAAAAATGTAGAAACCTTTTGGAAACTCCGAAGCCAAAGAGGACTCAGTACTCATCAGTCGTCACTGTCTTATTGTCTCATAAGACTCAAGATTGTCAAGAGGGGTAAATTACGACATCGATATAACAAGCATCAATATGTTATGATTTTTCTCGATGATGATGTACGGCCTACAATCCTAGAGTCCTTGTGTATTGGGGTATTACAGACTTCCTCAAGTTTCCCCATCTTCTAGTGCATGTGGATTCATATCTCCATGAATATATATTACTCTTCTTTTTCAACTCTCTAAACAGAGCAAAGGCAATTCAAAATTAGTACCTTAAAGCAAAGCAATTCTAGCCAAAACATCCCATCTTTCTTCACTTTATAACTCCAACCAAACTTCTTTTGCCAATCTCAAAACAACACATTGGTCCCATTCTCTCTCTTTAAAAACAAAAGCTTTTTTCTCTCTCTAATCTCATTTTAAGGGTCCTGTCCTCTCTCTAATATCATTTTAAAGGCAGCCATCTAACATCCTCTAGCTCCTTCATTTCTTCCTTGACAGATTTTTCTTCACAACACTTCTCCTAAGATGCTTTCCCTTCCTCCTCCACCCCAGAGGCAAACTGTAACCACTCCTCTAAACCCAATTATCAGGCAAAAGAAACCGGTGAAGCCCAAATTACTCCGACCAATTCGTCGCACCAACCCAGCTATTTGGATTTGTGCAGTTCTATGTGTGATTTTCAGTATTTTTCTGATCCTCGCAGGAATCGCAACTTTGGTGATATTTCTCGTCATCAAACCAAAGCACCCATTGTTTGAAACAACTAGCGCAAGCCTCAACAGTATTTACCTCGACTCTGTTGAGTATCTTAATTGTGATTTCACAATTCTCGCCAACTTCTCAAACCCAAATCGCAAGCTAGACGTACGATTTGAATATGTAGATATAGAGCTTTATTTCTACGACAGTCTAATAGCAACTCAATCTATTCAACCCTTCACCCAGAGGCCAGGAGAAGCGAGACTGGGATCAGTACACTTGATATCAAGTTTGGTTTATTTGCCTCTCAACCTTTCAATGCAACTGCAAAAGCAAGTTCAAAGCAACAGTGTCAGGTATAATATTAGGGGAACTTTCAGAGTTAGAGCTAGATTAGGTGTTGCCCATTTTTCTTACTGGTTGTATGGGAGGTGTCAGGTTGAGATGTCTAGTCCACCAAATGGTGTCTTAGTTGCTCGTAGTTGCAGAACAAAGAGATAAATTTTTCATCAAAATGGCAGTCTTAAGTGTGATTTTTACTGTGGTTTCATCCTTCTTTTACTGTGTTGAGTAATTAGATAACCTAATCAAAATAGAAATATTCGATAATTGAAAAATCCCACTCAGATGGGAATTAGATTAGCTTATTGAGATAAATTAGAATCACTCCCACTAGTCCAAAAAGTAGGATACATGTTGGGATATTTTGTTTTGATGCTCTGTCAATCTGTATTGTTTGAAGTTGAAATACTGTAGATTAGAAATATATATGATCCAGAAAAAAAGACTGATTGCAGATCAGCTTAGGGATCATCGTGAATACTGTGATGCTGATTCAAGCAGAGGTGTCATGGGGTTATTTATTTGTAATTCTTCAGTTTAAGTTTATAAAAACATGTGTTCCACCTCGATATATCTACCTAAATGAATTGCGGATAGACAACCAGGCCATTATTCTGCTAAAACTCTGTCAAGGATTCATTTTCTACTACAAATCTGAAAGTGTGATATGTTCCATGCCTCTAGAATTATCATTCACACCTGGTTCAATAGAGTATCATGCTTTCCATAATCAAAATTCCAAAAGGTATTCTAATTCTAATGGGGTTAAAATTTATCCGAAGTTTTTTCATTAAGCTCAATAGCTTAAGACATCATCTCCAAGCAATTAGCTCAACGGATATGTCAGATTAAAACATGCACACTACTCTGTGGTACCACGTCATAGTCTGCGGACTCATCCAATACTAATTCTATTCAATAACTCAAATCAGTTGACTACCAAAATCAAACCATGGCACCTAAACATCTTAATTAATCCCGTTATGCATCTTTAGAAATCCAACCCCTAAAACTTCTTATTCCAAACCCCATTAATCGTCTAGCATTGTAGAAGCCCTCTATGCATCTAGTGGCAAAGAAGCAAATGTATAGCTTTAGTGGGAACATAATTATTTTACGATATAAAGAGAGCAAGCGCGATAAAGGAAAAAAGGGAGGAAATCCAGATTTGACCCCGCTTGGCCCTGAATGAAGGGGTCAAACCCAACAAGTAAACATCACCACGCAGTTTCTATACAAATTACAAAAGGAAACAGCATCTCTGAACAAGATGCCACTAACATCAATGGCCACCTTGCTGCTCTAAAAGATAAAATCTTTAGGGATATCAATAGGCAAGTAACAGATACTCTGATGCCAAACCTATAATTAATGATCATCTTCCATCCCTAATCATCCAACGCCAATTTCAAAACTTACCAAAAAGGCAACATTCATCTTAGACAATCGCTAATCCCCAACCTTCTTCTTCCCTTATATGTTATCACATTGTCATCTAACCAAATGAAGCTTACTGCTCTTTATCAAATCATTACACAAAAGTTTTAACCAACTCTTTCCAACATCACTGATGAGAACCAACATCGATCTAGAGACATAATTAGCTCAAAGAGATACCCTGAAGTGCATGGAGGTGTCTCCATTCTACAAGCCACTGCTTGATCCATTGGATCCTAGACCTGCCTCTGCACCCATGGTTTTTAAGGGTGGATGTTTACTCAGGCCTAATACTGCCTTGAAATAACAAAGCAGCCGCTGGGAAACCTCAAATGTGGCATAATTACATACACAGATGCAAGTGTCATCATTGAACTATACAAACTTTATTTCTGCAAACATGGTATGGAAACCTTCTATTTGCCAATAATGATAAAGGAGACCTGAATGAAGCATCAGAAATTATGAATCATATGAATTGCATACCCTATTATATGTTCCACATGACCCTATTATATGTTCCACATGTCACCATCCCCTAGAATCTATATAATACAAGGAGGTGTGGCTACATATTTCTTGTAAATGGATATAGTGATACATGAGAGCTTTCCAGACCGGTACGTGCAACTTAACAGTATGGTAGCAAGCGCTCAGGCACATGAACCCGCAACCAAAATGACCATTTACCCCTGGTTCGAAAAAGTTTCATGCTTTCTGACAAATTCAAAAAGGTATCCTTATCCTAATAGGTTAAGTTTATTTGAAGTTCTACATTAAGATCAATAGCTAAAAAAATACTCTCCAAGCTAAAAATCAACGGCCAGGAGAGTTTAGGACATGTGCACTACTCCGTGGTACAACATCAGAGTCTATACATGCATTCCAATACGAATCCTATTTAATAACGCCTATCAATGGACTCCATAAATCAAACAATGGACCTATCATACAGGATTAGGAGTAGAAAAGAAGAGAAATAATACAAACCATCCATCCAATGACTCCCATGTGGCACCCAACTGGCGTATGAAACATAGAATGACGCACCTACGCTAATCTGATAAGCGAAAACTATCTGGGAATTATCCTTTGATCAGCTATATAGCTTATAGCTTACTAGGAATATTCTGGATAAATTTCAGCACAAAATGATGAAACTAACTTTCGGAAGTTTTAGGAGAATTTCTCTCGACAACACAGAGGCAAATGGTATATGACTATACTATACATGCTCATGTCTATTTCCCGGACAACTAGTAACGAGCTATCTTCAACTAAAACAGATAATATGGTTTTGCAAGACAGAAAAGATAAAAAAGAATACGTAAAAAAAACATATACTCATTAATTATGCAATAAGCCGAGGTTGAATATTCAATAGTAGAAAACTCTTTTCGACACTATAAACAATGCTATAAGTATCATTGAAGCAAAAGGAAAAAAATCCAATACCAAAATGGAGGCAGTGCAAATGAAGTAAATATACATGACCTCTTTCTTCGACATCCTTTTTATTTACTAATAACTTCAGATGGCGTTTTTGCCACAATCGACAATGCGTGCAATCCACTCTGCAACTCTTCTTGCAACAGACTATAAATAACCCGATGACGCTTCACCATACTCTTCCCTTCGAATTCCTCCGACACAACTCTCACATTAAAATGTGTCTCCCCCTCACTTCCTCTAACACCTGCGTGCCCTGCGTGCTGGTAAGATATATCCTCCACTTCCAATTCAACAGGGTTAAGTCCCCTCTCCAAAATATCCTTAATTCTCTCTCCTCTACTCCCCAATATCGCCACAACCTCCTCCTCGTCAGTTTCACTCTCTTCTTCAACACCCACTTCATCTTTTACCTCATGCATCAAATTCCCACCACCATTTTCACTTCCCGAGCTCAAACCCAACGACTCCGACTCCATTTCGACTTCGACGCCCATTTCCAACTGCAACGCCTTCTTCTGCATCAATCTCAACATATTCAAAAACCCATTATTCCTAGAAGCCGAAAGACTCTGATTATTAAGCCCAAGCAAAGGTATAAACTGCGGCGACACCCTCAAAATCTCCGCTACCGGTTGCCCCGAAAGCCCCTTCACTAACAACGCCGCGAGCCCCTTTGTGAAAACCGAATCCGAATCAGCTTCAAACAACACCCTCTTCTCCAAACTCCTCTCCGAATCAAAATACGCTCTCACCCAGACCTGTGAAACACACCCAGACACCTTATTCTCCAAAGTTTTGAACTTTGAATCCAATGGGGGTAGGGTTTTACCATAATCAATGAGTTGCTCAAACTTAGCTTTGGGTTTATCGACGGATTGGAAGAGATTGATGATTACTTGAAGGTTTGGTGGAAGATCTTCGATGGTTTGTTGTAGAGATAGAGATTGGGATGATGATTGAGGAAGGCTTGTGGGGATTCTTTGAATTGAAATTGAAGAAAAGGGGTTGAATTTGGATGCTTTGTCTGGTGAAATTGAAATTAGGGTTTTGGAGGGGGAATTGAAATAGGTTTTGATGATGAAATTGGGGGGAAATAATCGAAAAGAGGATGAAATCGACATTTTTGTGAGTGAGTAAGTGAAGATTGGGGATTTGTATTCGTGTGTTTAAGGCCCTGCTTGGTATCTCACGAAGAGATAAAATATCGGGTTTATTTCCGATATTGGGTGTTTGCATGTGTTTGCAGGTGTTTAAGGCCCTGCTTGGTATCTCAAGTCACTCTCACTCTCACTCTCACTCTCTCTCTGTTTCTTTCTTTATCTCCTTGTGAAATTACTAGAGAAGAGGAGATTGTCTACCCAAGTGTAGCTGAAGGGGTACACTTCAATGAAATCATTAAAAAACTTGTTTGAAAAGTGTTTTGATGAATGATAGGGATGGGTTCAAAATTATCTATATTTAGAAGAAAATAGTCTAAATTTGCAATTTTGGAAGAGAACCCAATGAAGAAGAGCTCAAAAGATAGAGGAATGTTTGTTTGCAGGCAAATTGGGTTTTAAAAAATCGTTTCGAAAGGAGATATCGGAGATACAAGAGCAGATAGATTTTGAAGGAGGATCGAGTGAGAAAACTCTCAGTGTTTCTACTTATATTAGCTTTAAGATCCCCTGTTTCCAAATACTTAAAAGTAGTTCTGGTTTTGTTGTTGTCATTTGACTGTGTGAATAAGAAGTATACGCATGGAGAACACACGTGATTTTTACGTGATTTTTCAATTAAACAAAAAAATGAAAATACATGTGGAAAATATATATATATGGTGTTTTCTAATTATGTACGTTTAATTTTTTTTAGAACTTTATGTGCATTATCAGAACTTCTTAAACAACGTCGTGAGTTCAATCTCTAATCACGGTGCTTAAAAAATCGGGCTCAACAAGACAACAACATTGCTGAAACATGTCGTTTGGGTCCTAATATGTGAATCCTTAGTTTTTATGCAAAGCAATAACGGGTTCAATGTGATCAAGCATTGTTTTAAAGTACTCAATAATAAAGATTACAAGGTACGTAAAATTTTCTTAATTCTTCGTCACATTTTCTTAATGCTTAGTACTATACTTGGCTCAATCTTTTTATTTTTGCAAATTTTCAGAGTTTACTTGAGCCCCTTTACGCCGTGGCAATCAAGAATTGTGGCGAATTAGCAAGTCATGTTACAGGGTGTTGCTCTATCAATAGCCTAATCAATATGATAACAGACCCCTTTTTATTCGTGTGTTTGCTTCTTTTCAAGGGGATTATCCTTAGAGCAACTCAAACTAATGAGACCTTAATGGCTTAAAAACTACGACCTTTTTTTTTTCAATCCCATTTACAATATATATGGAGATTTGTATACATTTTTGGCCTAGAAAATATAGATGTTACTCTCTGAGAACAACTAGTAAAGATTGTGATGAATGCTTTGTGTCTATAGTGCATCCTTACAGGCTCTCTTCATCATGTACGAACTCTTTCCTGATCAAATGCGTGGTATACATACCCACAATTTAACCGTATGTGTACTTGTATGATTGAAGTGTACGAGTATACCAAATGATTTGGCATTTGAGTCAAAATAGGCCAAATGATTATTCATTTTCTGAAAATACCAATTATAATGATTTGGGATTATAGTAAAAATCTGCCAAATAATTAGAAATTTCAAAACGTCCCAATTTTGGCAACATTAGCCTAATGATTTGGCATATCCAGAACATCCGAATTTAGGCAGCACAATTTTCGCATTTTGTGAACAACCAATTTTAGCAAAAACTAGCCGAATTATTTCCAATCCTAAAAAAATACCATTTATTCAAACAAGCCGAATGATTTGGCTTTATCAAAAATAGCCAAATGATTTGGCATTTTAGATAATTTACACAAACTAGACAAATGATTAGGCTCTCTAGAGAAAACCATTCAACGCAAACAAGCCAAATGATTAGGCAATCCTTAAGAAGATTAAAAATGGCCTAATAATTTGACTTTATTAAAAAATAGCCAAATGATTTAGCATTCCGGAGAAAACCCATTTTACACAAACAAGCCAAATGATTAGGCAATCAATAAAAATATTCAAAATTGCTGAATGATTTGGCATTCCGGAAATAACTCATTTTACCCAAACTAGCCAAATGATAAGGCAATACTTAAATATATTCAAAATAGCCCAATGATTTGACCTTATTAAAAAATAACCAAATGATTTGGCATTCCCGATAAAACCTATTTTACGCAAACAAGCCAAATGATTAGACAATCTTTAAATAGATTCAAAATAACCGAATGATTTGGCTTTATTAAAAAAATAGCCGAATGATTTAGCATTCCGGAAATAGTCCATTTTACACAAACTAGCCAAATGATTAGGCAATCCTAAAATATATTCAAAATAGCCCAATGATTTGGCTTTATTAAAAAATAACTAAATGATTTAAAAACCAATTTTATCCAAACTAGTCAAATGATAAAGCAATCATTAAAAATATACTAAATAGCCGAATGATTTGGCTTTATTAAAAAATAGACAAATTATTTGGTATTCCGAAGAAAACCCATTTTACACAAACAAGCCAAATGATTAGGCAATTTTTAAATAGATTCAAAATAACCGAATGATTTGGCTTTATTCAAAAATAGCCAAATGATTTGGCATTCCGAAAATGCCAATTTTACACAAACTAGCCAAATGATTTGGCATTCCCGAGAAAATCTATTTTACGCAAACAAGCCAAATGATTAGGCAATCCTTAAAAATAATCAAAATAGCCGAATGATTTGGCTTTATTAAAAAATAGATAAATTATTTGTCATTCCGAATAAAACTCATTTTACACAAACTAGCCAAATGATTAGGCAATCCTCAAATATATTCAAAATAGTCAAATGATTTGGCTTTATTAAAAAATAGCCAAATGATTTGTCATTCCGAAAATAATCCATTTTACACAAACTAGCCAAATGATTAGATAATCCTCAAATATATTCAAAATAGCCCAATGATTTGGCTTTATTCAAAAACAGCCAAATGATTTGGCATTCCGGAAATAACCCATTTTACACAAACTAGCCAAATGATTAGATAATCCTCAAATATATTCAAAATAACCCAATGATTTGGCTTTATTAAAAAATAGATAAATTATTTGGCATTCCGAAGAAAACCCATTTTAAACAAACAAGCCACATGATTAGGCAATCTTAAAATATATTCAAAATAGCCGAATAATTTGGCTTTAATCAAAAATGGCCAAATGATTTGGCATTCCGGAAATAGCCCATTTTACACAAACTAGCCAAATGATTAGGCAATCCTTAAATATATTCAAAATAGCCCAATGATTTGGCTATGTTAAAAAATAGCCAAATGATTTGGCAATCCTTAAGAAGATTCAAAATGGCCTAATAATTTGACTTTATTAAAAAATAGCCAAATGATTTAGCATTCCAGAGAAAACCCATTTTACACAAACAAGCCAAATGATTAGGCAATCCATAAAAAGATTCAAAATTGCTTAATGATTTGACATTCCGAAAATAACTCATTTTACGCAAACTAGCCAAATGATAAGGCAATACTTAAATATATTCAAAATAGCCCAATGAATTGGCCTTATTAAAAAATAACCAAATGATTTGGCATTCCCGATAAAACCCATTTTACGCAAACAAAGCCAAATGATTAGGCAATCCTTAAAAATAATCAAAATAGCCAAAGCAATCACTAAAAAGATACAAAATAGTCGAATGATTTGGCTTTATTAAAAAATAGACAAATTATTTGGCATTCCGAAGAAAACCCATTTTACACAAACAAGCCAAATGATTAGGCAATCTTTAAATAGATTCAAAATAGCCGAATGATTTGGCTTTATTAAAAAATAGCCTAATGATTTAGCATTCCGGAAATAGTCCATTTTATACAAACTAGCAAAATGATTAGAAAATCTTTAAATATATTCAAAATAGCCCAATGATTTGGCTTTATTAAAAAATAGCTAAATGATTTAAAAACCAATTTCATCCAAACTAGCCAAATGATAAAGCAATCAATAAAAATATACTAAATAGCCGAATGATTTGGCTTTATTAAAAAATAGACAAAATATTTGGCACTCAGAAGAAAACTCATTTTACACAAACTAGCCAAATGATTTGGCATTCCCGAAAAAGCCCATTTTACGCAAACAAGCCAAATGATTAGGCAATCCTTAAAAAGAATCAAAATAGCCGAATGATTTGGTTTTATTAAAAAATAGAAAAATAATTTGTCATTCCGAAGAAAACCCATTTTACACAAACTAGCCAAATGATTAGGAAATCCTTAAATATATTTAAAATAGCCAAATGATTTGGCTTTATTAAAAAATAGCCAAATGATTTGTCATTCCAAAAATAATCCATTTTACACAAACTAGCCAAATGATTAGGCAATCCTCAAATATATTCAAAATACCCTAATGATTTGGCTTTATTCAAAAATAGCCAAATGATTTGGCATTCCGGAAATAACCCATTTTACACAAACTAGCCAAATGATTAGGCAATCCTCAAATATATTCAAAATAGTCCAATGATTTGGCTTTATTAAAAAATAGATAAATTATTTGGCATTCCGAAGAAAACCCATTTTAAACAAACAAGCCACATGATTAGGCAATCTTTAAATAGATTCAAAATAACCGAATGATTTGGCTTTATTCAAAAATAGCCAAATGATTTGGCATTCCGGAAATAGCCCATTTTACACAAACTAGCCAAATGATTAGGCAATCTTTAAATATATTCAAAATAGCCCATTGATTTGGCTTTGTTAAAAAATAGCCAAATGATTTGGCATTCACGAGAAAACCCATTTTATGCAAACAAGCCAAATGATTAGGCAATCCTTAAAAGGATTCAAAATAGCCGAATGATTTAGCTTTATTAAAAAATAGTAAATTATTTGGCATTCCGAAAAAAACCCATATTACACAAACAATCCAAATGATTAGGCAATCCTCAAATATATTAAAAATAGCCAAATGATTTGGCTTTATTATAAAATAGTCAAATGATTAGGCTTTATTCAAAAATAACCAAATGATTTAGCATTCCAGAAATAACTTATTTTACACAAACTGGCCAAATGATTAGGCGATCCTCAAATATATTAAAAATAGCCCAATGATTTGGCATTCCGGAAATAATCCATTTTAAACAAACTAGCCAAATGATTAGGCAATCCTTAAAAGGATTAAAAATAGCCCAATAATTTGGCAATCAATCCTTAAATATATTTAAAATAGCTCAATGATTTGGCCTTACTCAAAAAATGACCAAATGATTTGGCATTCCCGAGAAAACATATTTTGCACAAACTATCCAAATGATTAGGCAATCCTTACAAAAATTCAAAATAACCCAGTGATTTGGCTTTATTCAAAAATTACCAAATGATTTGGCATTCCGAAAATAATTCATTTTACACAAATAGCCAAATGATTAGGCAATCCTCAAATATATTCAAAATAACCGAATGATTTGGCATTCCGGAAATAACCCATTTTACACAAACTAGCCAAATAATTTGGCAATCCTTAAATATATTTAAAATAGCCCAATGATTTGGCCTTACTCAAAAATAGCCAAATGTTTTGGCATTCCCGAGAAAACCCATATTACACAAACAATCCAAATGATTAGGCAATCCTCAAATATATTCAAAATAGTCGAATGATTTGGCTTTATTCAAAAAATGCCAAATGATTTGGCATTCCAGAAATAACCCATTTTACTCAAACTAGCCAAATGATTAGGCAATCCTTAAAAAGATTGAAAATAGCCTAATTATTTGGCTTTATTCAAAAAGAGCTAAATGTTTTAACATTCCGGAGAAAACCCATTTTACAGAAATAAGCCAAATTAATAAGCAATCATTAAAAAAATTCAAAATAGCCGAATGATTTGGCTTTAATAAAAAATTGCCAAATTATTTGGCATTTTGGAGAAAACCCATTTTACAAACTAGCCTAATGATTAGGCAATCCTTAAATGATTTGGTTTTATAACTATTTATGTTGATTTAATAAATAAAGTATTTATGAGTTTAAGAAAATTGGTCAGTAGTCAACAGCATTTGACTGAGTCAAAACGGTAAAACCGGGACTAGTTTTGAGTATTTGGAAACAGGGGTCTAGAGCTAATATAAATGGAAACAATGGGTTTCTCTCAAATTATCCATAATCTTCACAAATCGTTTTCCCTTAGGATAGTGGTTATATTGATCTGAGTGTAACGGCACTGGATGTAGTCGACCACTGTAGCTAGAGACCAAGGTCTTCTCGAGTTATGTAGTTGTGTGACAGATGATATATGTTTAAGATGTTATCATTGGTATGCCTTATCGAATCTAGGAAATATGCTACTACAACTATGTTGTAGAAATGATCGAATTGGTAAATGATTTATAAACATCTTACCAAAAGAAGTCTAGTTATTCGCCACTCAATGTTAAAAACATAGTATTTTCGACTTAACAAAACTCATCTTGTGACTCTCCACCACGAGAGAAGTTGTGGGTTCGAAACCCATGAGGTTGGAAACTCAGAGTTACGGATTCTTATATAAAATCAGCTTACCTTTCAAACAAAAAAAACTCATCTCGAACATGTCAAGGGCCTGGTTGGATACAAGTTGGAAACGATAGATCATATTCAAGTTCAAAAACATTGAATGGTTAAGATTTTTTAGACTATAAGGGAGCCGTAGTTTCATTCACATACCACAGAAAACATTTTGTGAATATTTGCTGACAAATATCGAAATATCGTTGTTTCTTACATACCGATTTCCCCGAAAGAACCACATTGCAGTCGAATATCTCGCTTTCAGAATGTAAAACGCGATAAGATAGTAAAATCAAGAAAAATACTTTGATTTGTAAACTGAAGTTAAAGAAAATTACAAGTTCAAATGACAAATAAAACTATGTTTTTCGTTCCTTCAGTACAATACACTTAGTACTTGTATGCCTTCACATACAAGCTCTCCGAAGCCAAATCTCCACCGCTCCCACCGACATATTTCCCAAGTGTGGCATCAGAGTTCGCCTTGCACCTTGCAAGGAACACCTCTTGAGCTTTGGTAATATTCTCCGTCTTCCCACCCCACGTCTTGAGTGTACTTTGTTGTAGAGCTCGTCCGAATGAGAATGACAAAGTCCATGGCTTCAATACCTCCAACTTATTCATTGCATTGAGATTCAATGTTGCTTGCTCCTCACTCTGCCCTCCTGATAAGAAAACAATCCCGGGAACCGCTGGTGGCACGGTGCGACGCAATGCTCTTACTGTGTACTCCGCTATCACCTCTGGAGTAACCTGTAGGGGTGGAAATTATACCATGTCATATTTCTACTTCAACAATTTATTTTTTATTTTCTTTGAACAGACCGTACATATTATTACGGTCTGCTCAATAGATAAATAAAAACCTGGCCTCCGCGGCCAGGGGGTTGAATTACCTTTGCGCTATCAGAGCCAGGAGTGACCATATTAGGCTTCAAGAGTGTTCCCTCCAAGAGTACATGTTGATCATTCAACGCCTTATAAACCGCGGCGAGCACAGTTTCCGTGACCGCGGCACACTTCTCAATATCGTGAGCACCGTCAGTCAAAATCTCCGGCTCAACTATTGGCACAAGCCCATTCTCCTGACAAATGATAGCATAACGTGCCAACCCTTGTGCATTTTGTTGAATCGAAAGTTCCGATGGCTCAGTTGGACCAATCTTAAGGACAGCACGCCATTTGGCAAACCGTGCCCCGGCCTTATAATACTGCGCACACCGTGTCCCTAGTGAATCCAAACCTTGGGTCGTGGTTTCACCGTTTGTACCTGCAAGGTCTACTGTGCCCTTATCGACCTTAATACCCGGGACAACATTGTTTTCTTGGAGGAGTTCAACGAATGGTTTCCCCTCGGTGGTGTTTTGGTAAAGAGTTTCCTCAAAGAGTATGACACCAGAGAGATACGTGACAGCGTTAGGTGCAGTGAAGAGAAGTTGGCGAAGTGCTTGACGGTTGCTTTCAACGTTCTCCACATTAATGCTCGAAAGACGTTTCCCGATAGTGCCAGTGCTCTCATCAGCCGCTAGGATTCCCTTGCCAGGAGTTGCGATGTACTTAGCATTCTTAATCAGCTCATCTGCTTAACAAAAAAAATTAAGCAACGACATAATGCGAAAACACAATATATCTTGTAAAAAAAAAATCCCTAATATGCTCGAAACAAATAACACACTAATAATGTACCTCAAAAAATGTAGAAAAAATACGTCGTAAATTATTTTAAACGCTCGACATGTACCTGCATACTTTCCTACAAACGCGGACATTTTTTATTTTTTTTTCTTCTTCAGATATTAGTGATGACTTTAGTCTTTTGAGGGAGAGGTCGTATATAGTTCGAGAACTTAGAGGATATACCAAAAGAATCTGTAACGAAAATAACGACACGTGTCAAGATGGCAATGGAAGTGTTATCTTTCTCGGATAGAGTAACGAGTGATCGGTCTCAATGCCACATGGCACCGAGGTCAATTTTATCTCCTTCATATCTACTAGTAACAAAAACAATTTGAGTGACCCTCCCTGAATTCTCCCTCTATGGTGTACCCTTCTGAAAACCCAAAAGAGCGTTGTCTAAATTCAGAAATCCAAACGACAGTTATTATCTGCCAAACAAACACAAGTTTTGCATATATTTTGAGATATTTAGTGCAGAAATGAGAATGACCAATCAATAGACAATAGCATAGATGAACTACAGCTCGAATATCATCTCCAAAGCCAATATTTCGACTCAAAAGAAACATTCATACTCCTGTAAGCTAACATCAAGCTTATATAAGTTTAAACCAAGGCTCAAAAGTTCTCTCTCAATAAATATACTTAATAAGTTTTTTCGATGTCAAAAATACTCCAAAAGTAATAAAGTCCTGTGTTCAATGATATATTACGATACAATTAATGTAATTCCTCTCAGGTATTCGAAAAATGATCCCAGTCTCAACTCTAAACACCTGTAAACTTCAGAAGAAAAATATAAAGAAAATTAGACCAGGTCAGGTCGTACCTAATCGAATCATAAGTATAACATGCAAGGCCTAGTGAACACCTTTAGGTCTTTGGAGATGGGGCCACGACTAGTTGATCATCATCATCATCGGTGCCAAAATATCTGTCTCCGAACTCTCCCATACCAGGAACAACACGGTAATCTTTATTCAGATCAATATCAATCTCGGATGTTACTATCTTTAGTCTTGGGAAGCTTTTGCATACTGTGTGCACTCCTTGGGGTGCCTAGTATAGTTAAGAAAGATGCAAATCACCTTAAGCTTAACTAATAGAAATTTACCAAGTTTGTATTTTGAAAGCCAGAAAGAAGAAACTACGGGGTAGTAAATACACTTACAGATATAAGATTGAGAAAGATGATGTTGGACTCAGGTACACCTTTCCGTATAAGTAAGGAAATAGCTTCAACAGCAGAATTCCCTGCAAAAAAACAACAATAAACTGTTTTCATTAGACATTCGAACTGTTTTTTCTATAAAAGATGGCAAACTATAAACCTGCAATTATTCGGGGAGAAACTAAAGTATAATAATACAGTAGACTTCTATCAGCTTGACAAGCGAAGTAAACTAGTAGTTTTATCTTCAGAGAAAAAAAAGAAAAAAAAGAGAGCCTACCTGTACCGAGGATGGGATCTAAGAGTAGTACATGTCTATCAGAGATGTCATTTGGCAGTTTTTCGTAGATTAGCTGTGTATCACATAATTAAAAGTTATAAAATAATGAAAAGGAAGAAGAAGAGAAGGAAAGATATTAAAGAGATCTAAGCAAACCTGCTGACCGTTATCGCCTTCCCTGTGAATAAGAATCTTCCCTATCTTGATGCCTTTACAACATGCCCGCAATGCATTTTCCATACTTTCACCGCTGCATCATTCATAGATAACTGATAATTTTGCCAATGCCTTAACTAAAAAAATAAATACCAATGGCATTAAGCTTACAAATATAACAGAAACAAGCACGTAGACAGCTTCACAAAAAAAAACAGATTATGTCGATCTTGTGTGAGCTAATCTTTTAAAGAGAAAAAATATTGAAGCAATAGGTCTTCTACCTTTTGATTTGTTAAGGGTTTATAGCTGAAAAGTTAAAAAAAAAATCTTCAAAAGCTTTTTTATTTGAGTTTCTCAGATGTTATCCGGTTCTCTGAAAGCACTTTCTAGACTAAGGTGGTATCTTAAAACGCAAACAGAGCAACATGATACAAACTTGAAACTTTGTTCTAATCCTAAATGGCCATACAACATAAAATATCACATACAAAGTGCCGATATATATCTTCCCAGTATCAAAAACCAATATGAGAGTTGCATGTTTTGAGGTGTGTCTAAAGGCTTATGATTCACACACCTTTTTAAGCCCCACTTACGTGATATTTCTAAGTGTGATAAGTGAGAAATTAGTTTGTAAAAGCCTCTTCCTAGTAACTGTCATTTACCCCTTTTAAAAACAAAGAAATCCTTCCCTTCTCCTTATTCTGCTCTCTACAAACTAAAGCTTACAATGAACCTTTTAGCATCTGAATCATAAAAGCGTGTAATGTAATTTGCAAAAACAAACATACAATAGCACATACAGCGTGAACTTTACTAATGGTAAAAATAGAAATTAACAAAATAGTCCAAGGAAGGCGACATCACTCACTAATGCAATGCATGTCTTCAATAAAAAGCACTGACATCAGACTACAACAGAAGCATAAACGGAAATTCTACCTTCTAATTACGGAAACACCACATAGTCTTTTGCAGAAATCAACACCAGTATATACAGATCCTGTTGTTAGGCAGAGAGAAAATGTAAGAGAAAACATTAATATCGTATATAACTGGAGCAGTCTATGAAAGTGATTAAGGATTCATACAGTACTAGAAGCTTACCAGTTGGAGTGATCACCTGCTTTTCTGTAAATGGGAGATGGCCTAGACCATGTTCAACAACCTGCAATCATGAATATTAATCAGCCAAAAACCCAGGAGAAATAATCCCAAAAGGAAAAAAAATCTTTAGAGCAGAAAATAATACCTACCAGACGAATCAAACGATCGGCATAAAAAACAAAGTCGTGCTTTGTTGTTTTAGCATCACGTATAAGAGTATGCATTCCTCTTATCTGAAGAAAAAAAAAAAAAAAACCCATTTATCAGGACTTCTAGAACTACAAAAAAAGAAAATCGGACTATTTAAAATCAAAAGGGAAAAAATAATCAAATGAGTCCAATAAAAAACATACATCACATTATCAAGTCAATTACATCTAAAGTTAGAGTGTAGTAAAATAAAAAGGTAGTACCTGGAAAGTTGATTGAATGACGTAAAGATTTGGGTAAATTTTACACAGATCATGTTGGCCAAGTTTTGTCCTAATATGTTGCACAATCAAATCAACGGCTACATGATTATCTCCTCCACGAGGCATGATTATATCCGCATACTTCTTTGTTGGAAGTATAAAGTCATCAAAAGCTGGTTTCACAAATTTTGAATACTGCATCACAGATTATGTTCTGAAGAAGTATCAGTATTTAATAGTCACAGGTTATGTTTCCATGTCATCTACACATTACAAACATGTAGCATGCACTTGGAGCGCCTCCCTGCAGAATATCAATTAGTAGTTATCCACAATGATAGACAAAAGTAGGATTTGATAACCTGATCGAGAACTTTTCCGATGTCTCTAGCCTTATCAACTGTATCGCGTCTTATTCTCCTTGCCAAGCGTACATCAGCATCTGCACTGAAAAGTTGCCATCATGAGGACCATAAAAGTAACAGCACAGCATAAAAACATCGTGAACTAACTTATAAATTGGGAAAGAGGTTTAGACACTTGGTTCGTGAAGAAAAAAAGGAGTATAAAATATTGCCAGACACACAATTCCCGTGTTTGGTTTGTGAGGGATATTGGGTGATGGGAAGGACTAGGAAGGATTCTTTTTTGTTTGTTTTTGATATTTGGCTGAAAATGGAGGCCACCCAGTTTTTTTTTTCTTCAAAACCTGTTCTAAAGATTTTTTTTTGGTGGGGTGGGGGGAGGATTCATGTTCAAAAAAAAGGAAGAAGAAGATAACTTCATAGAAATTTTAACTTCCAATAACAATTTAATTTCTGCCTAGAAATGTTTTATCTAGAGAAAAATGATAACAGAGAAATTTTGGAGAAAGAATCAAAAATAATATTTTAGATGAGTAGGGAGAAAATTTGAATAAAGATAATCAATTTATTGAGAGAATCAGAGTACAAAATTCTAAGGAAGGGAGGTTTAAAAAGTCTAGAGATATAAACTTTAAACAGAGAGAATCTAGGAGAAAAAAATATGGAGAAAAAAAAAAAGAATTGGGAGAAGAATCTGGCAGAAAAATCAAGAGATACAAAAATTGGTCTTTTAAAAAAAAAAAATGTTCTATTGGAATTTCTACATCGACTGTGATGGGAGGAATGTGATTCCATGACCTTGTTCTGAAAATGAGACTGCTTATTCCTCTCGTGTGCAATATTTATTTTCTTCCTTAGTGTTGTATTTTGTGTTTACCTCAGAGAGTGTTTTTTTATTAGGTGGTTCAAGCAAATTAACCTTCAAAAAAAAACATCAATGGTCAAATAAGACGGCAAACTTACAATCTAACAATTGTCTTTTAGTAGCTAAACTGTACTAGCAATATAACCACCTATAAATTCTGACTTGTTAATAGTATGCGTAATCAAATATATATTTTTATAGTAAAGTAGATGTAACATGAAGGAACACACACTTCTATAACTCGGACCTAAAAAGTACAAATCAATGAGATGACCGTGAACCTAAGAAATAGGAGAACGAAAAAGATAAGATGGCAACACATACTGCATAGGTAAGAAAAAAAATAACCTGTATCAACAAAGATCTTCATGTTCATCATTTCTCGAACGCGGGGATCGTGGAAAACTAGTATCCCTTCCAAAATTATTACGTCTGCAGGATTGACCTGCCAAGTATATTCAATTATGATGGTTCCTTATCAAACAGAGAGCAGCTGATAGATACCTCATTTTGACTCTAAATACTAGTTAACGCTCTTCTGTGACTTTCAGAAAGCACAATTATATAAATAGGAAGATACAGATGTACCACATTGGATCCTAAGCCCCTGATAACAAAATAAACTTGCCAAAATTCTTTTTTTGATGAGAAATGATTTCCGAAAATAATACAAATGGCACTAAATCAATCCTGGATAAAGTCGAACACAACCTGCAACCAATCCTCGGTTCTAATTAAAGGTTGCAACGTAGGTAGATAAGGCTGAGTTTGATGTCAATCCAATCTGAGTATGAGAATAATCAACCCGGGCCGGCAAGCCTCGACCCATTAGACATACCTCGCCGGAGCCCATCCAGGTTATGTTGTCTAAATAGATCTGGCTGACTCTTTTAACATACTACTAAGGACAGGTTTGTCGTTATTCTACCACGGATTTCAACTATGTTCACAGATTATGTGTACTCCTGAATAGAAACATACCCTTCTTGATGGCAATATGTTATTTTTGTAACTTTTGAAGTCGTAGTTGGGAATATCAACTGCTTGCCCATGCATAAGATTCTTCACACAACTTAGTAGTTGCTCAGTGGCAAATGCATCTGAAGATAAAAAACAAAAAAAAAACCTTAGGTAAGAAACATTAAAGGCCAATCTAGGGTTTAACACGTATTATCACATCATTTAATGTAGAGTTCAGACAAAAAAGCGGATTGTCAAAACTGATCTTTTAAACCTTGTCCTTTTAAATACAACTTTTAGACATAGTTACATATTTGCCTTCTTTACAAATATTAAGAACCCAAATCCAAATTTTGCTCAATATCCTACTGCTGACTAGATTACTGAAGCAAGCAAGACTTCTGATAAAAGAATACTGAATATCATATACGTTATAAGCGTCAATATGAAGAAAAGTATTTATTAAAGTCAACTCCTTCAGTTAAAACATTATTACTGAACTATAATAATCCTTCGAAAACACAAAACATTATTATGTAATGCGGACTAAATCTTAACCACACATTTCAATAATATCATATAGACTCAGCAACAAGTTTATGAAGAAAGTGAGATTTATTTCAGAACATCAATCATATCAGTCAAAGAAACTAAGCAGGTTTCCCAAATTTAGAAGAAGAAATTACCAGGATGGTCAAAGTTGTAATCATGAACTCGCTTCAACTCCTCTTCCGACAGATTAAGATAGAATGAATCCTGCAATAGCGTAAAAGAGATCAAATTGGGAATTCTTTGAAGTGAATTGAAATGAACCTTTCTACTAAATAAGTTATGTTCGAGGTAGTAAGAGATAAAAAGTAAAAAATTTACATAATGAGCAAAGCTAGAAAAATCCTCATAGAAATGTGATTCCACAATGAAACATCCAGGTACACAAAAAAGTGGAGCTTCCAAGGGGTTGGCCTTACAGAGGTAAGCTAAGGTTGTAAAAGAGGTGTTTGACCTCAAGACTACTGCGGATGATTTGGTATATGAGCAAATTTGACCTAATGAATAAACGAAATTTCCAGGAAAAAATTGTGTACCTTTCCTCCCGCCCCAATGATATATACCAACCATTAAAATGCTAAATAGAGGGGCGTCAAGAAGTAGATAAACACCTGGTTGACGAGCACAACTCGCTGATCGCGAAGCTGCTCAATAATCATATCACATACAGTAGTCTTTCCTGATGCTGCACCTCCGGCCACGCCTAGACAAAAAGAAGTTTAGAAGTATCAAATTTTGAGTGAATACCAAAATAAATTTTGACGAGATCAAGTTAAGTGTAACAAAATAAACCGGATTTTTAATAGTAAGCATATAAGCAATCCAAAAGTTTAATGCATAACATTAATTATTTAAAATTGTAAGAGAACAATAAGTTTTCAAGGTTTCTGATTGCAATAGTACTTGGACCATTCCCTAGACATGTACTGACTACTAGCTAAAGATCCATTAACTCCTACACATACTCCTAAAGACCTAAACTTACATTGTCCCTAAGGCAACAAATTCGGATGGCAAAGACCAGAACCCATATCCATATTGGCTAAGTTCTAGTCTATAGTTAGTACAAACAAAAGTTCTGTGAATACCAATACTACTGCCAAGACACACCATTGAAGTATATAGATGGTATACATCCAGTATTAAATAAATGAACCAAAAACATTATGAAATCATAATACAAGGGATCTGCACGTTTATACTAAACTTTATTTTAATACTGTTCCCAGTAAATAACAAAATGTTGCTCTTGCTATAGTTGCATGACTCTATTCGCTTTACTATCCTTAAGCGTACTATAAACGGGGGGTTTTTTATTCTAAATAAACAGGTTTCATATAGTTAAAAAACACATTTAGTAGCTGAAAATAGATGGTAAATATATACTAGTAAAAAGATACGGCCTCACACATACGGCCCCTCAGAGGAAAACCCAAATAAAAGGGAAAGTACAGACTGTAGACACAACATGTGCAGAAATTACAAATGTTCCTCAATCATCAAATTACCGTCTACCCTACAAGTAGACCTCTTACCTTCCCACAGTGGACCATCCCACCATAAAATTAGAGCTAAGCTCTTAATCCTACAACTACAATATTTTGTCACAATTAATACGCCAAACCACAACTTACAATAACATTGCAACTAACCAAGCATAATCATAAACATACCTATCAGAAAAGGTTGCTTCTGCACACCACCATTAGCCGAGGTTGTCGGTTGCTCCACCTCCGAACTTATTAACTTCAAACCATTCGAATGAAATCCCGAATAATGTACTCCCGACGACTCCCCCATCATATCTAGCGCATTCTTAGAACCCATATGAACGCGCCTAACCTATCAAAACAAAAACAATTCAATACAAACAATCAGAAACAAACTTTGCGCGATACACATCGAATTAATCACTTAAACTAACAACATTTCATCGAACCACCACCGGCATATCGACCGATCCGTCGAACTCCACATTTCAACACTCAATTATAACCTAAAACACATTACTACATACATACATGATCACACATTAAAACACAGAGATCCAATAAAACTCGCGTCTCGTGAATCAAATCAAAACGTTCTCGTTGAAATCTAGAGATCCTTTAACAACAACAACAACAAGAGATCCCAATTGCAAACAATGCTAAATAACAACGAAACGATTTGAACAAAACTGCTGGAGATCATCAAATGTAGTAATGTTTAGTAGAATCAGACTTACAGCGAGAGAGCACGAGAGAGCGAGAGAGAGTGAGATCTTTCGAAAAGCGTCGTTTTTTTTTCTCTTGGTCTGTCGTTGTTGACGATTTACGACGACTTGAAAACCAAAGATATCAGAGTTTGACGGACGATTGGTGATTTTATTGTTGAAGAAATCGTGAATGATTCTAGAGAGAGAAAATAGAAAGAAGACGAGTATCACTTATATTATTATTACTATAATACCCTTCGTTACTTGTACTAAGAGCATCCGCAGCAAAGTGTGGGTTGAGTTGGGTTTACAAGCCACACTCAAACGTCTCCTAGAGCAGCTCAAGTTTGAGTGTGAGTTGGGTGACCTGGTGCTATAGTAACTCAACCGAGTGGGATGAGCTTACACTCAAAAAATTGAGTGTGGCAGTATTTAGATTACCACGCGGTAAAAGGAACACCGCACGGTGTTTTAATTTCCTCAAATTTAAAAAAAAAATACACGTTGGCAACTCACACTGACTGCTGGGAGAGGTCAGGTGTGAGTTGTGGGTTTGGTGGGCCAGGGTGTCAAAACCCACATCCAAACCCACACTCGCTGCTAGAGATGCTCTAAATGGCTGTTTATTTTTTTTTGCCTCTAAGTTGATTTGAGTCTGAGACTTAGGTGTTGTTTTTTTAAGTGACCAAGTGCCGGGAAAAAAAAAAACTGCAGTTGGTCACTTAAAAACAAACACCACTTGAGTCTGAGTGAAGAGAAAAACATACTGAGACTCGGACTCAAATGGCATATTGGATCTGAGTGGAGATGACAGTTTTAAGTATAAAAAAAAACTAAGTATGTGCAAAAAATAACACCTCTGAATGTAATGAATTAGTCCAAATCACTCAACAAACCTAGACCTATACCTCGGAGTCTGATGTGATGAAAAAACAAACGCTACCTACATAATTTTTTAATAATGTGCCATTTGATTAGGCTTATTTACCTACAGTGCAACTAATCGTGATTTGACAAATGAGGTGTTGTGATTAAGGTGACACGTATGAAACAGATCATTTGTGGGGCCTGCATGTGAAATGGACAGTTTACTTGCACGGAAATGGATGGGTGCACGGTGTTCGTACTTTGGTATATCGAGGGGTAGTTTGGGAATAATAATAGAAGTTTGCATTTATTTTGAGGGATGTGATACTATACAACGTAGGTGGAGTAAGGTATTATTTCACATTTGATATTATTACTCATGACATGTGTAGCTTAGCTTGCAAGTTGTGACTCGTTCCTACGGTGGAGTGGTCGGTGGTACATCTATTGGATCGGCGAGTCGATAATCTAATAAATGATTGGAGGCTAAAGAGCATCCACATCAATAGGGTTGTGGAGGCCATAGGATTGTGTCGTGTTTGTGAGGGCTTATTTCTAATCCCCGTACTAAGTCTGATATTCAAACTCACATAACTCGAGTAAACATACTAATAACCAATCAAAGACTAAAAGCAAGGAGATCGTAATACAGACTTCCTCATCTACAGCTCGGGGATGACAAAACATCCAATAACATCGCACTGCAGAAAATACTCAAATATGTATCAACAGTTCGAATACACGCGAACACTATTGAAGATCGCATCTTCATCAACAGTTCGGAGATATCAAAGCATCATGTGACTTCGTGTTACAGAATATACTCCTCCACTTGTTAACATATTATATGCACGCGAGCATCACACAGGAGATCGTATCTTCCCAACGGTCTGAAGTTACAACTAAATAATGTTAATAGATCCGTTACAAATCAACAAGTATTAAGACGTTACAAAAGTCCACCATGAAGGCTCATCAAAACCCGATATTGTAACGTTCCTCATTAATGTAACCAACAGTTGTATTATAAGACCTATAAATAAGGTTAGATAGCTACGAATTACAGAGGCTGCTCTGAGAACCTCTAAGAGATCTTTTCTACATCTCTCTCTCTCTTAGTCTCTTTGTAATAGCTAGCAGTCTAAATATACCTCAATCTCTTTCTAAAATCATCAGGAGATGTCGTGGTTTTTAACCCATTCAAGGGTTTTCCACGCTAAATCTAGTGTTGTTATTTTCAGTTCATAACTAAACATCCTAGATTTCGAAGGTGTAAAGCGCTATCTTCATGCAATGCGAAAATAGGCTATTACAGTGTCAGGTGGTTTTTAATCAACCCTACCTTATTGTTGTGGATGCTCTTAACATATGTTCAATAGTTTTAGACGTGTGTGATGTGAGAGTACAAGTAGCCACGCCAAAGCACACCGGTGTTTCGTGCCTAAAGAAGTTTTAACAGAGCGTCGTGTTGAATTTATGAGTATGCAAAGACATACCAGAAGAATCAGGTGTACAAATATACGCACATAGATAGATTGGGCCTCATTTGGGTTAGGTTTTTTAAATTATCTACCTCCAAAGTCCCTACAAAAATGAACCAAAATTGACCATAAAAATTAATTCCATATCGTCGCCCTAAATCCAAAATATAAGTAAGCATTGACCAATTGAATAGATGGATACTTTTCTGTTGGAGATGTTCTTAGTGAAAGGGTTATCTCCTAGTATTTATGGGCCCTGAAATTATAAACGAGGCTTTGCTGAGCCACGAACAAATGCTGAAAGGGTTCTCGAGATTGGGCTTTAAAATGTATGTTAGGCGTATATGATGCTCTAACTAGGATGATCAATTTTAATGTTTTCAAATCATTATATTCCACCACTATTCATACTTTATCTCATATTATCATCACAACATCTCAATCTAACTAAAAAAAACCATTATAGAGAAAATTTAATAAGAATATTCGAAAAATTAGAATCACAAAACCATATCCAATTTCGATCCGATTATTTTCGGAAATCGATATATCAATATAGTGATCTAAAATCGGAAAAAATCATATTGGATTTCGGAAAATTTAAAAGTTTGAATTTTTTTTACAGCCCTACCCAAATCTCTAAACCACAAGGCTTAGTCGGTCCAGGCTTTACTGGGCCATGAACAAATGCTGGCAGGGTCGATATTGGGCTTTAAAATGTTGTGTTAGGCGTACTAGCCTGCGGTAATCCTTCAAAAATAAAAATAAAAATGAGTTGGAAGCTACATGTGGGAATTGATCCTAGGACCTCTTGGTTTTTATTTTCCAAGCCACTAGTCCTACCAACTTACCAACTGAGCAAGCCCTCGTTGGTTGATCTTCAAAATTGCTCGCTCTAGCCAGGACGATCAATATGAGATCTTAAAAGAATTTGTGTAATTATTCATGCTTCTACGTGAAGGCGGACATTATTAGTTTTTTGCCTAAATAAAAATAAAAATATCATGAGCAAGTTCCATTTAGTGGGAGACAATGCTTGTAAAAATGATTTCATTAGAAATCATTGAGGGTCCAAAGTTTCGTTCGAGTTCGCGATAACGTGTGTTTTGCATCTCGATGAAGGGTAGTGATTGTTTCTCTCAAAAGGACTAAAGCATAGTGAAACAATCTCCTTTCATTTGAAATAAAACTCCGCCCTTTGTTTACTCCCGAGACAAACTCTACAATTTAATACCACAACAAGAACAACCTGAAACCAAGCAAACAAACCACTCCCTTATTTTGAACCTCTTTGTTTCAGATCTCCGTTAAAAAAAACACACTAAACAAAGACTAGAGTCTCGTTCTCGTTCTCGTTCTCGATCACTCCTGAATGTGGTTGGTTTTTCTTTGACATAATTAGGTGAACAATGTTTGGCACTCCGCGTAAGAGTCTGAGAGAAGCTCATCAGGATGTAAGTTATAATAGTGAGGACATAATCGACGATTACGAGTTAGCTCAGAGGAAAGCCGAAGAATCAGGTACCGCTCTTCGACTTATACTTTTACTACTGTTCTAGTACTGCAGTTTACATTCACTCCCGTCGTCGTTTACTTCAAATTTTGAAATTATGGTGGGCCCAAAGTTCATATAATGTTGGACCCACCCCAGTTTAATACCCAAATCATCGGCGCATTGTGGGCTGTTGTTGTATATTTTAGCCCAATGTAAAGTCCAGCAATAAATTGGCTTGAAATAGAGTTGTTATGGATCTACTCTTATTTTTTTTGGTAGTAATTGGGTTTGTGTGTCTCTCTGGATAATTGGGTTTGGTTTTGTGATTTTTATCTACTCTTAGGTCGAATTTGAACTGGGTTGGGTTTAATGTGAATTTTTGTTATTAAGGTTATATGTAATTTTTTTATTTTGTTTGACATTTTCTTTTCGGGGGACTTGTACCGTGGCATACCCCTATGGTCGGGCCTACATAGGACCCCGCCATTTTGTGTGTTTCATATGGACTTGCCCAACTTTCGGTGAAGCGGTTTGGAATGGATTATGCATGCCTCAAGAAGTAGAGGTCATGAGTTCGATTCACCACCAACAGGGGCTACTCGTTAGAATTTATCATGATTAAACTTGACATGTGGGTTAACGGAACCATTGGGCTATTGGCCCAGTGGTGATAGTACCTCTCCACCTAGTGAGAAGTCGTGGGTTTATGTGACCCACGACCACTCATTTTCATACCCGAATTGTCGTGAGTCGATGTCTATTTTAGCATAATGTAATATTGAGACCTTTTTGGTGTTGGGTTAGTGGTTTGGGACCACCTCTTGGAGTCACGAGTTCAAGTTCTAATACCCCGCCAAGATTTATCTTGACTTAAAATGGAGCGTGTGGCTTTCAAAGGTACGGTGACGAATCCAGGAGACTAGTCAGGACAATGGTAAAAAATGATGAACCCGACAAACTTACGGATTCCAAAAAAAAATCTATTATACAACATTAGAGCCTCTTTTGTGTTACAGCTTTGAGAAGATACGAAGCCACGAAATGGGTCAGGCAAATGGATCATGGAGCATCCAAATCCTTACCCGAACAACCCACAGATGAAAAATTCTGTCTTATCCTGCGCAACGGGCTCATTTTATGCAACATCCTCAATAGGGTCAATCCTGGCGCGGTTTCAAAGGTATTTTTCTCACCCTTTGCTATCATGCGCCACCAACTGTTTTTCAAAAATCCAGTTATATTTACCCGCCATTTAAAAAAAAAGAAATATTTATATGCCATAATAGGTGGTGGAGAATCCAGTTATTACTGTTGAATCCACGGATGGCGCGGCGCAATCCGCGATTCAGTATTTCGAGAACATGAGGAACTTTCTTGTGGCTGTTGGCGAGATGAAGCTCTTGACTTTCGAAGCATCGGATATCGAAAAGGTTTAACTTTTAGACTATTATAAATGTGGTTCTTTAAGGTTTTTAGTACGTAATTTGTTGAAAAAACTTGTTTTTTTGATAACCCGAATGGGCTATACTGGAAGCACGCCTAATTTAGTGGAGTAAAATGTGGAAATGCAGTGTCTTGTACAGAGGGACGGAGCCAGGACTTGAGGGAAGTCAGTGGGGTCATTTGACCCCACTGGTCCCTCCAAGTCCTGGCTCCGCCCCAGTGCACAGTTTAAGCTTGATCTTGACATTTTAGCTCCTATGATATTCTTTATTTATCGTAAGACTTTAAGTTTTATAATAGATGTTGGATGCTTTGATTGACAGGGAGGGTCGTCGGGGAAGGTTGTGGATTGCATTCTTTGTTTGAAAGGGTACTATGAGTGGAAGCAAGCAGGTGGTATTGGGATATGGCGATATGGTGGGACTGTGAAGATTGTATCCTCACCAAATGGTTCACCGCTCCCTTTGAGTAATTATGGAAGTTCTAACGAGTTGTTTAATGAATATAACAATTCAGATGATAAAAAACTACTGGAATTTCTTCATTTTTCGGAAAACTCACTTGAAAGAGCTAAAGCAACTGATGCACTGGGTTTTATCTTTGATCGCTTTGGGCTTGGGATCTTTCGTGCTTATCTTACTGAAAGGAAAGACATTGATGACACACCTTTGGAGATAATGGTAGGTGCTCTCTATTCACTTTTTGTAGGTTTTTGATTTTTCTTGGGTTATACTTTCGGAAAACTGTGAAATCGAAACAGACTAGTTTCGGTATTGGTTGTCTGAAACATTGACGCCCCCTAGAAATTATAAGAAAACTTACAAACTTCTGGAGCTTCTCGGACACCTCAACCTTCTTCTGATGTAGATCGCTTTCCTGGTAGCCCAAGCAACTTCAATTAATACAATTTGTAATAGTAATCGCCTAACCTAGGAATTCACTCTCCCATTTGACAATTTGTGATGACTGTTCCTCCGCTGAGCCGTTGCACGGTTTAAGAAGAAAACCTACATTTAAATAAGTCATGATATGTTCAACTCAATGGTAAGTTAAACAGCTGACTGCTAATAACTTTAAGGTCAGGGTTTTACCTCGGTTTCTTTAGCTATTAGCTGACTTTCTAGGACTTGAATTTTGCCCTTTATCTCTGCCATCTCCATCAACAACTCCACATTTTGTGTATCCTATAAGAGTAATTCATTTTAAAGAGTTGGGTTAGTGAATTCCCTATATTAATTAAAGTGCATTTTGTGAACCACAGAGTTTGGGAAGATAGCTCGCCACAAAGTTCAGGTTCGGAGCAGTCAATTTCGAAACTACGGGCAATGCCACATGTTCGACACGTGATGTTTTCGAATCTAAAATTTCTGAAATGACATCCCCACGAAAGGAGTTTTGGAAATCCAAACCAACCAGTTGGTTACACATAAAACAACTTACAAATAAATAAAGATAACACCATAAGAGATAGAAGGCTCAAACCAGATATGTGAGAGAAAGAAAAAGATAGAAATCACCAAGATGAAAAGATAAAGGAAATATGGATTTTTTTCAAAAATATGAAGCAACGAGAATTCAAACCTATTTTTTATGATAGAAGATCCAAAATTGTAATAGATCTGATTGCTGAGATTTCAAATCATATAAGAAATATTGTCACGCCCCAAAATCCACTTTTTGATAATAGATCATAAAGCACATTCTAAGGCTTGACAAGTCGGGCATCCCACGGATGAAACCCCACAGATGTAATATATTTCTAAAGAAATTAACTACATCTACTTATCAAAGAAACGCAGCGGAAAATAACTCAATATAAATTAAATGAATAAATGGATTAAAGTGAATAAAATCTCTGTTAACTCTAAAAACGAGAATAAAACTACGACAATGAAATATGAAATAAATATCATAAATACCCTACGACAGTTCAGCGATCCAAAGAATCCCGAAAATGATCAACCAAGCCTCACTAAGCAAAAACCTACTGTGCTCGACCTCCTGAAAAATATAGCGCACAGGGCGTCAAGCAAGCACAATTATTACCGGTCACTGAACATGACAGACCGATCTATTATACAAAAGTACTAGTGTGATATAATATTATATATATATGAAAATGATGCAATGCATTGAGGAAGTGAGGTCCAATTATTAATGTTGTTTTTAAGCGTCGGCGCCAACCAGTATTATAAATAATTATAGAGTATTATTATTATTATTATTATTAGGTGTGGGAGATAACTAACAGACGATGTACACAGGGTCACTTTTAATTCAGTGGAACCACACTCTCGCACCCTTCTGTCCTCAACAGAAGTGTATCCCTTATTGGCGAGCCAGGGATTGGCGGATTCCTTTTTAGTGAGCCAGGAATTAGCGGGTAAATCACCGGATCAAGGTGGTCAAGGATTTTCAACCTACAGGTCTAAAGCCTGTTTTATTTTCACTTTCAGGGATCTAAGCCCACGGGATGCTCGCGTAGCATGCAGCCGAGAAGTAACAGGGAAAGAATTTTGGGACTTGCAACCCGGGAAAACTGATAAACAGTTACCTCATATTTGGTTTAGGGACTCAAACCCAAGGACCGTAACAGCATAGCCCTACTGTGTACATTAACTCTAAGTTATCCTATGCATGAATGATTTAAGAGACCGACACTCAATCAAAATGACCTATCTGTCCTTGCTCTATAGGCAATGAGACTATATCATATGATTGGCGATCTTAAGCTTAATGACCTTTTTACCCTCACAAATATAAGAGTAGAGTCTCAGTCGATGATTTTAAATAGGCTTATGCTAGTACCCCCTTGATTTAACATCAAAGTCCAACTTATCCATCTATAGTTTAAAGGGTTGAACACGAGGTACCAATTCCTATTACCTACGCTATTGATATGGATATAATTAATATCATTACAAATTTTCTTATATACTACTCATATATATTCTAAGTATACATTTAACCAAGGTCTGCCCTAAGCTATATATATATATATTCATGTATATATATATATATATATATATACAAAGGCTGCCCTACTATAAACATATATACATTCTGTATCTATAATATACAATATGCATTTTTAAACATATAAGCATTATGAAACATGTTATACAAATCTGTTTTTTTTTTTTTAGTATATATACACCTTATATATATATATTACTAAACCCATCGACTGTGTGTAAAAGAACTGTTATAGTACTTTAAATAATTACCCACATATAAATACCCACAGGAGCAACTCTTCACTAAATTTGGGTTTACTGATATGCTCAAGTTAAATCTAACCTAACTACTATAATGGGTTCCAAAAAGGATTGTATATCAAGCTCTGAAATTCCACAGTAATATAGTCACGGAACAATTACGACGAGCAAACAGTAAATATATATGAACTAATAATCTACTAAACATGACATATTAACTATAATTAATACACAATTTCAATCAAGAACAACGACGAGCAATAATGGTACTTCCCTGAAGATTGAATGCTTAAGAAGAGCAATGCAATGATCCTACCCAAGAACAATCGATTATCACTCTCGATCTCTCGCTCATAATTTCCAGCCACAACAATCGATAAAGGATTTACAATTGTAAAAGAAGAAGAGATAGGTTAGGAATTCGGGGTTGGGGTTAAGCTACCCTCTCTCCTGATTTCAAAATAAAATAGGGAAGAAAAGTTGAAGGAGGAGAAGGAGGAGAAGAAGGAGAAGAAGTTAGAGAAGAGTTTGGGAATTCGGTGGTGGGTCTTGACCAAGAATCCTCCCCAATTCAAAAGCTTAGAAATTAAACTATTATACACCCTAGAGCAAGTTAAGCAAAGCAACCCAAAACACAAATAAAAATAAACGGGGCGCTACAAATATCAAATTTCAACGCACTGAAAATGAAACAAGAATAAAGAGGTCGTGAATTAAAATAAAAGATTGACATCAAGATTCAATCGTTAGAGATCATATCATCAAATCTGCAAATCACATAAACAAAAATATGTGAATAGTGATATACCGGATAGTAATTACTATTTGGAAAAATATTTTCGGGAACAAAGGGGAAAAAAACAAAGCAAAAAATCCTAAGAAGTTTAATGGATGAAAAGAAAATAAAAGATTAAAAAAGAAAGAAAATAAACACCGGATATTGAAGATCCGGCGACGGCAATAGCTGCTGCCAGCGGAAGCAAGAAAACCCTAACTTGTCTTCAAGATCAGAGTGGCTCTGGTACCAAGTTAAATTAGGAGAAGAAAATGGAAAAAAGTTTATTATCATTATTATTGAAGAGATGAGTACAATCATCCTAAAGAGGGATTTAAATAGAGAAACCACTAGAGTACTAGTAGGAAACTAACTACTACTAGGTTAACTACTAAATATTGATAATAACTAAAGATAGAAACAAATCAACTAATATTACTCTTAAGATATGGTCTGGTGTATCGCACCATGCAATACCACGGTGTATCCGGACATTATACTTAACATAAATCATAATCTTCAACAGAGATCAATCACAAAAAATGATGCAAGAATTAAGTGGAACCTCCCTTAAAAGAAGAAAAACCATGAATGATAACGGTTAGTGTTTTTCTTGTTATCCAATGTAAAACATCAAACCATGAAAAAGTATTTAAGCTGTAAGTCAACAGTGCATGGCCATCTGATGTCTTACTTGTGTTAGTTTTAACCGTAGCAAATGAATAACTTTCGAGGAGCTATACTAAGCTGCAAATTATACAAAGATCAGGTTTTTCCCGTCTCAGAACTCAATATCAAGTTCAAACTTCAACTTATAATTAAATCAATCAAGCTAAAATTCACTTCATTGATTTATATGAAATCAGCAGACGTGGTCTAAGAAAATTTCTACAAAGTCTGATGATCAATTCAGCAGTTAGTGTCTCTTTTGGAACATTGCAGAGTTGCAGTTGTCATGTACTTTGTAGTTTTGCATAGCTCAATTAATGGTCTTCTGTGTATGCCGCTGATAATTTTATTGAGCAGTATGCGACTATGAAATATAAAATAATTTTACTACCCAAGAAGTGTCGCTTTTAACTTACAAAACCATATATGTTTATGAACATACTTTTATACTAACTGAGATGCCCCATTTTGATCTATTAATCAATTTTTTCGACCAACAGACGTTGTATGCGATCTTATATATTATTTTTTTATTGGTGTAAATTGATTTAGCTCGTCGACAATATTCTCAGAAAGGTGGTTAAAGACTTCACGAGTTTCCTTGTTTCCCACAGTAATCAGGTATGTCTCACTAATTCTTGAACTGCTCCACGAATTCTTACTAATTCTATAGAATTATCCAGTGATTAGATAGGATGCATGATGCTAACCTTCTTATTTTGTTACAATTGCTACAGCTTGGGTTACTTTTGAAAGAAAAATTATATGGTGAAACTGTGACAAATGCTCAACTAATAGAAGCCATTACAAAGTATCTCGACCAAAGAACTTGTGGCTGCTTAAATGACTTCTCAATATTCTGTATCTGTGGTGGAAAAAGCAAAAAGGTTCAGAGTAGTGATAATTATTATGCTGGTCATGTGAATGGGCTTGATCACCATCAGGAACTTGAGGTAAGAGCATCATATTTTATAAGTATTAAATCCCCCTTCGAGTTATTAACGTATCAATATATGAAGTGTTGAAATTAATACAAGAAGAAGCAATGTTATAATCTTGAAAGGATGGATTGAAATTTCCGAGCTGTTTGAGTTATGGAACACAATTTGTTTTTCACTAAAATAGCCGAGTTAATTGGTGTTATTGAACGATTTTCAAAGTTCATGATGAAAGTTGAATTAATTGGTGGTATCCACGAGAATAGACGGAATGCCTCACATCAATTAATGGAAGGTCAGTCACACAAACAGGCTCATATAGACTATACCTTAGTATTGATTTGGGAAGGTTTTGTATTTATTTTATCCGAATAATTCAAAGGATGGAGTAAACTGAATGAAATCATTGCACAATATAGTCATAGATGTGTGCATGGTAGGATAGGAACTCATCGTTTTCAAAATCATTAACGCAAATCTATTCTCGATGCAGATTACCTCCTAGGTGAGACTTATTAATAACATGTTTCTAGTTAACATGGGTGCCAGTTTCACCTCTCACTGGAGCCTTTCTTAGTAAGAAAATTTACCTAACAGTTATCCATGCCCAATAGTTTGCTTCTATGTGAAATGAAGGTCCATGACTTATGGAGTCTTGTACTTGATGTACTTGTAATCTAGGTGCTTTCCTAGGTATTTTCAATGCCAATTGTAATTTCATTCTCTTCATCTCAAGTATGATTCATGTATGAATGTGTCTCATCTTTTTTATAGCATTATAACTCAATTTATTTTATTTTTGTTATTCTTAGGAGCTAAAGTCAGTCTTTCGGCAAACACGATTGGAAGTCAATCAAGTACACTCGAACTGGGCGGAAGAACTTAAGCGGCTCGGTGAGAACCAGATACTCATGATAATTGATGTTGAGATAGTAGTTTTATAAAAAATAGCCTTCGCATATTTATCAGCTTAGTTTACTAAATAAAAATTCCCTACTACTTTGCGCATTTGTCTCCCCAGAGCATCATGTTAAAGACCTTAAAGTGGTTTCATCTTCCTACCACATAGTCTTGGAGGAAAATCGGTTACTGTACAATCAAGTACAGGATCTTAAAGGTAAGGCCACTATATACTTTGTAGGTTCCATGATAAGTTTGTAGTTAATTACTTTACTATCTATTTGACATTATGTGGATTTCACACAGGGAGTATTAGGGTCTATTGTAGAGTTCGACCCTTCTTACGAGGTCAACTTGATGAGCCGTCTGCTATAGATTATATTGGAGAAAATGGGAATATCATGATTGTCAATCCTCATAAGCAAGGCAAATATACAAGGAAAGTATTTTCGTTCAACAAAGTGTTCGGAGGAAATGTAACACAACGTACGCTCTCTTTCTCGAAAAAGTACCTTTATTTTAGTTTTTGTAAACTTGGTTAACTTATCTTTGAAGCAAAACAACGGCAAGCCACTACTTGTGAGTATAATAAACTGCAAAAAGAAAAGACCTATGAGCAAATTTCAGAATTAACAATATTCGAAAATAGCTTAATGAATACCAATAAAGTTAGGCAGTCGTGGCACTTCATCAAATTCTTAGATGAATGCTATCAGTTATCTTTTTGTTTACTATGTTACTCAGATGAAAATGTTTTTACACAGAGGAAGTATTTGCCGATACTCAGCCATTAATCAAATCTGTTCTAGACGGTTTTAATGTTTGCATCTTTGCATACGGACAAACTGGCTCAGGAAAGACATACACAATGGTAACACCAAACACATCATATTTGTTGTTTCTTTTACTTTATGTATTAATTAATTAATCTGGGTGTATGTCCCTATTTTCTCTAATAGAGCACTTAAGGCATTTGAGTCATAATGTATGTATCCAAGATTTCTTTTGCAAGAAAAGAGCAGTCCTTGTATTTCTTATTAAGTTTAGCTATAAGATAAATGAAAGTTTAAAATCGGGAAGTTTAACGTGTTCTTTCTCTTGCAGAGTGGCCCAGATATAACTACAGATGACACGTGGGGTGTGAATTACCGCACCCTTAGGGATTTATTCAAAATATCAAAAGATAGGATCCATGTCATAACATATGAAGTTACTGTCCAGATGATCGAAATATACAATGAACAAGTGAGAGATTTATTGGTTTCTGATGGCTCTAATAGAAGATATCCTTTTTTTGACGTTTCTTTACGGGTATTTGGGATTCCATGTTGCTTCCATTTCAATTTGTGATACTGTTGTTTAACGATATGTGCCTTGACTTCCTACACGTTAGATATATTGAACAATTCTCAACTGAGTGGCCTCAATGTGCCTGAAGCAAGTTTAGTTCCAGTTAAATGTACTCAGGATGTCTTGGCTTTGATGAGAATTGGCCAGAAGAATCGTGCAGTGGGTGCTACTGCATTAAATGAACGGAGTAGCCGTTCCCATAGGTATTGGCAGTTTTCTTTTATATTCTCATTTAGTAAATATGATCGTTTTGTGATATTTACATAGTTTTTTTTCTTCTTCTAAGTATCTTAACGGTTCATGTCCAAGGAAAAGACATAGCTTGCGGATCAATCCTCCGAGGTTGCCTCCATCTAGTAGACCTAGCTGGAAGTGAGAGGGTTGATAAGTCTGAGGCTGTTGGAGATAGATTGAGGGAAGCCCAACACATAAACAAGTCACTCTCTGCTCTAGGAGATGTTATATCCTCCCTTGCACAGAAGAATAAACACATTCCTTACAGAAATAGCAAGCTCACTCAAGTACTGCAAGATTCTTTGGGTAATGATATCCTCAATTATACGATTTATTTTTACAATCTTCATAGTTTACTAAACTATGATATGTTGGTAATATAATGCAATCTTTTAAAATACCGTTATATAACAGTATCTGATGGGGAATGTTATCTAACATTTAGTCCAGTCTAAACAGCATCACCTGTCTGCATAGCTTTAGTGTTTCTCATGTGTACAAGGAATGCAATTTATGTGTTGCCATCGTGACTTCTTATTATACCTTCATTGGAGAAATTATCTTATCCCTTTCCTTCCTGCCTCTTGACCTGCGTCTCCTTATTGAAAAGCTAGGGGTAGCCGAAATCATCTGATGTACTTCCCATATATGTATGTACGTACGTACATATGTATTCACAAAATGCTGATACATCTCATGGTCGCGTGTGCTAAATTAGTGATTCCGGAACAAATTGTGATGGCCTTAGACTTAGTTCACAATATATCATAATGACATATTGTAAGTTACGTCCAGTTAATATCATTTTTGTTTATGGTTTTTGATCCTTGATTGTCTAATCCACAATCTAATTAGAGATTATCCTAATTGAAGAAATTGAATGAATAACACAAATTGGTGGGTAAAACTTCCCAAAGAGAGCTTCAATTGTTCAAATTTTGATTACAATGAATTCCTCTCTCTGGATCCCTTTTACATTGCTTAGCCTTGCCCTCTTAAAGGTTGCAAGTTTTCTAGTTACAACATAGGACAAAAAAGCCCTTGAAACGACCTAAACATATGAAAAGTCGCGGCTTTGTTCAAACAGAACACTCAGAACTGAGTGCATTTGAATAGAGTTTTAAGTTTATTCGAATAGACTTCTCAGAACTGAGTTTATTTTGAATAGGTTACTCGGAACAGCCTATGTTCGAATAGAGCATTTCTCTATTCGAACAGAAGACTCGGAATTTTCTCTGTTCGAATAAAACAAATGTCTATTCGAACAGACTTCACCTTTTGTCTATTTCTAAGGGGATTAATGTCTAGATCCTCCTGGATCATTGTCGCATCGTAATAATATCGCTGATGCAGTCACCTAGGAATGTTACATACAAGGCATTAGGAGTCGTATTCATCCGATAAATGGTCATAAATGAAAAATTAATAAAAAGTTGTATGATTACTGCTTAGTTTTTGGTCTTGGTGTGAGTCTTATATTTTTCTTTCCAGCCTTACTCATTGTTACTTGTTATGTTTACGCCACATATCTCTACAGGTGGCCAAGCTAAAACTTTGATGTTTGTACATATAAATCCTGAACTCAATTCTATTGGAGAGACAATTAGCACATTGAAATTTGCAGAGAGGGTAGCCTCAATAGAGCTTGGGGCAGCGCGTCTGAATAAGGAAACGGGTGAAATACGTGAACTTAAAGAAGAGGTTTAGCTATCTTTAATTTAATTTGCTCGTTTCTAATTTAGAATAGATTAAATTTCTAATAAGAAGTTATAAATTCTATTCATCTTTTCAGAATTCAAACCTCAAATTGGCATTGGAGAGAAAAGAAGCTGAACTGGAACAATTAAAAGGTCAGAATATCTGCGTAGGTGCTGAGCTACAAAAAGTGAAAGCATTTTCACCTTTACATTTGCCAAGAACTGGTGTAAGTGCTACTGTCAAACTTGAAATCACTCAGCGACCCCTTGATGTCAATGACGCTAGAAGCATGGAGGTATGTCGTAAAATTCTCAGAATCTCTTTTCATTAAGCGATAATCCCTGCCTGCCGTTTGTTTGGGAGTTTTCTCAATGCGTAATCATTCTAAGCCATGCGACATACATTTGGAAACACTAACACAATAGATGTGGACTTCGAACCACTAGTACAACAGATATATATTCCGTCGTTACTGAGCCTACATATCAGAAATAACATTTTGTGACCTTAACTTAAGGGTACAGAACATGATCCTTGCTGCTTTTAGTACAAGGTCCTCATATACGTAGGCTCATGTCTGTATGATAGCGGCCCAAATAAATGCCTTATGGGATGATCATTAAGGGTTGAGACTTGAGAGTACTCTCAGTTGAATGGGATGATGCACATAGGATTTGTCTTAAACAGTAATTCAAGATGCGTCAGTGGTCGGGGAACGGGTATGATATATCCTAACCCGGGATTTACAACATATGTTATGTTATATTGTGTGACCTTCAACGATCTGTTGCATTCTTTGTAAAATTGTGATTGATCCTAGATCACGATATACCACTGATACTTCACAATATTTTGAATTTATTCTCATCTGAATATGTCAATTACATCTTAGGTACAGAGTTGCTCTTCCGGAAAGCAAAAAAGGCCACGCTTTCCCTCCAAATATACTGATAGGAATCCTTCTCCGCATGAGCACTTCTTTGCTGAACAGGGCGCTGTGAACTCTACGAAGCCAAGGTCTCCATCTCCTCCTCTTGTGAGGAGGCCCATGTCCACTGATCGAGGGTGCCTCATTAAAAGCAGACTCAAACTTGACACACTTGACAACCATCCCATAGTGAAATTACAATTTCCAAACAGAATGACAGTTAACAAATCTGTTGCCTCTCTATCTATGAATGCAACGAACGAGAACAACTCAAGGGGATATATGGGCATACAATCGGTTAAATCGAGGAAAGCCTACCCAAACCCAGAAAATGTTGACAAGCAGCTTAAGCAAATAGTCAATGTTACACAAGGTGGCATCATGAAAAGTGAGCACCAGCGAAAAACTAAAATCAAGCCTCGGCTACCAGGTAGAACTCAGAAGGAAGAAATTGGAGGAAAGGTGGTGGAGACTCAAAAGAGTAATTTTCCTGATACAGAAAACGAACATGGGTGTATTAGGCCTCCCATAGATAGTGGATCAGAGAAGAAGAAGTTGCGACAAAACTTTGCAAGGGATTCTCAAAATTTCGAACCCACGTAAGATATTAGGTTTAAATTTGTAGCTTCAATATCAGTTGGTTTGATATTATAAACTGCTCAACATATGCATGATCCCCACTTTTGCAGATCTTCAGTACTTGCAGTGAACCAATATTTAATGGAAAAACACGAGAACAAGCTCCAATATAGCTCAACGCGAAATGGGAACGAAAGCAGCAATATTCCCACAACCAATCTGAAGAGAAGCCGGTCTTCTCCTCCCGGTAAATTCACAATCTTATCTTGAAACATCAAACTATATACTGTATGTACAGGAATATTAGTCAATGTTGAATTGCTGATTGTTCGCCAGAATATTTTTACCTGCCCATATTATGATCATAGTGACATGCTTATACGTGTTTTTTACGTTTTAAAAAGTTCATTATCTCTGTAATTTACCATACGTAAAGCTATAATAAGGTGTGTTGCGACGCCTAAAACAATTACATATATTGTTAAGCAATCTGGCAATGTGGTTTAAAATCGAGGGATGAAAATTTTTTCTTTGGTGCGTTATTATAGGACAACTTATTATCAACCTCTTAAAGAGAGAGAGCAAAACCTTCCTACAAATCCTCCTTACTACACAAAAATCTTTGACAGGCCATTGTTCCTCCTGTCTTCGAAACTTTTTTCCTGTGAAATCATTCCTGATATGCGTCTTTTTACAAGAATAAGAACATACACGTCAGCTTCTTTTCCAACACTTTGATTTCTAGCTTTCTCCGAGGTTGGTTCTTACGAGGTAATGTTTGATTATATTTTTGTTGTGATGTTTTACTTGGCATTGCAATCAAAGGTTTAGAAAATGAACCCAAAAACATTAGCTAAAATTTATCATCCGGTTCGAGCTCTATCACTCGGGGAACTCCCTTCATCAGTGGATAAATTAGGTGACGATAAATCTTCGCAATGTTCTGTTACATGTGCCTATCTAGTAAACCTCGTGGGGATGTGTCGTAACGTAACTGTTTTATGGTGTAAGAATTTCGTAAACCTTTCTTTACATATCACGGTGGATATCCCCGGTGATGAAAACACTCACATTTACAAAATCGAAATCAAGCCATGGCAATTTTGGAGCAAAAAAGGGTTGAAGTCCTTCGAGGTAGAAGGAAAACGTGTTGATGTATTTTGGGATCTTCGAGCAGCAAAGTTCCCCACTAATAGCCCCGAACCGTCTGGTGATTACTATGTTGCATTAGTTTATGCCGAGGAAGTCATGTTATTATTAGGGGATTTAAAGAAAAAAGCGTATAAAAAAACTAAATCGAGACCTTCGCTTGTAGATGCTATACTAGTGTATAAAAAAGAGCACGTTTTCGCGAAGAAAAGTTTCACAACAAGAGGTAAGTTTGATCAGATGAAGAAAGAACACGAAATTGTGGTTGAAAATTCATTTGCAGGGCCTAGAGATCCTGAAATGTGGATTAGCGTAGACGGCATTGTGTTGGTTCATATTACGAATTTACAATGGAAGTTTAGAGGGAATCAGACGATTTTGATCAACAAAATGCCCGTACAAGTATATTGGGACGTCCACGATTGGATGTTTGGTACGCCAGGGGCAGGCCATGGGTTGTTTATATTCAAGCCGGGGGCACCGGATTTAACTAGATATGAAAAGGAGAAAGATGGAACTAGTGGCGGTGAGAGTACGGATAGTGGTAGTACATCGACTGCAATGACTACTAATACGACTACCGATGAAGGGTCACGGTTTATTCAAGGCCAATCGTACTCGGAGTTCAGCCTATTTCTTTATGCCTGGAAGATTGAATGAAAATATTTTTACAATTTTATTATTTTTGTGAATTCTATGATCCTTTTTTTTGTACTCGGAAATTAGTTATATATACTTTTGATCGAATGCAGTGCTGCCCAAGGCAGAGTTAATACGTTTGTTGAGATATAATCCCACATTGGGCAAATCAAGCCTTGCACCTCATAATAAAATCCTGGGGCGTCTCCACTCACTCAATGCCAAATGATTTTGCAAATGATCATGGGGGTATCGTCTTGGTGTCTTAGAGCACCTCCAACATAATTTCTCTTGGGCGCTAAAAGGTTCAACGCAGAGCATAAAACACCAAATCATTTGGTTAGACACTTAACAAAAAACGCCGAATTAAATGTCATATTAGGAACGAAGTTGTGATGGAAGAGAGAGAGATGCCAGCTGTATTTAAAAGTTTATGGGCGATCAACGGTTTAGTGCCTAGTCAGTATGCGAATACTCCTCGCCTAGTTCAGGTTTCGCATACTTTGGAGGAGTATGGGGGTGAGTATATTGAACCCCATACTCTTGTTGGATGCTTTTTTAACAACATACTATGTTATTGGAGGTGCTCTTAATGTACTATAAAAACAGTATATTTGAAATGGGAATTGATCCTAGGACCTCTTGGTTTTCTAAGCGCTACCACCTGAGAGTTGTTTTTGCCATCCACAACAATTACAGTTGCCCACCTAGGTAAAACGTTCGGCTCCGGCCAAAACACCATTTCTCATTATGATTCTTAAACTATTTTGGCCAAAAAACTTATCCCGTTGGTCGACGTAATCCTGCGGTATATGTGTAGCAATAACAAAAAGGCCCGATCATTTGGCAAATTTTTGAAAAAAAAGCCAAATGATTCAGCTGCTTTTGAAGAACATGAATCACCAAAAAGTGCCGAATCATTTCGTTATTTATCAAGTTTCCCGCTCTATTATTAGGTTTCATTTGGGGCAAAAAAACCGCCAAACCCCCCCCCCCCCCCCCCCCAAAATGACGATTTCGACTGTGAATTTGGTGTTTGGGATCCCATCAAAGCTTCGATCAAGCTTTTTTATAGCTTCATGGTATGATTCAGTTTCATTTCGTCGTTTTTTTTCTTCACATTTTTGGATCATAGTTTCAATTTTAGGGTTTAAACACAACTGTTATGTGGAACTTAGTAGCTAATAGTGATTAAATTTGAACTAAAGAAAACCCATTTACGCGTAGAAACCAATTTGCATAAAGAATTATGTTTTTCGGTTTCAGGGTTAAGAAAGGCGTTTTTATAAGATGTTGTGGTGATTATAAGTCGTCGAATCCTGTTAGGTATGTTTCAAACAAGTATCCCAAAGGAATTACAACTTGGCAATGTAAATTTGACAAGGTTTCGGATTCAAATTTGAAATCTTGGTCACATCCGAAGAATGAGATTACCAATAACAAGAACTTGGTGGTCGAAGAAGTGGGTAATTGGCCATATAATAAAAAGATAATTGAAGAAAGGGAATCTGGTAAGGGTTCGAGTTTAGTGTCATCTGGTAACAATTTAGAGGAGGGATCGGAAAACGTGGGTTCTTTGTGTGAGAAGAAATCTTGGCCACCTAAGCCGATCTATAGCAGTGAAGAGTTGGATACTTGGCCACTTGAGAATAACAACAGTGTTGAAGAGTTATGCGATTGGCTACCTAAGATAAGCTATGAGGAAATAGAGATTGATAGCTCTTCTGAATCAATGTCATCGGAGAATAATTTACGCAAGGAATCAGAACGACGTGATTCTTCCTTCGAGAAGAAAACTTGGCCACTTCAGAAGAAGTTCAACTTTGAGGCATTGGATGATTGGTCACCTAAGAAGAACTTGAAGGTAGAAGAAGTTCTCAATGGGCTACCAAAGAAGAACTCTTGGCCACTTCAGAATAACTACAACTTCAAAGAATTGGATAATAGGACACTTAGGAATGAGCAAAAAAAGTTTGGAAAATTTTCTGAACCGTTATTGTTGGAGGAAAATATAGACAGGAAATCGGAAACCCGAAATTCTTCTCTTGAGAAGAAATCTTGGTCACCTAATAAGAATTTCAACGTTGAAAAAGTGAACAATTGGGTATCTACAAAGATCTTGAAGGTCGAGGAAGTGAACAACTGCCCACCTAAAAAGAAATATGAGGATAATTTATCAGATTCAATTTCGTTCGAATACAATGTAAACAAGGAATCACAAATCCGGGAGTCTTTTTTGAAAAAGAAATCACGGCTCATTGGAAATTTCAACATTGAAGAAGTGGAGAGTTTCCCACCCAGGAAGAGTTTTAAGAATGAAGAAGTGGAAAATTTCTCATCTAAGAAGAAATACGAAGAAACAAAATTTAAAGACTCGGATTCAATTTCATCATGTAGCAATCTAGAAAAGGAATCACAAAGATGGAGTTCATCTATTGAAAAGGAAGCTTGGCCACTTAAAAAGAACTTCAACGCGGATGAATTGGATACCTGGCCACCTACAAGGAATTTGAAGGTTGAAGAAGTGGACAATTGGCAACCTAACAAGAACTATTTGGGTCCTATTTCGCCGGCTAACAATTTAGAAAAGGAACCACAAAAATTGTTTACTTCCTTCAGCAGAGTTCCTGCTATCAACACAGGTGTAGTCTCGTTCAAACCTTGTGATCTTATACATTTTTAAAAAGTCATTTAGCAAAAAGTATTTAAAAAATACATATTTTGCTTTGAATAGCCAAATGTAAGGAAGTTAGTTTGACAAAGCCAAAGGTCAGATTTTGATCCTTTTGTTTCTTGTAATGAAGTCAAAACGTACCTAATCCAATTCTACTGATGTCTCGTGAAGCTATTTCGGTAGCATCTGCATTTTCAAACGACACTGATCACAAAATAATTTTTGTACAACAATCTTACTTTTATATGTTCTTGTTTGCTCTTCCTCCGTACAGTGATATCAAGCAACGCAACTGAAGATGGATATTTTGACACGGAGGATGATGGAAGCCCTTACCTAGAAGAGGAGATCGACGAACTAGACATTGAGTATAATGAGACATTTGAAGTGGACGCCGAGCAAACTCGTAGAACTAAACGAGATGCTGAGAATTTTGCAATTTCAGTACTTGCAAAAAGGTTACGACCCTTTCATGGCTCTTAGCTTCTTTTTCTGACCGAATTTAGCCAACTTTTCAAGTACTTTTCCTTGTCATTTACTGCAGAGCATTTACAGTAGTCGAGCTAAAAAAGAAACTTCAAAAGCAGAAATTTCCTCAAAAGATAATTGAGAATCTCTTAGCTGACTTTCATAGCAGGTGTGCTTACTTCCTGTCTTTAGTAGTAATAATATCGAAATGTAAATGGTTTACAATTAAGCATGTAAATTTTGATAATCTATTAGCGCATTTTAATCGCTCCGAAGTATTTGTCTTTCACTAGAGTTGCATGTCTATGAATAAATTTTCAAGGCTGTAATTGCCCGTAAGTTGTCCGAGTTCACACCTTGATCTGTCTTTTCTTGGCATTATATTCTTTTTTTCCCTGAAAGGCAAGCTAGGGTTAGAGCAGTTCTCCCTGATCAATAACAGAACTAGAAGAATGTATAGTAAAATGTGGTTTCCTCCACATGCAGGGAGTCCTCATAAAAAACAACAGGGATGCACAGAGAAGGGAGAAGGCAAAGGCCTCTAAAATCTAAATAGACCTTTTTTGGCATTATATCTTGTTCTTGACAGGGGCTTTAAAATTATCAAACACCAAAATGAACCATCCCATCTCTTAATATAGTACCATACCATCACTATTTGTTTAGGACCTGTAAAGACATGACTAGTACCCCTAGGAATATTATAACCAAGTTGACTCTTACACTTTCCCTCTCCTTTCATGAACTCCATTCCGTAGACAGTGTACAAAACTGAAGTGAGGTCTTATTGTTTTGATTTATTACAGGGGATTGATTAATGACTATTTGTACGCGGAAACGTTTTCTCAGTCTAGATTTTCTTATTCGACTTGGGCGCCAAAGCGGATTGAAAGGGTAAACCCCTGATTAATTTATATTCTCTTAAATTATTTTGATTGTGCCCTATATGGTTTTTCATGCGTATTTATTTAGTCAATGGCTTTTTGTTTTAGTGCTATGTGGCTCCGTATCTTGTAGTTAAACTTTTTAGTTTTTATTAGCTTGAAGGGAAAACTGGATATTACATATGGATGCACTTTGGCATACTTTGTAGTTATTTCCTAGTTGTCATTAAGACTAGAAAGAGTCATTGTTATGAAATTTTTGAACCCAATTGTGATATCAGGCACTTCTCAAAAAAGGAGTTACTACAGCACAGACTGAGAACGCCAGGAAATATGTTTTTGAGGGAGATGATTTTGATGGCAATAGTCTTGGAATGTCTGAAACTGCAATGAGCCAGCTTTTACAAAAGGCTAGTAAGCAATGGTTGCGGCATCAAAAGGACCCGTTTGAAAAGCGGACTGGAAAGGTTGTTAGGTGGCTACAGTACCGTGGGTTCAACTGGAATATTATTAGTTTTATTTTAAAGAAGTTGAAGCACTAAGCCATCCGTCCTAACTTTTAGGATGAATCCATTGATAAAGGCCATGGGATGCCTCAGAGCTCTGTTGAGTTTTTCCTCATATCAGTAAATGTTGAATCCTTGAGGGACACACTTCGAATTGTAACCACAGCTATGGGGAGATAGTCCTGTCTCACATTGCTTGCCTGGTGGTCCCTATTGTGGGTTTGTCTCACATTAGAGCTTGGTTTTTTTTTTCTTTGTCAAATAGACCTTGAGGTAAAGGAGTCGTATAACCTATTTTCGTGTTTAATTATAATGAATTCTTCGATCATCTCTGTGTACTTACCGCTTTACTAGAAGTTTCCACCAAAATCCTTATGTTATGGTGATTGTTCTTCCTTGTTCTTTTCCCGTTCTGTTTTACACATTGTTGTTGATCAATCGTTTCGTGGTTTCGATTCTCGTGGATTATTCCACATCAGTTGCATATTCCTGAAACCTAACCTAACGTATTTCGGACATCCATAAGTACAATCAAATACCTCAGAAAGTGATAGTTGTACTAGTGTTAAGCAGTAGATTGATACCAAGATTGTGCAACAAGCATTGAGCAGTGAAATGATAGTTGTCGGGGTTGACATTGGGATAATTATGTGGCTTATGTCTCACTGTAAGTAGAATTCCAATTTGTATATATAATGCAAATGATATTTTACTATTATAATCTGTTTTTTGAAGATGATATGTATTTTTAGTGTCTTCTATGTTAATCATATTTACTTTTTGCACTGAAGATCTACAATAGAGACATCAAGTATTAGATCCCCACTTCTTGAATATGTATGAAAGTGATATAATCATGTGCATGAGTTAAGGTTTTGTTTTTAAAGTAGGGTTTGGTTTTGCTGGAAAGTCCCTTTCAGAACAGCACATGATAGAGAAAGTGAGGAGCGCGTGGCTCCACGTGAGCTCTGCTGGAAAGATAGTGAGTATGAGAGAGTCATCTGCAGAGTTCATTCTCTTACATTAAGGCCTAATAATAATATAATCCAAGCACACACCAATCATTGCACCAACTCCCATAAACCTGCACTCATACTTTTAAACTTCTTCTCTTCTTCTAATTTATATACCTTGTGTAAACTCTAATGGCAGAGCTGTCCATGAAAATTTATCCTCACAGGTAAAAGTAACAGATTTTAGCCCCATAGTAATCTGAATAAAATATTGTTACTGAACATTCTCTTCTTCTTTTCTGAAAAAAGGATGAAGGTGTAATGAAATCAAATCTAGGAGTTTGTGTATAACACATAATATGCATGAATTCCAGAAAGTGGTCAGAGTTGTATAAAGCATAGTAAAACCAAAAAGTTTATTATTCCTATATTATTACAGACTTCACACTAGTTAATTTTTTAGTTATTGAAGAAAGTTTGCATTGTAAATAGTCTAATGTATGAAAGAAGAAAAAATGTAGTCAGTTCTATAAAAAGATTGTAGTAACTTTCTTTAGTTTAGTATAACCTTAAACTTTTAGATGCTGATAGATTTATGAAACATACAAAAGGGAACTGACCATAATTACTGTACATCTGCAGAAATATTTAACTAGAACCTGGATTATTACCGAATTTTCGGAATCCAATTAGGGAGCCTTTATGTCAATGGAGATTAAAGTGAGAGATCAAACATTGTTTGGAAAGAATAATAGCTCAAAAAGAATACTTTAATAACAAATTATTATTACAATTTACAAGAAGCATTATGAGAGGAATTACACTTCTAACTCTGAGCAATGAATCTTCTTAGAATACACAATAACTTATCATCAGAGTGAGTCGTCAGAGAAGGCGAAAGAACAATGAGAAGAACCTTGAGAGACCATGCTCCGAGAAGGCGGTGGAGATGAAAAAGTTGTTGAGTCACCCTTAGAAAGATCTTGATCTGATCTCACGACATCTATATGTCGAATCTCCTTGAGCATAGCCACTACGTCCTTCATCATTGGACGATCTACAGCTCTACTGCTAATACATAAGAACGAAACTGCGAGGGTTTGAACCATCTCATGTATTTGAGTATCAGGCCGTCCTTGGAGCTTTGGATCAAGGATGTCAACAAGGTCTCTCTTGCTGTTTAAATGATCCCGTACCCATTGAACCAAGGGTGCACCTCTGGGTAACGTTGGGTCTAGCGGGTGTCTTCCTGTTAATACCTCGAGTAGAAGTACGCCAAAGCTGTATACGTCGCTCTTCTCAGTGACAGCTTTCATGGAAGCATGCTCTGCAAGGGAAATTATTTTGAAATTAATTTAAACTTTCCACTTTAACGTATAACTACAAAATCAGGATATGACTATAAGTTCACATATAAACTCTCTAATAAATAGCAGCCAGAAGATGGGAACGTTAATAAGACCCTTAAAAGTTCTGATTGTAAGGGTGGAAAATCGCTATAACTAGAGAATTGAAAGACAAGATGAAGGGGGCAAATCTGTTACCTGGAGCCATGTATCCGTAAGACCCTGCAAGTTGAGGTTTGGGACTCATTTTATAACGTTCATCGCCACTTGCAATAATCCTGGCTAACCCGAAGTCGGCCAAGTAAGGCTCGAATTTAGGACCCAATAACACATTCATAGCCTTCACATCCCCGTGCAAGATTGCTGGGACACAGTCGTGGTGCAAGTATGCTATAGCATGCGCTACTCCTAAAACAACATCATACCTTGCTTCCCATTCTGTCAAACCCTTCCCACTCCCATGAAGTAATGAACTCAAGCTTCCGTTAGGGAGATAATCATAAAACAACAACTTTATACTCCGATTTGTGCACCAGCCTAAAAGTCGCACGATGTTTCGATGACGAATAGACCCCAGTGTCCGAATCTCTGATATAAAAGCCCCACATTCAGAATCCTCCGATGACCACATCTTCTTCACTGCGAGTGTTTCTCCATTTGGTATCGGAACTTTGTAAACCACCCCGGAGCTCCCAGTGCCTATCACATTGGCTGATGTCACGTTTCGTACAATATCGTCTATTGAGAGATCGAGTTTCTGATAAAGTGTGACCTCCCACTTGCCGTCGTCCATTGATTCTTTCATACCTACTTGTGCTCGTACTAGCATGTACACTGCAAACAGTAGTAGTACTCCACTTGCGCTGATGAGGATGGACATAGCTAACTTCAGTGATGAATTGGTATGGCGTCTGGGTCCCAAATGTGCATCTGGCTCCACGAGTCCGCCCGAGATGTGTAACGCTCGGTTACCAGTGAGATCGCTCAATGGGAGCTTCCTGAAGAATGGAGTATTGGGCATTTCACCGGAGAAGTCATTGAAAGAGATATTGAGGAGTACAAGATTCTGAAGTACGGCGAGAATGTCAACATTTCCAACAAGCTTATTGTGGGAGATATCTAGGATTCCAAGCTTATCGAGATTAGAGAACTGTGATGGAATTTCACCTGAAAGCTGGTTGCAGCTGAGATTCAAGGAAATCTCTAGCACTGGAATCTGAGCCAATTCTTTAGGTATCTCGCCAGAGAACCCATTATTGCCAAGATCTAATAACTGCAACTTCCCACATGAACCGAGTTCGGATGGGATATTACCTGAAAACTGATTCTTACCAAGAATGAGTTTTGTCAACTCGGTCAATGATCCAAGATTTGGATTCAATGACCCTGTAAGCCTGTTATTCGATATATCAAGGAATTGTAGGCTTTTTGGCAATAGATCCGGAATCGAACCGGTGAGTCCATTACCATGAAGATCAAGAAACTCGAGATGTTCACATCCAGAGATTGATAATGGGATACCTCCAACAAACTTATTGTTGCTCATATCTATAAAATTCAAATTCTTCAGGGTCCCTATCTCAGCTGGAATTGTTGCGGCAAGCCTGTTATCGTTTACTCGAAAACGATACAAGTTTGTACAGTTTCCTATATCAGGTGGTATAAATCCTGATAAATCATTAGAGAGTAACAACAGCTTTGTGAGATTTTGGAACCCAAAAATCTGTTTTGGAATTGGCCCAAAGAGGTGGTTATAAGATAAATCAAGAGCTTGGAGGTTCTGACACTCGGCGAGACTCTCTGGGATGCTTCCGGTCAACCTGTTTTGCCACGCGAAGAGCAATGTTAAGCTCTTCAATTCACCGATACCTGCCGGTATCTCTCCGGAGATATCGTTGTTGTCAACTTCTAGGTGAGTTAGATTTTTGCAGTTTGAGATTTCAGAAGGAATTGTACCTGATAACTGATTAATACTCAACTGAAGCTCTTGAAGGCCCACGAGATTCCCAAGACTTCGGGGTATAACTCCTGACAACAAATTCTCTGACAGGTCGATAACTGTGAGCTCTCTGCAATTTCCAAGCTCATATGGGATTGCACCCACCAAGCTGTTCTCCCATAATAGCAGACTTTGAAGTTTTTGGAGCTCCCCAATTCGTTTCGGGATCGAACCTGAGATTGAGTTTTGATACAAGTACAAGTTCTGTAATTCGTTGCAATTCGCAATCTCATCTGGGATGGGACCTGATAAAAGAGATGTATAAATGGCAATCGTTTGAATCTTTTTCAGAGACCCAATTGAAGAAGGAAGAATTCCAGATATGCTGGTTTCCGCAAGGCCCAACATAACTAAACTGCTGCAGTTTCCAATCTCCCATGGAAGTTCACCTTTCAGATTTTGATTCCCACCAGCTCTAAAGATTTCGAGCTTACTTAACTTCCCAATGCTCTTTGGGATTTCGCCATTGAGATCATTATCGAATAACGTAAGATAAACAAGGCTCGTAAGGTTGCCTATTTCAGAAGGAATCCCGCCTTTGAGTGAATTTGAACTAAGAGAGAGACTTTGAAGCTTTCTAAGTCTGCATATATCAACTGGGATTTCGCCGGAGAGTGCATTGCTGCTAAGATCAATGAAAGTGAGTTCATGATAGTCTCCAAATTGTCTTGGAATCTGACCACTGATATTGGTGGATGAGATAATAAGAGTCTTCAAGAACTGAAGAGATTGAAAATTTGAAGGCAATGGGCCTTCCAAATCCAATGATTTCAGGCTTATCTGTGTCACTTGGTCATGCGAGTTGCAGGAAATCCCGAACCATTTGCATGGATTTGGGTCTGCAGGATTCCATGTTCTTAGTGCATCCGTGGAGCTGTTTAAGCTGTTTTTCCATGACACAAGAGCTTGTCCTTGTTCTTCTATTGAGAAACAACAGAAGAAAAAGTAAGAGAGAATTAAGAGAAGGAAAGTGAAGGAGACTGTCTGAGGAGGAAGGAAGAGATTGCTTGGCTTCACAGACATTGCTGTGGATAGAAAACAGATGGTCTGTTTTGGGATTGTTGAGGGGAGAACCCCATGTTTTGTTTATAGAACAGAAGCAGAAGATCTCGATCCAAAACCATCTTTATTTTTTATTTATTATTGTTGTTAATTGAGAGATAGTGATGTAGATGGGGTCTTTATTTAGTTGATGAATAAAAAAGGGGTATTACGATTCTTTGTTTTCTTCTGTTAATGAGCAGGTGAAATTGACTTGAGTCTATATTAGTCTGCCAGGTAAAAAAAGAACACATCATTATTATCTCATGAATCTGTAACAAGTTTCTATCTCAGTTATTTCAGAACCACTGTTATATCCCCTCCCCAATATCTTCATAACTTCCGATATAACAGGAGAATTAGTCATCTGCCATTGTTTTTTTTTTTTTTCTCCTTACTGAGATATAAGCTAATTTATTGTTACTGGTCACAGAATTTTTTTGATATCAAGAACCACCATATATTGGATACTTTGGGTTTTCATTTCATTTTTTAGTTTTTTGCCTTTCTGTAAAGATATTTGTTCTTTCTGGAGTTCTGTTTTTTTTTACATTCTTTAGTTGATTCAGACTTTTTCGCAAATAGTGTATACCCGTTGGAAGTTTGTAAGAGAATGTTTATGTTCAGTCACTTCGATGTATCGAAAGTTTAACTGAAAAACAGCTTCACAGACCTTATCTAATGTCAAAAATAGCTCTTATGGGGTTCATTGAATCAATCTTCTCCATCCATTGTGCTTTATCTACAGAAATCCCATTATACTAAAGTACAAGACATGTTTTCATTTTCTAGATCTTATAACTTAGGAAATATCGAAAAATGTTATGGTGGTATTGTAACACTTTTATGATCCAAATGGTACTGTAAAGAAAGTTGTCAATTTTTATTTTTTTTGCAGTTGTCGTGTATGTGTGTAAAGTAGATAAGATTCATTAGCAATGTAAAGGCGATTTTTTTTTGTAAACGGTGATTAAGCTGAGATTCAGGGATGTGTTTTTGAGTAATTGAGTAAATGTGATTAAGTTGAGAAGAATGAAGATCTGATTTGGGGTTTGTTTATTTTTGGTGCTAGTGTTGGAATCTATAATTGTAGTAGTGAAGTGCACATGAAAGCAAGGAACAACTTAATGGAAAGAAATTGTAATATTTTGGCAAATCTGGTCTTTTTGTCGGCCAGCTTTCGCTGTTTTAGTCTTTTAAATGGCTTCAAGTGGGATAAACAACACCTACAAAAATCAGCTCTTAATATTATCTTATGCCCACATAATCACTAAAACAAATTTAGTTAAAAAGTACGGTGAAATAGATCGTTGCACGTTGCATTATTGTGTACCATGTGAGGTACGAAAAACACACACAAGACACCCAAGTCCACCCTCAAAGCACCCTGAGCCTAGAAAAACACACACAAGACACCCAAGTCCACCCTCAAAGCACCCTGAGCCTAATGTGCTCATTGCGTAATGTTTCTACGCACATTTGAGGTGATATATTTGTCATAACTCGAGGAGGCACATGGTTAAGGGAGGAGGAAGGAGGGAGGAGAGTCAGTAGTGAGACAATGTCATAGGGCACATGAAGGGAAGGAGGCATAGAAGAGGGGTGTTCTGTTTTAGGATTTGTTTAGGAGAACATTGGACCTTTTCGAGATGATGGATCACTCGCAACATGTTACATTTATTCTCTTCTATTCAATTTTTTCTCCCATCCCTTACCCTGTTTGTAATTTAAGCGATTCGAGGCACATGACACACTGAGAGAGAGAGAGCGATATGTGATTTATTATTTAGTATAAAGAGGTGGATAGAAAGTGGGTGCGGCGGATTTTATTTTTTGGGTGATTCTGATTCATAATTTATCACCATTTGCTTGACTAATCCCTGAGGAAAGTAAAATTCCCCAGTTACATGCAGGATAAGTCAAGATAAATCCTGGCGAATGACCCTGTTGGTGGTGAATCGAATTTAGGATCTCTCATGATCATTCGTAAAACAATGCTAGAAGTGTTGTAAAAGCCATTTTAGATTTCTACATCAAGAAGCAATAGAGGTCCTACTACTATTATATTTTGGCTTCTTGCTTTTGGCTTTGGGCTTTTCCTTTGTTTTTCTTAATGGAAAGAGACTTATGCTTTAGCTTAAATTAGTGTTTAATGAAATAAACAAGGGTTTTGTTGGGGATTTAAATTTGATTAAGGTCAAATCGATGTCTCCTAAAACAAGCTTCGAATGGCCTCATCTTTCCCTAATTTCAGGATTTAGGTCCTAAAGGTTGAGCTATCTTTTGTTTTTCAGCTTAATTAAGAGCTTATTAAAAGAGTAATCAGTGAGCGAAGCGCTTTTTGTTAGAATGGTAAATTCAATCCAATTCAATACTCGTGAAGTCTTAATCACTTTTTGAGTCAAAATTTGTGTTAATTATCTTTAAAGCTTGTGAATTAGGTCCATGAGAGCTACGTCTACGATGGCTTTAAACAAGTTGATTTGGCCCGTCATACACTCGTTTTGTATGGATTATCTTTTTGTCGACAACGCGAATCTTGCTTTTGTATTAAACCCGACCGGACGTGGAAATGGCAAAGCTTGGCAGCGACCATTTAACCCTTAACTGAGAGAGTTAACGGTACAGTAGACAGTCTAGCTAAACTTGGCAGCGAGCAAGTAACTGATGAATCCTGAGATTTAATAAGCTCTTCACAACATTACTAGAGCTGCCTTTCTTCGTGACAGAATGGGGGTAACAACCTTCAGAAAATTATGTAATTTGATTTGAGTTGTTTGGTTGTATCCTGCTCGGAGGCAAAGCTCTAATCCTCTCGTCTTTATTTTCTATTAGTCGTAATATCCAATGTTTGCACACAAAAAAGGTTAAGCCATGAAAACGGAGGGAAACCACTCCATAAGCGTATAAATGCAAATAAAATATGATCACATGATATAACCCCGCAGTCCTTGGCACTAGCATATTACATTCAACACCCGTAAAAGGGACTATAAGAACAAAAAAAAAAGGGGGAAAGATAAGAGAAATTAATCTGAGAAGGCATCAATGTCACCTGCCAAAGCATTTTGCTATCGAAGAAATAAGAGTCGATGAAAGGAATTTCATTCCAGTAGATCCCCCCGGGAAGTAGGATATTGTATAATATGAAAGTGCAAGGACCTAATTAACATTTTGTAAACATCAGTTACAATTACATTCAAGCCTGGAGAACTGGAATAAAGCTTATTAAACTACAATCACTAATCGCAATTTAAACATCCGGAAAGATTCATAAAGTCGCTTTAGATAGAGATTAGAGTCAGCAACTACAATCATAACCTTACTCATTATTAGGGTTGAACACTCCTTTCTCAATGTTCGACATCTCTTACAAATTAATTGTTCTTCGCATGGAGGTGGATTTTCTTTATATACTGACTGCAAAAATATTAATCATCGGTAGTAAGATCAGACGTTACTACACTGATCCAATTAGGTAGAAGTTGGTTTGGTGCCAAGGGCGACTGAGTCAAGGAAGACTTGCGAAATTATTTGGGAGACCAAGTGGCAGTTACATAAATTCATGTATTTTCGAGTAAACCCCTTTCTTATAAGCTTCGTGGAGATAGCAACTTGTGAGGCGTGTTCAGATATTCAAATCTGGGAGTATAGAGAGAAGGCCGAGAACTGGTGGTAAGGGAGAGACGAGAGAAGAAGGGTTTTGTGATTCTTTGCAAAAAGAAAATGCTAAGCATACCATTAAGATGTGGAGCATTAAAGTGAACTATGTCAAGACAGATTTGTTGTATAATTTTATTTTATTTTTTTCACTTTCTTATCATATTTTCAATATTCTGTTAGATGTGCCAGGACAGATGGATAAATAGTGGATCATATTTAGGAGCCTACGAGATATAGTCATTCTTTACAGGATCATACGGAATTTATTGGGAAATATAAAGCTCGTGCTGATCTTCTGGTAGGTTAGCCTAGGGTGAGGCTTTCTCCAAGGAAGTGGAAGCAATGGATGTTTAACAGGTTAACGTTGTAAGCTGTTTATGGGGTTTATAAAGGTAAGTAATGTAGGATTTTTTCTGGGGAAAGAAAGGAATTAGAAGGTACAGTTTTGGACATCAAAGGCTTGTTACTTTAATGGAATTAGAGAGAATTTGGCTGTTTGAGTAGGGTTTTTCTGCTGAACAGTTATAGGCTGGCAGGGTTTTAGTCTTGGTGCTTTGCCCGCTTTCAGCAGTAGCCTTGTTCGCGTATGCGGTTCTCAAGGTCATATCATTGCTAATAATCACTCTCTTCCTAATTATTTTAAAAGCATCTTTATTTATCAAAGAAAAAGGGAAAAACTGAGAGTTGAATACCTGTACTACAGAGAAAAGCACGGATAGAATGTAACTGTGGAGCACCATTGACACATAGAGAGTACCAAGCATGCTCCCAATGAAACCCACTGTAAAAGGAAGTCTCTGCAAATGAAAAAATAGATTAAAAACTAAAGAAGTTAAGGAAATCAATTGCCGCAGTGAGAAATCGTGCTAAAAGGAAGAAAGAAAGAAATAAAGCCTAGATGAAAATACCTCTTCAGATGTCATGTCAGTGAACTGATTCTGTGGACCTTTGAGTGCGAAAAATGATCCTATAATGAAGATACAACCAAGAGTAAAGCAGATGGCAAACTTTTGAGGCATCAGAACCATGATTGGAAGGAACATAGTGAATGAGATGAAAATGAAGAAAACTCCAGTTGCCAGGAGTACCCCGAAGTACATGAGAAATTTTCCGGAAGGAATATTGCTAGTGGCAGACTGTAAGTTCCCAGGCAAATCCCTTACTCCCTTTGAAACCCTAAAAGAATAGAAATCCTAGTTAGATTCTAGTAATTACTAATATGGAAGGGACAAACAGTTGAATAAAAAAATGATACAACAATCGCCACGACCTAGTACACCAATTTTATATACAGAGAAAATCATTGGCATAACATTAAAACCATAAGTTCATTCAATGAAAAATAATTTTCTGTAAAAAAATACATCACAGAATGCAAGAAGGAAAAAATATGTGCTTTTTAATTTTTGAAGGAGGATATGGTGGTCTTGCAAGAAGCTTCAATGGGATTGTCAAGTACTGTTATGCAGGAGCCAATAAGTCAAGCTTTGGCATGTACCAAAAGCTGTATTCTATCTACAGAGGACAAACTATTGGGACAAAGGGGTTTAAGAAGATTTGGATATGCTCAGATCTCACAAGCATAGTCAAGCTGCTTAAGGATAGACTTAACCCACCATGGGAGTGCTACCATCTTACCAATGCAATTTTGCTGATGATAGACAGATTGAAGGAGGTGCTGATTTTACATAACTTTGAGACAAACCTGTGTGCTATCTTTTTGACTTCTTATATGAATGTAATTGGAGAGATCTTATTAGATCCTAGTAGTATCCCACATGAGCTATGTATTAGGGTGGAAAATGATGCTCAGGGAAAACAGTATAGTAGATTGTAAATACTTTTATTTGTTATTAATATAGCTGGTCATGGGGTATGTCTGAACCCCAGCTTACCTTTCAGAAGAAAAAAAATGTACTTTTTAATTTTTGAGAAATTAACAAAATTAATACTTAATCATAACCGCTCAAAAGAAGGCTTTCCTAGATGGAAAAGGCTAAATAGAACATGAAGGACAGGAAATGGAAATGCAATCAAACCCATTACAGACTCGCAGAAACCAGAAACCTCTTTTCACTACAAGATATTCAAATCTCACTCCAGTGAAACAAGAGGCCAACTCCTTTCTTTGTCTATTAATGGTGTAATTCGCTCCTCCCGGGGACCCAATTGCTTATGCACACCACCAAACTCTTAGGATGTCACATTACAAAGTTAGCATGAATGACCCAGAAATATATGTAGGAACCTCTCCAGCACCGTGATCAAGAGAATGCATCGAAGCAAAAGATGGTCAAAGGATTCCTTCACAGCTCCACAAAGTAAGCAACACCAATCAACATCTATACTTATCCTCGACATATGGTCAATGCGTTTTATCACGCTCTAGATAATGATGAGTTTTTTTATATGTGTGCATCGTTACTAATTGCACAAAGACATAACGAGAAAAGCATAACACCGTCTTCCCTTAGCAGTCTCCACAAACCATCTAAGACCCTGCAGCCATTCTAACACTTATGTTACCATTGGTACAACAGCCCCCTTCCCATCTGAGACTGGAGACATGTTTGTGGAAATATTATCTCAAACTTACATATTGACAAAAGCCACCTTTAATATGTTTTTTTGTAGGTCATTAAAAGCCTCCCAACATATTACAGTTACTGTGCAGATTACCACATTTTAACTAAAATAACCAGCTACTATTTCCACTATATATTAGTATGATACAATGACGTTATGTAGAATCATGCATCTCTTTAATGTGAAAATTAAACAATTTTCATGACACCTTGAGCATCTGTGGCATGTCACATGCCTCTCCTAGCCTACCTCTCGTCCACCGCTAACAAAACAGGGTCCATATTTGCCATACCCTAGACCTAGGGAACTCTAAAAACTGCCTCCCAGTCAGAAGAGGATCAACGTTCAAGTGAAATAAGCAAAAGCAAGCAACTCAGAGTTGAAAAAACTACAGAACTTGGTAAGACAATTTCCACCTAGTTCTCAATTTGTTCTTATAGACCTTTGTCTGTAACACTTCCATTCTAGTTTCAAGATAATTACCAAGTCCTTTTAGTACATATAGAAATAAGATCTGCAGAGCTAAGTCAGATTTGGAAAGAAGTGGTTGAAGCTGAAGAACCATTAATAAATTGGGAAGATATAGTAGTTTGGACTGCAAGTAGAAATGGGAAGTTCTCAACAAAGTCAGCTTGAGAGAATCAGATATGGAATAAATTATCTACTCCTAGACAATCCTTTATTTCTTGACTAGCTGTTAGAAACAGAATGAAAACCAGAGACTTTCTGGTTCAAATTGAGGTGTTACAGGTTTCTTACTGTTCCTTCTGTGATGAAGCAATAGAAAACAGATCTCACTTGCTTTTTGAATGTCATTTCCCAAAATTTATATGGTCAAGTATTCTCTAGTCTTATTACAAAACAAGTCAGAGGGTGGGATGAGGAGCTCCATTTTGTGATTGGCATCTCTATTGATCCAGGTATAAAAATGATTCTGAAAGCTTCATTTATTACTTCTGTGTACTATATATAGGAAGAAAGGAATCAAAAGCAGTTCAAACGGGAAAGTATTGCTAAAGAGGATGTGATAATTAAGATAAGAAATGCAGTTAGTCAAAAACTCAAGCTTCAAATCATATCTTCTCATCATCAAATCAAAACCATGTAATTCAAGATTGGGGCCTCAATTCAAGAATAAAGTACCTACAAGTATAGAGTAGGATGGCACCCAAGTATCTAGAAGAAAGATGAGCTCTTTGGATCCCTAAACTCCTTCTAATGATATTTTGTAGCCTTGCATGAATGTTAGGGCTAATGAAAACCTCAAATTTATTATAATTAATCTCTTGGCCAGACATGGCTTTGTAAGTTTCTAAAACATCTTTAAGAGTTCCAGCTTCACAAAGATTAGAATAAAGACATAAAGGATCACCCTGCCTGAGGCCTCTAGTAGGATGAAAGAAACCATAAGGTGTACCATTAAGTTTGATAGAATAACAGTGACTTGAAACTATATTCATGAGAGAAGAAAGGAAAGAACCCTGCAATCCATAATACTTTGATTCTGGATGCATTCAAGGTTGGTATGAAGAAGAGAAATGAAAAAAAAAAAAAAAATTATTTAGAGCCGGAGACGGCTTGATCTAAAAGGTGGGGGACTGTAATACCCTGGCTCAGCAGGTATTAGAGAGGCGCCTAACTCAATAGCGGTGACGGTTGCATCAATGGTTTACTCCTACATCGCTTAATATCATGCCGGGTGTGTGGTTTTTAAGTTATGATTTCACTCTACATGTCGCCGAGGCCTTTTCTTAGGAATAAAAATCCAAGAAAGCTTTTGGGGCATTTTCAGGCTTCAAAATGGGATTCCTATACAATGGGGTTGTTGTAAATAATCTTTTGATTCTTGAGGCAGTGCTGTATGGGCTTAACCTAGCCTGTAATCTTCAAAATGGGATTCCTATTAAGCGCGATATTAAGCTTATAATCTACAAATCAAAGTTCAAATGAATAATCTAGTAATGAGAATTTGAGATGTGTTCTTACACATTGAAAGTACCAGTGAACTTATCATTGGCAGTTCTAACAGCAGACTCGATATCAAACCCTAATGTTGAAGATGATCCACTACTAGTTTCCTCGGAATCTCTTGAAGCCGTGTAAGATTTCCAATCAGAGAGCAGAGAAGAGGGTTTCTGTTGATCCATCAATCACTTCACTGTTGTTTAAGGGACTAATGGTGATGAAACTGGTGAAAGCTTAGTTTTCGCCATTAATGGCGTCTCTCTGTAGTAGAGTTCAAGTTATCTAACTTTGCCATATGATTTGGCGTCTTTGGAGTCTATGGAAATTAACTTTGCCATATAAACTGGCGCTTTGGCCGGGAAATACCGAAAACCATGTCAAATGCTAGTCGGAGGCAACGCCCATCATGAAACAACATTCAAAATATTGTCAACTCACTAAGGCCATGTTTGATTTTTGGTAAAAGGTGAGAAGAGATGTAATCTTTTGGACAAAATCTTCGAAAAAAATGAAAATTAGAAGTTTGGTTGGAAGTCAGGATTTTAAGTACATGGCCAAAAGGCTGATTGAACTTCAAATTAGAGGCAAGTTAAAGTTTATAGAGAAATTGATAAAATAAAATAGAAGATGAAGTAAGATTACATTTAGGAATAGGTTTATGTCTCGAAACATCAACATAGCTAGATGTTTACGAGCACGAAGAGCACGAAGGCACGCGCTAACCGGTGCTAGCCGGACACTTTAGGCTTTTGTATAACTTTTGAATCATTGACGCATGTGCCCTTGTTTGTGTCAAAAATTACTTAGAAGATTATTATTTGGTGGGCTATTATATAGGATCGATCTATATATTGATATGGGTTGGGCCTGAAATTTGTTGACAAAACTACTACTAAAATAGGTTATGATCATTAGGCAATTTGGCTTATTTTAGAGATTTTAGAGATATTGAATAATCATTATGCACATATAAATGGAGGTATATATAAAGGTATGACAATTAATGTTTTTTTATAATATGTATTTTTAATAAATTGAGGAGTAGTTATGCCAAATTATTTGGGTTATTACTATTTTTTTAATGATTAATAGACATGTTTTTTAAGAAATGACAAATAAGATGAATTATTAACTCAATATTAAATATCAAAATAAGATAGTTATTGAAAGTTCAAATCAGAAACTGATCTTTCTAATCTTCAACAAATTTCTTTTAGACACTTTGGAAATTATTTCCAACTTAGCACCATCTTCCAATGCTTCATTGTGAAGTGAAGTCCAACTTGCGACGCACAGATCTTCTAGTCTTCTTCAATATTTCTTCACCATTAATATGTGTCATTTGTCCTTGTTTAATAGAAGATTTGTATAAAATATATAAATACGTCAAATGCTAGTATAAGTAAATAATGTGCATATCATATAATGGTTTGATATGCTATTACATGTGCATGTGCTATCTCAAAAGATGGTTTTGTAGGTGTCGATGTTACTTGATTGTAGGAGATTTTTTGCTTGTGTTCATTATAAATAATTACCATCTCCACCTGCAAAAGTATATACATAGATGCATATTTTTTTTGTAGAGTTGATACCGCGGTTTTCTTCAAAAGGTCAAATAGCCAATCACCTTTGTTATCCCATAATTGTTCTCCAATAGAAAGTGTTGATTTTTCTCAGCATATTTCTTTTAAGAAATTGATTATTTTGTTGCGACCACATGTGGATAAAATATTCCAAAAATTCAATTCAATTCAATACTTCGTATTGTTGTCATCTCCTCATTAGTTGAGATCACTTCCTTTATCTGACTATGAATGTACTGTTGCATTTCAATGACATTAAGTTGTATGAAAGCCTTTGTTGAAGCCACGTTTTTCAAGCGTCTCTCGGAGATAGTTGATTGCACATCTCTTATATGGATTATTGCCATTATAACTGGGAAAAAAAGAAGTTTTAAACGACATGCATATAAAATCATTATAATTCCTATTTAAGTAAACAATTTTTTATGTTGGTGTTTGATCGTTCTATATCAAATATGTGTGTTGTTTGAAGAATAATAGCATATATAGTAGTTAGTGAGAGTATTTTGTATAAGAGTTATTTTAAAAAACTGCATAAAATGGCTTCCACCCAAAATTTTCAATTTGCATCTCTTCATCTTCGGTTAGTTGAATCTCTTGTGTACCATTGATTAAAATTTCATTGTCGCTGTTTTGTTTTGTGGGGTATGGCCTAGTATACTTTGATTGATTTGAGTCAAAGTGTTAATTATTTTATGGATCAAAAACTGCCATTGCATCTTTATGTGCATTTACAAGTTGTTTAAAGACCCAAGTAGAGAAACAGAGATTTTCAAATTAAGTTTAAATTAATTATAAAGATTAAATCTTTTCAATGTTGTTGTTTTGATGCCCTAAAAAATTGGAGCTTTTTATTTAAAGAGAGAAAAACCTCTCGCGCTTTGGAATCTAGGGTTTAAGTTTAAGTAAGACACTCTTTTTTGATTTGGTCAATGTTTGACCCGCTCTTACTTTGATCTCTCTAGTCTTGGAGCATAAGGCATCTATAAGCTTGGGCTGCAACTTCAACAGTTGGGCTTTGTTGGATGACTGGCCCAACCAAAGTTGGGCTATCTCAAACTGCACTTAGAGTTCATGGTAAAGTTACCAGCAAGTCGGTATCTGAAACTTTACCCAAACTGAACTAGTCTTCTAACATTGTCAGTAAATTTTGGTCTGACACCGGGAAATCGTTATAATGCCTACTGTTTTATTATGATACCCTAGTTCAATAAAAGTCATACAAAAGCTTTAAACATTATAAATAATAAGAACTTAGATTAAATTAAAGATAAACATATGATTAGCTAACAATATAGAGATAAATATTCTATATAAGTAGAAATATAAGAAGATCTAAAAACAATAGTTTAGCATAGAATCACAAAGACATTAGCTTGTGTAAACTTCATTGGGATTCATAAATTGGTGTTCAGAGTTCTAAAACTTGGTAAAACAAAGGAAATGTACCTGAATTATTGATTTGTGAAGTCTTCTTAAGAGAAAACTATAGAGAAGCTGTATAAATAATATATGGAGGCCTTGAGGTTTAGGTGTTTACTAAATTTATGTATCCTATATATAATGTATTGAAAGTTGTGAGTAAATAAAAGAGAGGTGAAAACTACCAGATGTGCGTAAATTGATTGAATAAGCACATACATTATGGTAATTATATGCTCGAGATGAAGATAAACAAGGGAAGAGAAGAAATACCAGGTGTTGCAGCAGCGTTCCCGTTCTCTAGCCTAGGAGTACTAGGGGCGTTCTCAGCCCTAACAACTGGTCGCGGCTGGGGAGGAGCTCCTGCCCTCATGTTTTGTGAAAGCCATCGATCGCATTAATGGGGTGAAAGCTCCAGTTTGATATCTTCAGCAACAAGAAATCAGCAAAGCTCGTTTACAATTAAAGAAAATAAAGGAAGCTTGGAATGCAAAGGAGTAGCAAACATAAAATACATGGTTACTTACAGATAAACAAGTGCTGCAAAGAACACAAGAAGAATGAGTCTATTTTTGCTTGAAGATCTGCACTCTTCTATCAAACTGGAAAGTATAAGCTTTGAACAATGGAGGATCTATGATGACACATTTGAACAGCGAGCTACAACATGATCTTGCACTTTTTTGTATCTATTCCGCAATAGAGGATTCTCTTGCATGTTCTACTAAATATTGTTCTAGCTTCTCAGCTTTGCCACCTTTGGGGACAATAACCCCATATCCTCCATCTTTTCTTTTGTAAGCAATATTTGTCTCACCTATAGCCAAAACATAGAACAAATACACCATGAGCTCGAACATATTCTGACCACCTCAGTATCATTTTAGTATAAACTGGAAGAGAATAAATGAAATCACGTATCTTACCAGTTTCTTCATTTCAGAAACCATAAAAATCATGATCAGTAATTAAACTCCAATTGCTCCAAGGCCTCCGCTAAACTCAGAGGGGGCATCTCAAAGTATTTCGCACGTACAAGCTGTAAATTGTATCACATGTCAGAATATACTTTCAAATGTGGATTAAAACAACTCTACGGCAATGACAAGCATTTTAAGTTTGCAGCTTTTAAGTTGTGGATAAAAACAACTTTAAGGTAATGTAGATAAACACATCAAAAATGCTAAGAACAGCTTTTAAGTTTTACCATTAAGAAAGCTTGGAATTTGATGCACAAACAATGTCTGCGGTGGGGAGCTCCCTATGACATATGTTTCTTATGCCTTTAAAGCTTGGCTGGCTATTAATAAAGATTTGACACTATCAAAATGTATACTGTTTGAGTTGATGGTTCTGGACATGTGGACTTTTGGCATGACAATTGGCGTGGAGAGGGGTCTATTGCTGAGATCCTGGACATGGAGATTGATCAACAAATTCCTATTAATTAGTTCCTTTGTAAATCAAGGTTAATGGGACTGGTTATTAGAAGGTCTACCCCTAAAGTTCATAGGTGGAAGTGGTTATGGAATTCAAATTTGCCTTACAAGATACAAGTCTTTTGTTGAAAGCTTCTTCGTGGCATTATCCCTGTTGATTCTGTGGTTCAACACAGATCTAAAGTTCCTTTAGTATCCCAATGCTGCTCTAGTTACAAGATGGAGGACATTACATACATACTTGTGGTGAAGTTGCAAAACCGGTGCGGTCCTATTTTAGTAGATGCATGTCTATCAGAGTTCTCAGGTGGTTGAGACCCCCTATTTGGTATGTTTAAACTCAGCACAGATGGCTTATCCGTGTGCAACCCAGGCCCATGCAAAGGTAAGGATGTTGTTAGGAATTCAAATGGTGATCTTGTTTTGGTTTATAAAGTTTTTTGGTGAAGACACCAAGAACTCAGTTATAATCCTTGCTCTTCTTGTGAATCCAATTATCTCTTCAAAACCATTAAATATCTTTCTCAAATAGACCGAAAGTACACACTACTGCTTCTAGTTTGTAGACTCTGTACCCAGAAACTCAAAGTCCCGGGCTCGAACAATTTCAAGGGTAATGGTAAAAGTACCTTAATTTACGCAGACATTATGATTCATCATTAATATGTCATTTCCTAGAGTAATTTTTTACAACTACAAAACCCTTATTTTTTTACTACTCAAAGTAATTGGAAGCTGTTTGAATGGAAAACATCCATGATAGTGCCAGACTTTTATCCCAACAAAATTTACTGTAAGCAAAAAAAGAACTTAATGATGATTAATTTGAGTAAATCATTAGCCATTAAGGATTTGAATATGATGCAGAAGTAGTATTATAAACATCTAATTTCGACGCCATAACATAAGCCAAGAAAGACTAAGGATAGGTTAACCAATAGAATCAAGCAAAATAATCAAACAAAGAAATTTACTCAAAGTTGATCAATTCGTATAAAAAATAATAATACCTCCTCAGTGGAGTCCCCCTCCTCTTCCAGAGGAACCGGTTCTAAATCATCCTCAATTACTTGAACTTCTGGATCCCTAACCTTTGACCTGTTGAAAGCCTTCATATGCCTTCCATGATCAGAATCCTTCTCCTTGGTCTTCCTCAACTTCCTTTGAATAATTGATGAAACCATATCGATACTTCCATATAGAGACTGTGTCTTTCTCTGCTCTAACTACTCCATGCTTCTTCGTATACAGAGTCACCTAAAACACAACAGCCAACACATTTTTGTAAGGAAAAGTTTTCTTACATGAGATAATGAAAGGATTATATTTATCAGAGAAACTAATTTTAAAATTTTAATAACAATACTGAACGCCGCCTCAAATATCATTTTCCAAACACTCCTTTACATTTCAATTCAAAAAGACAAACTCAGATGGAAACACATTTTAAATAGTTGTTTCTTTTATTTTGTGAGAAAATCGGGGACACAACCAGGTAATCTTTATAATTTCAGTGCGCTTAGCATAGGTGTGTGATTAGCATACAAATTAATAATATCAAGTTCCCTTTTCATAAAACTCCCATGATTATTTTAGAAGATCAAAGTAATACTATGGTTTACATACTATGTGACTGGGTGAACATAAATGAAATTCTAATATGAAAAAAAAAAAGAATTACAGTATTTTAACAATTTCTTCAATTGACTTCACAATAATCTAACAATTCTAAGAGTACAATTATCCCTAATTACTCCAAAAACCACAATCAACATGCGTAACTCAGAGATAGAACAAGATTGAGTTGTTCTACTTCAATTAACGAGAATCCAACTATTCGAAGAATAAATTTAGCCCTAATTACACCAAAAAACACAATCTAAATAAACACAATTGAGAGAGAGAGAGAGAGATAGTTTACTAATTAATTCCAGATCGAAGGAACAGAGAGTAATGCAACCCTAGTTTAATCATTGAAGTGTTAGAGAGAGTAATGCAAGCAAGATCTTCGAGTGTTGTTGTGTTGAAACCCTAGTTTAATCATTGAAGTAGGGAAACAAGATCTGGAGTTCAGGGAGAGAGTTGAAGAGAAAGAACTGAGAAACTGGTTTGTTAAATTTACTAAGGCGAATTGTGCCAAATGATTTGCCAAAAGGAGAGACTGAAATTTAAGATGGAAGACAAAAAATTTGTTTTAGATCCGACGGCTGAGTTTTAAACTTAATTGCTCAAACCTATCCGGGCCTTTTAAAACATCCTCGACGCACGAGAAATTGGAGATTAAGGACATGTATTAGATGTTGGCAAAAATTACGTATCGGTAACAGTATAGATAGATAGATAGGTAGATATTATACATTGTCAAACGACTAAAGGTAGTGATTTTGTATTACACTTAGTTTTTTTTTTTTTTTTTTTCTTTCATGAAACGATTTTTGTCTAGATACCAAAACTTTTCTTCGTACTCAAAAAACTCCAACTTTCTCTTCTCATTTATTCTTTCAAAATTGCAGAAGACTATTCCAAATTCTCTCTCCTTCTCCAAAAACTCCAACTTTCTCTTCTCATTTATTCTTTCAAACTTGCAGAAGGTTATTCCAAATTCTCTCTCCTTTTCCAAAAACTCCAATCCTCTCTCATTCAAATTGGAAAAGTTTATCTTCACTCTCTCTCAAAATTTTCTAACTTGGCAATGCATCCCTTAACACTTCGACTCATCGACTCAAACCCAATAACTCGTCGTCATCAATTCTCTAATGGCCAAATCTCTTATCTTCACCACTCATTTGCTTCTTCTCTTAAAACCCCCAAAACCCAAAAATTCTCAAATTGTTCTATCAAAGCATCGGCATCCGCAACTTCTTCACCCCCATTAGATGTTTCTAGTGGTAAGTTGAAGTTGGATCGAATTAGTTCGTTGAGTCAGGTTTCTGGAGTGTTGGGTTGTCAATGGGGTGATGAAGGGAAGGGGAAACTTGTAGATATCTTAGCGGGACATTTCGATATCGTCGCTCGATGTCAGGTATTGTTGTGAAAGTTTTTATTTTTATTTCTAGTATAAAAATGTGTTTTTTTGTTAATTTGCAATTTATATGAGTGAAGCACTGAAGCTTCATATACTAATGTATAACACTTGCACTGATAATCGTATATTATTGGGTTCATAATGTGTGAATAACGAAATAGTTTGTGTTGATCACCTCGACGCATGTACATGAGTTCTATATGTATTTATGATGAAAACGTGAAGTTTGTGTAATTAATGAGAAATTGGGCATATACAAAATTATTAACTAGGTCCCGTAAGAAGGGTATGTATGTGTGTAATGTGGTTAGTATAATCTCTTGCAGTAGCTACACCCTTGTTTTCGTTTTTAATATGTTAATTAATTTGTTTTGGGTTTTTCATGTTGTCAAAGAGATGAATATTACATGGATGGCAAATGCTTTTTTTTTTCCTCTTTTAATTAATTGGGTCATCGCATTGGTCTTCTCTATATCATTCTTATTCTAATCTCAATTTTTTTTTTAGTTAGAGTAGCTAATAAGTTTAGGGTTTTTATCCTTTAAATCCAAGTCCACTAGAACTAAATCATATGCAAAAAAGAGTGGCGAATGTGGGGTTTTAGTTACGCCTAAGAATATAGATACACATAGAACACATTGGAGAAATTTATAGTGTGTTTTATGTGGAATCTATCTTTCTACATTTGATTTGTAAATTTTTGTTTAACTAGTGAGTTTTTTGGGAGAATGCAAACCTAGTCTGGCTGAGACCTTGCTTTTGACATTTGAGAAAAGTAGAGAAGTTTTATTTTTAATATATAGTATAAGAGTTGTGAACATTTGAATATAAAAAATGCTTTATTCTGGTTCTTGTTGTCATAAATGGCCTGTACTTGGCATGTCTTTCTTTAGCCAGATTAAAATCATAAACAGCCTACTGGCAGCTACCACATAAATGGTAGCTTAGAGAAACCCTCCCTACTTTGCCTCCTGTATGAAAAACATGGTTAATTGGGTACTTCTATTTATTGACTCTCACCAACCTTCATTCAATGATCTTTTTTATTGACACTCAATTAATTTCCTTCGCCGATCTTCTATGTCGATTTCAGGGAGGAGCAAATGCAGGACACACTATATACAATTCCGAGGGAAAGAAATTTGCTTTGCACCTTGTGCCATCAGGAATCCTTAACGAGGAAACTCTTTGTGTTATCGGTAGTGGACTTGTGGTACATCTCCCAGGATTATTTGAGGAGATTGATAACCTCGAATCTAACGGGGTTTCATGTAAGGGAAGGATAGTCGTATCCGATCGTGCTCACTTATTGTTCGATTTCCATAAAACTGTAGATGGACTTAGAGAAGTTGAGCTTGGTGATAATTCTATTGGGACAACTAAAAGAGGAATTGGACCTTGTTACGCAAACAAAATGATTAGAAATGGCTTAAGAGTAGGTGACCTACGATATATGGATACTTTCCCTCAGAAGCTCGATCTGTTACTATCAGATGCAGCTTCACGGTTCGAAGGATTTATATACGACCCTAAAATGCTTGAAGAGGAAGTTGACAAATATAAAAGATTTGCAGAGCGTTTAGAACCGTTTATTGCTGATACCGTTCATGTTGTGAATAAGTACATTTCAGACAACAAGAAAATATTGGTTGAAGGTGGGCAAGCAACAATGTTGGATATTGACTTTGGTACTTACCCATTTGTGACTTCCTCTAGTGCATCAGCTGGTGGGATTTGTACGGGGCTTGGCATTGCTCCAAAGGCTGTGGGCCATCTCATTGGAGTGGTAATTATTCTCTCCTTTCTATTGCCTTTTGTCTAGTAAAATTGAGAATCTTATGGATAGAATCATAGAAAACAAATTAGTTACATGATTGAAGAAGGGTCCAACTTTTCAAAATTTGCAACACAAAAGGACATCTAAAATATCTTTCTTTTTTCGAGCATTCTCTTGTTCATCAGTCACTTGAGTGTTTTGACTGAATTTGGCTAGTATGATTTATATTCATCGAGGAAGCATACAATTTACATGCAATTTTGTGCTGAAAAATAGTATCTCAAACAATATTTCGATTAAATATGCAAAATGTTATACAAGATGGTGTAGTCCAAGAGCAGTATTTTAAATTATCTCTTTGATGTTGGTCTAGTGGTTGGGACCATTTCTAAGGGAGAGTGGTCACGAGTTCGAAACCAAACACCGGGGATCATCCGCCAAGATTTACCTTGACTTAAAATGGAGCATGCGGCTTGCGGATGTACCGTGGTGAGCCCCGGGAGCCTAGTTTGGAGAATGGTGAAAAATGATGAACCCGACGAACTTCCCAATATCAAAAAATAAAAAATAGCAGTATTTCAAATGCCATATTATAATCTCAAGTTTCTTTCTTGGGTATATTTAAAACTCGCTTTATTGTAATAAATTTGAAATTAGATGAACATTCCCTTCCTCTAAGAAGAAATAAAGTAATATTTATGGAAATCTTTTAAAATAAAAACCTCCAATGCAGGTGAAAGCCTACACAAGTAGAGTCGGTGCTGGTCCATTCCCCACGGAGTTGTTAGATGATGTTGGTGACCTTCTTCGAAAAGCTGGTCACGAATTTGGTACAACTACAGGTCGTCCTCGACGTTGTGGCTGGCTTGATATTGTTGCACTAAAGTATTGTTGTTTGATTAATGGTTTCTCCTCTTTGAACCTGACCAAGCTTGATGTTTTGTCCGATTTTCACGAGATTAAATTGGGTATTTCTTACAAAAAGATCGATGGAAAAATAATTGAATCCTTCCCTTCAGACCTCACTGTTCTCGAGCAATTAGAGGTAAATTTTTTTTTTTCCATCATTCTCCAGTTTGTTGTTTACTAATGATATGGAAGTCTTAGTAAGTTAGTATATAGGTGATAGGCTTATGCATGTGCAGAAATTAAGTATACAACATAAATTATAGGTGGCAAGTGTCCTAACTAGTTCGGATATCCATGTCTAAAAATTGGTCAAACATACTAGTCTTGTAGGTGACCTGGTAAATAAATGTTGCAAAGGCAGAGCTAAGTATCTTGTTAGCTACATCTTCCTTGCTCATGTTGCTTCGTTCACTCACAGTATCATTGTAGCTAGTGTGACTACTGCTAAGATTGCACTTCTCTAGGATGCATTGCCATAATTGTTGGGCAAAAGTGCACCCCATAAGCAAATGGTTAATACTCTCAATATCAGCTTTACAAATTGGGCATAAGGAGCTATTTACCACTTTCTTGTTCCTGAGAAAGTCCTGAGTTGTTTGACATCCTCTTAAAGCTTTCTAAACAATGAATCCACGCCTGAGATCACACTACTGCTCCTACACAGATCATAGGCCTTCTTGCACTAAATTCCACAAATCTTGTAAATAAAAAGGGGATGCACCTTTGTGAATCGAATAAGTCTGAAAGATGAAAGACAGATTTGCCTTAGGTGGGGATCGAACTTAGGATGTTTCAGGCACAAAAAAACACAGTGATCACCAAAGCAAACCACTATTTATCTATATTTTGTATAAGAATATATAGAATTAACCATGACTGGAATTGTTACCTTGAATGCTCTGTAAAAGGCATTTCTTGTCCAAAGTTACCTCGGGTTGGAGCCGTGCCAGCCCACTCCTAGATGCCTACTAACCAAAGCTTCAACAAACCCACTCTCCCAAAATTGTGTAAACTGAGGTTAAGACACATGACCCGACTCAAAGCTGAATTAATATTTAAACATGTTAAAAGGGTCGGGTCGAGTCAGGTTGACGTGTTTAAATCAGGGTCGGGTTTGTATTTATGACTGTTTAGTTAAATAGGTTGGGTTTGGATTTGTATTTCTGACCCATGAACCCATTATGACCCGACCAGACCCGTTTGCCAGCTCTAAATCCTAATTACCAGAAAAACAAAGCCAAAATCCCACTGTATCTCCTTTCCTCTCTTCACCGCAAAAACCTTGCAAAATAGTACATCCCTCAACACTTCGACTCGTCGACTCAAACCCCATAACTTGTCATCAAACAACACCCTTCTCTAATGGCCAAATCTCTTATCATCACCACTCATTTGCTTCTTCTTTTAAAATCCCTAAAATTTCCAAATTGCTCAATCAAAGCCTCGGCATCCGCAACTTCTTCACCCCCATTAGATGTTTCTGTGATAAGTTGAAATTGGATCAGATTGGTTCGTTGAGTCAGGTTTCGGGTGTGTTGGGTTGTCAATGGGGTGATGAAGGAAAGGGGAAACTTGTCGATATCTTAGCGGGACATTTCGATATCGTCGCCCGATGTCATCACCACTCATTTGCTTCTTTTAAAATCCCTAAAATTTCCAAATTGCTCAATCAAAGCCTCGGCATCCGCAACTTCTTCACCCCCATTAGATGTTTCTGTGATAAGTTGAAATTGGATCAGATTGGTTCGTTGAGTCAGGTTTCGGGTGTGTTGGGTTGTCAATGGGGTGATGAAGGAAAGGGGAAACTTGTCGATATCTTAGCGGGACATTTCGATATCGTCGCCCGATGTCAGGTATTGTTGTGAAAGTTTTTATTTTTATTTATAGTATAAAAGAACACATAGAACTCGTAACTATTCGAAGACCCAGTACGAAAAAAACTCTGACACACGCACCTGATATCGAGCGACAATATCGAAATGTTCCGCTAAAATATCGACAAGTTTCCCTTCCCTTCATTACCCCATTGACAACCCAACACACCTGAAACCAACCTGACTAAACAAACCAATCCAATCCAACTTATCACTAGAAACATCTAATGGGGGTAAAGAAGTTGCAGATGCCGAGGCTTAGAGCAATTTGGGAATTTTAGGGTTTTGGGGTTTTAAGAGAAATAGCAAATAAGTGGTGAAGTCGTGAAGATAAGAAATTTGGCTATTAGAGAAGGGTGTTGTTTGATGACGAGTTATGGGGTTTTAGTCGAGGAGTCGAAGTATTGAAGGATGCATTATTTGCAAGTTTTTTGCGTTGAAAAGACGAAAGGAGATAGAGTGGGGTTTTGGCTTCGTTTTTCTGGTAATTAGGATTTATAGCTGGCAAACGGGTCGGGTCATAACGGGTTTATGGGGTTTGAAGCTTCAAATAAACTACCATAGATGTTTACAATTGAATGAGTTCAAAAGTAGAATTCACAAGTCTTCTGAAACTAGAATTCGGAGGTGTAATTCTTCTTTTTAGAATTAGATACAAACAATTTACGCGTTAGCCTTAAGATGAACTAGTGTCTATCTCAAGTTATCTGAGATTTTGAGAAAATGTGATATTCAAATATAAAATGGGAGACCCTGGTTTAAAATGCTGGATTTGGAGAACTAGTGTTTATCTGAAATGTTTTTTGCTATTGCAAGCGAGGGTTAAGGTAGACCAGGTTTATGAAGAACTAGTGAAGTAGCACCTGCGTACTTCTCTTTATGCAAGTTTGTATACAAAAGTAATGTATATGCGATGATCATAATGAACTATTAGATGCATGGCTTCATTAAATGAAGAAATAAGAAACCATATTATTTTGTTGAAAGTTTGGAGCAATTAATAGGAGAATTTAAATAAAATGAACCTAGGTCTAGATCCATGACAACAATAGAAGATATTGTTGGTGAAAGCTTATAACATATGCATTTATTCAAGAATTGGACCTATAAAGAAGCCATAGTCACATTGGAACATCTAGATATTTAACAACAATGACGTTAACATCGTTACAGAATCACAAAAAGTTCGTAATTGAAGTTTCAGTTGCATAACACTACAAAAAATGTTGATACAATTATCTTAAAAAGATCCTCTAAAAAAACAAACTTATTCCTAGTATCATAAACTCATGATTTTTGTGATGCACCAAGAACAAAAAACTAATAATTAATCTTTTATTCAAATAACTTAAGAGAGATGGAATTTTAAATTCAAATGTATAAATGGTTAGGGAGTCGTCAAACTATAAGAAATAGAGTAAAACAAAGGATTGTGAGATGAAATTGCAGAGATGTGAAACTTAGATCTTCAGTTCCTCCTCGAGGTTGGTGAAAGATGAGAGAAAAACTGTTTTGTATAGATGGCATAACTGTATGGTGAGAGTTTTATAGGAGGCCTGGGAAGAGTTGTGATTAAAGAGCGAAGCGTTGCCATTGGACGGGTAAAGATGACACAATTGTTTTAAAAACCAAACAAGATCTGATGTGGCAATAGGTTAGAGATATGAGGGGATATGTGCCCGTTGGGGAGTTAGGTTAGTGCAGTAAATTTACATTGGCACCCTTCAATTTTAAAGATTAATCGCAGTATAGAGGGTAATATTAGTGAAAAGCCTTTAGTTAAGCGTTTAGTTTAAAGTAGGTTGTTGGTCCACAGAAAGAGTTGTGATCAAAGAGTTGTACCTCTTAATAAGTAACACGTGTCACTTCTTGATAGGTTAGAGGATCGACAAAAAAGAAGCCGCGAACACTATTAGGGTCATTCCCTTAATAGTATAGATAGATAGATAGAAAGAAATACATTTTGTATCTAGTCCCCTTTGCATCCCCCTTAATAATAAAACTAATCTTTGTGGGCAGGGAGCTAGGGGAGTGAATATTTTCTTTTATACTTACAAGAATAGAAGTCAACAAAATAGCAACTCTACTACAAGCAGCAGATTTATGTGTGTATTTCACTTCGTCCATGTTCTGACTGGTCTGAACTAATGCATTGACAATATGATAGCACTTCCTGGGAGCTTCATAAACATTCTTCATGTAATAAATAGGAACTATCTTGTTCCTCTTGGAGCTTGTAGCTACTATCACTCTTCTCATACCATTCTGACTAGCTATCTCCAACCCTTTTCTAATGCCTTAAATCTCTTGGTTGATAGTAGTAACAGATGTACTTTTCCACTTTAGCTGATAACCCACACACCCTTCTCAGCCCTGAGTATCCCACTATCCGCACTCAAATTATCATAGACGTTGAACTTATAGGCATCTGGGGTATCCATCTACACCATTTTGGGGTCTTGATATAGAAATAAGGTTCCTGGTTCCATGCTTGCAGAGTTGCCTTGCTCTATCTGAATGCTGCACTTTCTGTTCTGTGCTACTAGTCTTGTCGGTGACCTGGTAAATAAATGCTGCAAAGGCAGAGCTAAGTATCTTGTTAGCTACATCTTCCCTGCTCATGTTGCTTCGTTCACTCACAGTATCACTCCAGCTAGTGTGACTACTGCTAAGATTGCACTTCTCTAGGATACATTGCCGTAATTGCTGGGCAAAAGTGCACCCCATAAGCAAATGGTTAATACTCTCAGTATCAGCTTTACAAATAGGGCATAATGAGCTATTTACCACTTTACTGTTCATGAGAAAGTCTTGAGTTGTTAGACACCCTCTTAGAGCTTTCTAAACAATGAATCCATGCCCGAGATCACACTACTGCTCCCGCACAGATCATAGGCCTGTCAGTGGGCCTTCTTGCTCTCATTTTCTCCACTGTAGATGCCACAGTGTAATTTTCTCTTCTGTCTGGAGTCCACACCACCCTGTCTTGAACCTCAGAATTAATAGAGATCTCAGGGAGCCCACTACATATATTAGTGCCCAGCTTATGTCTCACATGCACAGGAATGTTCCAAGTGCTATTAGAGATAAATCTTGAGACTCTGGTATTCAAGCCAAGGTAAGAATTTTATTGAAAGCGGGCCTCATAGTTATTGAGCAACACTCCACTGTCATGCCAAATTTCATACCAGAAATAAGTCTTCTCACCACTGCCTATAAGGTGTTTAGTGAACCCCACTGCTTCCTCTCTAGACTTGAGAACCATTCTCCAAGCTCAAGAACAATTTGAAGGAATTATAATGTCTAAAAGCTCTTGTTTTTAAGAAGTTGAGCTTGAACCCATTCCAACCATATGTCCTTCTCCCCCTGCAACAAACTTAAAGGTTTTGTTTCATTATAGCAGCACTATTCCACATCTTTAGTCTCTTTATACACAACCCCCTTCACTATAAGGGATTCGCACTTCATGGCAAGACAAAGGGACTGCCTTCTTGCTGGTATTATGACCCTGCCACAAAAACTAAGCACATATGGTATCGATCTTGTTGATAGTGTATTGGGGCAACATGAACACATTTATCCAATATATATGGTTGCTTAGTAAGAGCATATGTAGTGGACTCCTCTAATATTAGCCACCAAATTAGGCCTTATTACCTAATAAAAGTCAAAATGTTTTTTTTTTCACTGCATCCGACTCTTTAAAAAGTACTCGTCAAATGCCACATTTCAACTTTTTCTTAGAATCCTTAATTTTTGGGTAGATTTTGTTTCATTAAATTTGGTTTGAAGAGTGAAAAAAAATAGTCAAATTTGATGAACAAATATGACTTTAGGCAATTTGACTTTAATTTGGAGAGTCGGATGTAGGTGATTTATAGAAATTTGGCTCTCAAAATTTAACTTTAAGCCAATATAGAGAGTCTACTACAGGTGCTATAAAACTGCTTTAATGAGTTGGAGTCTCCCTGCAAATGACAAGAATATGTTTTTCCATTTTTGGATTCTAGTTGTTATCTTGTCAATCAAAGAGTGCAGTCTTTAGGTCTCAGTCTAGTGGAGAGTATGGGTAAGCCAAGGTATCTGAATGGGAGAACTTCTTCATAGAACCCTAGCACATAACATATGTCCCCCATTTTGATCCAAATCCATCCTAGATTTTTGTTGTAGGAAAGCCATAGTACTCTTTGTAGGCATGTTTCTCTTTTACCATGATCTCATCATCTCCATGTTGCTCTTGTAATTCAGTCTGAACCTTCTCAAGAGCATCTCTAGCTTGCACCACTTTCATGAGTATTGCCCACTCTGGTTCTAGCCCAATTTCTTAAGTAGTTTTTTGAGATTTTTGAGCTTGTAGCACAGAGTATACATAGGATTACCATGGTCCCAACCCTTCTCCACAATTTACTTGTTCCTTTCTCATTCACCCCGAAGTTTAAAAAACTTAAAAGGTTTGGCTCTTCTTGCTTGTGGAGTATAGACGGACACCACATGACGACTATGGTCAGAGAAACTTGTAGTGAGACAGTCAGCCTCAATATCTGGGAACACATTACACTAATCTTCATTAACTAAGATTTTGTCAAGGCTAACCATCATACTCCTATGGTCAATAACTTTCTTGGTCCATATGTATCAAAAATCCCTTTGCGCGAGGTCCTTAATCTTGGCCCTATGTAAACTATAATGATAAAGAATAGTGTTATCACTTGTAACTGGCTTTACTCCAATTTTGTCATTAGTGCTAAAAGGAGCATTAAAGTCACCAAGTAATATCCATGGTAAATTGATGTAGTTTTTGAGCCTTAAAATATCTGACCTCATGTCACATCTCTCAAAAGTACAGGTAGAAGCATATATAAGGGAGAGTATAAAACTCTTCCCCTCAAATATAGCAATACAATGAATACCTTGAGCATAGACTTGAAATAACTGAAGTTAGAGCAAATTAGGATGCCAACACATGAGAATTCTCCCTTTAGCATAAGTGGTGGAGTTGGAGATAGTCTTCCAAGTAGGGCATAACTTTTGTATCAAGTAGTTCTCCTCACACTCCTTAGTTTAGTTTCAACTAGACCCAAAAAAGACAACTTATACTTATTGATACAATTCAGCACTTCCCGTTGTATCACCTTGTTATTAATCCCCCTCACATTCCAAATAGAGATATTCAGCATTGGGAAGCTGGTTGGCTCCTTGTACTTCTCCCTAAAAGGGATAGCTGCTTCTCTTGCTTGTTTAGTAACATTTTCATCTTGATTTGCAGCTTTCCCGTCTCTCTTAAGTTTGCTCTTATTGGAGTCAGTGCTCTCAACATTCTCCTTGTTAGTATCTTCTCTATTGGCTTTTTATGGGAGTATGGTCATATGTTGTACTTGAGTATTAGTTGACCCCCCATCTGTTTCTGTGCTAGTATTATCCTGCTTCTCCCTAACACCCATGAGCTCATTGTTGCGATCGCCAGTCTCCTCCCTTAGCTCTGGAGAGGGAATATGCACTTTATTTCTTTCACCTGAAATATTAGGCAGTTGATGCTTATGTAGTTTTGTGGTATGCTTCGGAGTTTGCCATTCCTGCTCCCCTTCTAAGTGTACATCATCATACTTCTCAGTTGTAGAGCTCTCCCCCTTCTGAATTTTGTTTAAGTTGGAATTACTTATCCCCTCTGCAGAAACATGTCTCCACTCGGACCTAGCTCCTTTCATATTGGCATTGTCTTTAGGGTTCTTGTGATAATGTACTTCAATCTTATTCTCCTTTGGTTAATAAACACGTGCACCATTGGCCTATCAAATCCATTGGCTTCATTTCCCTATCGACCTGGTTGGCCATGGCTGGCCGCCATGGGAGAGTGGTCTCTCCCCCCAGAAGTTACCAAAAAAGGAAAACGGTTACTAATTAGAAAAGTATACAGCGTGCTGCGTAACAAAACTTACCCGAAATAGTAACAAACGCCCTAGGCTCGATCTCTACTATGCAGATTGAGACACATCTACGGTCGAGATGAAATAACACAGCCTACTACCAAGTTGCCCTCAAGTAAGCTATGCAGATCTTCATGTGCTAACCTACACCATCTAATTTGCGCCTGGAGCTAAGTTGTACATGACTAGGATTATTGCTGAACAAGTTTTGGAATATGATGTAGAGCTGTTTGACTTATGCCTTGTGCTATTTTTAACATGGCTTTTATACATTTTTCTTTTCTTTCTGGTAAAAGGGGTTTTTGATAAGAAATGAGAACTTTTTAAAGTTCAGGCCAAATATCACGAGTTAAACTTTTATATTTTAGAAGTCTGGCTTATTGTATGGTTTTCCAAGAACAAAAATGTATGCCCATATTATATATGTATAATTTATGTGAGATGCTAGTTTGAGGAATTCACGCTAACCTCCTTCAGATTTCTACTTACACACCCGAGGCTTAATATTTTATCGAGACAAAATATGAGATTGTTACACTAGATGGTAAATGCTTGTTATGAGTTCATATACCTTTTACTGCACAAGAAAGAAAGCTTATGGGTCTTTTAGGAACACCAGGTATTTTCCAGTACCCAGTTTGGAAGGGCGTTCGAATGCTAGTGGCAATAAACTATTAGAAAAAGTGAATGAAGGTTTATTATGCCTTATATAAAGGCAGATTACTTTAGTGACTACCTCCTATGAAAGAGATTGTAAAATGTATAATTCTCTCTAAAGAGATTGCTGCGCAAAGCAGGGATCGGCTTTTAGTTATGGCGAAGTTATTTTGGGGAGGCTAACTATACTCCTGATGTCCAAATTCAGAACTCACCGTAGATGCTCTCACTAACTCAGTGTTTATGTAATGCAATTTCAGGAGGTTGAAGATGCAGTTGAATATGAAGTTTTGCCAGGCTGGAAAACTGATATTTCTTCTATTAGAAAATATGCAGACCTTCCACAAGCTGCGCAGCGATACGTGGAAAGGATAGAACAACTTGTTGGTATACCTATCCATTACATTGGTGTTGGACCTGGTCGTGATGCCCTAATATTCAAGTGATGTATTGATTTACTACCATTCTACCACCTTCCCCCAAAAGAGAAAAATATCTTCCAGCGCCGTAAAAATGTTGGATTTTGTTGGAAAGGTTGGTGATAAAGGATTCATAAATTTTCATAAGTGAGGTTAGGTTGGTTATTATCTTTGATCTAACAACTATTTTATCTCCATGTGTGGACTAGAGGCTTGTTGTTTTGGGGTTATGAAGATTATTTCATTAAAATGCATGTCATTAGACACTATCTAGGGGATATTTGAGTTGAGGGGAAATGACCAGTTTGAAGTTTCTTACTATGTCAAGAACATGCATATAGATTTATCTGCAAGTTGTATGCATGATACTGATACATAAATTTAGCTAGAAATGGATTGCATAATTATCGTTTTTTTTGGCTTCTTGCGAATTTTGGTGAGTGATTCTTTTATGTTGGGGTGATCGATATTGTAAAGGCCTATTCCGAATCTCAAGCTCAAGCCCAAGATTTGTTTAAAAGGAAATAGTAGTCAGTAAACGGTCATAATATGCGACCTACAAATAAGAGCAGAAGAACAAATAAATGACGGATTTGTTATCTAGAAGTTCTAAGCAACACTACCCAGAATACTCCCGTAATAAGTAGTCACTCAATCAATAACACTATTATTTCTAAATCTTCAAAAGAAGTCGTGATTTTTACATATTCAAAGGTTTTCACATTAGATATTGTTTTTATTTATGATTACTTATTTACTGTCTAGTATTCGGCTCATCTTTTGTGTGACAAACTAATTCCAAACTCCGAATTTAGGCTCTTACATATATTATATGAAAATTATAATTGATTAGTCAATGATTCGGCAAAACTACCCACTAAGACTCATTAATTCGCCAAACAAGTCGGTTCCCATACTATTGACGAATAATTCGGCAAAAACCCCTAAATTAGATAAAACTCGTTTAATTTAGTAAAATAGAAGAATCTAGAAACCCTAAAGTCCTTATTATATAAAGGACCGCTTGAGGTCCTCCATCTCTCAAAACCCTAGAAATCTCTTTTGCTCTCTCGTTGGTGATTTCATCTTTGAAGCTTTGATCGATCTCAACAATGGCGGAACAAGTAGAGACGTTTGCTTTCCAAGCGGAGATCAACCAGTTGTTGAGTTTGATCATCAACACTTTCTACAGTAACAAGGAGATCTTTCTTCGGGAACTCATCAGTAACTCTTCCGATGTAAGTTTCCCCTCTTCTTCTTTTTTTGTAATTAGGGTTTTCATTTCATCATGAAATCTGATTGGGTTTTGTAATTAGTGTTTGATAGTGTTTTTTTGCGAAATTAAGAAAATGGGGTTCTCGGATCACTGTTTATTTTAGTATGAAACCCTAGTTTTTAGTATTATTATTTGTGAATCTGTGATGTTTTGATACAATTTTTGACTATTAGGCCCTGTTTGGTTATACCCTTTTAGGAGATTAGACCCTGCACCCAATACCCCAATGGACATTTGCTGCTTATAATTCTTAGGGTGTGTTTGGTTCGTGGAAAATGGCGGAAATGGTGAACTTGATTTCCGTAAAATTTGTTTTCCTTTGAATCGTTGGGGATGGAAAACTTATTTTCCATGGGTTTTAGAAATAGAACAAAATATGGAAAAATTGCTTGACTTCCTCTTTCCATCAAGGTTATTGTCGTGATCGCTAATGAAACTCCGATTTACTCTATAATTTGACTTGAATAATCAATGGTGCGTTTAGTTCATGAAAAACTGGATTTCATTTCCGCTATTTTTCACGAAACAAACACACCCTTAATAGTGTACACCACTTCATTGGTACTACATTTTACCCTATTCATTAACAGTAAAAAAAACTTTTTTATGCTTTGTCTATGTGTAATTCACGTATTAACAGTAATAAATTACCTTTTTAATGGTAATTTATTGTGTATTACTCTTATACATATGTTACGGGGACATTGAAGGGTGTTTGTTTTACTTTATTGCAATTTTGTTACCGTTTTAATGAGAATTGTGTGCAATAGGCATTGGACAAGATTCGATTTGAGAGCTTGACTGATAAGAGCAAGCTCGAGTCTCAGCCAGAGCTTTTCATCCACATTGTCCCAGACAAGACTAACAACACATTGTCCATCATTGACAGTGGTATTGGGATGACCAAATCAGGTGAGTGCAGTTTAATTGTTATTTTGTTATGGTACTGTCTTGTTATGATTAAAATTTACTTGTTTTCTTATGTTTTGTGTTGAATGGTATTCAGATTTGGTGAACAATCTTGGTACCATTGCAAGGTCTGGAACGAAGGAGTTCATGGAAGCTTTGGCTGCGGGTGCTGATGTTAGCATGATTGGACAATTTGGTGTCGGGTTCTACTCTGCTTACCTTGTTGCAGAGAAGGTTATAGTTACAACAAAGCACAATGATGATGAACAGTATGTATGGGAATCTCAGGCTGGGGGGTCCTTCACTGTGACCAGGGATACCTCTGGTGAGGACCTTGGCAGGGGTACTAAGATGGTTCTTCACCTTAAGGATGATCAGCTTGAATACCTTGAGGAACGTAGGCTAAAGGACTTGGTCAAGAAGCACTCTGAGTTCATCAGCTACCCAATTTCTCTTTGGACTGAGAAGACCACTGAGAAGGAGATTTCTGATGACGAAGACGAGGACGAGAAAGAAGAGAAGAAAGACGAAGAGGGCAAAGTAGAGGAGATTGATGAAGAGAAAGAAAAGGAGGAGAAGAAAAAGAAAAAGATCAAGGAAATTTCACATGAATGGGCTGTGGTTAACAAGCAGAAACCAATCTGGATGAGGAAGCCAGAGGAGATCCAGAAGGAAGAATATGCTGCTTTCTACAAGAGTCTCACCAATGACTGGGAGGAGCATTTAGCTGTTAAACATTTCTCAGTTGAGGGTCAGCTTGAGTTCAAGGCTGTCCTCTTTGTTCCCAAGAGGGCTCCTTTTGATCTCTTTGACACAAGGAAGAAACCCAACAACATTAAGTTATATGTTCGCCGGGTGTTCATCATGGACAACTGTGAGGACTTGATCCCAGAGTATCTTAGCTTTGTCAAGGGTATTGTCGATTCTGAGGATCTTCCCCTCAACATCTCCAGAGAAATGTTGCAGCAGAACAAGATCCTTAAGGTTATCCGCAAGAATCTTGTTAAGAAGTGTGTTGAGCTGTTCTTTGAGATTGCCGAGAATAAGGAGGATTATAACAAGTTTTACGAGGCTTTCTCTAAGAACATCAAGCTTGGAATCCACGAGGATAGCACCAACAAAACCAAGTATGCCGAGCTGCTCAGGTATCACTCCACCAAGAGTGGTGATGAGATGACAAGCCTAAAGGACTATGTCACCAGGATGAAGGAAGGCCAGAACGATATTTACTACATCACTGGTGAGAGCAAGAAGGCTGTTGAGAACTCCCCATTCCTTGAGAAGTTGAAGAAGAAGGGATATGAGGTCTTGTTCATGGTTGATGCCATTGATGAGTATGCTATTGGTCAATTGAAGGAGTTTGAAGGTAAGAAATTGGTTTCTGCTACCAAGGAGGGATTGAAGTTGGACGAGAGTGAAGATGAGAAGAAGAAAAGCGAATCTTTAAAGGAGAAGTTCGAAGGTCTTTGCAAGGTGATTAAGGATGTTTTGGGTGACAAGGTGGAGAAGGTTATTGTTTCTGACCGCGTTGTTGATTCTCCTTGCTGTTTGGTCACTGGAGAGTATGGGTGGACAGCTAACATGGAAAGAATCATGAAGGCTCAGGCTTTGAGAGATTCCAGCATGGCTGGTTATATGTCAAGCAAGAAGACCATGGAGATCAATCCCGAGAACTCTATCATGGAGGAACTCAGGAAGAGAGCCGATGCCGATAAGAATGACAAGTCAGTAAAGGATTTGGTTCTTTTGCTGTTCGAGACTGCCCTTTTGACCTCCGGCTTTAGCCTCGAGGAGCCCAACACCTTTGGAAACAGGATTCATAGGATGTTGAAGTTAGGATTGAGCATTGATGATGACGCGGCCGATGCTGAAACTGATGCTGATATGCCCCCACTGGAAGCTGCTGATGATGCCGAGGGAAGCAAGATGGAGGAGGTCGACTAAATCCAACCCGTCTCATCCCATCCCATCCCGTAGTTGGTCATTTTTGAATGTGCTTTTTGAAGTGTTCTAGTATGGTGCACCAATTTTCTCCTTTTTTTCTCTTTTTTTTTTTTTCTGGTTAAGTATTGAACTATAGTTGGCTGGCTCTTTTATAATTTCTGTTTTGGTGGTATGTTTTGTTACCTTTACTTCTAGTTTCAGTGCTAATATTATGATTAGCGTATTTTGGTCGGCTCTAATGCTCTTCTGCTTTTGATTTGTTTTGTTTTGGATCTTCTCCTGGATATGAATTAGCTGTTCTTATTTTCCACCTCTGTGCTAGTTAAAGCAGATGGTTTATGTGGTGAATTTGCAGACATCTCAATCTGAGATAGCGAGGTTTGCCTTGAAACTTCTGGAATACTTCGCTGACCTCTCAATCGAAGATTTTCTTGCTTTCATCAGCTTGCCATACACATGTGTTCTCTTAATCTCTTTGTTGAAATTAGCTCAAGTTTCTGAAACGGTGTAGCATCTGGGCTGTGATTATCATGAAGATTTACTAACACAACAAGGGCTCACATTGTTACAAAGATGCTATCTAATTGGAGCTTGCCTTGAGGCAGCAGTTTGGTCTCCATAAATTAATTGATAAGAAGTTGCTTCAGATTACCATCAATAGCCAACCTAAACAAAAGCTTTTATGGCATCACACCAATCAGAAAGTACAAAAACTGTAAAATATCATTTTAAGTTGAAGGCCAAAGATGACAGATATAATAGAAATACAATGCTAAGATCCATGCTACCATTCAAGAATTTGATTGTAAAGCTTTCTTTTACGTAGGCTAAAAAAGAAAGAACAAAGAGTAACTGAAACTTCAAACAAAGACTCATATATCAGCGACTTGTGAATGAAATACAAAGCTAGGGAATGTGTTCGTGATGTCCCTGTTAACACAAACAAAATGTCAATATTGGCAAGTTTTCATTAACAATAAATTAAAGGTGACCTAGGAATTATGAAGATAAGGCTTTAATAATGAATACCGGATTTTACATGGGAATCTGTGAGTTCTAATAAAAAGTCCATATGCATATAAAAGAAAATAGGTTGACATTATTTAGGATTGACGGGAGGGAGACGATCCTAATTACAAAAGATTTACCTGTAGTTAAAAAAAACAAACCAAGGCGAGGTTTGTTTCTCCCAAATGATATATGGAAAACTATATCTGTTTGTCACGTATCCCTCACTGTAGTTTTATCCTTTCCCAAGTACTTTGGCTTCTCTAATGAATTTAGTCTATAAGAAAGGGATTGATCACTGAAAATATTTGACGAAGCGGAAATGAAATAATTCACCGGATGGGTAAAGGATTGGTAGCAAACTTCTATTCGAGATATGATGGAATAAGATTCTAGAAATATAATATGAAGCAATATTAAACTCAAATTACTTGAGGTATTGAAGGGGTCATGTTCTTCAATAGAGATGGATCTCTCAAAACAAGGCTTCACCACTCCTCTTTATCAATAGTCCCGTCATGTTTCGTATCAGCTTCTTCAAAAGTCTGTTATCAGAAAAATAGAGATAAAAACACTCAGAAAAAAAACTGCTTACAAATAAACTAATTAATTTTTTCAAAAACAATAACTAAAATGTAAAATCTAATCGACGCTAGCTCCTTCGAAGAAGAAAGAAAGAAAAACTAAAACCCAAGAGGGACAGCTCCTCAGCTTCAGTTTTGCTTAAGTTCATGCAAATCTTTCTCTTCGGCAAACAAAAGAAGTATTTGCAAGTGAATACTAATTTGTTGTCCTTCCAGAATAGACTACGAAAATTCAAAGAGACGACTGGGCTAGAGGTTAATCATAACAAATCCGTCTTGTACTTTTCTGGGGTTGGCCAAAATATCAAAGATGCCTTCTGTAACATTCTTAACTTCTCAATCGGCCTTACACCCCTTCAAATACCTTGGTGTTCTAAGAGCCTCTTATTGAAAGAATGACATCAAAGCATTACTCTTGGAAAAAACAAGTTCTTAATGCAGGAAGATTGCAGCTGCTAAAGGCAGTGGTGTACAATATACATGTGTACTGGACCCAAGTTTTTATCCTGGCAGAGTTTGTAATAGAAAAAAATAATGCTCTATGTGCAAGGTTTCTATGGTATGATAAAAAATTGTGGAACTTGAGGGTGCCACAAGATATCCCATGGGCGCGGAGACGAGTTCTTAAGTCTAGGGAAGAAGCAAAACATTTTGTTCATCATATCCCAAGAAATTGTTGGAGTATATAGTGTGTCTAGACATATACTCCTCCTTTTAATATGGTATTAGAGCGGGATTTGTTCTACGTATCGAGTCTAACCAATGTGGGACTAAAGGAGGAATATATGTGTAGACACACTATATACTCCAACAGAAATGGTATCAAGACACAATTTTGGTTTGTTCATATTGGCGTTGAAGAATAATCCTGAAGGATAAATTCTAGCAATACTTGCAATATGATTCATATCTTCATTTGACTGCTAAAGTAAACAAGGTCACCAAAGACAGCAGGTGGAGCATACGCCAACACTTGAGTGTCTCAGTTCCCGAAATATACAATGACCTCCCACCTATCTCTTATGTACCTGGCACTAAAGACATTATAATTTGGGATCCCTCAACAAATGGAGACTACTCTTTTGCTGACACTTACTGAAAGCTAGCAAGCACAAAACCTGAAATTTATGGCACAAGCTGTGGTAGGCGAATGGAGCAGTACCAAGATACTCCTTCACAACATGGATGATGCTTCAAAACAATCTGGCAACTCAAGATAGGCCGACGCTAAGACATGTGCTGAACTCGTCCAACTGCCTAATTTGTAAAGCAAGTAATAAGAACTGTGACCATCTGTTTATGGAGTGCATCCTTGCTGCTGAATTATGGAAGAAGATTCTGGGAAAAAGTGGTATAGTAAGGTAAACAGGAACCCGGATGTGGAGTTCCAGTGGCTATGTTCTCTACTTACAAGTGACTTGTTAACCCAAATACTTTTGACTTCTTTCAATGCCATTTTCCACTTTATATGGCAAGCCAGGAATGACCACCTATTCAGAAACATAGGAAGAACCACTTTGAAATTGCATTTTATTGCTGCAGAGAATCTTCTACCTTATAGATAAACTCAGACGGTCTGATATCAAACATGTTTTTAGGGGAGTTAACAATAGTGCTGACTTCTTTGCTTCTTTTACAGTTTTATTTGAGAAAATACGTATGCTCCCTAGCCCCTTGCCACCGGTGTTAGGAAAGATGTTAGATGGGGAGGCTAGGGGCCTAGGGAAACACAGCTTGCCTTTGCAATTTATTATTTTTTGGTCCTGACCCTATTCTATAAAACTAGACTTTTTTCTCTTTTTTGTAACGTTTAAGGTAAGTCTCGTCTCAGTTTTTCTAACTTCAAATGTAGAGCAGCTTAGGGGGTCCCATAGCCTTATCCTTTTCTATAATAAGCATCTGGTAGCCTTATCAAGAATCCTGATTAGTTACTTGACTTCATCCCAACTATCATAATCAAATCCTTATCAAAGATGGAGATAGCAGATGGTTCAAGCATTGCGGACAAAATACTTCATTAAGATATAGTTACAAGTTACAAACTAAATTTTACAAATAGACGACAGAAACTGATACTCGGTATATCAGCAACTAAAGGATCTAGTAAGATTACATATGATCAATGCTTGGCCAATAGTTACGGACGAGAAGTCGAGAATCAAGCGAAATAGGTATGCATACACACATATCAGAAGGAAATAATAAGGAGAATTAGATTTAAGCACCTTGTCAATGATACTCTCAATCACATCATCTGAGAGATTCATGCTAGATTCAGCAAGTGTAGCCACTACCATTTGCTTCACCTGAAAATAGGAAAGTGAAAGACAAAAGTTCAGTAATTTTTTTGTCAGATGACACAACAAGCTTACACAAATTAGAAGCATAACTGAACACGGAAATTGGATCAGCTTTTACTTTGATATTGACCTCAGAAACTTAAAAAATGAAATTAAAGGACCTTACCACACACACTCCAAAAAATAAATTAAACAATAGTTAATTACCTCTTGTCTTTCGATGAATCCTTGATACTTGAGATCGCAAAGTTGAAAAGAAACTGCAACCAAGAAATTCAAAAGTTTGTTTTTTCACCAATATATTTTTAGCACATATATAGCACAAATTCCGGTTAACTAGGGAAAACTGGAAAATCTATACCCATAGTTTGCTCAAAAACTCCCAGGCTTCACATATATTTTTAGCACATATATAGCACGAATTACAGTTAACTAGGGAAAACTGGAAAAGGTAGAGTAAACCTACATATCCAGGCTTCACATATTCATTCATTTTTTGTTATGGTCAAATCTATACCCATAATTTGCTCAAGAACTCCCACAGACGAGACCACAATACTTTAAGAACATGATATTCACTAATAAGCTGTTTTGACCACTCAATTTTATCATCAACTGGAGTATTGGGGTGAAAAACAGGGAGAACGGACAAATTCTTCAAATCCTAATATCCCATTGTGCTGTGTCAAATAAATCAAATACCAACAAATTCGACGCATAGACAAACATTCATCCTCGGAACATGATTTATTATTATTGTTTTCTTAGATACTTGAATTCAATTTCTTACAAGATAAAAGTTTGATTTACAAAGAGGCAGAAAAAAATACCCTGTCTGCAAATAAGTTTTCCTTTTTATTCGTCTTGAATAATGCCAACTGGAACTCTTCCTACAAGAAGATAGTTGAAAACAGCGGAGAAAATACAAATGTCAATAATATCTCTTCGAGATCTAATTTAACATTTCCAGAGTCAAACTGGAAAAGGTAAAATAGAATAGTATTTTAAACTGTGGAATGTAAAATACCTTGTTTATCAGACCATAATCAATTGCAGCGCTGCTGATCTTTTTGAATTATTCATACAATGCTTCTACTTCACTTACACCAACTGAAATTTTATTCAACGAAAAGAAAGTGAATCAATGACAATTGTTGTACATTATTCAATGGCAAAAGATAATAAACAACTATATAAGATGTATTAGATGACTAACTGAGCAAAATAATGAAGCTGTAAGTGAGATACTAACACAACACCTCTACTATGTTTGACTACTTAATGAAATGCTTAATACATAGACATAAGAAATGGAAATTATCAGAATCACATACAGACTGCTTCTCTTGCAAGAATTTCCGGATCTCCGAGGCCCCTTGATTGCTTGTACAAATCAAGATCACAACACTTATGCAGGAAAGCAAACAGATGCTTAAATCCTTCTAGGCACTGCAACATGATATTCTCCACTCCTCAAAACAATCCATACCTGTGAGGCAACAAGTTAAGAAGCATTGCTCAGGTTATTACCATAGATATCCAGCATTCAGAGTATTTGGTTCGTCTCTCTTGTTGGATAGTGCTATTACAACTTTTCCATATTGAAAAAAAAAAATTTCAACCAAATAATTTCGTCTATACACTATCTCAAACTATAGGTGTCATGATAAAATTCATATCAGCACGAAACTAATTATATATTCTTGTCTATTTTTCATATTAGCAACAATATTTTTGTACATTTTCGTCATAAAGCATATGAATTCGTGCTTCAATTTTGTGCTGGCCTAGAGGCACTCGATACGGCTATTAGTGAGCCTCACACAAAACACGACTAAACTAAATGAACACATATGAGATCTAGCAAATACAGATCTAGCAAATACAACCCACAAGCATACCTCCTTAGTGTAGTTCACAATTTACATCTAATATTCCAAGACTCTAATGCAGGAACTATTAAATACGAGTATTATGTACATAGGGTACTCGAAAAACTTAATCGAAACCTGTCAGTATCTCACAATCCAGTTCTTAACACCATTCAACTTCATATGTGCTTTCAAAATGCTCCTCAGCTTATCAATACCCAAAAACTAAACTAAGCATTTATGTACTACCAACACCCCACCAGAGTTTCGACATTATAAATGGGTTCGAAAAAGACAATATTACCTCCTAACAAATGTGAATCATATTAACTTCAGATCTCAACACATACAATGATACATAACATGAAAAAAATTCATAACAAAACCCCATTCTTCCAATCTAAACATATCATGATGAAACAAATCATGTAATTAAATTTCACAAAAATATGGTTGAAAAGATTTTACCTTTGATAGGTTCAAACAAAAGCCTCTTCTGCAATATTTCTCTCTATAGGCTCCTTAATAAAGGGAGTTTGTTGGGGTAAAAAAGTAGAACCACTTTCCACGTAAAAATGTATAACTCACCACCACTCTTTCCTCGTTTTCTTCAGGATCAATAGAGTTTTAATATTTTCTTGCATACAAGCTAAGGCAGATTTAAAACTTTTCTACACATGTTAGTAAAAGTTTTAATAGTTTTTTTGGAGCTTACTCTTTTGTGCGCTTTCTCAAATGAATTGGATAGGCCTCAAAAAATTCAGGCCAACATGATCATTTTTTCTTCTTACCAATTTTCAAGTGTGATGGCTGTGCCTCCAAACCTCTCCATACTTTAATCACCCACGGCAAACTAAGGGGGTAAGACTTTGTTTAGTCCGATCTCTATTTCTCTACACCTTGATTACTGTCTAAGTTTCTGGTTATTATCGATCATTCTCCTATGGTATTGGGTTTAAGTTGCCTGGATATTTGAAATCACTGGGTCTTTGATCCATGCATTGTTAGGAGAATAAAACTTATCTATTGGCTATATGACCATTTGTTTGTGTGTTCCTCTGGACAGTTTGATTAGTTATCATAAACAAGGAGATAAGTCCTTACCATCTAGCTAGTGCACGCGAAGGCACGCTGACTCAAAAAGCCGGGCCTACCTCATACCTGTGTGCCTGCAAGTGCGTCTTGTGCGTAAAAAGGGACGTCTAGAGTAGCAACTACCGCAAGTATTCTTTTCGAAGCTGCACGAAAAATGATCTTAAATATGCCTTTTTTAAGGCCCGAGGACCCCAAAACGAGAAAAGAAGCTTGCCCCACTACGTCTAAGGAAAACATAACGACATAAAGAGTTCGTTAGCTTTTCAGTTATCAAAAAAACATAGCCTTTTGTTCCAAGTCGTTCACACACCTAGCCTAGGTCAACTATTCGATCCGCTAACAATAGGCAAGGGTGTTTAGTCAGCAATAGCAGGTATCAACGATGGCAGGGTCCACTAGTCAGTCTTCAACAGGACTGCACCATAAAGGGTCCACTAGCCGATGGCACTTGCTGAGCCAAAGCATAGACTTAGTAAGTATAAACATTTCCAATTCAAAATGACGCGCTAGGATACATTTGCTGAACAATTGTTTTGTAGTGGTAATGTCTATAGGAGTATGGTCAAAAACGCAGAATTTAAGGCAATCTTGATCTGGAAAATTATAGTTCCTATAAAGCCTTGCTTTAACAGGCAGAAGGTTTTTAATGATTTTCCAAACAACTAATTGAAGCCTATAGGATAGCTTCAGTTTCCAGATAAATTGATGCCAACTATGATGTAAAGGCATACGAGTAGGGTTGCAACTTTTTCTGAATTTTTGATTTTTCGGATATCCGATCCGATTTTTTTCGGATTTGGAATACTATATTGATTTTCTGATTTTCGATTTTTCCGAAAAAATACTAATTGGAACCGGGTATGATTTTGTAATTCAATTTTTCAATTATTCTTATCCAATTTTTCCGAATGTATGGTGATCCAATATTTCAGATATATAGGTGATCCAAAATTCCCAAATATAATATGGATCCTATTAAACTCTTATAATGTTGTCTCAGTATATCTAATGTATAAATTTGTAAATCAAAACCTAATTGGGAAGAACTTCATCACTTGAAATACATTTGCCTATATAGTCCCCTTATGAACCTTCCATTACTAGTAATATTAATCCTCTTTTATGTGTGGAGATGATGATCTCTCTTAGTTGCAACTTTTCACCATATATTCATTGAAAATCTTAATACTCGTGTGGTAACTAAAATCTTAATATTTGTGATCTAAATTCTATTGTTCATAACTTGTAGATTTTAATAATTGATAGTTGATTAGAGCTCATTACTTAGTATTGTTTTTAATTATCTTATAGGACGATGTCATTAAATTGTGGGCATGGGATGACCTGAACTGATTCCCATTACTTATTAGATGAGATTGTCTCTGCACCTCCTTTGCACTACTCGAATTTCCAATTTATTAATCCGATATTCCAATTTTATTTGGATTTCCGATTATTTCAATTTTTCCGATATGTTTTCCGTAATCCAAAAAAGAAGGAATCGAAATCGGATGAATTTCTTACATTTGAATGCCTTAAATCCGAAGAACTGCCCTACATATACATATGAGGAAGCAAAGAAGAGAATTTAGAGGCATTTAAATGTTTATAAAAGCTGACTTAACAGTAAATTTACCATTACTTTCAGAAAGTATTTTTTATCATATGTACTGTAGCATCCAATTTTTCCATTGTACCAGGTAGAACCTACCATTTCATGCTATGACATGACTGTTTTATAAGATATGGATGTTTACTTTCTCTGAAATTTATGTGAAATAGTAGCTAAGCTAATCTACTAATGTATAATTTCTTTTTAATTCTTACTTGAAAAATACATATATCTTACGAGATTCTCTATTTTGATTGTAGGATGGAAGTTACACTGGAACTGGTAAGATAGATATGGTAGATTAAGGAAATGGAGAAGAACAACATTAAATCTACCTTTACTTGGAGGCTCTCAGGTAATGCTGCCATGGCATCTGTGTTTCAGAAAGTCATTTTACCATGTATGCAAAGGTTCAAGCAAGATATAATTTTTGTTTCAGGGGGGTAAGTTTCTTGATCCCTAACATTAAATTATACTCAAGTTGTTGATTTACTGGTATGTTTAACTAAACATTAATTAGATCATGGTTACAAATAATTCGTCAAAGTTTATGAAACATGGTTATGTTGAAGTGGTTGACGATGATATATTCAATTCCACATAAAAACCACCAAAAATATAAAAATATTTTAGATCAAAATGAACAACTTTAATATTTTCTACAAAGTATAAATTACAAGCATTAAAGTAATTATTTATGAATTACAAATATTAAAGTAATTACTTTTTTTTCTCAACCAACATACGCAACTCTTCTACCTCCTTTTGTTGTTCTTCGACCTTCATTTTTCACTTCTCCACATTACTCTCAATACTTGCAAACTGCTATTGAATTTCCACATCCAAAATTTCGATCTTATCATCTTCTTTTTTTATATGAGATCTTCGTCAAGTATATACAAGATCAACACAATGTCAAATATCTGTAAAATAATAGCATATTTATATTTATATACTAAAATAGAAGCAAATAAGAAAAAAAATACAAGAAAGAGAATAACTCACAACCAGTGCTGTAGCGGGATATATTCCGAGTAGCGAGATATATTCTCGCTATAGCACTGGTAGTGAGTTTTTTTTTTCGTGTTTTTTTTCTTATTTGCTTCTATTTTAGTATATAAATATAAATATGCTATTATTTTACAGATATTTGTTATTGTGTTGACCTTGTACATACTTGACGAAGATCGCACATAAAAAAAAAAAGATGAAAAGATCAAAGTTATGGAGGTGAAAATTCAAAATTATTTTGCAAATATTGAGAGTAATGTGGAGAAGTGAAAAATGAATGTCGAAGAACAACAAAACGAGGTAGAAGAGTTACGTATGTTGGTTGAGAAAAAAAAGTAATTACTTTAATGTTTACAATTCATAAGTAATTACTTTAACGTTTGTAATTCATACTTTGTAAAAAACACTAAGGTTGTTTATTTTGATCTAAAATGTATTTACATTTTTGGTGGTTTTCATATGGAATTGAATAAATCATCAACCACTACAACATAACCATGTTTTATAAACTTTGACGAATTATTTATAACCATGATCTAATTAATGTTTAGTTAAACATACCAAAAAATCAACAACTTGAGTATAATTATACATAGAAAATTGAACATCAAAAATGGCTTTAGAAGATTTACAATCACATATGTATATTATACATAGAAAATATCATATCAACAGAAATAGTCAAGTCACAATAAGAAATTAATATTACTAAAAATTTTGTCCACTATTGTAATGTTGGGTATGAACTCGAATAGAAGGTTGTCGAAGCTGGGAAATTGTCGAAGTCGTTCGAACGAACTCTTGTACTTACTGGAATTTTGGCCCAGGAGTCAATCTCGTTGTTATGTTTGTAGGGTTGGAGACCAACTATCGCAAAGTCATATCAACACACGATAGCCACTGATTTTCTTAAACTTAGCGTAATTTAAGCGATAGGTAGCCTGAAAAAGGGATTTTTTGAAAATTTGGATCGCTAATATAGCGATACCTATCCTGCTGCCCATGCTCTAAGGAAGTTATTTCTCAAGAGTGACTTAGTCATAATTGCAAGGCTTACAACCTTAAAACCTTTGGAGGATTTGCCCTAGATATCATAAAAATAACCACTGTAAATATGTTCATCTAAGGCAATTCTTCCCTGCTAGTTGATGCTTGATCAGTAGCAGTCCACAATATTATCCCAAAATATTTATCACTTTCTCAAACTTCTTTATTGGATAACGCTCAACAATATTAGGTTGTTTACACGCCCAAGGGAGAGGATAAAACAAACCAGAATAGCACGCAGCCAAAATTTTATACTGGCTGTTCTCATTTGTTCCTTAAAAAAACAATAATTACTAACAAACTAAGACAGAATTAGATACGCACTTGAATATCCTAAGAGACTTTTTCGAGTCTTGAAAGTATATCATGTCCACCATTCTCTCTATTAAAACTAGAAATCAAGACAGAGAACCAAATTCATGTGAAAAATCCCAACCCTCATGTGTTGACAAAACATAAAACACCAAACCCCTAATGTATCCTCTCTGTGTCAATGTGTACCTTAGCCCTAAAGGATATAAACACAACATGGGTTTAACTGTTTAAGAAATAAGATCAAAACTGGAAAAGGGTTCCTTTGTTTGTGTGTTTAACATAACAAGGATCAGTAATAAACAGAACCCAATACGTACCCAATACTTCAATCCTTCCTCACTTCATCAGGAGTGTCTGTTGTTCAATCCTCCTCAGTCTGAGAGAAGTAAGGATGAGGAGTTCAAAGATGACAGCACACTGGTCTAGTCGAAGTCGAGCTGCTGCTGCTGCTGCTGCTAAATGACTGAGATGAGGAGGAAACAGAGAAGGAGCTGCTTTGGTATCGCTGTTGGGCTCTCTCTCTTATCTTCTCTTGTTGAAAAGTAGAAACAGAGTTCACATGTCTGCCTCTACTCCACTCTACTCTGTATTGGTACTACTACTCAGACTGTTGGTTGGGTTGGTTACAGCTGTATCTCTCATTCTCTCTCTTAATTTAGGCCTTGGGGTCTCTTGGCTGATGAGTAGAAGTAATAAGTTGTTGATGAGGGGTTATGATGACATTATTCTAAGATTTGTAGCTTGTGAGCTTATTTTCATTTGAGTGATGATGAATGAAAAAAACCACTAGTTTGTTAGGCATATTTTAATATTTAAAGATTTGTACAGAGTTCAAGAGTTAGTTCAGGAGGGTCGCATCCGTTTTGAAAATAAAGAATCACACATAATATTGTACTACTCTGTATTGAGTATTATGTATTGTAAGATTGTTCGGTTTGCTTTTTAATGCATCTTTCTCCTGTGTATATTATTTGTTCACTGAATTAAAAAATCGAATAGAAAAACCGAACCGTTGGTCTGGTTATTTTTGAAGCCAGTTCGATTTTGGTTCATTATTATTAAAAATAGGGGTATGTAGTTCGATTCGCGGTTTAGGGCCAAAACTGAACTGTGTACAACCCTAGTCAGAGTTTTGCACATCAAAAGAACCTGTCAGCATCCATTAAGAATCACGTTGAAGCAACTCTTACTGGGACAGTAAAGCTTTGAAAACAAATCATGCCGCTTTCTCAAACTATACTCAATGAGAAACTAAAACTTATTAAATATAAATTATACCAATCTGAGATCTTCGTCTTCCAAGTCTCGGGTGCGAAAACCAAGTGTTATTTCAACATATTCCATCTTATTATCCCCAAAACAATTTCCTTTCTCATTCAAAAGATCAGCAAAAGCTCTCCCTAGTTCTATCCGCATCAATCTCACCGCATACACTATAACCACGCAAACAAACACATAAATACACTTAGAGCTACAACATATAAATAAATTGCAACAATAATCACTACTTTTCATTACAATGACGAACTTTCCCCATCTGTTGACTCACCCGCTCTATGAGGCGAAACCTCTTAATTCAGCGTCTGGGCTTTTATGGTCCGACTGCTAGGTCCTATAACCCAACAACCACAACACCATTAACATGCGCGTGTTAGTACAATGTAATGTATCTCACTATCATGTACTCAATGATGAACAACTAAACAATCTAATTAGGCAAATGGGGGCAACTGAAATGCGCCGAATTTAACAAAAATGAAACATAATTACCTCTTCTTTGAGGATAATCTTGAAAACTATTGTGTCGATTTCGTTCACAAACTTCAAAGAGGTTGTTGTTGAGTCGCAAGCCGTTCTAAAGGAATACACAATCAATAATCACACACAAGGTTTAAGGTGGTTCGACAATTGCCTACATCCACCACCACACACGAGAGAGAGAGAGAGTTTATTCAAGATCCAAGGTTACAATCTCACAAATCAATTAGATGGTTTTCTCTCAAAAATTCCTCTCCCAATAAATCTCACTAAGGGTGGCTCGTAAAAAACCTAACTCTCTCTTATATACTTGAAATCACTTAGATCTCGAATAAAATAAAAGGCTTCAACCCAATCTCAAAATTGAGTTTTACCGATGTCTGTTCGAATAGACATCTGTTCGAACAAACCCTTTTTATTCAAACAAAAAATAAAGTCTATTCGAAGAATCAAAGTTTTGGGTGGTCTTATTCGAATAGACTTTGGGTATGTTCAAACGGAACAAAGTCTGTTCGAACATATCCAAAGTATATTCGAACAGAAAACATAGTAGCCCCACAATTGTTGGAGAGAGTGAGGGTTTCTCTGTTTCGGGAGTTTTGATTGCTCGAATTGAAGAGTTTTTAGCAAAAATAGAGTGTTTGATGAAATGTGTGTGAGAGTTTTTAGAGAGATTTAGGATTGAGTGAGTGATAAAGAAAGGAAAGTAAACGCGAGAAAGTGAGTTTTCCATTTTTTATTTTTTATTCCAAAGAAGAATCAGCAACGATAACGATTCGAACTCAACTAAACAACCTAGTTTTTGTTCTATCTAGTTTGTACACGGCACATCATTTGGCATTACAATAAAAATAAAAGTTCAGTCTTATCAATCGAAGAATCACTCTTTAAGGCCATGTTCTCTTTATGTTTTGGTCAAGGGTGAGAAGTGGTGAGATGTTTTGAAAACTTATTTTGTTTGTTCACAGCACCATAATGCAATTGCAACCAAGTGCAATTGGCATGCCACTTTTGTGACTGGTTAAGGGTAATGCACTGTAACGCAAATACATGATGATGCAACAAGTTTAAATTTCTTCATATATCTAGTGCAACAACTTGCAGTCCTACAAGCTTCGCACCGTGATGCAAAGCAACACAACACAATGCACGTTGTCTTAGTAATGTTGATTGATCATCTACCAAGGGTTACTTTATTTTCATCCATTAATGTCACATTTTCAAATGCATTTGCCAATTTAATAGAGTTAGAGCTAAATGTGCATCAAGTTTTATCACAGGAACAATCTGAGGTTTGTATTAGTGTGGCTTGAACCATTGAGGTTTGTAGATTTGATAATGCAAATCTATGTATTGGCTGCTAAAAGAGTAAAACTAACTGACTCTTCCAGTAACGTTTTAGTTTTATTTGGGAATTAAAGTACATGATTGCTCTCTCAGTAGAAGTTATATTCCTCAAATCTGGAGACGTTTTCATGTCATTTCCATTATTTATCTTTGATAAGGAGGGTGTTATTGTCCCCTTTTATCATGGCGATCAGAGTTAGCTAGAAAGAACGTGAGAAAGGTAGAGGAAGCTTCAGATAGAGATTGGAATGGAGTTTCAGGGCTACCGAGGCTTCGACTATGACACAGCTATATATGACTGAAATCTTAGTTTAACTTATCATTAAACACAAGTGTTCAAAAGTTACAATTAGGCCTTAAGTATGAAAGCTGAACAGTTCCATAAAAGAAGGATATGCGGAAAAAAAAAATGATTTCATTACAACTTGCTATCAAACTTGGAATTAAGAAGGTGCCCATTATCACAGATGCACTACAGTTCTTGATTATTTGAGAGGTAGACTTACACCTACTTGGGATTCAAAAGCCTTGGTTAGAAGGAAAGCACAAGATAAATTTATTTAAGAGAACATGTTATTAATAAGGAATTTTATTTAATTCAACGGTTGGTCCAGCGGTATAATGAATCCATGAGGTTACATACACCTCCACTCTCTGCTGTTTGTCAAGGAGTTAAAGAGAAAGCGCCCCCCCCCCCCCCCCCGACCTTAGGCCCTCTGATGTATGCGCCCAGAAGGGAGAGGTCGTACATATCCCCTCGAGCTTTAATCATCTACTCTACGAACAACGGTACATTCCACTAAAATGTAATAACTGCACTGAAACAAGTTTAGTTAGACTTGAACTCTTCTAGTTGTAAACTACACACTATAACATTTGTCATTTAAATAATTATGATAATAATGTTGTATTTTATACTAATTATCGGATCTTGGACTTTAAACATGTTGCATTGATATTATACTCTGTGATGGTAGTATTGATAGCTCATATCTTGATATCTATAGAACTCTATTACTTGTTAGCATATTGTATATGTTGACCCCCTCTTCCCCCACATTTCAGATAGAAAGGCATCGAAGGCATTCACAAGGGGTTTAAAGGAGTCGTTGAACCTTGGGATTAGATCGAGTTTACCTAGTCTTTTTGCGTAGGTTAATAAGGGTGAGCCGTTATGATTCTTTATGGTAAACTGTATATTGTATAATAGTATTATCACTAAACCTAGACATATGTATCATTTTGTGAGATCGTTGCATATGTCCATTGTATTATCGTTATAATTGTTGTCGTGCGATTGTGCAAGACTTATAATCTTAGAAATTGGGAACGTGTTGTGTGTTTACCGGCAAAACACTCTCAAACCGAAGAATTATATTTTTCACTTGAGTGCCTTACAAATTCCGCAGGTTTTCTTACAGGCAAAATTTTTAGAAGTTTGATTTTTAGGGAAAGTATTGCCGAAGATGATGTTCATTGGCGCTTGCAAGATGGGGGCTGTTGCCAATTCTACATGATATGTTCTCTACGTTTCTATTACGTTGATGGGGGCTGTTGCCAATTCTGCTCCCGGGGACCATGTTAGCACATGAAGATTTCATTAAAACTTAGAGGAAAACAAGGTTGCCTAATAAGCTTAACTAGTTTTATGAGTTGCTCCATGTACCTAGAGTCCTCAATAATGTCACAAAATCCACGAGCGACCTGCAAAGTTATAAGTTATTGTCGTCTATAACGAGAATGCGCCAATGGAGATAATGATATATGTCTAGAGCTTAGGAGAAGTGCACCGTAGAAGTATTCAATGGAGATAAGGCCCTAAGTATGTTGATAAATACCCCATATTCATGAAACTCTTCTCACTGCCCAAAAGAGATAATGGAAGGATCCAAAATAAGAGGTATTGGAGGAGACGAGAAAAACCACAATATTTCCGAAATAGTTCCAGTCGCAGATGTGGTGGTGAAGCAGATAAGAAGGGTTTTTCCACTCCGTAACACGTTAGATATTGTCCACACCTTCATTTTTTTTTCGGTGCATTCCCTGTGCCTCTTTGCGCCTTTCACATTCAGTTGGGGTGTACTTCGTCTGGCACTGGTGCTTTTTGTTTTCTTTGGACTCTTTGGGATAAATATATCTTACCATCGGAACCTTACACATAAGAGCTTTAAGCTTCCTAAATGGCTCGAATACACCTTCGCTTATATCGGACTTCATGCACTTCAGGTCAGTTATTCAATATTTATTTTCTCACGTTTTTTCTACAGAAAACTGTGTTCTGAGTTGTGTCATCAATATACTTTGATACCTTTTTTTTCTCGATATTTTGGTGACAGGGTGAACCGATATGGTGGGTGAGCGCACACAGATACCACCACAAGTTTTCCGATACCGTTAAGGACCCACATAGCCCTATAATTGCAGGGTTTTGGTATGGTTACACAAATTGGGTCTTCAACACACAAAATATCATCGAAAAGGTCTCGTTCTATCTCTATTTATTTTTCTTTTGCAACTACTCTAATGGTGTTAAATTAGAAGAACTAAAACAATATTATCCTTTGGCAGTGTGGAAATCACGACAATGTCAAGGACTTGGAGATGCAAGCCTACTACAGATTTCTTCGGCTCACACACTTTGCTCACCTAATTGCATTTGGTGCTCTAATGTATGCCCTTGGGGGTTTCCCTTATATTATTTGGGGCGTGGTAAGAAACTTAAATTTCGGGACTGAATTAATCCTACCTCTTCCTCGTTTTGCCTGGTCCAAAATAATAAACTAACGACTAAGGTAATGTGAATGTAGGCCGTGAGAGCCTTTCTGGGGTATCATACCTTTTTTCTAGCGAATGCGGTATGTCATGTATGGGGTCATCAGGCGTGGAAAACCGGAGATTCATCTACGAACAATGGGTAATGTTTTGAGTGTATTTCATTACTCTTCTTTTCTTGGTATACATGTATTAAAGTTGCATTTAGTGATCAGGTATATGGCTCTAATTTCGTTTGGTGAGGGGTGGCACAACAATCACCATGCTTTTCAGTCCTCAGCTCGGCACGGATTAGAGTGGTGGCAAATAGATGTGACTTGGTACGTCATAAAGCTCCTTGAACGCATTGGACTAGCGACGAACGTGAAAGTTCCATCTGATTTGCAGAAGCAAAAGATGTTGCTTAAATAATGAAGGGTTAAAGCCTGATCGATATTATTACTAGTGTGTATCGAAATCTGATTTGCTTTTATGATGTGTATTGTTGGAATACCTGGGATTGTTTAGTGTTTGATAAATCTGTGTTATCAAGCGGACCAAAGACTGGCCGGCCTTGATTCAATGTTAGTACCGTATTAATAAAGGATATCCCTATGCTTGTTGCTATTTACAAAGGTCACTGGTTTAACAAATTTGTTGAAGCTGTAATTTAACCGACTTTGCTCCTCAAAGTTTAGATTCCGCTACAGCACTGGTGGAGCAAGCTGTACATTTTGTTGGAGAGTTTACATCTCTTTACACAAATGAACCAGCGGGTGGTGGTGGCATTACGTAAGTTTCATAATCAGCTCATACTTAGTGACCTTTTTCAGTATCTGTGTTGGTGGCTATACAATTGATATTCATTCCGAGTATATTATCAAAATTTTACATATCAGTAATGAGGTCTAACTTCTAATTCAAAAGCTAATTAAAACTATGGTGTTGTAAGTAATGTCTATCATATAGTGGGGGATCAAAGCATCCCCTTTATTTTGCAGTGCTTCTTAACTTGGTCCATATGGTGGACAACATAACCTCAAGGCTGTTAAAGATGGCCTTAAGGTGTTGTACACCATGTAAATTAAACAAACATCTGGTATCAGGGGAACTTTGTACCTCTGTAAGCATTTGATTTTTCATGAGTGAAAAGAGATGCGCATTATACAGGCTAAGAAAGAGTACTCAAGTCTTTCTTCATGATTTTGCGATCTTCCTTTGCTTGCTCCAAATCCATTTTGGCTTGCTAGTGTTGTATTGCTTCTGCTATTCTTCTTTCTTTTCCTTAGTTCGCTTGCATCTTCTCCAACCGTAGTTCATCCAGCAGAGTCTGGATACCGCTACCAGATGCAGTAACACCTTCTATTACCTTTTGTGATGCAATGTGCTTTATGTAGAGTTTTTGGCCGATGGGCCTGCTTCCACCCTCATACAACGGACCATCTAAGTCAGAATTTGGGCCCGTGGATTGAGGTGTAGGTGGGCCGTCGGGGTCCTCCGATAGATTGTTTGATCCGACCGAGTTACCCGGAGAAGAATTGTCCGGCGTTCTCCTGGCCGCATTTCTTGGTATATTCACCGCATGGTTCAACCCATCATCCCTTTGGTTGGCCCATCGCGGTTCCCGCGCCAAAATCTTATACGCTTCACGGTGTTTGAAGTCATTCTCGCCATTCAAGCCTTTATAGATTTTGTGTGCATCATTTTCCTACAATTCGAAAAATTGCCCAATACAAATAAATAACGTGTATATCCGCGATAAATAATTAAAATTGAGTTAAAGGACACTATAACGTACCCGATCTTCTTCTGTTTTTCCGCTGCTATTCCTAAATCGTTCTTGAGCAACTATCCCCTTGTACGCCACACATTGTGCATTAAGGGCATACCACTGAGATTTGGTTGGCCCACATGATCGTCGTGTGGGGCACTCGGGGTCTCTGTTAAAGACAATGTTGACCTTTTCATAGAAAGTAAAACCCTTTGTGCAGCCATTTGTTTGGACAGAAGTTGTTACCTACGCCCTTGCGAGACACGTAAAGTCTGCGTCCGTCGAATGCATTCCAGCATCATCCGTCTCGTCCAAAAACTCAGCATCTTTTGACACTTGCACGCTTGGTCTTTGTTTTGTGGGTGCTATTTTCTTTCTTCATTTTCCTTTTTCTTTTTGGGGAGCCGCCGCTTCAACAGGTATTGACGCATTTGCATCACTTTGACTGTGCTGAGTAGATTCACCATGGAATGGTTAGTTCTGAAAGTAATTTGGCGATTGAAAACCTTGAGGTTGAGTGAGCGGATAGGGTTGATAGTACGGGCTAAACGCCTGAGGCTGCGGCTAAGATAGTATAAATAGAATTTGATATTGTCCATAACTGGGATCCCCTTGCGACATAGTAAACAGAGGTGGGGTGTGTGATTGGAATTGAGGTTGAAATTGCGATGAGTTTTGGTAGAGGTATGGAGTGAATTGTGATGATGGGTGTTGAGCGATTGGTGTTGAAGGTGGGTTTTGGGATGATGGGGTCAACGGTGTAGAGCTATTACCACTAGTGCCGGAGTTCGCCATTTGAGGAGAGCGTAGAGCTTCTCCTTTATACTAGGGTTTCTTGGTTTTGGGTGAAAAGAAGGAGCCAGGGAGTGATGTAGAAAAATAATTGAGTGTGGCGGTGTTTAGATCACCGCGCGGTAAAAGGAACACCGCGCGGTGATCTAAACACCGCCACACTCAATATTTTTTGAGTGTGAGCTCCCCACACTCAGTTGAGTTATTGTAGCGCCAGCTCAGCGAACTCACACTCAAACAGTGCCTTCTGGAAGAGGTTTGAGTGTTGGTTTGGGTGTGGGTTGGCAAACCAAACTCAACCCACGCCATGGTGCGTTTGCTCTTAGTTCATAAATTTGTTAAACATTCTGCGTAACACAGGCTCATAACCTAATAACCTAGTAGTACATAAATTTGAAGAACTCAAATTTTTTATCTTTGTTGATCTGGGTCACCTCTTCATATTTTAGAGCATCTCCAACAGAATAGTATGCTGTTCCAGTTTACCATACCGGTATTCCAGAATCGCATACTGTTTTGGTCCAATAGCAATTTTTTTTTTTTTTTTTGGGCGTTTAACGGTTCAGCGTCTAACACCAAAAAGTCAAATGATACGTATTTTTTCTTGGGCGCTGAACGGTTCAGCGCCTAGGTGGTATGCGCATACTCCTCACCAAGTTCAGGTTTCGCATACTTTGGAGGGGTATGGGGGTGAGTATGTTGAACACCATACCTCTGTTGGATAGGTTTTATGCAAGAGTATGAAAAAACGTTAACAACATACGACTCTATTGGAGATGTTCTTAGGACAGGGTAGTAGAAGAACAACAGAGCTACCTACTACAACTGGCTCGGTAGCTCCACGAAGTCTGTGCAAAAATATTCCATGATGTTATCCAAAAAAGCAAAAGTTCCAAGACAATGACCACCTATCACGAAGTATGTGCAGAAATATTTTATGACGTTATCCAAAAGAAGCAAAAGTTCCAAGACAATGACCACCTATCAACTGTCACAATTATTTCTTGATGTACAAGACCACACTATTAGATTTTTAGCTGTATGAACCCCAATCTCTCCTTATTTACACATATTTCCTGATGATATAAATCCAGCCAAATGAAAATTGTACGTAATGCTCAGAAATACATCAGCACATTGCAAAATAATTATATGATTTTCACAAGGTTGTGGGTGCTGGAGGTGGGCAGGTCAGTCATTTCTTGGAAGTTTGTCAAAAGATACTTAACTACTATTGTAGAGGTAGACTGCAACTGATAGTAGATTGATTTTTAAATGCCGCAGTGGTGCCTTGGTTCCTTGCTTCTCTAAGGAGAAAGATGCTAGAGCTACATTAAAAGCTACATTCAGTTTAGAGGATAAATCTGAGAGTTTCTTAACTAGAGTTACATTAAATTAGGTTCTAGCAACTTACAGTGATCGGCTAATCTACCATACTAGTATTTGCAGAGTACTCACTTGCCGTGATTGGCTAATATATCAAACTATGGCTAATATATCAATATATCAAACTAGTATTTGCAAAGTACTAACATACAGTGCTTGGCTAGTCTACCAAACTATTATTTGCAAAGTACTGAAGAATCGGAAAACAGAATAAGCAATTCTACAAAGATAAATGGCCAATATTCTAAGGCCGAATATAAGGAAATCAAGAAATTCTCTGAGATCGGGAAATATAATTCTTAATGAATGCAATCATCATAACTAACACATTAGATTGCTCCATTCCCAATATACAACACAGCGTCACACACACACACAAGCAACTACTAAATATTTTGCGGCCAGCATAGTAATACCACACATTACACTTGCAATGCATTTTAAATGACAAGTCCTTAAGCTTAAACATTATTAAACAGACACGTCGTTTGGCATCTTCTCCTTTTCACTATTTCTAGACATACCCATTCACTCCCTGGACGAAAGTTATAAAATTCACATACAAAAGTATCTTCACATGCAGCATACCATGTCAATATCTTGCTGCAGCTTTGCAGGTTCAATTCTAAATGATTGTATCCTTGGACATATGGTAAAATGCATTTTACAAGGGTGGCTAAGATAATATGTGGTGGAGTTTTTATGAATGATGAGTGTGCTGGAAAGTGTCTTGGCAAATCCGCTAAAACAAAGATTGGCTGTCATTCAGGCAAGCTGTTGCTTTTATTATTTCGCCGGCATAATCAACGGCAAGTAGTTTTTACAATGCAGTCATGCACTCTTGGTCTCCAAGCTAATTTTTTGTAATAACGATTTTATAAAGTATCGCGGCGGCACTGGTTAGGCACGGGTTCGCCATCAGAGATGCCCTTTTCCATTATTTGAATTGAACAGTGTCAAAAAATGCTGGTAAGATGCTAACAGTGATATGGTGATCGAATGCAGGTCATATAGCTACCTTACTGTTCAGACCACATTTACCACCTAGTTGGTGTTTCCCTTACAGATTTACGTACATCAAATCACAGCATGGCAGCATAACAAGCTTCTTTAGCAGGAATGAAATGCAACTAAAATGTTATTGATGACCTTGGCACGCCTATGCTGTCTTGCATTTTCATAAAATCGGTCATGATGTGGCCTATTTGACTGTTTTAAGATGTTTATTTTCTGTATATTTTGGTCGCAGGTGTTGCCTTCCCAATGTGTTTCCTCGGGAGTCCCCATTAGAAAGCGGTATGGTTGGAGTCGTCGCTATATTTTGGTTGCAGGAGTCATATGCTTTTGCTTCTGGAAATTGGAAGAGGTCTGTCATTAAGAGAATTTCTGAGCGCTCAAAAATTCTTGAACTCCTATCATGCCTTAGCTGGAAAGATACACAAAGACGTTGCATCTCTGTGGATTACCCTTCTGAACAAGGAAGATGCCAGTACAGTGCTTGTTTGATGCTTTGCTTGTTACGGACCAAGGATGGCTTTCAGGAAATCACATATATTTTTCATGTTAATGTTATTAATTTTAGTATAGAACTCAATATCAATTATGTTGCAGCAGATATATCAAATACTTTTACAGCATATTAATGACGATTTTGTGAAACTTCTAATAACTTTTCAATTTATGAGATACTTCTAATATTGAACTTCAACTTGAGGTACGTAAGCAGTGAGTGAATGAGTAGTACAAGAATGAAGTTCTAATGTTGAACAATACAATCACAGATTAATCAATATGAATGAAGTTGCTTCGAATCACCATTAACAACCAACTTAAACAAAAGTGACATTTTTGCATGGCTCACACTAATCAGAAAGTAATACAAGATCTTAAATGATCCATCCATAACGGGGTACAGTGTAAAATATCAGTTTAAGTTGAAGGCCACACAGCACGGTGTATAATAGAAATACAATGCGCAGATGCTTGCTACCATTCAAGAATCTGATTGGAAAGCTTTCTTTTACATAGGCTAAAAAGGAAAGAAGAACAAAGAGTACGTGAAACTTCAAACAAAGACTCTCTCAGGTATCGGCGACTTGCGAGTGAAATACAAAGCTAGGGAATGTGGTCGTGATGTCCCTGTTAACACAAAAAAAATGTCAAATTGTCAATTAAAGCAAGTTTTCAATATCTTCAGATTAAAGCATCTATTTGCAGTGTCAAAGAGTTGAGATTTACTTTGTCTTAGATGGAGTAAAAATTAAGAAGTTCTAAGATAAGAAAAGACACATATCACAAGATTCTTGGGTAAAAGCGTGATTCCCAGTATTGGATGAAGGTCAGAATAATCTTTCCGACCTAGGAATTATGGAGATAAGGGGAAATGATATACTTCATAGGATGGGCAAAATAATGGTTAGCAATCGTCTATTCGAGATATGATGGAATAGGATTCTAGAAATATAATATGAAACAATATTGAATTCAAATTACTTGAGGTACTGAAGGGTCACGTTCTTCAACAGAGATGGATGTCTCAAAACAAGGATTCGCCACTTTTCTTTATCAATCTTCCCATCATGTTTCGTATCAGCTTCTTCAAAAGTCTGTTATCAGCAAAAGAGAGATCAAAACACCAAGATATTAAAAAAAGAGTTTATCTAGGACTTCGTACAATATATACCGAATAATAGGATCCAAAAATGTAACCGCTTCCATTTATTTCCTATACTGAAGTGTGCAACATATGTACTGCAAGATAGATATTTCAGAGCATTTACTCCGCCCCAATTAATCCCAGGGACCATGCTTTCTGCCGCCAACACGTTCTGGAGATGCTCTAAAACAGTGTTTTTGCTGTGATCACTCCCGTGGAGAGAGGACAGAAGACACAAGAGAATAATTAATTTTGGTTTGATCATTGGCATTGAAGAGTAATCCTGAAGGATAAATTTAAGCCATACTTGCAATATGATTTATATCTTCATTTGACTGCTAAGGTAAGACAGCTAGTGGAGCATACGCCAACACTTGAGTGTCTCAGTTTCCGAAATATAGAATGAGCTCCCACCTATCTCCTTTGTACCTGGCACTAAAGACATTATAGTTTGGACTCTCTCAACAAATGGAGACTACTCCTTCGCTGACACTTCCAGAAAGCTGGCAAGCACAAAACCTGAAATTTATGGCACAAGCTGTGGTAGGCGAATGGAGCAGTACCAAGATACTCCTTCACAACATAGATGATGCTTGAAAATAATCTGGGAACTCAAGATAGGCCGACACAAAGACATGTGCTTAACTCATCTAACTGCCTAATTTGTAAAGAAAGTAATGAGAACTGTGGCCCTCTGTTTATGGAGTACATCCTTTTGCTGCTGGATTATGGAAGAGGATTCTGAGAAAAAGTGGGATAGTAAGGTAAACAGGAACCCGGATGTGGAGTTCCAGTGGCTATGCTCTCTACCTACAAGTGATTTGTTAACCCAAATACTTTAGACTTCTTTCAATGCCATTGTCCACTTTATATGGCAAGCCAGGAATGACCACCTATTCAGAAACATAGGAAGAAACCACTTTGAAATTGCATTTTATTGCTGCAGAGAATCTTCTACCCTATAGATAAACTCAGATGGTCTGATATCAAACATGTTTTTAGGGCAGTTAACAGTAGTGCAGACTTCCTTGCTTCTTTTACAGTTTTATTTGAGGAAATACTTATGCCCCCCTAGCTCCTTGCTACCTGTGTTAGGAAAGATGTTAGAGGGGGAGGCTAGGGGATTTTGATCCCTAGGGATGTGATTCTTCCTAGAGAAACATGATAGGGGCACCGAACCCTAGCTTGCTTTTGCAAATTATTATTTTTTGGTCTTGACCCTATTCTATAAAACTAAAACTTTTTCTTCCTTTTTGTAACGTTTAAGGTAAGTCTCGTCTCAGTTTTTATAACTTCTAATGTAGAGCAGCTTAGGGTCCCATAGCCTTATCTTTTTCTATAATAAGCATCTGATAGCCTTAACAAGAATCCTGATTAATTAATTGACTTCATCCCAACTATCATCATCAAATCCTTATCAAAGATGGAGATAACATGAAGATAGCAGATGGTTCAAGCATTGCGGATAAAATACTTCGTTAACGTACAAACTAAATTTTACAAATAGACGACAGAAACTGATACTTGGTAAATCAGCAACTAAAGGATGTAGTAAGATTACATATGATCAATACTTGGCCAATAGTTACTGACGAGAAGTCCAGAATCAAGCGAAATAGGTATGTATACACACATATCAGAAGGAAATAGTGAGTATTAGATTTAAGCACCTTGTCAATGATACTCTCAATCACATCATCTGAGAGATTCATGCCAGATTCAGCAAGTGTAGCCACTACCATTTGCTTCACCTGAAAATAGGAAAGCAAAAGACAAAAGTTCAGTAAATCTTTTGTCAAATGAGGCAACAAGGTTACACAAATTAGAAGTAAACGGAAATTGGATCAGCTTTTACTTTGATATTGACCTCAGAAACTTAAAAAATGAAATTAAAGGCCCCTACCACACACACACACACTCCAAAAAATAAATTAAACAATGGTTAATTACCTCTTGTCTTTCGATGAATCCTTGATGCTTGAGATCGTAAAGTTGAAAAGAAACTGCAACCAATAAATGTAAAAGTTCGTTTTTTCACTAATATATCTTTAGCACATATATAGCACGAATTACAGTTAACTAGGGAAAACTGGAAAAGGGAGAGTAGACCTAGATTTCCAGGTTTCACATATTCATTCATTTTTTGTTATGGTCAAATCTATACCCATAGCTTGCTCAAGAACTCCCACAGACGAGACCACAATGCTTTAAGAACATAATATTCACTAATAAGCTGTTTTGACTTACACTCAATTTTATCATCAACTGGAGCATTGGGGTGAAAAACAGAGAGAGCACGGGCAAATTCTTCAAATCCTAATATCCCATTGTGCTTGGTGTCAAATAAATCAAATACCTGCAAATTTGAGGCATAGACAAGCATTCATCCTAAGAACATGATTTATATTATTGTTTTCTTAGAAACTTGAATTAAATTTCTTACAATATAAGTCTGATTTACAAAGAGGCAGAAAAAAAATACCCTGTCTGCAAATAAGCTTTCTTTTTTATTCGTCTTGAATAATGCCAACTGGAACTCTTCCTACAAGATGATAGTTGAAAATAGCGGAAAAAAGTACAAATGTCAATAATGTCTCTTCAATATTTAATTTAACATTTCCTAGTCGAACTGGAAAAGGTAAAATAGAATAGTAATTTAAACTATGGAATGTAAGCTACCTTGTTGATCAGACCATCATCAATTACAGCGCTGCTGATCTTCTTGAATAACTCATACAATGCTTCTACTTCACTTACACTAACTGAAATTTTATTTAAGGAAAAAGAAAGTGAATCAATGACGGTTGTTGTACATGCTTCAATGGCAAAAGATAACTAACAACTATATAAGATGCATTAGATGAGATGACTAACTGAGCAAAATAATGAAGCAGTAAGTGAGATACTAACAAAGCACCTCTACTCTGTTTGACTACTTAATGAAATGCTTAATACATAAACATAAGAAATGGAAATGATCAGAATCACATACAGACTGTTTCTCTTGCAAGAATTTCCGGATCACCAAGGCCCCTTGATTCCTTGTACAAATCAAAATCACAACACTTATGCAGGAAGGCAAACAGATGCTTAAATCCTTCTAGGCACTGCAACATGATATTCCCCACTCGTCAAAACAATCCATACCTGTGAGGCAACAAGTTAAGAAGCATTGCTCAGATTATCACCATAGATATCCAGCATCCATATTACAGAGTATTTTGTTCGTCTCTCTTGTTGGATAGTGCTATCGTCTATACACTATCTCAAACTATAGGTGTCATGATAAAATTCATATCAGCACGGAACTAATTATATATTCTTGTCTATTTTTCATATTAGCAACAATATTTTTATACATTTTCGTTAATAGTTAAGCATATGAATTCGTGTTTCACTTATGTGCAAGCCTAGAGGCACTCAATACGGCAATTAGTGAACCTCACACAAAACACATTCACACTAAATGAACACATACAAGATCTAGCGAATGCAACCCACAAGCATACCTCCAAGTGTAGTTCACAATTTACATCTAATATTCCAAGACTCTAATGCAGGAACTATTAAATATTGAGTATTATGTACATAGGGTACTCGAAAAACTTTATGGAAACCTGTCAGTATCTCACAATCCAGTTCTTAACACCATTCAACTTCATATGTGCTTTCAATACCCAAAAACTAAACTAAACACTTATGTACTACCAACACCCCAGATTTTTGATATTATAAATGGGTTCGAAAAGGACAATATTACCTCCTAAATAATGTAAATCATATTAACTTCAGATCTCAACACATATAATGATACAGAACATGAAAAATAATAATAACAAAACCCCATTCTTCCAATCTAAACAAATCATGTAATTAAATTGCAGAAAAAATATGTTTGAGAAGTTTTTACCTTTGAAAGGTTCCAAACAAAACCCTCTGAAACATCTCTCTCTATAGGTATAGGGTATAGCAGATGATAATGACAATTAGTTTCAGTTTTAGATACATACATCATGCATGACGACGTTGATATTTGTGTGGGCCATATTTCACGAGGAAACAACAGCACAAAAGGGTGCATCTCCAACAGTATTTGTGTGGTAGGGCTGTCAATGGTTCACTTCACCGATTTCCGATATGACCATATAACAAATTTTCATAGACATTGTGCTTTGATGAAACACATTTGCGTGTGAGATGCACAAAGTGTGTGATCATTCTACTTGTGCACCAGTTTGTACATATTAATAGCATCATTTGCGTGAAATAGAGAGTAAGAAATGACTCTGAAAGGATGTTAAATCACCAAAGTACTATTCTTATTTCTGATATCATATAGAAGATTGGGATATTGGGGAAAACTAAAATAACGGGTAATTAATCTCATATTCATGGATATTTTTAGTCCAAAATGACAAATACATAACAATTGTTTAAGCATTAATTAAGCTAATGCATTTGATATACTTCCCTAATATATAATACTCCTATTTGAAGTTGTGACTAATTTTATTTTGTATATGGAAATGTTAGCTCTAAATGGTAAAAGCACTTAGAAAACGAGAGGTGATGGTTTGAAGCCATGAAGTTCTTGAAAAACTACCACTAATGCAAGTCCTCAACAACCCCATGAGCGTAAATTTGAAGAACTCCGATGCAGCTGTGCAAGCAGATTTTTCTTTGTTGAGCTGGGTCACCTCTTCATATTTTAGGACAGGGTAGTAGAAGAACAACAGAGCTACTCAGTACAACTGGCTCGCTAGCTCCACCAAGTCTGTGTAGAAATATTCTCTGATGTTATCCAAAGAAAGCAAAAGCTCCAAGACAATGACCACCTATCAATTGTCACAGTTATTTCTTGATGTACAAAACCACACACTATTATATATTTAGCTATATAAACCCCAATCACTCTCCTTAATTTATTTACACATATTTCCTGATGATATAAATCCAGCCAAATGAAAATTGTACGTAATGCTCAGAAATACATGTTTGTGTGTTGGAGACGGACTGGTGTAATCTTCATTGTTCGGGATACTTGGAATGCATGTGGGTGCTGGAGGTGGGCAGGTCAGTCATTTCTTGGAAGTTTGTCAAAAGATACTTAACTACTATTGTGGAGGTAGACTGCAACTGATAGTAGATTGATTTTTAAATGCCGCAGTGGTGCTTGGTTCCTTGCTTTTCTAAGGAGAAAGATGCAAGAGTTACATTAAAGCTACATTCAGTTTAGAGCCAAAGCAACAATAAGGAAAAGAGATGGGGAGCTGCAAGCACAAGCAGCAGGAAGAGGCAAACCTATAGTGTGGAAAAGACCCAAGACCAACGCTTTCAAGTCCCAATCTAAGGACAAGCCTTACTCTTATTTAACTCCTTAGCTGGCTTTAACCCTTTTCTATAGACAAATCCTTCAAAGTAGTTTAAAAAAATCCTACACTTGCGTACGTGGAAAACAACAGTGGAATAAGAGTTTATTTGTGTAAAAGTAGTTTACTTGCGTACGGATTTTTTTTTTTCGTAATGTATATTTTTCCATCATCTTAAAAAGGAAGCATTAAAGAAAAGAGGTGTTAAAATGAAAAAATTGAAAGCTAGCATGAGTGTGAAAAAAAGGTGGTTTAAAAAGCGCCAGACTTGCGTACGTTTAAAAGGGTCGCCTAAAATATACATTACGGCCAGTAGTGGTTATGTCTATAGAGGCGCAAGAATAGGTAGGATCCTTAGAAAATAGGCTTTGGCCATTGAATAAGCAGCGAAGGGCAAGTTGGTGTTATTTGCCGGGCAAATCCACCCACAGTAGTTAAGCCTAAAATCAATGTGGATATTAGCCAACGCAGTTCTGAATTGCGCGGCACAAATAACACCCAAGATCTAGCCACGTCTTAACATCTGGACCGTCCAAACCCTACACGCAGTTTTGAACTGCGTGGCAAACACACTACACACAGTTATGAAGTGAGGGGCAGAATAGGCACTTAAAGCTTGACAAGTGTCATCATTCTATTGGGTTAAAGGCTACAAGCAGTTCTGAAGGCTACAAGCAGTTCAGAACTGCTCAGGATCAATCTACCAAAAATCCACCCAGAGGGTGGTAGGTGGAGATACCACCCTCAAGGTGGTTTTGGAGAGCCACGTCAGCTCTTCTACCTAGCTGTTGTGGGGTGGATTTGTGGTTTAGAGGGTGAATTTCTCAATCCACCTCGCCACGTCAGAATCGACTTAGCTGCTGCAGGTGCTCTAATGGTTTCCAAAACTACAAGTAGACCTGTTTTTGGGCAAAAATCTTAGTATCCCTATTGTAGAGGAACTTTTCCCAAAAGCACCTATAAGTGTTGGCTATCCCTTTTCCATTGATGCTATCACCAGATTACACAAAAACTAAGTGGCACTCTCTCATTCGTAGTTACTATGCTATCAACAAATTTCTCATGACACAATAGTAGCGCATGATAGTACACCATTTAAGACTTAATTCATACACAAAGTTAACATGTGTAACTTATCTTTTCCCACAATTTCGACATTAAATAAGCCAATGTAAACTCATAACATCTGTAAACACATTTCTATATGGAAGAGACCAGAGGGAAGTACACCATGTTTCACTATTAGCTAATTTGACAATGCTAGGAAAACCGAGAAAAATCCAACTTCTACTGTTGTGAATGAGGAAGATTTAGTTGAGTCTCTGTAAGTTAGATATGAATGTTCCACATGCCCGTTCTGTATCCGACAGACATGAGGCCAAGTTCCCAAACCATGTGAATAATACTGCGGATAGTCACTTTGGAACCTGGGATTTCAGACCAGTTCACAGATATCTCGAGCATGGGAATGCCAAGACGCTTGCATAAATGTACTATCTCGACATCGAAGCACCACCTGCATAAAATTTATGTCCGTAAGTAATTTTAAAATATATTCAGCAAACTACAAGTTCTTCCTCCAGCTTTTGATCATTAAAAAAGCAAACTTATACAAGTTATTACAAAAATATTGGTTTAATCAAATCTTAACGTTCTCAGAGAATCAGGATAAAGCAATAATACGTTGGTAAGTCACTATGGCTTCAAGCCAGACTTCTAAGAATCAAGCGTCGTAATAGTTGCCTATAAACCCACTACAACGCCCTACACTACCTGATGGTACAGACTAGGCTCAGTCTCTCTAAAATTAGAATAAACTTCATAAGAACTGGCAAATTAGGGTGCATTCATATAGCCTATGTAAGCTTAATAGGTACTATAAAACTGCGGCGAGCTATAAGATTTACAGAATTCTGGATCCTACTTGGAATACAAATAGTTAATGAAAGCAAGCAAGAGAGAAAGCATCAAGTTAAAATTTGCCAAGTTTGCATACAGACCTTTTCAAACGAACATTTGTGAAAAGATTGCGAGCAGCAGCCCTTGTAAACATCTTGAAGCCACACTGTGATTGATGATATAACTTACATAAGAAAGAGTTAATCTTCATAATAACAACTTAAAGTTCAGTTATTCCTATAAGCTTAAAAGTACCTGGGTATCACGTATTCCAGGACCAGCAGTCAAGAGAACCACAATATGGAAGCCTTTCATAAGAAAATTTCTGTACCACTTCCTCTGAAGCAATAGATACAAACCAAAGGAAAAACTTTATGAAGAAAATGATACAGAACCATAATTTCAGGTGAGAGATGAAGAAGACATACTGTGGCTAGAGCGTTCTCTTCGAGATGAGCACGAGAACCGAATGCAGCGACTGGTACATCAGAGATTCTTGAACTTGAATCATGAGCAACTGCGTCACCCAAATGAAGTTCCTTTTCAGCCACTAAACGTATCTGATTGAAGAAATACCAGGTGATCTACTATTTTCTTCCACGTAAATAATCACTTTCTAAGTAGAACAAATCATAATTAAATGTTGAATGTACAAAAAAACCTGATGTTCTAGTTTTTCTAGGTCAGTGATCTTGGTTGCCCCATCAGCATCGAGCATTAAAAGTAATTCACCGCGTGAATGAAGCATTCCCTGTTTTACAATGCTTTCGCATAATTGAATAGCTTTAGCCGATTTTAATTATATTGCGAAATAGTTAGCTTCAAAAACATCCAAATGTCCAAATGATAGCAAGCAAACAGCCTATTAATATTTATGTGCGACTGAAAAAATTTCATTGACTCACTTTTCTGATGGCTTCACCCTTGCCATGATTTCTTCCAAGAAGAATAACCCTCACTTTGTCTATAGAGTATTTTCTAATGAATTCAAAAGCTACTTTATTAGTACCATCAGAACTGCCGTCATCGACTATCAGCACCTGTTCAAGAATTATCCAAATAAATCATCTATATGTGGGCCCGGTGAAAGGTGTCAAACTTAGGAGTACATAAACACTGCAGATCATGGAATTTACATCATATAAGAGAAATTTGAATTTGCCAACCATCTTAAAAAAGGTCTTGTCTTGCTAACCTTCCATTTCATCTGTTGAAACTATTATAGGGAAACACCCTAGCAAGACTTGATTTTTATTTATTTTTTGGTGGAGGGTGGGGACCTCTTTGGTGTTGGGCTAGTGGTTTGGGACCACCTTTTGGAGAGAGGAGAGAGAGGTCACGAGTTCGAAACCCAACATCGGGGGGTCGTCTACCAAGATTTATCTTGACTTAAATGGAGCGTGCGTCTTGCGGAGGTACCATGGCGAGTCTCGGGAGACAAGTTTGGAGAATGGTGAAAAAAAAATGATGAACCCGACAAACTTCCGGATTCCAAAAAAGAAAGAAAGAAAAAAGAAAAAAGAAACTTGATTGGGTCACAAGTTCTGTTTGTTTGACAAATGATGCAGAAGGTTCGCAAAATCTTCCTTTTAGGAGGGGTGACAAATTCGGACCTGTATAAGAGTGCCAACAATGGTAACGTACATAAAATCAAAGAGTTGCATAATTCATTTGATAATACAAAGTAAAAACATACCTCATAAGAGAAGGTCTGCTCCTTTGCCACACGTTTCTGGAAATAACTACAGAAGTAGAGATGCATCAGATATTATATGCCAAAAAATAGGTCTATTCATGCTTACAGATGTACAACAACACTGCAACCATAATTGGCATAATCCACAATTTGTAGAACTCTAAAATAATCGAAGAACATAAATAAGAACAATTTGAGATTTCGAGAAGAAAACCCTTCTCTAGATTTTGTGCTTTCTTATTGCTTCTGAAAAGAATTACAATGCGAAAGGCTTGCCCCTTTTAGGGTTACAAGATCTATTTATAGAGTGGAATTAGAATAAAATCCCTACTCGAACTAGGTTAGCTAATCCTACTCAAACAGGAATCAAAGTCAGTTGGTCGTAGGGGAAAATATCACACCAAAATGACCGAAAAGTCCTGAATCAAAATGTAGATCCCTTAGACTTTATCTGCGCCGAGAAACGGACGTAGAATATAAAAGGGTATTTAGATGACCCCTGGAGTGTCATTTACAGAAAACTGAAAAAGTAACAAAGATATCAGATATTTATATCTATATAAAGCATATTCAGGTTGTGCCATGCTTATAAATAGTTAATAACAGCACTGCAACCGTATTTGATGAATTAGGAGCAACAAAAGATAACAAAAAATCATACACTGCACCAGGTGACCCTTGCTTAATTGGTAATAGGGTTGCCATTTAGATTTGTTCTTTTCCAATATCAGAGGTAATCCAAGTTCATAATTTATCAGCATTTCCCCCGACTAAATGACTCTGACCTAGTACCATGCACACCACATTTTCTACTTTGTACGGATTAAACGTATGAATGTCTAAGGAACCCTTTCATGCATTCTTTACATACATTAATGATGTAAATCTGGAATGTGTGACGTGTCAGTTTCTATAGCAACCCAATCATAGCGTATTGCCCATGACCTCTCTTGCTTGTAGCCTTTTAACCTATGTAGCTACAAAATTATTTTTATATATGCATTGAGAACGCCAGAAGACCAACTATATCAAGATTTTGCTAGTCTGGCCTCCAATTTATACATACTTAACAATCTCTCTAGTCTATTCCGATCTTAAGCCTAGTACTAAGTTTTGTTGGCATTGGCACCAAGAAACTAAACTACTTTTATACAACCCAGCTCCACCAAATCAAAGCTATAACCCATATCGACCCAATCAAAACACAGCAAATTAACAATATCAAACTTATACGCAGCACAACTCATATACTAAACTTACTTCATTATTTCATCTAGATATGCCGGAAGTCTATGCTCCTCATTGAATGCAGGAATTATCAAAGATATGTACTTTTCCGCCGGATCATAAATTGAAGGAAATTGCACCTACAATTATTAGTACAACACAAATCTTAGTATTAAAACTGGGTTTTCTTTCAAGATTAATACAATGTAGTATATTTTGAACAACTTCGCGATAAAATATAGTTACAATGTAGTATTTTTACATCTACAAATCTATTCTTAGATTGAAGAGTTTACCTGTTTCAACGAATTTGGATCCTCGAAGAACTGATTAGCTTCGTTAAGCCTAACAAAACCACACAATCATTCATAATAAACTCGAATTTGAAAGAATAATAATGATTTGATTGAAACTCTTACGTGTGGTTGTTGCATCTTCTCCTGAATGCTTCGAATACAATTGCAGTTATGAGCCCTAAGATCACAACCTGTCGAATAAGATTGATTGATTGATGTTAGTGAATTGAAATCTAAAAACAAATTAGGGTTTGCAGAGAGAGAGAGAGAGAGAGAACCAGAGATGGGAGAAGTAAGAGGTCGATGATCGCCCAGAGGAGGTCCATGTTTGTTTGATGCGTGCAACTACAGTGATGAAACTTGTTTATTGGGACCTCGATAGCAACGGGTCGGGTTCGTTCACAGACCCATAATTGTTTAAGCCTAACCCTTTTGTAGTAAATAGTAAAGACTCGAGAGGCCGGTTCTCCCTCTTCTATTCGAACAGAACACTGAAAATTTATATTTTCCTTCACGTTCGAACAGCCCTTTTCTAACTCCCTAAAATTTTGGCCCAGGAGCTCAAGTCGTTCGAATGACTCCCTATTTCGTTCGAATGGTTTTCGAACCTCTTGATTGCCGAGATTTGAGCGATTGTGAAAGGGTTTCCCTAGTATATAAATGGAAACTTGTTCTTTGTAGAGCCATTCTAGATTCAATCTTTTGGTGAGGTCTTTTGAGAGAGGTATTCTTGAGAGAAACCTCAAATTGAAATTGAGTGATTGTGATTAGGATTTTGAATAAACTCTCTCTCTCTCTCTCTTGAAAGTGGTCTTGAAAGTAGACGTAGGCAATTTTCCGAACCACTATAAACTTGGTGTTGTGTATATTTCTTTGATTGTGTTTGTTTGTGACTAACCCAAATCTACTTGGAGTTTGTGGCTTCCGGGCTTGCGACTCTACATCACGCATTTCTAATGAACATCCACGAACATAATTCGAGTTCACTCCTCAGTAGTCCTGGTGAAGTCATTATGCATGTTATCTTAATTTGTTGTATGCAGACGGAGAATATGGTATACTTCTAGGCAGAGTTGGGGATAATGCACTATGAGATTATTATTTACTGTCCCTCGATGGTTGCGGCTTCAGCGGTCTATATATGCAGCACGTTGTACTCTGAAGAAAATCCCCGTGTCGGATGAAACACTAAAGCGTCATACCGGTTCTTCAGAGGAACAAGTTAAAGACTGTGCTAAGCTTTTCGTGAAAATAGTGTCTCCTTGATCCCGCCAGTCAAAACCTTCTTGGCTTGATCTGCGCTACGCTTTACTCTTGATCTGCGCTATGCTTTACTCTTGAGCCATACTATATAGTTGCATCAATCTAGTATGGATTGTAAACTTCATTGAACTATAACTCTAGAAGTAAAAGAAAGAACCACTAGCACATATTCGGGATCCCGGCTATAATTCGCCAATAGGCCAATTTGTTTAATTGGTTAAAATTTGGAAACATTATACATGAAGTTATATGTCCTTATTAAGGAGTTTTCTCAGCCAAAGAAACATCTTAGTCCCATTCATAAAAACAATATGATCATCATGAAAAAAAAAAAAAAAAATGGTCTATGAATTTAGTCCAGTGCAGTATAAATCCTGACCCTCCATTTTGAATGTTCTTTCATGGTCAAACATGAATGCATATCAGTGTCATTGGTACCATGAAGGAGGAAGCTTTTACAGAGTTTTAATTTCACCAAAATATTAGTTGTAAGGACATGACAGACAGACAGACAGATGTAGAGCTTGAAATGGCTTTATCACTGATGTACTCCATCTCTGGCTTTGTTTGTGTGCACATACATTTGACCCTTGAAAAACCTCATCCCCAACGTTTTGGTTTCCTATTCTTCTCTTCTCATTTATTTTGATTTCAAGTTGAGGGAAGTAAAATGCTTCAAACTTATCAGAGAAAAACATCTTCCAAAATGGCTACCAAAGAAAATATGTGCAACAACAAAAACCCCATTAGTGTAGTAGATGTAGAAGAAGAGCCCACTATTGAAGTGGTGAGAGAGAGGACTCGTGGTGGTCGAAGCAAGCGAGGGAATGTTCAGACAAACAAGCATTGGGGTGCCACTGCCATACAGAGTTATTTTCAAGATATGAAGATTGAATCCAAAACCCAACAAGCATCAGCTGATGACGCTGTAGAGGTAAGCCTATTAGTAAATAGTAAGTCATGTTGATGTACAGTTTTACTAGTGTAGTTTAAGTTGATTCTTACAACTTAGTACTTTCCAGGAGATGAAGATTGTGTTCAAAACCCAACAAGCATCAGCTGATCATGATACTGCAGAGGTAAGCCTATTAGTAAGTCATTTTACTAGTGTAGCATATATAAGTTGATTCTTACAGCTTAGTACTTTCCAGGAGATGAAGATTGTGTCCAAAACCCAACAAGCATCAGCTGATCATGATACTGCAGAGGTAAGCCTATTAGTAAGTCATTTTACTAGTGTAGCATATATAAGTTGATTCTTACAGCTTAGTACTTTCCAGGAGATGAAGATTGTGTCCAAAACCGAACAAGCATCAGCTGATCATGATACTGCAGAGGTACACATATTAGTAAGTCATTTTACTAGTGTAGCATAAGTTGATTCTTACAGCTTAGTATTTTCCAGGAGATGAAGATTATGTCCAAAACCCAACAAGGATCAGCTGAGGATGATGATGTAGAGGTATGCTTACTATGTACTCAAGTTTTTGATGCATTTAAAGGATTGCAATTTGTAAGCTTATTTAGGTAACAACCCTACTCAGACTTCAGTGGTGTATTTGTAGTATAAGATGTTTCTTACAACTTTAGAGAATAAATCAGTAATTATTCGTTGTTTCGAGAGGCCTTGATCGTGTGTAAAACTATGTGCGCATCGCCGATATAGTTTTCCTTTATCTTTGGAGCAACTGAGGTTATGTTTCAGTTATTCGGCACTTCTTACTTCTTAATAATATACTTTAGGCTTGCTACATGGAGACATTCACTCCATGATCCTAGCTATTTATTACTAGCAGCCCGATTTATTCGAATTATCGAAAAACGTTGGGGATATTTGGTAATCTACTTAATCTCGGCATCAATTTGGTTATTTAATGTTAAGCCTCTAAAGGTATGATGAGGGGTTCATGGTCAAGACGCAAGAGCAAGAGTGCTGCATCTAATTTATATTACATGATGTTAACTTATCCTTGTTTTATATCCTGGAAAAACTATGCTTCATTTTTCATGTTTAAATCTGATGCAGGTTGTCAAAGTTCGGAAAATCAGACCTAACAACACATTCAGCATTGTTGTAGGTGACGTTTGTGTCGACCCATTGATCCCTCCTACTGTGAAGGCCTACTATTGTACATTATGTACAAGCCGCGGAGTTCTTCTCCACTCCAATCTTGCTCATAGAAGTTATACTCCAAAGCAAATAGCCAACGGAGTGATGTGTACGGTTAATTTGGCCAAAAAGATACGCAGTGCAACTCCATTTGATACTGTTTCAAAATTTGATTCTTGGATTACTGAAGCTAAATGTTTAGAAGAGTTCGGCCTCAATGTTGCATTTCTCCATGAACGTGTTAAGGTGTTGAAGAATATCGTGGGTGAGAATAGTGAGCCATCATTGTTTGATCAGTTTAAGAAAGATAGCAAGGGCATGCAAGAGGTTGAAGTGAGTATTGCCGAGTTAACATCTAAGCGATATAAAATGGGAGAAGCCTTAGCAAATCTCAATGTCAAGATGAGTGCCTTTGTTTCCACGGCAACAAGTTTTTGGTAACTTGTCTTTCATTCCAATACATTCGAAGTTGATTTGCAGTTGTTTTTTTTTTGTGAGAGGATTAAAAAAAGAAGCTAACCGATGAGGATTTGGTGAAGGAACCCAGTTGATTGTAATGTTGATGATTTGCAATTAATAGTCTATGATCATTCTTCGTAATATCATTAGCAGTTGTGCAATGAAAGATGAATTTATGATCCGGCCTAGTAACTCTGTTAATCGAAGCTTCAAAACTGAGAGGGGTCTACCGAGTTTGTAATTAGCCCTTGAAAGTTATATAGCAAAGACTTCGAATACTTAGTACTGATCTATCAGTTTTTAATGCAAGTGCCTCCAATTTCATCCAATATCAGAAAAGTTGGATACTCTCTGAACCACTCCTCTTTGAAGCCAGGATTCGCTGGGACGAATTCATCAATACTGGAAAGACTCGGGACATCCGATGAGCCTAAGAAAGCACAAGGCCTCGGCCTAGCATATGCAAAATGTAATCTTGAAGGATATGGGATATTCAGGTCACACACTGGTTGATACCAGGGAAGCAGGAGAGTTTTAGATGATAGATAGATTATACTGCTGCATGAATACAACTTCAATCTAGGGATAATCTTCCCCAAATCATATCCCAAGAAACATGGCATTTGAAAGTAAATACAAAACTTGACTGTCCAGCACTATAGCACTAGCTAATTTGATTCTCATTTACTGGTCAAAACATGCATGAATGCATTTGCGCGTGCAGTGGAGGTCAGCTATCCTAGGATTACTGACATGAATGAACACAGCTAGTCTAGTATTAGAACGGCCTCAAACCACAAGAAATGTTTTATGGGATTAGACCTTTGTTGGGGTGTCATGACACAGATGAGATAAGAGCTTAGAATGACCATTTGACTAATGTACTTTCTCAAACTCCTTTAAACCCAAACCCCTTATAGATTACACCCTTTTCAAAGTTAAGGCCATGACCCTTGAAAAGTCTTTAAATAAACCCTTGGAAGAGGTAAAATGTTTCAAACTCATCAAAGGTGAAGAACTTGAGCTTTTTCTTCCAAAATGTCTTCCAACCAAGATGTGTTCTACAACAAAAACACCCTCGCAGATGCTAAGGAAGAATCTGATATGGAAACAGAAGACGATGAAGTGATGTCAGTTACTCATGGCAGAAACAAAAGAGGGAATGGTCACATAATGAAGCGATGGTCTTTCGCTGATGCTATACTAGAGGTAACCTTATTAGTTATGTACTCAAGTTGAATGCTGCAGTACTTGGGTATTTATTTGGGCACAGTGTTAGCTCTAACAACATGAGTGTGGATCAAAGGTGGTCAAGTGTTATAATTAATGTTTCCTATAATTTTTATAGAACTACTGTATCTAAAATGACATTGTTTCAGGTTGATGAACACCGCAAAATCAGACGCAAACATACAATCAACATCGCTGTAGGCGGTGTTTGTTTAGACTCGTTCCTTCCCTTTGAAGTGAAGACCTACTACAGAACTTTATGCATAAACCGAGGAGTCCTTCTCCACTCTGAGATTCCTCATGGGAAATATACCCCACAGCAGATAGCTAATGCGGTGATGCGCACGGTTAATTTGGCCAATAACATCCATAGTGCAGATCCCTACGACAATGTTTCAAAGTTAGATGCGTGGATTGATGAAGCCTATTGTTTGGAAGAGTTTGGGCTTGATGTTGCGTTTCTACGTGAACGTGCTGAGAATTTGAAGGATGCCATGATTAAAAATGAGTTTGATCAGTATGAGAATCATCGTATAGCCCTAAAAGAAATCGATGTGAGAGTTGCTATGTTAAATGCTAAACGGGATGCAATAATTAATTCTTTAGCACAGTATAGTGTCAAGATGGGTGCCTTTGTTGCTCTGGCAACAAACCCATGGTAACTTTTGAGTATTCGAGTCTGTGTACTGCTTTTGTTGGTCATTATGTTGGGTCTATGGTAGGCCAAAACTACTGTACAACTTAGAACTAGTTTGCTTGAAAAATCTGTAAGTGTAGGGGGTTACGCGCTTCCACTGATAATTCTATCGTTTTATCTCTTTTAAGTGCTTCGTAAGTCATAGTAATGGTAAAGGTTTAAGTTTCCGAAGAGTATTATGTTGGACAATATTCCAATTTTTTCCTGTATTTGCATAGCTATACGGACATGGGACACCGAAATTTTGGGTGTAAACAAGATTCAGGCAGCACTTCCAACAGCAAGGTATGGGATTCTGGTTTGGAATATCGGTATACATGAATCCCATACTCTTTTCGTCCAACAAGGAGTTATGGGGGTGAGTATGTTGAACCCCATACTCCTCCATGAGTTTTTGCAACAAAAGAGTATGTTGTTAAGGTTTTCACAAGTTCCTTTAATTTCATCCGGTAGTACTTCTCTTTCAAGCCACGACTCCTGATAATTTTGTCACCACAAAGAAAATACTGGGCAGACTTGGAAACAACCATATGAGTCTCATGAAAAAACAGAAAATGGTGAACCATCTCAGCAACTTATCGATAAGCTGGAACCTGAGAATGCACAAGGCACGATGAATCTGAATCTGATGATGGATATGTAAGTTAATTTCTGAACTCAATGCCAATTGTTTGATCTTCAGTATCAGCATATTATGTTTAAGCCGTAAACTCCCAACAACATATCATTTATTTATTTGGTTTCTCAAAATCCCGTATATATTCGTTTGGACTTGAAAATAGTTTCAGTTTTCATCATTCTTAGATCAATATCATGTTTAAATCTGATTCATCAGGCATTTAAACTTAAAGCCCTGATGTCCTCAATAGATGAAATATTCGTAAATATTCTAACTAAACTGACTCTGTTAAACGTTGCTGCGTTGATTCATAACAAGATCAGTGAACAGTGAACAGTGAACTACCTGTCAATCAAGCTCCCAACTTCTTTGCTGCATGCATTATTGCGGCTTAAGGAGTTCGCACAATGTTGGAGGATTTCCTTGGCAAACCGGATTGGATTGGAACTCATCTTTTCATTCATAAAAACGTCTCTTCAAGCAATGGCCACATCAACTTATCAGTAATGAGTCTTATAGGTCATTGCATTATGTCTTCGGGACGACAAAAACAAACGGGTCTGTAATTGCAGAATTTATAAACAAAATCAAAGGAATATGGATCTGGGAGAAAAATCAACAGATGGGGTATGAGTGTTGTTGTGTATAAGGTTCTTGAAGGTTCAGCCATGGCTGAAGATGAACAAAGAGAGATAACGTTATCTGTTGTGTAAGAACAAATTTCTCAGGTATTAACGCATCCGTAAAACACTAATAAATAGAATTTAACTTGCGACATCAAAACAACCTTAATTAAACTCTAGGACACTAATATGAATAATTTGATCAAAATAAACAATACCCAATTCCTAAAAACATTTACCGAGTATGGGGAGATGACCAAAATGTCGGGTGATAAGCTTATAATCCGGATTTTCATCCTAACCTTGTTGAAAACAGACCAGTAAGATCCGGATGGAATCCGGATGGCTTTATGATTTGGATTTGCTTCCGGATGATGCAAATACGACTTAGAGGTCGTTTCGACCATTGGTTTTGCCTCTTGATCCGTGTTGATGTAATAAGTCTCTCCTAGGGTATTTTTTAGCAACTCTGGGCGAGAGGAATCTTTTGAAAAAAAGCTTGAGAGACCTCAAATTGGTTTGTGATTTTAACCAATGATCATTGAATAAACTCTATCTTGTGTGGACGTAGGCAATCGTACGGTAAATGTGTGTTGTCATTTGGTTGTGTGTATTCCTTTAGTTTGTTCATAGCTAATCGGATTGAATAGGCGGTCGGCTTCCGCGACTCGGCTAAACACAAAGAAGGTGGAACAAACAACAACTTCTCTCTATTCCTAATATTTTTAAGCGAAACAAGACCCTTTTCACCAACTTCAACTTTTTCTAGTCCCATTCTCTGTTCAGGAAGACCTGACTCTGTTAACCATCTCTGTAATGCTGATGCATTCTCCATCAAGTCGGTGTCGCAACCCCATGGGATCTTTTTAGCCAGTGTTGAGACTGAACAACGAAGAACTGAGTTTCTTTTGAAGATAGTTGGAGAAACAGAGGTTCTTCGAAGTGGGGATGTGTTGTTGCGTGAAAGATGGGGTATGAGTGTAGTGTAGAAAGTTCTTGAAACTTCAGCCATGGCTGAAGAAGAACAGAGAGAGAGAGAGATAATTTGAGGTTTTTAAAGTTTAAACGTGGAAGTTGTAATGGTGGCGGGTAAATCAGTTGTTTATAAGGTTTATAAATTTTTTGGAGGGAAAACAACAGATGCAAAACTAAATGATTTGGCACATATGAATAATACCGCTGAATTATTTGGCGAAATTATGTTAAGATGGTATTTTATTTGGCAGATTAGTTAAATTGCCGTATTATTTGCCGTTTTTCATAATTCAAACCGAATTATTTGGCATATTTTAAAAACTGCCAAATTATTTGGCTTTTCTAAAAATAGCCGAATTATTTGACTTTTTTGAATAACATTGCCGAATAATTCGGCATTTCTTGAATAACTGCCAAATTATTTGGTTGTTGTAAAACTAGCCGAATTATTTGGCCTTTTCCGGAAATTTGCCCAATTATTTGACTTTTTGCATAACATTGCCGAATAATTGGGCATTTTACCAATAAAATTGTCCAATTATTAGGCATATTTTGATATATTGCCGAATAATTTGGCATTTGTTGAATACACTGTCAAATTATTTAGTTTTGTGCAACTGCCGGGTAACATTGTCAAACACTGAAACCTTTACATGAACCCTCAACATAATCTCCTACAACTCTCCTTCTCTCAAACCATTGTTATCCTCATTTAGGAGATAGGGTGTTCTTAAAACTTGTCATACTTCTTTTAACACTGACAACTCAAATGACCCAGTATTCCAAGTTATCAAGTTCCGTATTGCATGTGTACTTGCTGCTTATGGCGTTCGCATGAATTTGGAAGCTTACCTCGGGAGGCCTGAACTAGTTCTCACTAGGAAAGAGAGGTACTAAAATGATTCAAACTTACACAAAAAGGATGTGCTCAACAACACAAACACCACCACTGTAATAGATGTAGAAGAACCTGATCTTGGAAGTAATAATGGGGCTGATTCGATGAGAGTGACTCGTGGTCGAAGCAAGAGAGGGAATGGTCAGACGACTCGGTGAAAGAAGCAATGGGGTGACACTGCCATACAGAGTTCTTTTCAGGAGATGAAGATTGATTCCAAAACCCAACAAGGATCAGCTGATGATGATGTAGAGGTAAGCTTATTAATTAGTCAAGTTGATGCACAGTTTTACTAGTGTTGTATAAGTTGATTCTTACAACTTAGGGGATGTGAAAATAGGTGCACGTACGCTTGTGCGATGGGCTTATTATTCATCCAATATATGTTACTGTATGTTGTAAAACAACTGGCCTATGGGAGTAACTAGTTATTGTTAGGCCCGAGCCCCCATTGCACTGATATTGTCCCCACCTTTACCACCTAGTTGGGTTGGGCTAGGTGTGGGGTTTTATTCTTAAAAGGCCTCGGTGCAATTTAATAGTCTGTATCTTATTATATACTTGTGTGAACTACATCTTTTACCTGATGTGGGATTAACTTTGATCCACCGATCTTAACAGTTATTACAACATCTTTTTCAGTTTTTTGCCGGACTGCCGGGGTCATGGTAGAAGGGTCAGTTCGGAGAACCTAACTATTTCTTATTGGCTTTAAAGGGTATGTTTCTTAAATCTGTATCGATTTGGGTATTTATTTGGCTAAACACCTTAAGGGGTTGAAAAGGCTAGACTGCTAGGTTCAAACTTCAAAATGGTCTATCTAACCATGACCAATGTGTCGGTAAAGGAGGATTCTGGATGGAAGTCGGGTGATAGGATAGAAGTCGGGTGATAAGCTTATTATACGGATTTCCATCTAACCTTGTTGAAAATAGACGAGTAAGATCCGGATTTAATCCGGATGGCCTTATGATCTGGATTTGGTTACGGATGATGCAAATACTTAGAGATTGGGTTTGCCTCTTGATCCGTGTTGATGTAATAAGTCTCCCAAGTATAAGGTATTTTTTAGCAACTCTGGGTGAAATCTTTGTGTGAGGAATCTTTTGAGAGAAAGCTTGAGAGTCTTCAAATTGGTTTGTGATTGTAACTATTGATCATTAAATAAACTCTATCTTGTGTGGACGTAAGCAATTCGCCGAGCCGCTGTAAATGTGTGTTGTCCTCTGGTTGTGTGTATTCCTTTAGATGTTCATAGCTAATCGGATCGAATCGGTGGCCAGCTTCCGCAGCTCGGGGCAACACAAAGAAGAAGGAACAAATAACAACTTCTCTCCATTCCTAATATTCTTAAGCGAAACAAGGCCTCTTTCACCAACTTCAACTTTTTCTAGTCCCATTCTCTGTTCAGGAAGACCTGATTCCGTTAACCATCTCTGCAATGCCGATGCATACTTCATCAAGTCTGTGCCGCAACCCCATGGGATCTTTTTAGTCACTGTTGAGATCGAACATCAAAGAACTGAGTTTCTTGATCCAGAAATGAAGTCGAGAAGCAAAATTTTGTCGGAGTGGGGATGTGTTGTTGTGAGAGAGATGGGGTATGAGTGTAGTGTAGAAAGTTCTTGAAACTTTAGCCATGGCTGAAGAAGAATAGAGAGAGAGAGATAATTTGAGGTTTTTAAAGTTTAAACGCGGAAGTTGTAATGGTGGCGGGTAAATCTTGTTGCTCATAAGGTTTACATAACTCTACTTTTTGGAGGGAAAACTGATGGAAAGCCAAATGATTTGGCACATGTAAACAATACCACAAAATTATTTGGCGAATTTTTTTTAAGATGTTTGGTAGATTTCGTGAAATTGCCGTATTATTTGCCGTTTTTCAAAATTCCTGCCAAATTATTTGGCATATTTTTAAAAACTGCCAAATTATTTGATATTTGTAAAACTAGCCTAATTATTTGGCCTTTTCTGTAAAATTGCCGAATAATTTGGCGTTTTTCCACTAAAATTGCCCAATTATTAGGCTTTTTTATGATACATTGCCGAATAATTCGGCATTTGTTGAATAACTGCCAAATTATTTGGTTTTGTGCAACTGCCGGGTAGACATCGTCAAACACTGAAACCTTTACATGAGCCCTCAACATCATCTCCTGCAACTCTTCTTCTCTCAAACCATTGTTATCCTAATTTAGGAGATGGGGTGTTCCGTATTGCATGTGTACTCGCTGCTTATGGTGTTCGCATGAATTTGGAAGCTTTCCTCGGGAGGCCTGAACTAGTTCACACTAGGAATTTTGCTCGAAGTCATTTTTATAATCTTAGTGGCCGTGTTAACTTTAGGGTCATTTTTATAATCACTAGCAAAAATAGATATTGAAGGAAACGACATCTTGTCACATACTTGCCGAAGTTAGGGAGACTGGAAGAAGAATTGTAGCTGATATTGTTAACCGAGGAGCGTCTATGTTACAGTCCTAGTAAACTTGTTTTGGCGAAATTGTTTTTGGGACTTGATGTTGCATTTCTCCGTGAACGTGTTAAAGAGTTGAAAATTGTTGTGGATGATGGCGATTTGTCATTGTTGTGGATGAAATGGTTAGAGGATTTGGGGAGTTCAATATCAAGATTGCTGCATTTGTCGCTAAGGCAACAACTCCTTCGTAACTAACTTGCTTGCCCATTCTTTCTTACTGTGTTTGATTTGCCTTTGTCCTCTTTAATGGGGTAATTTGTTAAGGATGAAGCAATGTAATTTAAACTGTGTAATCTTGGAATTAATTTAATCTTGTAAAGAGAATTGTAGCTTTGATATATATATTGTGAAACGAAGACGCCTGCGTGTTGCGTCATCCACATTGCAGTCCTAGTAAACCATTGGTTTCACTGTTGATATAACCTTGGCATGACTGGGTGACTCAATTAACCATCTCTGCAATGCTGATGGCATTATCCATCGAATCGGTGTCGCAACGCCACGGGATCTCTTTAGTCACTGTTGAGACTGAACAACGAAGAACTGAGTTTCTTCTCTACATAGTTGGAGAAGCAGAGGTTTTTAAAGTATAAACATGGAAGTTGTAATGGTGGCGGGTTAATCTATCTATTTTAAATTTCTTGGAGCACATGGAGAAAAGCCAAATGATTTGGCAAATTAGAATAATAACGCTTAGTTAATTAGCAGTTTTGGTTTACTAGTACTTTAGATTATATGTCGAATAATTTGGCATATCTGCAATATTGCTAAATTTGATTTGCTAATACTGAAATATTTAGCGTTTTAAAAAACTAGCCAAATTATTTGGCTATTTCCAATAACTTTGCCAAATAATTTGGCATATTTGGAATAACATTGCCATATTATTAGGCTTGTTTTAATAACAATGCCGAATAATTTGGCAAATATTCCATAACAGCCAAATTATTTGGCCTTTTGCAACTACCAGATGGCATCATCAATGCTTTAAATGAGCAACAATGGAAATTTTCCCCATGTTTTGGAAATAGATTTTACACTCCCCAATCTCACTGCAACATGTTGCAAATGTATTATGTTTTCAATCCAGTTAGCTGATGTCTTCTATAACATGAATATCGTTCACCATATATTAGAAAGTTGAAGTTACAGTGTACCACATACCCGATATGATAGTCCGACATTAGAGCATCCACAGCTAATTAATTTGGAAGTTGAAGAGTGTGAGAGACTTAGTTGTAGGTAATTAATTTGGGACATGGTACTGAATTAGGTCACTCATGACATGCTTCCCATGCTTGCATGCATGCATGCATTTCAATGGATTCTTTCTGGAGAGCTGTAGAGTCAGTTCCCTAACAGTTAATGCATCATTCTCTTAGTGTTCCAAGCAAAAGCCTTAACTGCAAATCTCCAACAAGCAAGAGTTAAGATGAGTTGAAAACAGACTTCCTTCACAATTTTATTTATTTTTTGGATACCAAGGAGTTCAAAGTTATCCCCAAAAACAGCAGAACCATATAGGAGACCTTGTTGCAATGAAGCGGCAGATGTCTGATTCTGAAGTAATCATCATGGATCGCAGATGAAAAAGAAGCAGTTTGACCCATCATCGTTTACTCCTACAGTGAAATCTGAACCAGTATGTGATCATGAAACGCGTGGGGATGAATTTATGGGTACTGCCAATAGTCCCGTAAAGGACATGTTTACATAGAACATGGTTGAAGGTCTGTATATTTAGAGAACTATTTAGGACTGTTTAGTGATCACTATCTGCGGACAAACTACAAAGGATATTATTAAGGTTGCGCGTCAACGTTTATGTAGGCCTAAACTCCTGCATGCATTAGCAAAAAAATTAACTTAAAGAAATTTAAGTAGGTGAAGAGTAAGCTTTAATTCAAGTTAAGGGTACATCCAGCGCTTCCATTTCTTAGTTTTGTTCATCTAAATCCTTTAAAACAAGTATTGGATTCATATCGAGTCGGTGTGGTGGGATCGTTTTAGTCAGTGCGCTGAGACTGAACAATGAAGAACTGAGTTTCTTTTGAAGATAGTTGGAGAAGCAGAGGTTCTTTTCATAATTATAGCCGAATTATTTGAATTAGTTCTCACTAGGAATTTCGTTCGAAGTCATTTTTATAATCTTAGTGACCATGTTAACGTTATGGTTATGTATCTCATTGGTTATAGTATTTTTGGCTTCAGGAGTTGGATCATCTCATATTTTTTTTACAGAATATAGAAAACTAATTAAGGGTCCTTGCCGAAGTTAGGGAAGCTGGAAGAAGAATTGTAGCTGATATTGCTAACCGAGGAGCATCTATGTTACAGTTCTAGTAAACTTGTTTTGGCGTCAAGGCTTTACATTAGCAACAATGAAGATTTTGTCCATGTTTTGGACAGAGATTTTACACTCCCCAATCTCACTGCAACATGTTGTAAAACCCCAGCATCATCTCCTGTAACTCGCACTCTTCAACTCTAGATCCCCATTTCAAAATAGACCTGCGAAAGATGAGAAATATGATAAAACTCTGATTTCGTATGGGCTGGACTTCCAATGATAACCCTGATTTCGTATAGGCTTGAACCCAATAGAGACTCCAATCTAATTCAAACTTTCTAAAATCATAGATAGCTTGAAGTTCAAGCTTATCTCAACCTATATATATGTATGCTTATATCTCAACCTATATTATATTTTTAGTTTTCTTCCTCTTTTTCACAGAAGTTACGCCCTATGTTGAAATAATTTTCCTTAGAGGGTGTTCCATTGGTGTGCAAGATCATATTGTTCACGTATGTATAGTTAGCAATATCAAACGATGAACGATACTATTACGTACGTGAATAATTTTGAAGTACACCAATGGAATATTCTCTAAAGAGAATTGTTTTCAACTCTTGAAGAGCAACGAGTAAGAAAAAATATGTCGTACGCTTCTTGATTACCTACACCATTTGATAACTCCCTTGTAGTCTCAACCCATGAAATCAATTTATTTTTTGACTAACAGTTTAATCCTCTAATCGTTCAACTTCATCAAGTGTTATAAATCATATTATGGACTAACTAACTAATATAGGCATTCTGCAATAATCGCTGTCGATATGTATATAATGGTCATCCCATACAGAAAGTTCTTTCTGAAATTTGTTTTAATTCTTATGTTAAGTTTAATTTGATACAGTTCGGTGTCCTTATGGCTTTTGTCAAGCGGTATATCTTGTTTCCCTATGATAAAATGTTGTGTTTGGTTATTGTTATAACGAATTTCATCGAAATCTAAGTTGGAATCATTTGTGTTAGTTTGAAAATAGTCTGGCCATTATTTATACCAGTATTTCACCTGGACGCCGTGCCAAAACTCATATCCGGGTGCATGGCTGTAGTGTAGGATGTAGCCACTTTTTGAGCTATTTTTATAGCAAAATCATTTTTTTCCCCTTGGAAGTTTAAGAGTGTGAGACTGATTTGGTCATCCCATGATTCTTATACATGCATGTTAATGCATACCTTCCACAACAGTTATTGCATCATTTTCGTATTCCAAGTAAAAGCTTTAACCCCATCTCTATAAAGAAAGATGAGTTGAAGACAATGTAGTACTTCAGAGTATGTAGTTTCAGGAATTGTAATGCCAAGGGACTCCATAGAAGCTATCAGCTGCAGCAAGGCCATAATAATCAAAGAAAGCGACGGAATGAAAATGGAGGAGACACCTGCAGGTGTTGATAAAAAATCAACTCAGGACTTTGTTAAAGTGAAATCTGAATACTGGGAGGATCAAAAACAAACTAGAGAACTACTCAAAGTGAAATCTGAACCCGTGGATGAACCAAAACGTGTGCAGCATTTACTTCAGCTGAAGTCCGAACCCAGAGATGAACCACAATCACTACTTAAGGTGGAGTTGGAAACTGTTGACGAACTAAATGCAAAGCAGGCAACTCTTAAGGTAAAGTCTTAGCTTAATGTTTCATATTGTCAGATACTTGATTTATAAGGCTGATTTATTTACTTTGTTGAGTTTTCATTCAGTTCATAATGGATGTATTCAACAACCATGAGTTCCTCAATAGTATTTCGTATGCTAACACAAGAGTTACTCCGTGTGAAGTTGCTACTTTAATTCACAATAAGATTAATGAACTGCCGGCTGATTAAGCTATGAAGTTCTTTAATGCATGTGTACGTGCGGCGTATGGTGTTCGCAAACATTTGGAAACCCACCTTAGGATGCCTGGATTGGTTCCCACTATGGCTTTCATTCAAACGCATTTTTATCATGGTGGGCGTGTTAACTTAACAGTTATGAGTCTCATTGGTCATTGTATAATGGCTTCAGAAATTGGATCATCTCACCGTTTGATTGCAGAATATAGAAAAAAAAAATTAAGGGGCCTTCAATCTGAGAGTGTGATATAGATTTTGCTACCATTTCTGTGGAGCAAAAAAATATATTGAAGGAGAAGGCATCTCGTCATACACTCGCTGAAGCCAGGGAAGCTGGGAAGAGAATTAGAGCTGATATTTTTAAACGAGGATATCTGCGTGTTGCTGCATCCAGATAACCGTCCTAGTAAACTTGCCGTGGCAGAGTTTAACTTTTAAGTCCAGTAGAGTATGTACTGCACGGTTTTTTGTTATTTTGTTTCGACTCTAAGGTCGAATACATGAGTAAGAGCTTGTTATGAATGATGGTGCGATATTTTTAAGTTGATAACCTTGGCCTATATAGTTATATCTCAATTCTGTGTTTGTCACATACCATTGGGTTTTTATATCGTTTCAAGTATATCAGAGTAGGAGAGCATTAGAGGTGACCAGAGTTGATGCACTTGCTTTTCTTAGTTGTTTGTCACGTACTTAAAGAAGATGAAGTAGGGCAGAGTAAGCTTTAATTCAAGTTAAAGGTACATCAAGCACTTCCTTTAAAAGAACTATTGGATTCACTTTGTTTTCCACGAAAGAGCCCTGCTATTTCATATTTATTCTTTACTTTTAATGAACTTACGTTTAGTGCGGTGGTTATGATCAATACCGTTTTTCGGGAAATTATACGTCCCTATCAGAAAATGTTGCTTACAGCGTAGCGAGAAAAGTACTTTATGCTGCCGCTCTTGATTTGTGCAACCAACTCGTTCTATTTTGTAGTGTCGGTACCAACCTTGGAAGCAATTTAGTTCTTGAACTATCAACGTGCGCCTTTATTTTTTTTTTAAGTATTTATCATCATCAAAATAGAGAATAGAATTAAGTTTCACAGTAGAAAATCATGGATTCTAAAAAAGATGTCCGCAACAACACAATAGAAAACAATGGGCTGAACTGCGGGACTGATGACGATCTAAAACTAAGTCACGAGCTTGAAGTGAAGGCTGAAGCCAGTGGAACATCACCAAGTGATGATGCACCAACCGAGAAACTTAAAGGGAAAGTAGAATCTCAAACCACACAAGGAGTTGTCATCGGTGAAGTAAGTCCAACTCTTAAACCCCCCACAAGATGCTAACTATTCGAAGTTTCAAATGAATTAATACAACACTTGCAACATTTTTTGTACTATTTTGGAAACTCCCTCACACAACTACACTTTAGTTTTAGTTCTAATATTGAATCTAATTCTAGAGATCGTATGATGCAATCATCTCTTCACTTGATTTGCTCTTGAGATCGTATGATGCAATCATCAATATGTCAAATCTTCTCTTGAGTTGCTCTTGAGATTTGTTTTCTATTAGAGATGCAATTATTTATAGCTTATATATGTGGTCTTCTCTAACAATTGTAGCTTTAGCACTCAAATTCAGCTTTTTGTACACTTTTATCTAACATAACTTGAAACAATAATAAATTAATAATTAATCTTTTTAACAATAAAATAAAATATAGAAATAGAACCCTTAAATAAGTATGGTAAAATAAGTATTTTTACATGCCCATCACATATCTTTAAGTTCCTACAGATCAATGTCCACAAACATCTCTTAGCTTATCCAAAATTTAACATGCAAAACAATATTCCATACAAATTACAGTTTTCACCCCACACACAAACAAACTTCAACAACGGTACTCTACCTTCTCATTATCTTTCCCCCGGTTCTCTAGATCAGTTCTAGTAGGGACTGAGTCTAGCCTTGTTCCACATCTGGATGATAGCCACCATCGACCTGAACGTCCTCCTCCACTTCGTCCTCCTCGACGTAAGTACCAACCATAATGGCTTTGAGATCAGCAACAATGTACCCCACTGCGAGGAGTTGACGCCTGAGTCTATCACGAATAACTGCAACATCATCCACATTTATCTGTGCCTCCTCAGTGAGCTCACTTATCAACACCTTATTTGAGGCCTTCACAGCAACCAATCGCTTCTTCTCCAAAGCCAAGTCAGATTCAAGTCAAGCAACCTTCTTCTCGAGCTCAACTCTCCCACTCTTGAGCTCAACATTTTCCTCATAGATCCCGAGGCAGATACCCTTCAACAAACGAGCAGTCTACAATACAACAAGATACATTTTTAAAAACAAAATACAAAGTTCAAAAATAACAAAGTCATCAACTTACCACTTTACTCAACTCTAGCAGTGCAAAATTATTCAGCTCCTCAACACCTTTTCGAGCTGCCAGCCTCAGCCTGTTTTCCACAGCCACCAGCTCATACCATAGAACAATGGTAAAGAAATGCACAAGCAAAGTCAGGAATCAAATATAAAAGTGAAAAACGGCCAAACGAAAGCAAAACAAAAGCTCTTCTTGCAGGTGCTCAAAATAGAACTGCGAGAGATGAGAAATATAATCCCTCGCCATTGAACATGGTACTGAATTAGGTCACTCATGACATGCTTCCCATGCATGCATGCATTTCCATGGATTCTTTCTAGAGAGTTGTAGAGTAGATTCCCTAACAGTTAATGTATCCTCTTATTGTTCCAAGCAAAAACCTTAAGAGCATCCACAACAGCTAGGTACACCCTGACGTGGCAGGGTGAATTTGTTTTCCACCCTCAAATCCACCCCAAATCGTTCCTAACAGCTAGGTGAATCGGTGACGTGGCGATGAAAAATTCACCTTGAGGACCCTCAGGGTGGATTTTTGGTAAATTCATGTCGCGCCCTTTTGAACCGCGCATAGTCAACGAGCCAATAAGATTAAAACACGTGTCAACAATTTATTTAAAAAAATGTTATGCCGCGCGGTTCTGAACTGCGCGGCTATTTATTTAAAATAAAAAAATTGGACGGCTGAGATAATTACACGTGGCTTTATCTTAGTCATTGGTGTTCCTACGCGGTTATGAACTGTGCATTGGGAATTCACCTTGAACTGCTGTGGAAATATGTGGGGTGGATTGGATTCACTCTGTTGAACTGCTGTGGATGCTCTAACTGCATATCTCCAACAAGCAAGAGTTAAGATGAGTTGAAAACAGACTTCCTTCACAATTTTATTTATTTTTTGGATACCAAGGAGTCCAAAGTTATCCCCAAAAACAGCAGAACCATATAGCCATATAGGAGACCTTGTTGCAATGAAGCGGCAGATGTCTTATTCTGAAGATAATCATCATGGATCGCAGATTAAAAAGAAGCAGTTTGACCCATCATCGTTTACTCCTACAGTGAAATCTGAACCGGTATGTGATCATGAAACGCGTAGGGATGAATTTATGGGTACTTCTAATAGTCCCGTAAAGAATAACTCTATCCAACCAGATGTTGATGCTGTCCTGGCTTCCCTTCGGGACGATGAGCGGAAATGCCAAAACTACCTCAGCAGTATGATGGATAAGGTAAAACTTTGTTAAGAACATATGAAAACCATTTTAGCCATATCAAAATTCCAAAGCTAATCCTAAGTCTTAACAATGTTGAATGTCCCTTATGCAGCTCCCTCTTCTTTATCGAGCGCAAGTTGTCCGCGGGGACAAATATGAAAACCTAAGCATTGACCTGCAAAGAAAGCTTGATAGTCAAATTGCTGAGACTCAAAAGTATAAGAGGTTAGCTCTAGGATCTGCAACTAAACTAAGGTGTACCACAGCCAACGCTAACCGGCTTGAAAACAAGTTGAAAAAGGAGACAGAGGCCAGACAGGTTGAGGTTGACGCCTTGAAAAGGCAGATGGCTAGCATTGTTGAAGAGACCAAACTCGAAGCCAAAGGCATGTGGAAAGAGGCACTGAAGAGCTTAGAGCAAAAGCTAAACTTGTGAATTTGTCAGAATGTTTGTGGATGCGCATAAATATGATCTATATACTAGTTGAACCTGAAGGAGAACTGAGAATGAAGATATGAAAGGTGAATATTCAAAGAGCTCTCTCGTCACCACAAGCACATAACCTACATTTTGACTGAGATGCGAGATTTGGATGCAATCTGCTAGCTTTAAGATCATTAGTTAGCCCTTTGCTAAGGAAATCATCTAGCCCATGTAGAAGTTACATTTTTTGTGAGCTTATGTTGGTTGCTACTATTCTAAGGAGATAGTTCGATGCATGTTCGCTGAAAGAATTATATTTTGATATCTGAATGCTAGTTTGTTGCTATTCATTTGCCTAGTCCTAAGAAATAAATATTGAAAACATGAAAATATCACTTGAACTAGTGTGTTTAGTTATACAGATCTGCGTTAGACATTGCCCAATGGGAATCATTGACAGGACTAAGTAGTATAGGCTAATAGTTAAATCGAAACATATTGAGACCGCTAGTTACAGATTAAGCTATATTAACTTGGGACGGGAGGCCTAAGGCTAGAAAAGCTGGACGATAAATCACTGCTGCTTATTAACGTTAATCATTATATAACTTTATCTGTTGTGTTTGTGTAAAGAAGAGATAACGTTATATAACTCTCCAAAAAAAGAAGAAGAGATATTTGAGGATTTTAAAGTTTAAACGTGGAAGTTGTAATTGTGGCGGGTAAATCTCGTCGTTTATAAGATAAGGGGAGGGAAAACAACATACGAAAGGCAAATGATTTGGCAAATTTTATTAATATTGCTAAGTAATTTGGCAAATGTGGTTTAAGATGGTATTTCATTTGGCAGCTTTATAAATCGCTAAATTATTTGGCGATTTTATTGACCCTGCCGAATAATTTGCCTTATTTACAATAACTTTGCCAAATAATTTGATTTTTTGGTAAAATTGCCGAATAATTTGTTATTTTTAATAACTGCCAAATTATTTGGCTTTTGCAACTGCCGGGTAACGTTATGGAGATTGTCTCCATGTTTTGTTTTAGAGAGATAGATTTTACGCTCCTCAATCTCACCGCAGCATCATCTCCTGCAGCTTGCACTCTTCTTCAACTCTTGATCCCCATTTCAATCTCCTCATAAACGACTTACCCATCTCAACACCCAAAGAAGTTTTGTCTCTTAAACCCTGTCATCAGATACCTTTTCCTGCATTGTTATCCTCATTTAGGAGATGGGGTGTTCTTAAAACTTGTCATAGTTCCCTTAACACTGAGAACTCAAATGACCCAGTATTCAAAGAGGGAGGTTCTGGGGAGAGTAAGGTTGGTAATGGTGGGGGTGGAGGTGGAGGAGGGGACTGGACGACTTCGATTCTCCTTTTTGGATTGTGGGGTGGAGGAGGGAACAATAAAAATCCTGGAATCGGGAATAGCAAGGGAAAACAAGATCCGCCTATAACAGAAGTACCGAGCTAGACGGAGAAGAATAAGAAAGTACAAAGTACTAGTCCACCGAACAAACATACATATTTTACAGAGTCTACTGCAGGAAAAGGTACGAGTGATATCGCATTGGGAGAATGGTTAGCTATCAAAGGAAGATGAGGTAGAAGTGAATCACCAAAATCAAAAACCAATGTACAACTTTGAGATAAAGAGTCGACCAACATATACTATGCTCTTAGTGAAGGGGACAGTGTCGAACAAGAAAAGCTTACTGATATGGGAATGGAAGAGGTCAAAAGTCAGGAGAATTTGAATAACAGTAACAGCAAGGGAGTCACACAACATAGTGAAGGAGTAAACTCTGGAGAACAATACAGTCCAGCTGAGGAGGTGAGGAAACTGCTTAATCTGGGGAGTTGGGCTGACATTATGGAAGAAGAAGAAGAACAAGACTTAACCAAATCAAATAATTAGTGGGGGGAGAGTTTATACAATGGAACCGAGGATAACACGAGTTAATTCAGGTTTACAATGAGAGTTCTTTTCTGGAATGCTAGAGGACTGGCGAACAAGAATACAATGATATACATCAGGAAAAAAAATTATGGAACTGAATCCTAACATAATTGGGTTTGCAGAACCAAAAAAATTTGTGAAGGGATTTCGCATTTCAGGTTACAATAGCATTATTATCAACAATGAAGAAGGGGCGAATAAAGAAAATATTTGGATTCTTCTGAAGGAGGGTCTCCAGAATCAGAGTGTGATTATGAGTACAAATCAACATATATCTATCAATTTTATGGAGTGTCTATTCACATTTGTTCATGCAGATTGTCTACGGTTTTACAAAGCAGAACTTTGGAGCCAGATGTTACAAATTTCCAGTAATAATCAATTACCGTGGCTCTGTATTGAGGATTTTAATACAGTTATAAGAATGTCGAAAAAAAAAAAGGAAGGAAACCTCCTTGTCGTCGAGCAGTAGCAAAATTTTCAGATGTGATAAATGCAGCTTATCTTACAGAAAGTATTACACCTGGGATTACGTATACCTGGTGTAATGGACAAAAAGGGGTAATGAGAATTTTAAGTGTGCTGGATAGAAACCTTATCAATGATCGATGGAATGCCAAATTCCAAAATTGGAAGGTAAAGGTGTTTCCTCGCACCAAGTCTGACCATTCACTTCTTTTTAGGGAGTGTAATGGAATAGCTAAACCGCGTAACATTCCATTCCGATATATGCAGTCTTGGAGCAAGGAACAATGCTTTAGAGAAGTGGTTGAGAATAGCTGGAATCAGATTTTGTATGTTGCCCCTCTTTTCGTAATAATGTTGAAACTCGGGAGACTGAAGACGGCGAATAAAATCTAGAAAATACATGTGCTTGATAAATCTGCTCGTAACAAGAAGGAGCTAGAAAGAGAGATTCTTCAGCTGCAAATTTGGCAAGAAGATGATGGGACAAATGATCTTCTGAATTTACAGATGTTAAACAAATCCAAAGATCTGGGAAGAATTGAGGAGAAGGAGGAGGATGACTAAAGACAAAGATCGAGAATCAAATGGCTGGTTGCTGGGGATCGAAACACTTCTTTTTTTCATCATTTTACGCAAATGAAAAGAGTCAATTCATCTATTATGGAAATTAAAGACAAAAATGGGGAGGTTTTCTCTAATCAGAACAACATTAAAGACTATATCCTCACTTACAATGAGGAAAAGTTTGCAAGACATGATGTGATAGAATGTCTGGAATTATTTACCCATAACGAAGTATTTGTTACGCAGGAAGAAAACCATTGTCTCTCAAGTATTGCTAATGAGGAGAAAATTCGTGATGCAGTCTTTTCTCTAGATGGACAAAGTTCACCTGGGTCGGATGGATTTTTTGGAGCATTCTTTAGAACATATTGGGATATTATTGGGGAGGATATCGTGAAAGGCATATCTTCTTTCTTCAGGGATGGAGCTCTTCCAGTAAACTTCAACTCGAACCTTATAGTGTTGATCCCTAAGGTAAAGAAACTATCTTATGTGAAAGACTATAGGCCTATCTGCCTTAGCAATTTTACGTTTAAAATTATCACGAAGATTATTGCCACAAGGCTCTCTCGGATTGCGTCAAGAATTATCTCCACAGAACAAAGCGCGTTTATACCTAATAAAAGCATACAAAATAATATTTGCATGGCTTCAGAGTTGGTAAATGAGATGGAAATAAAAAGACAAGGGGGGAACGTTGGGTTAAAGCTTGATATTACCCAAGCATATGACACGATGAGTTGGGATTTTTTTATCAAAGCTCTCCGATCATTTGGGTTTTGCAATTCTTTTTGCAACTGGATCCTAACTATTATTAACACAGGAATGATATCTATCTCCATAAATGGCAGTTCTTCTTGTTACTTCAAAGCGTACAGGGGTCTTAAACATAGTGATCCACTCTCTCCGTTGCTTTTCGCTATTACTGAAGATATACTCAGCTTTAATCTTAAGTTCATGGTGGGACAAAAGAAGATCAATCCCATGGTCAGGATAAAAGGTAGTACTAGTCTTATTCACCTTTTTTTTGCTGACGACATTTTTTTGTTTGTCAATGGAGCTGCCAAATGTTTAAGAAATCTGCACAAAGTACTTCTAAACTATCAACTTGCATCAGGACAGATGGTTAGTATTGAGAAAAGCAAAATATTCATTGGTCACATTCCTCACTATAGAAGAAATGAGGTTATTGATATGTTTGGGTTTCGAGAAGGAGGATTCCCAGAGATTTACCTTGGAATTCCACTGGTACAAGGACGGGTAACGAAAAGCACTATAGCACCTCTTTTGGAAAAAATTAGGAAGAGAGCGAACAATTAGAATGGGAGAATGCTATCATTTCAAGGGAGAGTAGTTCTGGCCAAATCTATATTAACTAGTATTCCAATTTATAATATGGAAATTTACAAATGGCCTCAGTCATTAATTAATGAAGGGGGTGCTATTATTCGAAACTTTATTTGGACTGAAGATCCTACAAAGAGAAAGAGGATCACGCTTCGTTGGAAAAATTGTGCAAACTGGTTAAAGAAGGTGGCATGGGAATATGAAGTCTAAAGGAGGTTAACAATGCAATGCCATGGAAATTAAACTGGATCTTCATGCGAAGAGAAGAACCATGGGAACAAATGATCTATGTTAAATTCCATACAAAGAGTGGGGACAGGATCAAATATCATAAGAGCTCCTTTGTCTGGCCGGGAATCAAATTTGCAGAACTGATTACCAAACCGTTTATAGGATGGATTATTGGAAATGGTAAAAAGATCAACTTTTGGAGAGACACTTGGGCTACTTCAATTCCGCTACGAGAACACATAGACCTTCCAAATCATCTTTGGAAACTATGTACAGCCAAGGTCAGTGACTTCATTAACCCTGATGGTTGTAACTTTCCTGCGGATATCTCGCTCGCTCTCTTGGCTATGGGTATAAAAATTTCTAGTATTACTTGCAACCCAAATTCATAAGATATTCAGATCTGGAAATCGGATATACATGGTGACTTTTCAATCAAAAATGCTTTCAAAAGTACTCGTGGTCGTCTAGACACAGCTTGGTGGTGGAAGTATACTTGGTTACAATGCCTACACCCAGGTCTTAGTGGATTTGCATGGAAACTTATGAACCAAATATTGCCTACTGATGACTTGATTCAAAGAAAAGGAATTTAGCTTGTCTCCATCTGCAATCACTGTGGTCTCACAGCTGAATCTGCGAGCCATTTATTCTTCGAATGCAATGTAGCGAAAGTGATTTGGAGTTGGGCAAGAAGTACGTTCAACATTGCTGCTGTTGCTGAGAGCGATAGTTGGAAACAAATTTTAGACAAAAGCAAAGCGCTGAGTTTATACCTGAACGACCTATGGATAACGATGGTCTTCTCGGCGAGTCGTTGGCTGTGGAATGCAAGAAACAAAATCCGATTTGTTGAAACGAAATTAACAATAAGAGAGATACAAAACAGGGTGTTAAGAGAAGTAGAAAACAGCGCAAAACTGTCTAAGCACGGAATGTACAACACAGTCTCTGAGTTACAAATCATCAAAGCCCTCTCTGTAGATTGCAAAATGGGTAAAGCTCCAGAGATTAAAAGCTGCATGTGGATGCTACCTAATGGACTGAGGGAAGACCGGAACTCCTTAAAAGGATTGAAGACCCCCACACAGAATACTTTAGATTTTGTTGATATCTGTAGTTTTGTAGTTTTTTTGTGGTTATTTTGGGCTTTCCTCGTCTAACTAGACGAGGTCCCCTAGTTTCTAAAGGCTGTTTCGTTTGTTATAAAATTTAAACATTTTGCAAAAAAAAATCTAAATCCTTTAAAAGAAGTATTGGATTCACTTTGTTTTCCACGGAAAGGGCCCTGTAATTTCATATTTAAACTTTACTTTTAATAAGTAATCCAATTTTTTGATCCCTATGATCAGAAAATGTTTCTCCCAGCGTAGCGTAGCAAGAAAAGATCTTTATGTTGCCGTCAGGGGCGGAGCCACATGAGGACCAGTGGGGGCAGCTGGGCTGGTGCCCCCACTCACTTTTCTCCAAATAAAGGAGTAGTTATATATACTTATATACATTAAAAAAAAAAAAAAAACCATGCGACCATCATTGTCTTTTAGAGAGAGAAAGTTTGAGAGAGAGACTCATAAGCAAACCAAAGTCTCTCTCTCTCTTTGTGCCCTAAATTTGCCCAAAAGCTCTTTTGGCTTTCTCCAACAATGGTGAGTCTCTCTCTCGGCTATTTTAGGGTTCGATTTGTATCTGATTTTACTAATTTTGTATTGATTTTAGTGTAATTTGTGATTGATGTCGATGATTGATTTGTTATTGGTTGGGGAAATTAGGGGTTTGATGTAGTTGGACCATACCATAGTTGTTGGTTGATTTGAGAGATTTGTGTGTGATTCGATATGATCGGTAACATCAGTGTAATTTGTGTAGGTGATGATTAGTTTGCGACAACGACAGCAGAGGGCATTTTCAGCTATGCATTTCATAAAGAACCGCTACAAAAATACATTTCAAATCCCTCCAAAAAAAATTTGGGGGGCGGGAGCCCCCAAACCCCCCAAAATTCCCTGCCCCCCTAACCAATAATCCTAGCTCCGCCACTGGTTGCCGTCCTTGATGTCTGCGACCAACTCATTCCACTCGGTCGTGTCGATACCAACCTTGAAGCAGTTTAGCTCTTGAAATATCAATGGCTTTTGTTTTTGAAGTATTTAACATCTTCCAAAATAGAGAATAGAATGAAGTTTCTCAGTAGGTAATCATGGAGTCCAAAGAAGATGTCTGCAACGACACAATAGAAAAGAATGGGGTAAACTGCAGGAGTAATGACGATCTAAACCTAAGTCATGAGCTTGAAGTGAAGGCTGAAGCCAGTGGAACTGTGGTACATCACCAGGTAATGATGCACCAGGAAGATGCTAATCACTTGATGTTACAGACGAATAATGCAACACTTAAAAACAAGTTTTGTACTATTGTGGAAACTTCCTTGTAGTCTCAACCATGAAATCTATTTATTTTATGCAGGGGAATGAAAAGCACCAAATACTCTCAAAAATAGGATTTACAGAGTACAAAACATACCAGTACAAGAGCGAATAGGGTTGTCGAGGCAAGGCAGTGATGTAATTGTTCCATCTTGATGACTTCATGTAACTTGCTTCACTAATCAAGTAAGTAGCAAGCAATGGCCAGTCTGGTACAGAATTTCTTAATCGAAACAAGACCTCTTTCGCCAACTTACAGAGTCTGGGGAGATGACCAAAGAAGGAGGGAACAAACAACAACTTCTCGCCATTCCTAATATTCTTAAGCGAAACAAAACCTCTTTTGCACAACTTCAACTTTCTCTAGTCCCATTATCTGTTAAGGAAGACCTGACTCAGTCTGCAATGCCGATGCATTCTCCATTGAGTCGGTGTCGCAACCCCATGGGATCCTTTTAGTCAGTGTTGAGACTGAACAACGAAGAACAGAGTTTCTTTTGAAGATAGTTGGAGAAACAGAGGTTTGTCGAAGTGGGGATGATGTTGTGTGAAAGATGTTGTATGAGTGTTGCCCTGTATAAGGTTCTTCAAGCTTCAGCCATGGCTGAAGATGAAGAGAGAGAGATAACGTTATCTGTTATGTAAGAAGAGATATTCGAGGTTTTTAAAGTTTAAACGTGGAGGGAAAACAACAGATGGAAAGCCAAATAATTTGGCACATATGAATTATTTCGCCGAATTATTTGGCAATATTTTTTTTAAGATGGTATTTCATTTGGCAGATTTAGTGAAATTGCCGCATAATTTGGCGTTTCACAAAATTTTTGCCGTATTATTTGGCATATTTTCAAAAACTGCCAAATTGTTCGGTATTTAGTGAAAAACTGCCATATTATTTGGCATTTTCTAACTGCGGTAATATCATCAAACCTTTACATGAACTACAATGGAGATATTCTCCATGTTTTAGAGAGAGAGAGTTTACACTCAAAAATGCTGTCAACTCTCAACATCATCTCCTGCAACTCTCCTTCTCTCAAACCATTGTTAATCTCATTTAGGAGATGGGGTGTTCTTAAAACTTGTCATACCGGGGAGAGTAAGGTTGGTAGTGGTGGAGGGGGACTGGAAGACGTTGTTCACCTTTTTGGATTGTGGAATGTACTAATGTATTATGTTTTTAATCTCATGCCAAACCAGACTCTGGTAAGAGTTCTTATCTGCGTATATTTAGTTTAAGTCCTAACGTTATGTTCTCAACGTTTATGTAGGCCTAAACCCTGCTTTAACTAGCAAAAAAAATTAGTTAAAGAAGTTTAAGCAGGCCAAGAGTAAGCTTTAATTCAAGTTATGGGTAAATCCTTTAAAAGAAGTATTGGATTCATATCTGGAGTGATAGCCAACACTCATATTCGGGTGCATGGCTGTAGTGTAGGATTGATGTAGCGAGTTTGAGCTACTTTTGTAGCAAATTCATTTTTTCCCCCTTGGAAGTTTAAGAGTGTGAGACTGATTTGGTCCTCCCATGATTCTCATGCATGCATGTTAATTCATACCTTCCACAACAGTTAACTGCATCCTCTTGGTATTCCAAGTAAGAGCTTTAACCCCATCTCTATAAAGAAAGATGAGTTGAAGACAATGTAGTAATTCAGAGTATGTAGTTTCTGGAATTGTAATTTCAAGGGACTCCATAGAAGCTATCAGCTGTAGCAAGGCCATAATAATCAAAGAAAGCGACGGAATGAAAATGGAGGAGACACCTGCAGGTGTTGATAAAAAATCAACTCAGGACTTTGTTAAAGTGAAATCTGAATACTGGGAGGATCAAAAACAAACTAGAGAACTACTCAAAGTGAAATCTGAACCCGAGGATGAACCAAAACGTGTGCAGGATTTACTTCAGCTGAAGTCCGAACCCAGAGATGAACCACAATCACTACTTAAGGTGGAGTTGGAAACTGTTGATGAACTAAATGCAGAGCAGGCAGCTCGCAAGGTAAAGTTTTATCTTGACGTTTCTTATTGTCAGATACTTGATTTATAAGGCTTATTTATTTACTTTGTTGAGTTTTGATTCAGTTCTTAATGGATGTATTCGACAACCTCTCAGACTCTACTCTTGAGTTCCTCAATAGTATTCCGTATGCTAACACGAGAGTTACTCCGTTTGAAGTTGCTACTTTAATTCGCAATAAGATTAATGAACTGCCTGCTGATCAAGCTATGAAGTTCTTTTTAATGCATGTGTATGTTCTGCAAATGGTGTTCGCAAACAGTTGGAAACCCACCTTAGGATGCCTGGATTGGTTTCCACTATGGCTTTCATTCAAATGCACTTTTATCATGGTGGGCATGTTAACTTAACAGTTATGAGTCTCATTGGTCATTGTATTATGGCTTCAGGAATTGGATCATCTCACCCCTTGATTGCAGAATATAGAAGAAAAATTAAGGGGCCTTCAATCTGGGTGTATAATATAGATTTTGCTACCATTTCTGTGGAGCAAAAAAATATATTGAAGGAGAAAGCATCTCGTCATACACTCGCTGAAGCTAGGGATGCTGGGAAGAGAATTGTAGCTGATATTGTTAAACGAGGACGTCTGCGTGTTGCTGCATCCACATCACAGTCCTAGTAAACTTGCTGTGGAAGAGTTAACTTCTAAGTCCAGTAGAGTATGTACTGCACGGTTTTTTGTTATTTTGTTTCGACTAAGTTCGAATACATGAATAAGAGCTTGTTATGAATAATGGTTTGGTATTTTTAAGTTGATAACCTTGACCTATATAGTTATATCTCAATTCTGTGTTTGTCACATACCATTGGGTTTTTATATCGCTTTCAACTATATCAGAGTAGGAGAGCATTAGAGGTGGCCAGAGTCGATGCACTTGCTTTTCTTAGTTGTTTGTCATGTACTTAAAGAAGATGAAGTAGGGCAGAGTACGCTTTAATTCAAGTTAAAGGTACATCAAGCACTTCCATTTCTTAGCTATGTTCATCTAAATCCTTTAAAAGAATTATTGGATTCACTTTGTTTTCCACGAAAGAGCCCTGCAATTTCATATTTATTCTTTACTTTTAATGAACTTACGTTTAGTGGGGTGGTTATGATTAATACCGTTTTTTGGGAAATTATGCGTACCTATCAGTAAATGTTGCTCCCAGCGTAGCGAGAAAAGTATTTTATGTTGCCGTTCTTGATGTGTGCGACCAACTTGTTCTACTATGTAGTGTCGGTACCAACCTTGGAAGCAGTTTAGCTCTTGAACTATCAATGCCTTTCGTTTTTGAAATATATAACATCATCAAACAAGAGAATAGAATGAAGTTTCTCTGTAGGAAATCATGGACTCCAAAGAAGATGTCCGTAACAACACAATAGAAAACAATGGGCTGAACTGCGGGACTGATGACGATCTAGACCTAAGTCACGAGCTTGAAGTGAAGGCTGAAGCCAGTGGAACCTCACCAGGTGATGATGCACCAACCGCGAAACTTAAAGGGAAAGTAGAATCTCAAACCACACAAGGAGTTGTCATCGGTGAAGTAAGTCCAACTCTTAAACCCCCCAAAAGATGCTAACTATTCGAAGTTACAAATGAATTAATACAACACTTGCAATAATTTTCGTACTATTTTGGAAACTCCCTCACACAACTATGCTTTAGTTTTTGTTCTAATATTGAATCTGATACCAGAGATCGTATGATGCACTCATCTCCTCACTTGAACAATTTTTGTCCGGAAATACGTTTCATGATGACTTAAAAGACATCCCTCGAGTTGTACCCAGATCAACTCCCTCTGCAGTTGCGGATCTGTTTCATAACAAATATTCTGAATTAAGTGTTAACCAAGTTATCCGCTTCTTCGAGGCATGCCTTGTCGCTGCTTTTGGTGTACGCCGTTTGCTTGAAAATTTCCTTAGGTCACCGCGGATGCTTGGCACACAGAATTTCGTCCAAAGTCATTTTTATCACGTTGGTCGTGTGAACTTGTCAGCAATGGGTCTCATTGGTCATTGTGTTATGGCTTCTGGAACTCGATCACGTCACCCTTTTATTGTAGAATTCAGAAGAAAAATTAAGGGAATGTCCATTTGGGAATGTGATATAGATCGCTCCACCTTTTCTAACGAGCAAAGAAGAATATTAAAGGAGAAGTCATTGTGTCACACTCTTGATGAAGCTAGGGAAGCTGGACGACGAATCATAGCTGATATTTATGCCCGAAATCTGCTTCTTGGCCAGCCGACACCGGAAGCTCCCAGTGAACTCAACAATGAACAAAAATAGTACTGCAAAACTCAGCAGTAGTTATATGCGCCTATTTTAGAATTTGCAATCTTTTTTTTTTTTTTTTTTAGTGTAAGGCTCCCCTTTGCTGGTTTAGTGAAAGGGGTTTTCCTTTTATGTCATGGGGGTTAGTCCCTCAAGCTTGCCCTGCGTAAAAGAACTATCACTACCCCGTTGTTATTCCTTTTGTTTTTGATGATTATCGTTGTACATTAAGTGAAATTATTGGATAGAAACCTTTTATTTGCAATCCATGATTTAGTGTAATTAAGATCAGTATTTGGCTGCATTACCATAAAATAAAAACACCCTTTATGGTCAATATATAGAATTTACCTTATGCAGCCCTCTCTAGTATCGCAAGTGCACATGATCCGGAGGGACATGTATGAAAGCATGATCACTGGTTTGCAGAGAAACCTCAATACTCAAAACTGCCGAGACTGAAAGGTGTAAGAATGCAGCTCTGAAGGCTAAAAAGAAACTAAAGGATTACCAAGTTCAAAGCTAGCAGGCTTAAGCACAATCTAAAGAAGGAGAAAGAAGCAAGGCAGGTTGAGGTGGATGCCCTAAAAGCTCAGTTGACTACCATTGCTGAAGAGGTCACACTTCGAATCGGGAGGATTTGAAATAATACATTGGATGATGCACTGAAGCGTTCACATGCCAATGCGAGACATGTAAAGATTTTGGTATGTCTGAGGATGCGCCTAATGTACCAGTACTTGAAGCTGCGACATGAGGAGGACACTGAAGATGATCAGCCGAATAAATGGAGATGTGTGCAGGCAATATAATGCCCACTTTAAAAAACCAATGATGAGTTATTTGGCTATGATAGTTGTAATCCCATTTTCAAATCACTTTTTTGGGCTTAATGTTGGTTTTGATCTCTGCAGTCCAATATCATGTGACCATCAATTATTTTTTCTTTACAGATGCGCTTAGTGTTGCGATATAAGAGTACGAGACATGGCCTAAATTTGTCTATACTTGGAAACAAGTCTATTATGGACGCAAAGATCAGGTTTTAATCACTTGAAAACTGAATAGTTGAATTTGTTTCTTTGGAAGTTGAAGAGTGTATGAGACTTTGAATCATGGGGGCATGGGGTTAAAGCAGGCACTTTATTTGGTCATGCCATGATTCCCATGCACACATTAGACATTAGTGCACTAGTCAAATTCTCATGCTGCCATCCATGCAACCTCTTTGTTTTCCAAGCATAAAGCCTTTTAACTTTATCTCTATAATTTTTAAGAGTTAAAATCAAACTTCATCAAAACCAACTGTGGAAACACCAGGAAACCGGATATGAACCATAACTAATGCAGAATGTTCTAAGCAAAGTAGATGGTTGCAACACGAAAGAAGTCGATGGAGTGAAGTACTGAGCTTGACGCGAAGGCTGCCAACTTACGGTAATCCCTTCACCCAATATCAAAGCAAATAGGCTGTTTGTATTAATGGGGGCCATTAGTACTGGATGATTTTACTTAGTTAAGCGATATTAATACTGCCGTTTCCTAGCAAGACCCTTCAACTATTTTACTTGATTCAAGCAAACATTGGTTTGATGAATATCTGTATCAGATAAGAAAAACTTCTCAAGCAAAAGCTGCAGAACCACTGGAAACCTTATTACAATGAAGGGGCAGATATCCGATGCTAAAGATTATGATCAAGGATTGCTTATGAAGAATAAACAGTTTGCTACATCATCGTCTACTCCTACGGGGAAAGCTCTGAATCGACCAAAACTAGACAGTGTTATATATCTGACATTGAAAAACTTATGGCCCGTATGATGTCCATGTGGAGATTTTATGTTTTTTTGGTTTTGGGCCTTGGTAGTTCAAACGACTCTTTAATTCGTTCGAACGACACTTGAATCCCTCTAGAATTTGGCCCAGAAGTCCAAGGTCGTTCGAACGACTGCATAACCTTCCTGGAATTTTGGCCCATTGAGATTTTTCGTTCGAACAACTCCGTTCGAACGAAATCTGGGGATTCTGTTTTTTTTATGGTTTTCAAACCTCTTGTTTGCGTCGAGATTTGAGCGATTGTAATAGGTTTTCTCTAGTATATAAAGGGAAACCTAAGTCATTTGTGAGCAACCCTTTGATAAAAAACTTGGAGAGATTTCTTGAGTGAGAAATTCAAAATTGGGCTTGAGTGATTGTAATTGGGACATTTAATAAACACACTCTCTCTCTTGAAAGTGGACGTAGGCAATTTGTCGAACCACTATAATTTTGGTGTTGTGTGCTTCTATTTGTGTTTGTTCATTGCTAACCCAAATCGACTTGAAGTTTGTGACTTCCGGGCTTGCGGCTCAACAGTTCATTTGTAAGGATCACAAAAAGACTATTGATTGGGTAAGGACTTTGCTAACGTCAACCTTTTTAATTAGTCATGTTCCAAAGCTAATTATAAAAATGTCTCTTTTGCAGCTCATTCCCGAACTATTAAAAAACAAGGCCCAAGTGAAAAAAAATATGAAGATCTAAGCGTGTTGAACTGCAGAGAAAGCCCGATAGTCAAATTGCTGAGACTGAAAAGTTCAAAAACGCAGCTCTAGAGGCTGAAAATAAACTCATTCTCAGGGACAATGATGGATAATATGGACTTTCAAAGCATGTTCATTCGAAGAACTAGTTTTTGATTTATGAATGCCATATTTGTTGCTTATTATTTGCAAAGTCCTAGAAGAGGAAGAAATATAACAATGCCATCATGTCATGAAACTATCGCTTGAAGCAACTTATGTGCGAAACATATACAAGCATATATAATCATAATATACAGTCATTAACGTCCATGACCCAATTATACGGATCATGACTCAAAGACCTCATCGACATGATTAAATATCCGAATAGTTTGCCAAAATATAGTAAGACTACTTCAAAAGTATAATTAATCTGATCATGATGCATGCATGGGTTTATTTAATGGTTGCGGTCTTGCTGAGCCATCAGGCTAAGGTGTTAAGTAGATTTAACTTAGTTAGTTCATTGTGTTTATTGGAGATGTTCTTCAATATCAAATAGATACCAAGAGGCCTTCATCTATCGGGTCTGTCCAAGATGGCCTTCATTTTGAAGTCTAGACTTCTTAGGTAAATGTCGATAGTAGTATAGCCAAAACTATCTTTTCTTTATATTTTTGTTAGCCAGGCCCCATGAGCCTAATTATCGATATTTTTTTAGACCACCATAAAGTTGCATCTAACCTTAACTGGATGGATTGCATGAAGGACTAAAATCAAGATAAATAGAGATTATCTTTTAATTATTTATTGTTTGCCGGCCTCCTCGTTGCGGACATATTAAACTAGGGAGCTGGGATGCACTTTTTCTCATTTTGTTAATACTATACTCAGTCTTGATGCTGCCCACTTTTTTTTATTGAGGCTGTCGAAGTCTCGAAGAGGACCTTCAGTTTCATATAGTCTGACCCACTACTTTATGTTTTAATCGTTACAGCGCATACATCTTGAAGTATCGAAGAAATGCCACTGTGTCGCGAGACTAGTTAATGAAAAATGATGAACCCAACGAACTTTCAAATTCTTTTAAAAAAAACACACACACACCTGTGCGAGAACACAAGACTGTGGTGATGATTTTTTATTTGATAGAAATGTAGGAAAATCAAATGGTGACCGACCTTTCCTGTGAATGTATATCCGAGAGACCAATATGTCCAAAGATATTTTTGTGTTTTGTTCTTTCAAATATCTTAATCAGCCTAACCTAAAGATTTTATAGGTTAGACTTCAGAACTAGTTGTCCTACTAACCTAACTTATTTTTGTACTCTTTACGCTTTGAATCATAATACATCTGAATATCTAAATAGTATTTTTCAAATTCTATCTTGTACTAGACTTCAATCAAACTATCTACTGTTATCTTGAAGATATTTCTCTAAATAGATATATGGTATGGTTTCCAAAAAAGGAAAATTATTAAAATCCTTCAACCTACTCGTCATTTGCATCATTAGCTCAAGCACTCACATTCACATGCGTAAAAAGTGAAATCTTTCAACAAAACATGATTGTTAAGGGAACTTAAAGGTTCGAATTATCGAAGATACTCTTCGTTCTTTCTTAAGTAGTTAAAAATATTCAAGTAAACGCTACTAATAATTGTTCTTTGATGATTAAGTTAATTGAGATGTCATACTTTTAGTTCAAATCATTCATCTCTAATTGTGGTTTGCCTAATAAACAACAATGACCAAATTTTTTAAGCAACATATATTTGAGAACTTTTCACCAACTATATCCCACATTATATTTGCCACCTTTGGATACCACATGGAGTGGAAACACTTTTTGCCTACTTGTCGAAATGATGTCTCCATGACTTCATCTATTCACTTAATGCAAACACAGACTTCTCTTGGCTTCTTGCAATTCAATTGCATGTGCTGCAAACATCAACTTTTAGACTGTTAGACTATATTTTGTTTAGTACCATCAATGTCCCTAAGGTTTATATGAAAATACTAATCTGCCAATTATCTCAAGGTTGTGCTTGGTAAATGGTAGACTAGATTTGAGGAGGGAGCTCTAAGTTTTAAGATTTTACGTCGACGACGCTACACTGATCTGGTCTGGTCTGGTCAGTTTTAATTTTGTTAGGTTGCGATGGTGGGCAAAGCATGGTCGGATACAGACACGTTCCGAATGAGAATTTGTGATCAAAGAGACTGTATGAGGTTTTATGCTAAATTTATGTTGGTCTAAATTCTAGATTATACCATTTTCAGTAAGGAATTACATACCTTTCTTATGTCTATTTTGGGTAAAAAAAAAAAAAAAAATTTATTATTTTGGAACGAGGGATAAATACGACTCTGTTTGAGTAGTCGCCTTCACGCCTTCATTCGGGGACCTCTACACTGTTTGTTAGACAATCCAAAGGGGCAGCTTGGTACAGCTGCCTCAGTTAAGGACATAATATTTCCCAAGGAGATCGTCATCAGTAGTAAGAAAGGGCTCCATTTTCTGATATATTCAAGGGGATCTTTAATATTTTATAACCATGCAAGTTAGTTTGCTATGCGGGAATAGTTCAAGACAACAATATTTTTCGCGTTATTTGGAGGCTTGTGTGTTCTATGGCACACGTGAAGTAACCAAAAGCTCCATTCGTGGCATTCGTGGCATAATACTATCAAGGAGCATTCGAAGAAGGAATAGTCATCTTGGTAAATCTGGTTACAGTAATGTGCTATATGTTTTGATACTTGTGTTTGTTTGTAATATTGTTCAACGAAGGAATAGTTTTTTTTCAAAGAATCCAAATGACTGAAAACCGTACTGTCCGTATATATCAAATCAAATCGCTGCTATTTAGTAGTGAAGTAGCACTATATCTTCAGTGATGCATTGACGAAGGTCTTCTTGGTTTCTGATTTGTTTGGATGCATCGATGGTCGTCCAAATGTGCCTCAGAGAACAATATCTTCTATGTTCACTGCTATATGATTTTGTTTGTATGGGTTTGCGTTGTTTGTTATGTATGGCTGTGTTGCGCGTTGTGTTGTGTTAGGGTTTCCTCCCCCATTGAGGATTGTATGTAATGCAATGTTTTGGTTTTCCTAAATTTGAAAAAAAAAAAAAAAAAAAAAAAGGATGAATGATTGGTTAGAAATAAGCATTTTAGCAGTACGAGTCGTAAGAGCATGGGCAGCAGCCTCGCTAAGTTAGCGAGCCACCTAGGCATAAATTCAGGGAAAATATGACATGTAGCTAGAGCTAATTTTTTTTCCTTTTCCAGAGTGGGGATAGTGTCAGTTTTTAATATTTTATTTTTTTTAAAATATTTTTTAAAAAAAATTGTGCGCTAATTCAATTGGCGCCCCAAATTTTTCATTTTTTTTAATAATAAAATAATTTAAAAAAATAAAAATACACTGCGCCAATTCAATTGGCGCATGAAATATATATATATTTTTTAAATATATATTTTTTTATTTGATAAAACCGAAAAGATTTAAATAAATATAAACTAAACTAAAATAATAAATACACCATGCCAATTGAATGGGCGCTGCTGCGCCCATTCAATTGGCACATCATTTATATTAAACAAATAAAAATTATTTTTTAACATATTTTTTATATTTGATTTTATGTGAGCCCTAACACCTGACATCAAAATCAGACGCCACATATAGCTACTGATTTTTTTGAAATTCACCAGATTTTAACGATAGCTAGCCTGAAAAACTTAATTTGTGTTAAATTGGATAGCTATCGTAGCGATAACCATCCTGCTGCCCATGCTCTAACTCTTATAGCGGGGAGAAATTGCTACAAACTAATTTTTTCCATTTTTCTCACATTTAAGGGGTTGAATTTGAGAATTTCACGATCAAAGCATATGTAGTACTCTGAAGAAACACCAATTTTAAAAATGTCATGATGTGAATCTATTAAGTACCCTTGTCCTATTAGATATTTAATGCTAGTAGGATTATTTAGATAAGTACAAAGGGTTGTTTCCTTTAGGAGTTGAAGTCTTAGTAGTAATAATTTTGTATTTATTTAAGCATATTTGCTATCCTATTAGACTCATTTGATTCAATTTGTTAAGTACATTTTATTATGAGATCTACAGGAGGTCTGCCTTAACCCCAGCTTGCCTAACAACTAAAAAATATTTCCGCAGACTGTGAAAGATTCCAAACACGTTTCAATCATTATCAAGTCGAGTTGATTTACATATAATCCTCAAACAAAGAACAAATCATTAGTACGAAAGTTTAAGTTAAGGTAAACCATATTTTATACTAAATTTTACTCTTTTTTTTTTAATTTATATATATGCAAATAACAATAGTGACAATGGTGTCACTTGTCCACTTGTTTTTTTGTACAAGAGAGTAGAGAGTATTGGGTATTGGGTGAACCTTATAAATGCCCTTATCTACAACACTAAATAACCTAAAAAGTACAACTTTTTTGCCTTCAAAAAGTAGGAGAGAGAGTGGGTGGGACCCACTAGTTAATGCCCTAACTTTTCATGAAACACATGTGGGACCCAACTTGGGTGCACTTTTATTCCCAAATATCTCTCTGAAATATCTCTCCAAAAAGTCTGTGGATTTTATTTTTTTTCCTTCCTTTTCTGTGAATGCAAATAGTCTGTAGACCAAAGCCAAAGCTATTTCGTACAGTTCCTTCCGCCATTTTAGCTCTCTGCAAGATCTCTTCTGTTTTATATGTAAGTATTTCTATAAATCTCTCTCTCTCTCTTCTTGTTGTTGTTACTTGTTAGTCCCTTTGACCTGTTTGTCCTTGGGGTCTTTTTGGATCTCTCTTTAGTGTTGTTGTTTGTGAGTTATTTGATGGTGACTTGGTATTAGTTATGATGACTGTAGATCTTGATGACTTGGGTGTGTTTTTTAAGATCTGTTTGAAAATGGGGTGAGATTTGTTTGGTGTTTTTGTTGAAGTTATGAGGGTTTTGAGTTTTGACTGATGAAGTTATTACCCAAATCTATGGATTTTGAGGTGAATTCTGGTTGATGGATATGATTTTGAGTTGTGGGTATGATTGAATTTTTGTAGATACTGATTTCTTATTTTTTTGTGGAGAGAAAAGTAGGAATCTTTTTGGATAATTTGTTGTGTATTCTATCTTATCAAAAGTTCATTGAGGAAGTGGGATTTGGTATATTCTGTGAAAATGTCCTCCCTTTTCAAAATATGAATTTGTGTCTATGAGAGCTTACTACACTTGATTGATTGGAGAGGTATATGAATATATGGAAGTTGTTTTTCTTATATATATGAGTTAATTTTGCTAGTAGTAGTAGTCTATCTTTCGTATGATTTTTATGTTTTTCTAAGTTGGAGGTGATTTCTATATGCGATAAAGAGCTACTTGTCCATTTGTACTCTTCAAAGTGAATATCAGTAGCAGATTACTCTATTAGTATGCCATAATCTAAAACTTTTTTTTTTTTTTTTTTTTTTTTGAGTTTTCATAGTAATCGTGATACCAACTAGTATGTAATTCTGGTAAGGAACTTGTGCATATGCATGATCTTCCCGTATCTGACACTCTCGTAATGTCAGGTGGAACATGATTCCTTATTTTTCATGTAGTGCATTTCTATACATTTATTGTGAAAATGTATTGTTGTTCGATTTTCTATTAGTAAGAGAAGTTTGTTGATATCTGATTTTACTGAGTTATATTCTCACCATGGAATGCATTCTGTGGCACTAGTTTTTATTTTATTTTATTGTGTTAGTGCCACTAGCAAATCTTGATGTTTGTGTAAAATTTTCTTTGAAGGTTGTAGAAATATTCAGTGGTTCAAGTAAGAAATTAATGCAAGGAGGTTAAGAGTGGTCTTTGTAAGATACTCCAAAATAGAAGGAAAAAAAATGGGTCATCTATGCGATTTCTGTGGTGATCAGCGGTCAATGGTGTACTGCAGATCTGACTCTGCTTGTTTATGTCTATCATGTGACCGAAATGTTCATTCGGCAAATGCTCTATCTAGGCGCCATTCGCGAACCCTTTTGTGTGAGAGATGCAATTCTCAGCCTGCCTCGGTTAGGTGTAAAGAAGAAAAGCTCTCTCTTTGTCAAAATTGTGACTGGAACGGGCATGGTGGCTCTACTCAAGCTTCAGAACATGAAAGGCAAAATATAAATTGTTACTCGGGCTGCCCTTCGTCTGCAGAACTATCTAGAATTTGGTCATTTGTCCTGGACTTTGCTGCTATAAGTGATGCTAGTTGCGAGCGAGGAATGGGTTTAATGAGCATTGACGAGAATAATGTCAGTAACAGTTGGGGGCCTCCTGAAGATAGTGCCAAAGGAGACCCAACTAATAATAGTGGAATGAGTGACATGGAAAACGTGAACAATTTTGATACTTGGAAGGGATCCTCTTCAATACCAGCACCAAATCCCAGCCCACCCGTGGATTCGACGACACCTAAGGTAACTTGGAACGTTTGGAATATTAAGTGTTGCTTACTTAATTTTGTTGAGGACATATATTTCATTAACCACTTCTAAATAGTTTCTTTCTTATCCAATATGTAGCTATTTTGTTCTGGAACTAAGAGCCCTGCACTATGCGAAAATGATCTTTATGAAGACTTCAATTTGGACGATGTAGACCTGAATTTTGATAACTACGACGAGCTTTTTGGTGTATCCCAGAGTAATTCAGAACACCTCTTTGAGAATGGTGGTCTGGAGAGCTTGTTTGGTGTGAAAGACATGTCTATTGCTGATTCGGGATTTCAGGGTGAATTTTTCACAGAGGTGCTCTTCAGAACTCTTTATTTAATCTTGCATATGTCCATCCATTTATGTATCTAAATCCGAATTGCATCTTTATTATGTATCTGCTATTAGTGCTTCAGTAGATTCACTTCCTACCGCAGTATAGTTTTGCCTTTAAGTTATTAACTAAATAATATTTGATGAAGAAGTTGAACAATCATTTATTGAAAATAGTTGCAAGTGGGTGACACAATCTTTACATTCTTGATCTTCTTCTTTTTTCCCTCTCTTTTCTGGAAAATTGGATTAGACATTCTCTTCAGTTGAATACCAATATATAAATGTACTTGAAACTAGTTGGCTCAATGAGTAAAATCTCTGGAAGTAACTGGTAAGTAGGACCAAAAAACACACTCAAACTTTTTCTAAGTTGGATTATATTTATTCACTTCTAATAAGTTGAAGCTACGGATATGATTCAATTGTCATCTGGGTTGCAAACCCAATTCCTTTGTAGGGATGATATCCCATTTTCGTGTGATGAATAGTTGAATAACTCTTTTCTAAAGCCAGAAACGTTTTGTACTCCATTTTCTCTTACAGGAATCTGCTGGAAAAAAGTTTAAAGAGGTGCAGCCAGCAAACAGCAATGTAGCATCTGCTGATTCCATGATGAGTGCTAAAACTGAACCAATTCTTTATTATTCGGCAAAGCAACCTCATTCCAGTCTCTCGCTTTCATTTTCTGGCTTGACCGGCGAGAGTAGTGCTGGAGATTACCAAGATTGTGGAGTTTCTCCAATGCTTCTAATGGGTGAGCCTCAGTGGTATCCCCCTGGCTCTGACAATTCGTTCACGTCGGCTAATAGGGACAGTGCTGTCATGCGCTATAAAGAAAAGAAGAAGGCGCGAAAGTAAGTACTTATCTCTGTATTAAATTTACATGTACATGGATATAAAATGAAATTGATATTTCTGGTAGAATTTTGGATAATTTAGTGGAGTTTAAAAAGACTAAATCTAAATTACCATAGTAAATTAACAATGTTCTTAAAGTGTGTACTTAAGAGGTCAAAGACCATTGGATATGTTCGTAATAAAATTACTGATTATCAAAACATCTACTTGAAGTACCAGTTTCCATACGTAATAAGTGACAAAATTCTTTGATTCTGTCAAAATGATTTTTTTTCCAATACTAATGTAACACCAAACTAATTGCCGTTTATGTTGGATTGAGATGTTTTTAATATTTTTATCTTGCTTAGATTGTAAATAGAATTATCTCTTTCAGTTAAGAATGCCACTCTTATATTTTTGGGAAGTAACTACTCCACAAATACAAATGTAAAATATGTGATGAAAGTTATGCTCCTGTTACAAATTCCAGAGTTGTGAACTAGATGAAAGACTAACAATGGCATGTCTACAAAACAGGTTTGAGAAGAAAATAAGGTATGCTTCTCGGAAAGCTAGGGCTGATGTGAGGAAGCGTGTAAAGGGCCGCTTTGTTAAAGCTGGAGAGGCTTATGATTATGATCCATCCATCATGCCCAACTAAAAGCTTCTGAGAGTGCAAATGTCAAACTATACTTGTGAGTATAAAGTGCGATATGAGATTCATTTGTAATTTTATTTTACTTTAAGCAACACGTCAATAACATAATTCACTGTTTCTCAGAGGGCAAGATCATCATCTGTACAAAAAAGACGGATCTAAAGAAACCTGAATTCAGAAGCTTGGCTAATGAGAATTCAGGTCGAGAAATTCAGTTTTGCATCACTATATTGCTGTCCAGCAGACTAAAATGACCTCTGCATGCCAAAAAAGGCCCTGCACAGCAGAGGGTGTCAAGGTTTCGTGTTCAGCAGGGAAGGATATTCAGTCTTTGCCTCATTAGTTTAAGATCGATTGTACATTGCATTTGCCAGCCCCTTATCTTCTTGTTTGCCCACCATCATCACCGACAGGGATTTAGATATTATCGTGTAAGAGGCAGCGATACCAGCTGCCAGGTCAGACGAAATATTTCATTGTTGTAGTGTTCATAATTATGATATGTTGAATGCAGAGTTTATGTAGCTTAGGATTATATATGAATGTATTTTAAATTAAATCTGTGAATACCAGAATGTGTATTAATTTTTTCTCTTCCTTTTATTATTTTGTTTTAGTTTCTACACTGACTTATCATTTGATCTTATTCTTGTATATGAGTATAAATAGCTTTATGGGTACCTGTACCAACAAGACAATGTTGTGTATTAATCTTACATGTAATATTGATTTTGAAGATTGGGCATGACTTCAAAAGTTAATGATATTAGACGAGTACCAGTGATGGTCTGATGGATATAGATCAGAGTTCGAACTTCGTCGAAACTCTAAAATTCCCACACCTGCAAAATTCCAGAAAGGCTTTGCTTCTGAGAATCAATTGTAATTTCCGAAACCTGCCAAAATTCCTGAAAGTTTTACTTCTGGAAAATCTATTGTTTTACAATGTATTCGTTTCTTGGGGCACAAGTTCGTTATATGGTATGATGAAGACCACAAACTAATAGGGAACTTATGTTTTAGTTTAGAAGGCACCGATCTTTTTTTCACCACAAACTCATATTTGATTCATAAATTACTGGTACAAATGCTAACAAGGCTCAAACTGAAAATGAGGTTAACTGACGAGAATACGGCACGGAAGCAGAACCGTTTCAATTCAACGTCAATAAATTATACTAATTAACTAAAACTCATTAAAAATAAAGAAATTTTACTCCCTATAAGTTTCATTCAAACTCAACAACCAAAAAACAATTACAGAGATTAACTGACAAGAATACAGCGCGGAAGCGAAACCGTTTCAATTCAACTTCAATAAATTACACTAATTAACTAAAACTCATTAAAAATAAAGAAATTCTACTCTCTAAAAGTTTCATTCAAACTCAACAACCAAAGAACAATTACATCACCTTCGTGCCTTTATTCACCCAATTCCCTCATTATCTCCTAAAATCTTTCAGAGATCTCCCTCAATCCTACTAACCCAACAGAAAATAAAATATTAAAACTCTAACGATTATATAACTAAAGTAGGCCAAGTCCCGAGGACCATGTACACGTGTCGCATCATTAACACATCAAAGTCGAGATATTATATATTTTTCAAACTCCAATATCTCATAGAGGAAAAGACAAATATAATGAATAATACAGTATAGAACATGTAGAACTTCCTATCGTCTTCTACTGTCCCTATAAGGCCCCTCTTCTTCTTTATCTTTCAACATTCCCAGAAATGCAAGGAAACCGAAGAAGAAAAATCCACCTGACCAGCCTCCTCCACCTCCTCCACCGCCGCCACCACCACCATCATCACGGGGTGGAAGTCCAGTCCCACCATCATCGAGGTCTGGGGACTTTTCTTTGCCTGAAATTTACCAAACAGCTAGCCCATTATAGCGATGAATTATATAAAAAAAGTAATTTGTTTAGGGAGACTAACTTTGGATTCTCATTATTATCATAGTCCCACGAATCAAATTACTAGAATTTTGTAACCTTCCAAAATTGGGAATCTTTCTGAATTACCCTTGACAACTCTGAGGTGCAAATCCATTTTGAACATAAAATAGGATAAAAAGTCCAATATCCTAAATTGACCAGTTAAGAAATGGGAAAGAAGTCCAACAATATAGTAATTGAATAAAACATCAGTTAGCACTGTTACCTTGAATAGGAGCAACAGTAATCGTGGATGATTCCCGTGTAATAGTTTGCGTTTGTTCTGCTGCACATCTTGCATTCTGCAAGACAAATAAAGTTTGATCAAGAACTCTGAGGTGACTGAACATTTGTGAAAGATCCTTGTAGAGAGACATTATCTATATTCTACACAATTAAAATATCCATTCACGAACAAGTAGTTTTCTATAAAACATCATCTGCATTTTTATCCTGAAACGAGATTTGGCATTTGAAACACAAAAATCAATTTGAGATGGTATGACGATCAGTAAACTGCATTCTAAAATCCATATATTGGAGAGTATTAACTTTAGAACAAGGAAAAATATGTTAAGATAAAAAAAAAAGCAACAGTGTGATTAAGATATAGAGGAAGTAGAGATAATATCTGGTGTAAATCACAATAATGAAGTAGAGAGGAGAAGATCTCGAGAAATTCAAATTAATGAAGTAAAAGAGAAGAACTGAAGAAATTCAAAAATAATAAAGTAGAGAAAATCTAGATAATATAAATTTGGGAGTCAAAATAGCTAGAGAGAATTGGGAAAGAGATAATCTAAGCGTGTGTTTGATTACATACAAAATATTCCAAGGAAAATTTCATTTTCTCATGGAAAATAGTTTTGAGAAAATTCTCCAAGAAAACCACATATAAGTTGCTTGATTTGTACATTGGAAATAATCACTTTTATTGAGTATCTCTACGTAAATGAAGAGACAAGAGAGGAGAGAGAAGAGATAGGTGAGCTAGAAAAATAATTCAGGAAAATTTTCTTAGGAGGTGAGCTAGGAAAATAAATGGCTTGTTAACTTGGAAAATTTTCCTAACCTTTAATAAAGGCTATCAAATAGTGGAAAACCATATTTTCTCATAAATATTTTATTTTTCACTTGAAAATGTTGAATCAAACACACCCTAAAGGTAAAAAAATATAAATTTTGGATTGTGCAATCATTTGAGCGAAAGAATCTAGGAAGTGTGAGTTGAGAGAAAAACTTTGAGCCGAGAAAATCCTAGATTTCTAGAGAAGATATGATGAAAGCAAATCATTATCATGCCTGACAGCATGCTAAAATTGCACATTGAGATTTTTATTATGAAGGAAAGCATGCTAGAATTCAATGGAACACGAACAATGAACTTACCAAAGCAGCGGCACAAATAACAGCTCTACTCAGTTTACGAGTAGTAAGTGTAGGTCTTTTGCTTTGATACAATTTTTCCGTTGTACAAAACCCAATAGGCCGAGATCTGATAAGCTGAATTCCCTGACACCCCGCTGCTTTTCCTGTTTAGAAGAAGGAACTACAATTTAGGACATCTTCACAGGAAATATTCAAAAAAAAAAAGGCCTAGACACATTGTCGACACTTGACATTTACATCTTCAGTCTTAGAAAATGAAGAACACGTTGTGATCAACTCAATTTAATTTGACGCAAAAAGTAAGAATGAAAAAAAAAAAAAAAATAGTATGCCGAGAGAACATTAATTTTTCTGCATGTGCTTCATATCACATTTATTCTATAGATTTAAAGTGTCCTTTCGTGATGTTTTTTTCAAAATTATCCAGAAGTACGTGGTTTAAAAAATAGCCTCTGATCCCTTGGGTAGTGGTCATAAAAAGACTACTCAAAGTGCAAGTTTACCATCTCGCAGCACCGGTTAATATTGCTGGTATAGTATTTTGGGGAGAATCATAAAACCTTATTGACATATAATAGAAGAAAAATAATATTCCTACAACAAATATATTGAACTGCATTAACAATACTTACCAAGAGTTCCTTTAGCTGAGATATCGAGCATAGACACTGTAGTTGTCAAAGAGGACATCTTTGTGAAAATGAAGCGCACAACCTGAATATATTTTCAGATTCAGCACCACGACCATGAAAGAAAAGAGGAAGTTTGCATCTTTTTATTTAGTTACTATCACACAATTCAGTGTTGCAACAAATGACCAAAATATTCAGCACGAAAATTAGTAGGTGAAATCAGAATACACAATCAGATAGAGCAGACATAATGTGCAAAAATTCTTATGAATATTATCAACTCAAGGGGTCTTTTATTGGAAGTATTAAATGGTGATAATGTTCGTGATGTGGTTATGGCATGGCAGTAGAGGTAATCAACGAATATAAGATTTTTGTTTCTCCATGTATGTCATTGTTCTTATCCGAGAATCATCTCTCTTCTTCAAATAACTGTTGCCTCCCGTTCCCAACCTACAAACCTTGTAACTACTAGCTAACTTCTCCTTATCAAAATCCCTCTACCACCTCCACAAGGACACACGTCACACGTTCAGGCAAAGAACTAGTAAGGTGCATCTTCTGGTTTTTTTTATTATTGTTTGAATTCAAATTAAGGCAATCAATGTGGTGATTTGGCAAGGATAAAATTCTTCTATTAAGATATAAAGAAATGGTTTAAAATTCATAATTAATATAATTCAACCAACGTAATCAAATGACCGTAGGGAGTACTTTTCACACTCACTTTTGGGTTTTGTTTCCTTTGAAATGTCTTCCTTCAGAATTCCATCCTTCCATATTTCTCTCTCCCAAACCAAACTCCCTCATCTCTCATTCGTTTGCAGCACCATCCCATGGTTCACTAGTGAATATGTAAAATGCAAGTGGTTAGAGTCGTATGTGCTATACTCCTGTCTCCCTATACGTAGGTGTGTGGGAGGGTATTAAGGTACAAAACCCCTAATGATCAAACTCTGATAACCAAACTACATTTCAGCAAGAGATATCTAAATCAAAAGCTAATCTCATTACATCTATAACACAAATGTGCAACATAAAACACCGTTTTCGACCCAAAATGAAATATTCCAGCTCTAACCCCTATAGACCACAATAATTTCCACCAAAAGGGAACCCCCCCATTTCTTCTCTTATAATTTCTTCCCCAAACATCTACAGCAACTTAGGCTATCTATAACAACAAAATTAGTAAAAACTTATCTTACTTCACTATATCGCAATTCACAATTACTTGGTTTTAACCAATTGGGTATTCTTCAATTTCACCTACGAAATCAAAATCGAAGAATTGGGTCTTCTTTGATTACCTATATGTACGTAACTAAACACATTATAATCGTAAAATTTCCAAACTTACAAGAGAGATTCATGAACAAATATGGCGTCTAAGATAGCAAAAAGAGATTCAAAATAAATCAAAGAACGAAATTAAGAAACCCTAATTGTTACCTCTCTCGAGAAGATTGATTGTTTAATGTGTTGGTGTGAGAGAGAGAGATTGGTTGCTTGAAAGGTGAAGAGAGCTCGAAAGAGAGAAGAAACCGATATCAATTTGGATTATGTAGTCCTCAGTCGGTCTGGTAAGAGCAACCGCAGCAGGGTGTGGATTTGAGTTGGGTTTGCAAACCCAAACTCAAACTCACACTTTGAGTCTCCTAGCGTGAGACTGGGAGGGGGTGCTAGTTCTCCTACGTGGTGCTACAGTAACTCAAAAAAAATGAGTTTGGCGATGTTTTGATTACCGTGTGGTGTTTTGATTACCGCAGCGTTTAATTTTTTTTTTTTGATTTTTTATTAATATGTGAGAGAGATGAATAGTTATGAGGAGAGAGGAATACCGCGCAGACAAAATTAAAAAAAAAAAAAAAAAAACTCAAACTCCACTGCCGGAAGAAAATGGGTGTGAGTTGGTTTTTTGTGGGCCCCTTGTCATAGCCCACACCCAAATTCACACTTGTTGCTAGAGATGCTCTAAGAACATCTCCAGTCTCCAGCAGTGCCTCTGGAGTGGAACTGAGGTTTTCGCTCTGGTCTTTCGATATAAGGAGCCTGTCTGAAAGTTGGACCAGGCGCGCATAAGAGTTATGTGTTTGTTCTAATTTTAGAAAACAAATAGACACCCAACACTTGGGCGCACGATCGGGGGACGTAAAAAAATAAGGTTGCAACACTTAACCACTCAAGCAAGGTTGCATCTCCAAGTGAGTGAGGTACTGTTGGAAGACGAAAATCCTATGTGGCACCTCAAAAATCAAGTGAGTGAGGTACTTTAGGAGATGCTCTGGGTGAAACAAACTAAAATCCAACTGAGTGAGGTCCAATTTCATTTAATAGTACCTCAGATAGTTTTTTTAAGAGGCGCTTAAATGTTGGGCGCCCGTTTCAATTTTTTTGGGGAAAAAAAAAACTCCTTACTGTTAGGCGCACGATTTAATTTATTTTTAATAAAAAAATATTGGGCGCCCAAATTTTAGGCGGCCGATTTGAATTTTTTTTGAAAAAACAAACAAACAAACAATTGGGCGCCCAATTGAGATATATAAAAAACAAAGTTGCACCTTAGAAAGCAAGGCTCAACCTGTCACGCCCCCAAAATTGGCTTCTTAATAAACTATTAAGAACGCGAATTCTGAGGTGTAACGTCAGGCATCCTAAAGATGAACCCTCAAAAGACGTACTACAATTTAAACAAATCGTAAATACATCTACAACACTATGAAAACTACGCAGCGGAATAATAATCTAAAAAGAGATAGAAATGATTACCAACGGTAACTAAAACTCCAAAGCTGGCAAGTCCAGCTTGCTCCAACTCACTAGTATCGCTACCGCAACAATTCACCTGGAAAAGTATATATGCGCAAGGCGTCAGCAAGCAACGCCCAACAAGTACAAATATCCAAGGTCATAAGACATGATAGACCAAGATAAACACAGAAAATAGACATGAAGATTCTAACGGAAGTTTAGGAGAATATCAACCAAGCTACGAGTTCTAAGGAGGCAGTCTAAGTAAAACAAATATCCTACCAAGATATCAACGATAGCCTAAACTTAGATCTAACTACTACAACCTAAGAAGTACGGTTAATGAGGAAAGAGAATTTGGAAGTCACGTACACAGGGTCACTTTTAATTCAGTGGGACCACACTCTCGTACCCTTCTGTCCTCAACAAAAGCGTATCCCTTATTGGCGAGCCAGGGATTGGCAGATTCCTTTTTAGTGAGCCAGGAATTAGCGGGTAATGCACTTGATCAGGGTGTTCAAGGAATTTCAACCTACAGGTCTAAAGCCTATTTTATTTTCAACTTTTAGGGATCTGCTCACGGGATGCTCGCGAAGCATGCAGCCAAGAAGTAACCGGGAAAGAATTTAGGGACTTGCAACCCGGGAAAACTGATAAACAGTTACCTCATATTTGGTTTAGGGACTCGAACCCATGGACCGTAACAGCATAGCCCTACTGTGTACATTAACTCGAAGTTATCCTAACATAATGGAAAGGAAGAAGTTTGAATCCTATAAGAATCAAATGATTTGTCTGCCCCTGCCTAATCATCATCTGGGACTAAATCCAAAGACCTACCGCTCTTACGACCAGATGATCTATCTACCCTCACTTTAATAACAAGTGGGGACTCTATCAAATGAAGTAAAGCTCCAACATCCAATGCTATATGTCGTAACATGCCCAATAAGTGCGACTATATCAAAAGGAAACTTAAGCGTCAAAGCGAATCTAAATCGCGTACTACTGAATCATGAAAAATTCATTCTCTTAAATGGTTGTCACAAAAGACAAACCAATGGATCATCTAAGTTCTAGAATAAAGGACTCGCCCAAATGTCCTAGTGATATAAGGAACCCACTTACTCTACTCACACCTTAAAATACTAACCTCCCAATGAATAATGCCCATCACCTGGCTTCCTTATCCTAAGTAGATATAACTAATATCTCTTAATGTGCTTATGCTAACATACCTCTAATATCAGACCACACGTGTCCAACCATTTCCAATATCACACATTCTTAACTCAAGACTCATATATAAATACTAGTATGCATCACAACCCATATTGTTAGCCACAACATACCATCTTAATGGGATTTCATATCTGCCTCAAACAAAATAAATGCCCAAAAGCTCTTTGTGTAACACTTCAAAAACAGCCAGACAACAATCACAAAGTTCACCAGGGAATTCCTAACCTAACCATAGCCTTTTTGTCTGTCAATCTAAATCTAAGATGTATGGCTTAACTTGTCACTATCCTAAGTTTGCTTAGTGTCAAAATCATAACATAATACCGGGTTAAAAGAATTCTAGGAAGCCAAGAGTTTTTGAGTATGTGAAGAAAATCCAAGTATGAAAGGAACCTATCAACTAGTCGTTACACCAAAGCTCCAAGTTAACATAACCTATCATAACCTATCATAACCTAACATATCATTTATCAATATTTATCACCATTGTCTAAACCCCAACTCTAATGTCTATGAAATTTCAATGTAAAGATGACGCAGAAATACTAAAGCCATTAACGGGAATTACAAGCTGCACATATTCAGCCACTATAGATGATTTAAGAGCAGTACCCATATGTACACCTCTGGGTCAAGTGCATCTTAGACATGCTTAATCAACTACTATCCATTATAGCAATAAGATCAGTCCCCAACATCCCGTTCATATATACATACCAATTTCCTCATCAACTAAAAGAATTGAAGTTCTGTACAGCTATAAACGGAAGCACTTACACCCTAACTTATTCCTAGTTAAACATTGTACAGAGACAATCATTATATACCTGATTACAACTACAAATCAGTTGTAGTTAAAGATTCATGAATTATCAAGGTCAAATCAAGAAATAATCATGGATAAAAGCACTTGCATACTGATGGTGGATATAGAACCCTAAGGAAACACGATAATTAATACTAGCTTTATACACAATGAAACCCTTAAGAACCCCATGTCATATGTACAACCAGGAAATTAAACTATACCAGTAAAACATAGGTTCTTTCTTAAACATGACTCCAAAAACAATCGCGGATCAGGGCATATTTGCTCACAAAGTATAATTGAAGTAGGCTAACATTTGTTCTAATGAAATTTAGTATTAACAAGGCTGAGGTTCAGATCTGAAATCACACATTAGGCTTCATGGTTCAAGATATAATCCCTAAGCATATGTGCTAAAAGATACTTAACATGAATTGATTAATCAATGACAAGAACATCTATCACAATACGAACTGGAGCATCAGTAACTAAACAAGATAAATTACATGAACATGGAATCAAGTAAACCAAAAGAAATAATCTTTGCAGGTGTGAATCCATTCTCTAATCAAAGCATATGAGAAGGGATAAGAGTACTTGCTTTTTAATCGGACCTGATGAAAGCGAAGAGGCGGAAACAAGGAACGAACAGCAACAACAGTGCATCATCTTCAAACTATAGAAGACGTCAAAGGGATTGGTATCTCTCTCTCTCTAGGAATAACAATGGAGAAGAAGGATGAACCCAATTTAATGGTGAAGGTTGTTCCCTAGAATTGATGTGGGGAATAAGGAGGAGGAGTTGGAGAAGAATTGGGGAAATTCGGTGGTGGGTTTGAATGGGCTGGTATTGTTAAAATTTTAGGGAAACATGAGCTATGATAACATGCTACAGGTGCAACTTATAAACCATAACTACGACCACAAGGAGTTATACCAAGAAAAATACGGGGCGCTACACAACCTTGCTTTTTGAGGAGGAAAACCAAGTGAATGAGGCACTGTTGGAGGACAAAAATCCTACGTCGCACCTCAAAAACCAAGTGAGTGAGGTACTTTAAGAGATTCTCTAATTCTACTAGGTCTCACTATTGAGTTTGAACCCCTTCCATCAAGTATTAGTAGAGCATGTAACTCAAACTCTCTATTACGGCCCTACTCTATGGTTACCGATATTGTTCCCACTTAACCATTGCGGATCTCCAGCAATGTAAGATTTTTATTCCTAAGAAAAAGTCTCGTTGACATGTAAAGTGAAATCTTAACTTAAGAAGCATATACACCTGGCAGGATCTTAAGCGATATAGGACTAAACCATTGGTGCTATCATCACCGCTAATGGGCTAGGCGCATTTTTAATACTCGCTCAGTCGGGGTGTTACACTCTCTAACTCAAGCAGTGCTACATGCTTTAATAGTTTAATTCATGCTATCGAGTGGCACATATTATTGTCGCATTGGACAAAAGTAAATTTCACAAAGTATTACCCTTGCATTGCTTATTAAGGAGAGAAAAATTCCAAGCCCAAAATTGTTTTCAGGATATAAATTATAATTACCTGGAAGAACCATATCTGATTTCTCTACAATGACTAATGCTTTCACGAGGGCTTGCTCAGTTGGTAGGGCAGGGCACTAGTGCCTGGAAAATGAAAACCAAAAGGTCCTGGATCAGTTTCCACCATTTATAAGCATGCCCATAATCTTGCGCAGTAAAACCGCGGTAGAGTGGTTATATAGTTTCCTCTGTGTGCGGAGATATTTTCACGGATATTTGAGATGTCGATAACATGCAAAAAATTGCTATGCTCGAATTTATAACTAAAAATTAGACTTTTGGTTCACTCAAAGAGATGCTTGTATTGTGTTTTCATGCAATACCGAATCGTTTACAACTGTTAAATTTGCTGAAAACAATATGCGATAATACATAAATGAATGAAAACCAACTTCTTCGTAACCCAAATATTCTTGAACTTAAACGTCGAACAAAGCCTGAACGAGTTATTTTATAGACCACGTTCCACGACTAGGCGAGTACATCTGCACAGCAACGAAATAATCAACTTTTTGCATAAGTTTGAGTGTTAGAATGCAGTGAGTCACTAATTGCAGCGGTCTTTGCAGCTAATTCAGAGAGGTTCGATCCAATAGAGCCCCCAGTTCGAGATAGTCCCATGCTACTAGCGCTTCTGTGGAGTCTGCACCTAAAAGATCCCGCGTGGGTTGTTGGTGAGCAAAGGCAATTCATCTTTGCACTTGTTTGTTTTACTAGGGTTCTTGATCGTGGTCTTGGAGATCTTGGGGTTGGAGGCTTATTCATCTCGTCCAGATTAACTTTGGGCACGAAAAACTTTTGGATTTCATCCATCTTTTTTCCTGTAATGGTTAAAAAAAAACTATTTCATTTGCTAATTTTTTATACTATCACGGGGTTAGGGACATATTCACCCTAAATATTGCAAAAAAATTCACAGGTTTTTAGAGAACGGTATTCATTCATAGTGTTATAGAAATACTTATTGGGTCTCATACCCGGGACTAAATCCCAAAGAGTTGACACATATTGAGAAAAGAGTGAGATCTTCTCCACCGTGGTGAAGAGAATCAATCTCTAGCAGAAACATGAAGGGCTTGCACGGTGAAAAATGAGCAACATTGTCCCAGGGAACCGAGACAAACATCGCGTGAACACGTTTTGATCTTGTTCCCGTTAACGTTTAGGCCACGAGAAACATTGGATGAACCCACAAACATGAATTAAAAGCAGAACATAATACTTACATATACACTTACCTTGAGATATTTGCTTGATAAGATATGTTAAAGAAGAGAGGGTGAAACAGGGGAGAGGAAATGAGAGAGGGAGTCTTATATTTATTTGTAGATAGAAAGAGAGAGAGGAAGAGAAGGAGACTCCACTAAAACGAAGGAATTAGGTTTAGATATTGCGATATTCTCTCTTTAACAGTTGAGACTCTTGTGGTCAAGGTCAATCAAATATTCTCAACCACTAAACAAAATTTTGTTCTAGGGACTCATGTTCTTGTGCTCGTTTCCCACCAACATATGGTACATTCTAACCCTCTTGGTGCACCGGTGTTCCGTCGTCTTGATACACATATCGGTTTTAGCCTAATAGACAAGCTAATAACGAGTTCATGCACGTATCGACCACGCAGAGGTGTGGTCAAACCCATGATTATCATACTTGTTCTTACCGTTGATGATCAATTTTAGTTTTGTTTGAACTTTAAGCCTGGAAAATACGTGGAAACAATTGGGAAAGCTGTTGAGACATGCAACCTCATTAACCTAGACTCAAGGTACAAACCATGGACGATAAATATTACAAATTAATGGGATAACATTCAATGGGAAGATCTACGCGTTAAGTTTGCAAGGAAGTCTAGTAATTTTAGACCCTTATCCTGATATTGAAGTAACCATACTAAACACAATGCGAATAGTCCCTTCCTCAATGTCAAAGGGTTTCAGAAAATATTTAATGGACTTCGGTAAAGAGATCTTAGTCGTTTTCTTCGTCTCTAGGAACTCAATGAATAAAGTAGGCGATATCTCTAGATTTTCGCCTAAATATGTAAATGCCAAGAAAACACTAACTATTGTATGGTGATATTTGCAAGTTTATTAGGATGCCACAGGTGGAACTGCATCTATTTTATGCAGAGTATGAGCGATGGTTGGTGGGCATTCGACATGGAAAATGGGGGTATTTTGGAATGCTGAAAGGATGGTTTAATTGATGTATCACCAATTATTGTACCGCCGAGATCAATATCAAGGATGAATTGAGGATATTAAGAAGATAAATAAATTAGCAATGTCGTTTAATGTTTCTCTTTGTACTTTCAGAACCTAGAGATATATCTAACTCCCTTTCATTGTACGGTTTAGTATTATTTGCGAAACAATGCTAAACCACGAAAATATCCTATTGAGTTATCAGAAATACGACTCATCAATCAGTCTATCAAGTTTACTCGGTGGTATTTTAAACCATGATGAAAACTAAAGTTTATAGCGAGACTAGTGAAAATAATCCCAGATTAGTCCCCATGCAGTTGTCAAAGAATGTGTCCATTAATCAGATTGATTGAGAGAGTGTGCCAGAGATGTAGTTTCATGTGACAGTAGTGTAAATGGTCTTTCTGTAATGTCCTTCCTATGATTATACTAGAACTTTGTAATCAGATCGATTTAGGGCTCCTTAGCTGCTCACAAGAGAAAAGGTAGTCATTTAATAAATTATGGGCGATGAGACGGCCATCAAAGACTGTTTACAGTCGGGATCATCTATGTGTAAGGTCCCTGTAATACAAGCAGGAACTAAAGAAATCCCCTGGAAATACCGCTAATGTCAACTATAGTATTTTCTTAATATCTAGTTTGTTTGCCCAAATTTTATAGTTTTCGATTACTTGGGGAAGGCGTCTCATATAATTTATAAGTAACGCGGACATGTCAGGTCTGTGCATATATTCTGATAATAATACCTTGGAGGCTACACATGAGAAACCTTATAAAACTCAATAGCAACACTTTGATTAGACCTACGGAATTAATTAACCTCTCTCTTTCTCTATCAAGATCAACAAACATGTCGAAAAGGAAGAAGAAGATTAAGGTAAGGCTGACGAAGAAAAACCATTTTATTCCATGTTGGCGCGAAAAACCAGTTCCCCAAGTTTTAGACAAGCTAGTTATGCGTTCACCATGGTACTGTAGAGCTCAGTACCCCAGTCCTAGCTACAGCGGCATTTCCAAATGGTGGAAAACAACTTCAAAACGGTGCAGTTTGACTGATGATCATCAACGATGGCTTGTCATCCCTGATGAAGAAATTACAAAAATTGACGGAATTTTAAGTAAGCAATCAAATTGGAATATTGGGATATCCGGCTACAGGTCTCGAGTTTACGATCTGCAGGTTAGATGAAATATATTTATTTATTCTTACTGAAAACTATTATATGCCTCGCGAGTGACTGATAAACTTTTGTTTGTTGCTTGATCTTAAAGACAAGACTCCTCATTGAAGATACCATACAGAGATGGGAGCTCATCGATCCAAACTATATGCAGGAACTACGTACTATCAAAATTACAAATACTACCATGTTAGAGCGAAAGATGTACGCTTTAAGTCTTCATGGAACTCTTGTAACCATTGATACATCTTCTGATCCTATAATAACCATATTAAAGACAAAGAGAGCCACTCCCTCCACAATGTCAAGGGGGTTCAAAGAATATTTGATGACGTTTCGTGGAGATATCATAGTGGTTTTCCTGATCTCCAAGAAATCGATGAATAAAGTAGACGATATTGAGGTTTTTCGTCTAGATCTCTCCACTTTTTCGTGGATAAAAATGGTAAACTTGGGGGATCAGTCATTATTTGTAAGTGTTCATTATTGTATGCAGATATCTGCAACTTTATTAGGATGCCGAAGGAGGAACTGCATCTATTTTACGCAGAGCACGAGTGATGGTTGGTGGGTATTCGACATGGAAGACAGGAGCATTTCAGAAAGTTGGAAGGATGGGTTGATTGATAAGTCACCTATTTTTATCGCCTGATTACTTTCAAGTTAATGGATGTGTATACATCCAAATAAAATATAGTGAAAGTTAAATCTTGTGCAATATCTTATCAAGTAATTGTTCTTCTAATGAAATCGTAATTGTTTTTACTTGAAAACATTTTAGTCCTTGAATCGAAAGTCTCTTTGTACCTGAAATTTCACTGATATTGTTCGATGTTTGAAGAAACAATATCACTAAGATGCATGATATTGTTCAACGTTTCCGCTGAAATGATAATAGTCCATGATAATCGAACTGCTAAAGTTAAATACAAACTAAATCAATCTGAATGTAAATCAAGTAAATAATGAAGCAGGTCCCATGCTAAAACATCCCAATTAAGCTAGCACTAAATGGTTTTAGCATTCCATTTTTTTTCCCCACATGCCTGCAATCTCTTCCATAAGTGAAATGGAGAGACGAACGTGCATGTAATTTTTGTTCAAGCACGAGTTTACTAATGAGTATGAGAAGAAGAAAAAATCTCATGTCCACTGTAAGCACTAAATATGGAGTAACTAATCTGGAAACTTTTGTGGTATACTTACAGAAATCTAAACATACAAGAGCTACTAAATCACCTCAACCTCTCGAGAGAGACTCTGCACGAACTGTAAAGCCAGGAGAAAATTTGGATCTCTATGCGTACATGTTCTAAGCCTCAAAAGTTCGACCTGAAACCAAGTTAATAGACAAACAGTACATCCCTTTGGCATCACAGATGGTTAACCATCAGGATCTATATTTGTCAGGTCCCTGTCTTGAGAACATTGATTTGCCCGTTGAACATGTATGAAATAATCCTGAGAGGTATCACGAAGATCAACCATATTATTTATTTACATCGAATATGCTTTTCCAAATTATATTATGTCGAATACTTGGGGAAGACATCGCATTATCTTTTAAAGAAACGCGTACATGACTGGTCAGGGACTTAAGAAAATTATTTTTTGTGATATTGATAACTTGGAGGCCACACCTAGCAACTTTATATAATTCCCTAGCAACTACTTCATTAGTCCACTCTCTCTCGCTCTCTCTTTCTGAAAAAAAAAATTTCATATGGCTACAAGATTGAAGAAGATCAAAGCAAAACCAAGCAACAAACAACCTAAGCCAAAGCGTTATAGTTGGAATGAAGTTTCCAGTTTTTTAGACAAGCTAGTGATGCGCCATTGGTACCGCACATCAGATGAGTACAGGAGCATCCGTCCTAGCTACAGCGGCATTTCCAAATGGTGGAGAACAACTTCAAAATGGTGCAGTTCGGCTGATGTACTATTGATCCAGCTTGCTATCCCTGATGACGAAATTAGCAAAATTGACAAAGTTTTAAACAAACAGTGGCATCGGTATTTGCAGATGTACTACCGATCCAACTACATCCCTCATGGTACACAGGTAAGATAATCGAAGACATTAGTTTCCTGTTGGATTTTTTTTTTTTCAAAAAGCATTTTTTTCTTTAACGTGAAGGCAGGAAACATCGAAGAAGCCGTAAGAGGATGTGAGCTTGTCGATCCAAACTCAGTGCAGGAACCACGTACTTTAAGAATTACAAATGCCATAGCCTTCAAGGGGAAGATCTATGCTTTAAGTCTCCAAGGAACTCTTGTAGCTATTGACTTGTACAATGTTCCTGTAGTAACCGTATTAAGTACAAAAAGTGTCATTCCCTCAACACCGTCGAGGGGTTTCAGAGAATATTTGATGGAGATTGAAGGACAGATACATGTTGTTTTCCTAATATCAAGAAAATCGTTGAAAAAAATAGACGATATTGAGGTTTTGCACCTTGATCTACCTACATGTTCTTGGATTAAAAGGGCTCGCGTAGATACACTATTTGTGAGTCCAAGTTATTGTATACCCTTAAGTTCATGGTTGATAGGATGTAGGTCGAATTGCATCTATTTTACACAGTATACGAGCGATGATTGGTGGGTATTCAACATGGAAGATGGAAGCATTGTGGAATGTTCGAAGGAAGGTTCGCTTGATAAGTTACCGCTTACTCAAAGGCCGCAGCCCCCTTCTTTCAATATTTACAGAAGTGTATAAAGTATTCTCAGATCAAATAAAAAAATTACGAAGGTTTAATGGTTTATGTTAGATTTCAAGGAATGCTAATGTTCATGGTGTACAAAAAGAGTCTTGCCTTCCTCATAGGTCATCATAAGAGAGCCTCGGTAAAAAATTGTTTACTAATTATGATACATAATATAAAGGCATATTTTGCAGGTAAATTGCAAGGACTAAATATGTAATAATTACATTGGAAATATTTTTCGATAATAATATAGAAATCAAATACATTAGAATTACAAAAGAATTAGTATACAGGAGCTAAAAGTCACCTCATATCGCATTGTTGATTTGGGTGAATGTTGTATGTCATAAGTGTCATAAGAACTTTGTCTGCGTCTCTAAGAGACTCTGTACAAAAAAAAGTCATAAGAAAGAATTGATCTTCGGTGTAAACTGTAAAGGCATGAGCAACTTGGGATCTATATGGAGATGCCTGTCTTCAGTACCAAAAGATTCTGAAGGTGATTCGCTCATTTGATTCAACATTAATGACGAAACGAAGATCATGAACCATAAGGCAATCTCGAATTGTACTTACTTTAGCACGCAGCCTATATCCGCATCCATATCGTAAGTGGTGTTGCTGAATCTACACCCCCAATTGTATGCATAAAGGGAACACTGCTCTTACTGCAACACAAGGCCAGCGCTCTCCAATAAATTAACAATTATTTTCCCGTATTGTATTCTTTTTCAACTTGGTGGAACATCACTTTCACGCGATCCGACACATTGGATCTAACATTCTTTACAATCCTTTTCTGATTCTTAGTGTCTTTCAGCCATGCAAATCCAAAGTAGACTTTAACGGTACATGACTTCGATCTTGAGGGGATATCCTCGACTTGATATTTTAGACGAAGCTGTGAATTATATAAGAGATTGCATTTACTAAAAATAGTAACTTCAAAACTAAAGCAAGAAAGTTTAATACATCTAAGAAGAAAAAGCAGATAAATCTCTAGGAAGGTAAACAGTTATACCGTGAAATAGTCGCCAAGTGGGACCCCAAGCAGAGTTGCGGATTCTTCAATTACACATCCATTTCTATCAGCATTGTGAGATCTTTGTTGAGTGCTGGTCACTTCTCCACTGTAGCGTGAAATATGTTTGTCAAATTTGTAAGATATTTGTCTCTGGAATACATCAGAATTCACTGCCTCCCATGGGGTACAGGTATAGTTTAGACAACCCACTTTCTCCATTACTTTACGTTCTAAGTGACCTCCACTGAACAATTCAATGAAGTAGTTCATCTGATCATTCAACAACAAAAAAAAGTAACATCAGGTTTTAAGCATTAGAAGGAAACATAGAAATTAACCTAAGGTTGTGTTTAGCTCGCGGAAAAGGAAAATAAATTACCTGAAAACCCATTTTTTTATGTTTGATTTGTGAGGAAAGTGGGGGAAGAAAAAATCGTATGACATATTTTTCCATACTTGTTTGCAGAAGAAAAGAAGAAGAAAGAATCACACTTGGCTGCATTGGAACTGGCAAAAAAAACTCCGGTGATCTTAATATGGTTTGCCTAAAGGTCTTAGGACTGGCAGGAAAACAGTGGTTTGAGGCAACTCCCTGTTTCTAAAGCTAATTAGCTTACAGATACCTTACAAGAACCTTAGGCCAACTCTTCTTTAGGATCCCTATTCATAGGATCAAGGCTTTAGCAAGTGCAATTTTATTCATTGAATATTCTTCTATAGAAAAAGTACCGAGATAGTATTTATGCAAAAAATGGGGGAGAGAGACAAAGACTTACAGGGACAGAAAGTGTAGAAGAATAAACCTCTGACAAGGTAGCATCCTCTTGGTCCAAGAAGGATCCACTTTCTTCAGTTTGGAGGCCTTTTCCTTCCGATTCGTCTTTAGCTATTTGCACCTTCTGCTCAGGAGACAGAGATTTTGCCTTCCATAGTGCCATGATGGTTCTGTTTAAAGTAAAATGCAATGGTTACTGAAATATTCCAATAAATTTTCACAGTATAAGGGCTTGAGATTATTCGAAGTCTATTTTTCACCTGATGCGACCCTCCAGCCAGGCTTGGGAGTTGGGACGGGCAATGTAAGCCTAATGCCCACACACACACACCCAAAAAAATAAAAATATAGCAACTTTTACTATAAGTGGATAGGGTTTAAGAAATGGTAGCTATATCTTCAATAAGTACCTGTTAGCTACATTGTAAGATACAAAGGAGTGGAAATGGAACTTCAGCCTCCCTTCTTCATCCTGTGTTTTTGCCCCATGCTTTGCATCCGCACCTCTGCCTCGACGGAGAATGATGATAATAGATGGACTTCCCATTGATGCCAGAGTTGGAGGAAGCACTTGAATGTTCTCGATGTCCTCCCAAAGAAAGAAGAATTTGGTTTTATGTCCAAACAAGTTTGCATGGAAACCAATTATTCTTGCTGACATAAAGAGACGTCCCTACAGACAACACGTGCAAAACAAGAATGTAAGAGAACATGTTTTTGACTTTCTCCATTCATAAATGGACTGACATATAGAAATTTTAGGGGAGCTAAATGATATATCTGGGGATATATAGGTTGGATAATTTTGAAAACAAATAATCCAGCAGCTATTGTATCAAGATATATCAATTCAAGTAACAATATCATTTGCTCAAGTTAAAAATCACCTGGAGTATCATTCTGCGCTTCAAGTGGCAAGTAAAATCATTTATCAGAAATTCCTCTGGTGGAAGCCCAAACAATTTCTGGAATGCTGAATTTGTTTGAGGTGATCGTACATTTAACTACAAGTATCATTACCAAAAGTAAGAAAAAAATCAAGTAAAATAGTGAATTGATGAGAAAAAATCTCAAGTTAGCAAAATCATTCACCTTCTTCCCAACCTCCTTCTCCATTTTGGTCAAGTACTCTTTTACAACGTTACTACCTCTTGTATCATTCAAGAAAACTCTTAAATGCAGCTTAGACTGACATGCCTGGGCTAACTTCCCATGCAGAGGGACCCACACATCCGCGAGATCAGATAAATTAGATTTCACAAAATTAATTTCGGCGTGACCAAGAGAAGTAGCCTCATAAAAAGGTCCATCAAAGTCAAATACTTCCAACTCCAGCATAGATGGAGGTTCATTCATTGCATCAAATTCAAATATTTCTGCATGTACAACAATTCCATAGAATAAATAGTATCGTCTAATTCTTTTATGGATATAAAACTTTACTGACACTAGAAACAGAGTTATGAGAAAGGGAAAGTACCATTCCACTGTGGATCAAGTTTCTGGAACTTGATTGAACTAGTCTTTGTTTTACCATTGCAAGTAAAGACTACATATGGATCTGAGAAACCAGTAGAATCAACTGCTGCTAAGCTACTCCCTTCAATCAAAGCAACAGTTAACAACCATCCATCTCCTTGTGCTTTAACTCCATGATCACTGCCTAAATTGTTAATTTAGAGAAACTAAATCAGTTCTTCAAAACTTTCCTTAACAACCAAATGATCTCATAGAAACGATAGAAATATTTTCTATTGGCCATAATATTGCATCTAGGGATCCAACTCATAGGAAGGCCTGATTGAGCTCCTGGTATCAAGTACATGGTGACTGCAGAGAAATAAGAGAAAAGAATGCTTTCATTTGTCATCATTGATTATCTGCAATGGTGACTGCAGCCATTAGGGTGAACCACATTTTTTTGTTCCGTGGGAAGAACGCTTTCTGGGATATGGGCATATCTGCAATGATGACCGCAGCAATTAGGGTCACATTTCTTTCTTTAGTGTTTGTGATTTGTATTTCCACGCAGATAACCACTTAAATCTTGAAAATTATATTTGTATTGAGGTTGTATACAATAAGTTCAATTCTCACCTTCTGAAAGCAGAAGATACCATATATCCCAGTGTTTTTGAATTATTGGTAACAATGGACATGTACTAGATAATTGAGAAAAGTGTTACCTCTTTGCGCTCTGGCCTGCATGAAGCGTGCTATCATCTTCAGAACTCGTTCACCTTGAAGAACCAGAATCCCACACACAACCAGTTCACCAATTGAATCTGGCAAGTCTAACCCTCTGAACTCTAGCCCTTGTATTGTGCTAGGCATGGCTAGCAAGATGTGTGTGAGCACGTAACATCCCATGAAAACAGTGGAAATTACAGAAAAGTTCAAAAAGTATTTACTAGTTAACTTCCAATCTGACTGCGACTCCACTTGCAAAGAAGCCAAGACTTGTTCCTTACTCAATCCTATATTTGCTGAATCAACTGGCGTAACAGTTTGAGATAACAAATTTACATATTGCTCGAAGCTGTCCTTAACACCTTGCCGAGCCCCACCCTCTATCATACCTTTCATCATAGTACTTTGTAGAAAATTCATGCGCCATGAGATTACCAACCTAGATGTTTCTTCCCCTAACTGCAACACTGGTCCTGGTGTTATACAAAACAGCAATTCGACCTTGAAAGTGCTACCATATATAACCTCGGGTGTACTTACACTAACTAGAACTGCAAAAACCTTCCCATCGGCTTTTATATATGTTTGCTCCTCGATAGCTTTCGTGGCCTTAATTATTCGACTTGGAGCCTTTATGTAAGTAACCACTCTTTTTAGACACTCTGCATCACTTTCAAATCTCCAAGGCCCTTCTTCTAACTCAGTAGTTCCATGCAACTCCGCTAAAGATTTTGTAAAACTTGGGTCAGGCGAGAATAGGATAGAATTCAGGTCTGGAGGTGAAACCATATAAGATTGGTCAACAAGTATTCCACCAGGTAAATTGCTTGGTACTTCCAATCCTTGATCCTTTAACTCCAATATCTTCATTGCTTCAGCAAAACTACTTTCAGATGAATGCTCTTCTATCTTGTTGTCAAAAACACTTTCCTCATAAATCCCGGACTTTGGTGTCTGCGGTAAGTCTGACGCAGCAATTCCTCTACTGGTAGTGCATGTCGTTTCCCCATTTTTAACAAAAATCTGTGCAAGACGGCCAGCAAATGTTTGTACAGGCGATTTCTCTTCCCTAAAGAAATGGAGTTCTTCTGATCCCATTGCAGAAGGTGATCTTAATGGGCTATTCATAAATGGACTATTTAAAGATATCGAAGACGATTCACTCGCTGCATCTTCATATTTCTCCGTTTCCGTTCCTTGATCATCATCGTATAACATTGTCTCGTCTAAAAAAGAACTGTTGTGAGATAGCGTAATTGTGAGAAGAACTTCACCTACAAAAGTAATAAAAGAACAAAACCTAATCAACAACCAACTTTTCAAACATTTTTAGGACAACAAACACAATGGGGGGGCGGGGGCACTATAGGCTCCGCTTGAAAATGTTTATAATCGGAATCATTTCCACTGGTTTAGACAATCGATGACCATAAGATTAGCTAAGCTTCACTTCCATACATGAATCTAACGTTTACCATTTGTCTAAATCACCAAAAATGTTTCCGAGCGAAACATTTCCTGTGTAACAAGCGGAGCCATAAGATCAAATCATAACTTTTCAAACACTTTTAGAACAACAATCACAATAGGGCATTGTACTGTACCATCAAATCCTAACTTGTTTTAGTACAACAATCCCAATGAGACATTAAAACATCAAATCACATATATACATATTAAACACTACGAAACTAATAAACCCAATTTAGAAAACTAAAAAAAAAAGGCGTAATCCAATCCAGAAAATTACCACATTCTCGGTTTTTCGACTTCTTATTCTTGGGTTGAAGAGTATACCAAGCTGTCCCCAAGCTCTTATTCTCTGCATCCAAAACCTCGGAAACACTGACCTTAACCTGCCCAACAAAATCATGATTAAAGTACTTATCTTCATCCATAACAGTAACCATAAGCTCCTCACTAAGATCTCCAACTCTCAAACTAAACTCTTCACCCCACCAAGGATTCAAATTCTTCTTCACCACTTTAGTCTTCATCCTTTGCTTCCCAAGTTGTAATCTCACATAAGGATCACTTAAACCATTGAGATCCATAGCTCTTAAGTTTCTTGCTTCAACTACTCTCACCAAAAGCTTCATTTCTAAGAATCACTTAATTCTATCAAAATTGGGGTCAAAACAGCATCAAATTTGAAATAAAAAAATTGGGGTTAAAGATTGTTGAAATAACATCAAAGGGGTGAAATTAAATGAAATTTGGAATTGAACTGAGATTGGAAAACTTGATTGATGAAGAGAGACTCAATGGGGTTGACTCAACGTTTGCTTCTTTGATTCGCGTAGTTTATTTGACTAACATACTGGAGTACATATTCTAGTACTCTAGGATGCTGTTTAAGGACCCTACTCTTGAGCTTTTGTAGAGCTTTCAAGTTATAATAACCAGTTTACCTTGGGATGGTGCAATCGAAGCTCGAGCACCATAAATAGTAGATCGATACTTGATTTAGCGAGAGGAGAAGGAGGATGAGATGGGAGAAGAGGAAACTGAGGGCCCAAGGAAGTGAAGGAATGTCAGAGGGAAGGAGACTTAGAGGAAGTCTGGTCGCAGTCTCACAGATGAACATTATTTTTTTGATGTGGAGAAAACTCTATAGAAGAATGAACCTTGATTTAGAGGGAGGATAAAGAGGATGAAATGGGAAAAGTGATAGACGTGGAAGCTGGGAGGTAAAGGGAAATCAGAGAGGAAGGAAGAGAAGTTTGATCATAGACAGACATTATAAGTTTTTGACATCTTTACATTTAGTTTGTGAATTGCATACAGAGAAAACTTCGATTGTTGACTAGTAAGCCCTGAATGGTTATCAGTACAACAGAGATCCAGATGAGAGAGAGAGAGACGTGTAAACAAAGTCATACATTCCATTTGCCTATTTTCTTTCTTTGCCTATTGGACTAGATCAATAGAACAAATTATTGTATTTCCACTTATAAAAAAAATAAAAACAAATTAGTGGACAAACATGTACCACTTTTTGTAGCCGTTACAACTTCTACTCTTGAAACGCGGCAATTCTTTACTTATCTTTAAATTGACGAAATTACCCCTGGTTAATATTTCATTTTAAAGGGTAAAGGTTAAAGTTGGAAGAAGTTACTTCTAAGCCAAGAATGTCATCATCTTCCTCTTTTACTTGATTGGCTTCTCCTTTTTAGCTCCAAATTCAAACCCTTTTTTGCTTTAGTTGCTTTTGTCTGTGTTTTGTACCCCATCTTTTGAAGTCGGCAAAAACGACTTCTACGTGTAAAACTGTCTATTTCAGTGTTCATGACACCCCACAACTTTCCCCATTAAAGCCATCTTCACCATCAAAATCACCCCCAACCACAACCGCAACATCACACACCTCACCGTCACAACTACAAAATTTTGATTTTGTTCTAGTTCCATCTCAAAACCAATTGGCAATAAAAGTAGTAGCCCCATGATCTTATATTTTGAGGTGCAATGCTGTCTATTTCAGTGTTCATGACACCCCACAACTTTCCACATTAAAGCCATCTTCACCATCAAAATCTCCCCTAACCACAAGTGCAACATCACACACCCCACCGTCACAACTACAAAATTTAGCTTTTGTTCTAGTTCATCTCAAAACCAATTAGCAATAAAAATAGTAGCCCCATGATCTTATATTTTGAGATGCAATGCTGTCTATTTCAGTGTTCATGACACTCCACAACTTTCCACATTAAAGCCATCTTCACACACCCCACCGTCACAACTACAAAATTTTGTGCTTGTTCTAGTTCCATCTCAAAACCAATTGGCAATAAAAGTAGTAGCCCCATGATGTTATAGTTTGAGGTGCAATGCTTGATTTGCCCAATGTGGACTATATAGTATCTCTATTGTTCCAAAGGTAACACATTATAGTCACCATACCACCAACACCACAAAGGCAAAAAAACTACCACCACGGTCAATGCCATAATGGCCAAAGAACAAGACTGAGAAACTGTGACGTTATAATGAAAATGGGGGGCATAGACAATAGGCTAGCATGTCATTTGGAAAGCTGCTACATTAATTACCATAAGAATAGGCTAACATGTACGTTCATCATAAGAAGAAAATGAAATCTAATAAAGAAAAATATTGGAATTTAGTTACTCCAATTTTCCTTTTACTTTTCGTCGTCGTTACATTGGAAAGTGCTTCTCACTTCTGCCTCTTGTATATCTTACCCAAGAAGGACTTCAACACTGCTTGCACTTTTTCGCTTGGATGAGCTTCAATTGAAGAAATCAGCTTGTGGTAGCTCTTACTCTCATACTCTGCAAAAACGCCCTAAATCCCAAAAGAAAAGTTTTTTAGGCGTTCAATACCAGAAACTCTACATAAATGAAACAAAAACTATGGACATGCTTCAAACCTCAAGATTAAGATCTTTATAAAGGGCCTTCACTTTTGCAACGCAAGCAGGATCTGCATTCCCATAAATTTCCTGAACCAAGCATTGCAACTAGGCATCAGCAAAATAAGAAAACTAAAAAAGTAGGAAGGGTGAGATGTCAGTCACTTTTACATATAGCAATTTTTTTTGGTCCTCGTTGGCGCGTTCGAGTGCTTGTACGACCATCCAAGAGCACTTAAAATCTTCAATGTCAGTCCCAATCTGATAGAGGAAAAGAATACATAGTAAGATAATACAGACGAGAGACTGATAATTTCTACATGATATCTAAATCAACTGAAACCATTACTTACCTTACCAATCACCTCTGGAGCACCGTAGCAATCTAGATAATCATCCTGCACTTGAAAGTAAGTTCCCATTTCAATGAGAACGTTCTGGACAAAAACATGGTTGTCCAGATTCTCACCCGCCATTAGCAGTGCACAAGCAACCTGTGAAAAGTATTACAAAGTTAGCAGATACTGGATAATAAGTTCATTATCCACTAACCAGGTAATGAGAGACTACTCTCCCTATTCAAGCCTGCCGCATAATTTGGTACACGTACATCCAACCCAGGAGGTCCATGGTCCTCTGATCTGATCTTATACCAAATCTATAAGATCGGATCGATTAAGCTTTTCCTCTCAAGATGATATAGATGAACAAATTAATTAATGCTCTGCACCAGAGGTAAGGTGTAAAAAATGCCGGAACATAAAAAGGTCATGGAGATGTCAATCTGGCGAGAAACAAGCCAGGCTCCTATGTAATAGAACTAGGGAGATAAAATCTGTGAGCATAAAAAACTTCATTGTAAAAAGCGGAAGAAAAATGGAAGGAAATCTGATTTTTGGAGAGATTTGCATTGAATTTTTGCAGAAACATTCATGTAAAATCTATGCAGCACAGATAACATAGACGAATGGAATTTTAATCCCAAAATTTATGTTGCATGATGTGGTGTAGAGGGTGAAAAATGATCCTAGGATGGAGAAGCAGTTTTTTTGCTAACCATTTGAGAGGATTTTAGATCTGAAGATGGAAAGATCCACTTTTCCATCACCATTCTTGGACATTCTCTAATGGGCTACTACCTAATTGAATGTTCTCTAAAAAATATCACAAGAAAGATAAAATCACTACAACCCAATGGCGTCTCATGTCACGAAAAGAGATGAATTTTCACTCACAGGGAGATAAAATGAGTAATACGCAGTTTTGTACTGAACAATGCGGCGGTGACTGCAATAAATCCAAAAAAATGTCGTCGATTAGCAAAAACAAAACCCCAATTTTGGTTAGTGCTTAAAGTAAACTGGGAAATCTTTTTAGATGCTAAAATTGGTGCACCACGGATTTGTACCAAAAACGTCAATACGAAGAAGAAAATTCTATGTGCACATGAGCCACTAAATGATAGTTAGGATCTGTGCACCACATGTATGCAGGGATTTTTGAATGACTCAGATCCGTTATTAATGAAACTTGCTTAATTTTTTTACTTACACTGGCAATGTGTACTTGGACAGATCTTTCTCTCCTACTAGCGTAGTAATCAAATCTATCATCTGTCCTGAGGCTGTCTGGAACTCGACCTGTTAGAACATGAAGCGGATTAGCCAACAATACTGCTTATAGGAACTCAACTGTATTAAAATTAATATCAATTTTAGCTATTAAAGGCAATCACCTCATTGAACAAATCCAGAAGATCTACATAGTACGCCTTGCCTCTGAAATGCTTTTTGAGAATTCGGGGAATATGGTTACGAAGTAGAATCCCGTCATTTATAGCAATCATTCCAACCTATAAAGTGAACAATTTCGATGATTAAAAACCTCCAATTCTGGGGCAAAATGAAAACACCCTTGACCAGCATGTTAGTGAGCACAAACCTTCTCAAGTTTGAACCAACAAGGTTGACCCCGTCGCGTGTGAGAGTTGTCCATAATATCATCAAGAACGAGAAAATATGCTTGAAGCTGCAAGTTTTTGTTGACATCAAATGTTAGACTCTAAGTAGTGAAACAATAGAATCAAGCTTGAATAAAACCACTTTAACATATATAATGTCTCTGTTGCAAGCATAACTTTTTCTATTCCTTCCCCTTCCATCTCCAGATAGAGTTCCCTCTTTCTCCCCTCACCATTGTTCTAGTATGAAGAGTTATTCTACAAGTTAAATATACCAATACAAGTATTATGTATATATACCCATTCAATGCACCAGCCAAGCGCGGATGATAGAAAAACTTCATCGTCTGTTAGATCTTCTCCTTTCAATAATTTGTAGCTATCGATCACAGAAAGACCTCGATTCAGTTTCCCTACAAACAGTCAATCTAAATCTCAATAATGAGCTCAGAAGGTGATAAGGCATATCCCTTCTTATACAACTAGATTCTTATGGATCATAAGCTTTCGGCCAAAAAATGAAACATTAACCAAGTTATTTCTTTAATGTGAGAAATATATACAAACAGCCTATTCTCACCTCCAGGTACATTGTAGTCCATCATCTGTAATAGAAAGAACACATGTGTCAGGACTCAAAGAAAAAACATATATTTCAATAAACTTGATTACATATCAACATCTATGTATCTCATTAACAGATAGCAAAGTTGGTACTCCAGATAAACTTTGGTACATCCCCCCTAATTTGGAATTAAATGTGTCTAAAAAAGGGTAATAAAGCCTTGTACCCACCATGATTTTATTTTTTTTGTTAATTAGATCTCAAGAAAGTTTCTAAGTATGTTTATGGCAACTTTCTTGTGGAGAATATTCTCCCCTAATTCTAACCTCTATATTTATATCCATGTTATGTGTAATTGTAACATCTATTTCTGCTGATGTTGATTGCCTAAAGGGATTAACTTTTGGAAATAACCATCATTGCATCTCTTTCTACGTCTCCTCTTTATACAAATAAATTGTGATCATGTATGTACAACACCGAAATGTACTGCACTAAACTGGATAATGTAATTTGAGAAGCGTGGGTAACACTATCTTAAAGAGAACGAGAAAGAAAAATTGTAGCTAACGCTGTATATCAAATTCAGGAAAACTTTGCGTCCAAGAGACTTCAGAGTTCAGACCCACCACTGATGTAAGTCACATACTTCATCTGATTATTGCAGGACATTGCTCATTTGCTAGTAAGTGCGATCACAGTCCTTAAATCTATACCGAATTCTAGTCTCTGGACTTTAATCAACCTTACACTGTAAACTCAGTTACTCAACTTCTACTCAAATGAACTATGACCCAATATTGGCATTATCTGAGTCTATGTCAAGCTCGAGACTCAGATCGAGAAAAAGTTTTGACGTCATCTTCATTCCTTTGGGAATGGCTGAGATCTCCTCAGAATGAGTAAGACCGTGACTCCCAATATTATTTTGACGCACTTTTAATCCAAATGGGGCCTTTAAATCCTATATTACAATCAAATTTGAATCAAACATCTCTAAAACCTGAACTATATTCTGCTATTACCATCATATCAACTCTCCAATGCAACAACATCTCTACTTTACAACTCAATTTTTCTCCAATGCTCTTCTCTATGTACATTTACATACAATGACACCGTCACCATATTAAGTAAACAACACTTCTCATGTTTTCCAACTGAACCCCAGAATTTGTGACATAAACAAAACATCATAAAAATGCCATCTTTTTGAGCTCAAATCTACTAAGAACAGATACCAAATCACAAATAAATACAAAGGGTCATGATAAAATCACATTTAAACACAAAGGGTTATAATAAATTACAGAGAGAATTCAAAATCTCTTCTCTCTTTATTGAATCATAAACACAAAACCATAGATCTTGGTTTAAAACAGAGAATAGTTAGAATTTGAATCTTACGCGTTGGACCCATTGTCGAGAAGCGTCGTCGAATTCGAAAGAAGAGTCATTGAGGAGCTCTGATTTGAGAGAAGCGTAGATATCTAAAAACGTCGACTTGTGATCTCCATTTGACGTCGCCATTGATGACCACTAGAGAGAGATGCGGATGTAATTGTGTCCAACGAAGTGTGTGTGGTTTAAATAGGAGTGGCACTGACGGCAGTTGTTAAAAACTTCCAAAATGAAACCAGGCGGCCTCCACACAAATAGAACTTGTTTATGTCAAAAACTTCCAAAATGCCATCAATGCCTTCGGTTCACCAGACGTACGCGACAAATGGACAGGCGACAGGCGGTTTAAGAAATGTGACTAGTCCCGACCGTAACTTTGGTTGCTTTACTTATGATGACCATTCCATTTGGATGTCGAGTTGGGAATACCATGATTGATCTAGAGATCAGCTTCACATGTTCGAGTTGTTCAAATGTATAGTCAGTGTCATGTATCAGGTATTTAAGCCTTGCACCTCAATAATATAAGATACTGGGCTTGAGTCTAGTCATCTCATTGCCAAATGATTTTGAGATGGAACCCCCAGTTCTCATATAGTTGTTGCCAGAAGTACCAATTTTTTTAAGACTATGTGAAGAGAAAGAGGGACGAAAGAGCTCTAAATCCATACTACATGTACCCCATAACAAACTCATAGTCAATAAATCATGACCTGGTTTGAGAACCTCCGTTCACGAATTATTATCCCTCGAGCATATAGTCCCCATAAGGCCATAATGGCACTCCTGCAAATAAACGCTATACCTGGGTCAAGATAAATGGTTTCAGCCTCGCTAGGTGAGCACGAGGGTCACGTGCGGGTGCTAGAGTTTTGATTCCCTGTGTCCCATGTGATTCACACTCATTTTATTCAATGTTGTATATTCATTTGATACCAACCAAAAACAATATTAGTATGACTATGACATAAAAGGTGTGTCCAAAATCTCAAGATCTATAATATATTATCATCTTCTTCTTCATCATCATCATCATGGAGATGGTTCGGCCAATCTCGTAGGGCTCAGGCTCAAGCTCAACCCCTAAAATATGCTTCGGAACTTTCCTCATGTATTAATCCCACAAAGGATTCGTCTAGAGTTCGAAATATAGGTGGCCTTTCACTCTCATTTAGTACTAATGTCTTTTTAGAGTAACAAAACCTCACACCTCTGTTAACTAGTGACAATATTAGGGTGCGGTAGAGTGGGGTCGTGACAATCAAAATCAGGGGCGGTATGAAGGTGTGTGACCACAAGGGCCATAATTAAAAGAAATTGACTTGAACCAAAGTCATCAGTAAGATAACTCTTTTCATCATAGTTCTTCTCTTGAACTTGGTCACATATAGTAGTTCATTAAATAATAATGTTTTGAAACACAATTAGAGATTGCTCAGATTTGAAATTAAGCCAATATGACTTTTCATCGCATAAGCTATAAACTTAATCTTATAGTATTACTCATGATACAAAGCGTAACATGCAAACGCAACTTAGGACTAATAGGCGAATCACATTGCTTCGTCAACCAAAAGGACTAATTAAACTAGTCACAATGTTGAAAAGCCAACTAAAGACTATAAACTTGTATAGGACCACTACAATCACCTAAGTTTTATGATTTACAACTCTTATCCAAATTACTCATTAAACGAGATAACTAATTAAGAACTAGTGATTTATATAACTTCATTAGAGCATATGGTGCACTAGGGAGGGTGAATTCACCCACCTCACCCCAAAACAAAATCCACCCCACAACAGTTCAAGGCTAAAAACAAGGTGAATTATATGCTCCCCTATCCTGAACTATGCGACACAAAGGACGGCCGAGATATGTCCACGTGTCACAAATCTAACGTCTAAATATGTCTCACACTTTAAAAGTGAGGGGCATGAGAACTAATTAAATGATGCCACATAACTGATTTGAATTAATTAATTTGAGGCTTATATATGCTCATGACTTCTGAAGTGAGGGGCATGAAAACCACTAAAATTTTGACAAGTGTTAGTAATATAATTGGATTTTGATGCCTCGCAGTTCAGAAGTGAGAGGTATCAATAAAATAAAAAATCCACTTTCATAGTGGTACTACCACCCTCAAGGTGGATTTTGGGTTGCCACATAGGGCAATCCACCTAGCTGTTGTGGGTGAAAAAAAGAAAAAAGATGGTGAATTCACTTTCTCTCTTTGTCATATTACGGTGCACCTAGCTGCTGCATATGTTCTTAGGCTTGGGCGCTTGGCATACAATATGTCTTTGGCTTTAAGCATCGTCCAAACCCAAATGAACTTTGAGAATGAGATTAAGGAAAATACAAATGCCAGAGTACTACAAATGCTAAAACCCAAACAACAACATTTACACAGTTATATTTAACAACTCTGCTGAGGACTTGAAGAACCGTTAAGAAAGGATGTCATCTGAAAACAATATCATACCGAGAAAACTGCACAGGCAAGTACATTACAACCGATAACAAAATCAGCAGCATCAGACGCCTATCGTGCGACTGCCAGCATTCCGCAAAGGCGTATACTAGACGAGGCGTACGCTAGACTCTAGAGGAAAGAAAAAGGAAAAAAGAAACCCCCCACTTCACATGGCTTTATCAAGATTAACAATAATAGGTACACAAAGGTAAACAACCAAGCAATTGTACAAAGTACCATTTCCATGAAAACCATACCTCAAACCGACCTATATTGTGAAAGGGAAACAACTCCCTTTCACAATTGTGGAATAAAAAACCCTACAAACTCTCACACAAATATCAAATAAAGAGAGAGAGAGCCATTGTGTCTTAATAATAATAAGTCCTCTCTCTCTTCTTCGCCCCTTAGAGAGATCGTCGTCGTTAAACCCTAAAATCTCCAATTTATTTCGTCGTTCTTTCATTGTTGTTGTTTTTATCTCTCTCTCTCTCTTTCTCTCTCACTCTTCGACCTCTTTGAACAACCATGAGCAACAACACTAACAATTCTAGGGTTAAAATCCCCCAAAACGCACTAAAGATCATCGAGAACATTAAAGAGATCGCGGGAGATCACAGTAACGATGAGGTTTACGCAATGCTTAAAGAGTGCTCAATGGATCCTAATGAGACCGCGCAAAAGCTCATGCTTCAAGGTTTGATTGTGATCTGTATTAGTGTTGGAATAATGGGGCAACATTTGATTTGAGTTCTGTAATTGAAATAATTTTATTTGTGTTTGTTTAATTTGATTAGAGAACTGATGAACCCTAGAAATGAATTAAGGGTTGGGTTATTTAGTTGAGATTGATTGGTATTTAGTATGGATCTGATAAAATTATTGAGTGAGAAATTTGATTTTAATTGATTAGTGTTGTCTATGAATCTTAGGGTTTAGTGGGCTTTTTTAGCATTTGAGATTTTGTGGGGTTTTGATTTAAAACTATGGGTTTGTCGAAGTTTAATCAAATATAGCAATGTGGGTTTTTGTTCTTCTTTATTTGGGATTTGGGATTTTTTTTAATTTAGCCATTGTTTGATCTGTTAGTTCTTTCAGTAGATAACTAGTTATAGATGTCGAGTACAAACTTTATCAGGCTATTATCTCGATATTGAGTAATAAGTATAGTGAAGTGAGTAGCGATTTTCCATCTTTTGGGGTTGTATAAAGAAATTATCTTGGGGTTCTTTTTCACAGGCCCTAGCTTCAAATTAGGCTGTCAGACTCACTTCCCTTTGTATTATGTTTTATTTCGGGAATTAGGCTCTTGTGGTTCAAGGGCAGTTTTGATTAGTTAGATATATATGATTGCAAACGAAGGTTTTAAAAGAGGGAAAAAAAATGCACAAGAAGGCCGAGTATAAACAAAGCCCAAGGCCCCTAAACTTGAAAACTGTTTGTATACAGCTAAATGGGTAGATATTTTAACCAGATGCATCCGTTTCTCACAACTTTCTCTTGGCGGTCATTGCTAGCATATACTTTTCTTTATCTCTCTTATGCTTGTCTGTGTCCACGTGGATGCTGAGTTTTATCTATGCGGAGAAATGATATTTTGATATGATCATTTTTATCACTACATCATATTTGTAGTTATAACAAGTGTCTCCTTTGATTTACAGATACGTTTCATGAGGTCAAAAGAAAACGCGAGAAGAGAAGAGAGGTAAAGTTTTAATCACGCATCGAAATTTTCCAAAATAGTTATGCGTCTAAATAATCCCATTAAATGTTTTGGACTATCTATGATATATATGTTGACATCAAATTTTATGCCTTTCTAGTTTGTGGAAAAATTGTTTCCTATCAACATAGTTGTGCTATATAGATGGTTATCTTTGAGTATGCAGTTGAATCATAATAATTTTACTTCCTCATACTTTTTTCTTCTGCTAGAGGTTGTTATGGTAGTTAGACATTTCCATTGTGTAATATTTCTTGTTATTCCTATTTTCATTTCACAGAGAAAAATTTATAATTCTTTTTTCTTTTGCAGAATGTTAACAACAGAGAGTCTACAGACTCTAGGTGGAGACCAGGGCCTCAGGGGCGAGGGGGTAGGAGTAGCACTGGGATTTTTCCTCGTTTTACAGCACATGGTATATACTCTTTTCTATACCAGCGTTCTAAACTGCGTTGATGTATGATATTATGTTGTAGAGATGATTCTATATATCTCAAGTTTCTTGCTTTTGCTTAAAATGCTTGTTGACTTGTGTGGTCTTCTCATATCGCTTCCATGGTCTCATTTATCTTTTCTTTCAGATGCTAGGGGTGGGAGGAACATTAGTGGCGGAAAGGAAAATGAAGGCAGTAAAGGGCTGGAGAGAGTTGTTATTACGCCACCTTCTGTGCCATCCTACCCGGGCAAAGAAATTAAAGCAACAGCTACTTTATCAAGGTGAACATTCATCTGCCAAATTGGTTTATAATATGTTTTAATTTCATAGTAATTGCTTAAAATTTTGCTTCATGTGGTTCTTTGGCAGATCTGAATGTTGAATTCTACGTATATATCAGTAAATGAATATTGAAAGATATCCTCATCATATCTGAACAATGACTGATTTAGCAGCTGGTATAAAACACAGATGTTATGGGAAATAAAAATATATTTACGACTGTATTTTGTTATCAGATATTAACTTTTATTTTTTATTTCTAAATTATTTTTGAGAAATTGGACTGATGCATCGTATAATATTGATGCTATTAATCTATACTCTGTATATCCACATCCTATATATTGGCGAGTGTATTTGTCATTGGAAATAGAAATATATTGGCTGGTACGAAACACAAGTTATGGGAAATAGAAATATATTGACGATTGCATTTGTTATCTCTGATATTAACTTAAAAAAAAATAATTATATATTTGAGAAATTGGTCTGATGCATCGTATTATATTGTTACTATTAGTCTATAATCAGTATATCCACCATCCTATTTATTTCTTTGTTTTCTAGCATGGGTGTTCAAGTTCTTATCTGCCATTCTTGTTACAGTTCTACAACTGTTGTGAACAATGGCCCAACTGGTGTAACTTATGGATATGCGTCGGAATCGTCCGCTAGAAAAGTTTCTAGTCCTGAAAAAATTACACTTATTGATGCTGAAACGTTAAAAAGTGCATCACGACCGTCTCCTGCCCCTCATGATAAAGAAACCTCTCCATCTGCACCAAATCATGTAGAATCTCCGGATTCCGTGCTGGGAGTATACTCATCAGCTTCAGATCCTGTACTGGTGCCATCTCTTGACTCACGTCTCCCTGGTGCAGTTGGTACAATTAAACGTGAAGTGAAGAGCCAACGGACAGCTATTGACTCACACACTACAGTCTCTGCCGAGAGCAACCTTGTATCTTGTGATGCAATTAACTCCGGGATTTCTTCACCGGTGATTGAGAAGGCAGCTTCAGAAGTTGAGAACGCGACAAACAAACCCCAGGGAGGTGAAAGGAGCCAGTCCTCCGAGTCTACTCATTCCATATCTCCATCTTCCCATGGTGGGAATTCAACTAGTAGGCCATCATCTAATTATGGTACCAGGTCTCAGCAACTTATTGGATCTCAGAAAGGTAATATTCACGAATTTCTCAATATATATATATATATATATCCATTATGGTTCTTTCTGCACAACTGCATACATACTACGAGAAAATTTGACGAGTTGATTTTGCCAAGATTTTGATTTTTCAGTAGCTGAACTCGACTTAGAAATAGGATGGAGAATACAATTAAAGCATACATGATGCATTTGACTGATTGGTATTCTATTCTTTGTCATCTTATCAATTTGAAGTATTTATGGTCTCCAACAATTGAATTGCTAGCAATGTTTTAATTCAAACTAATATTAGCATTTCCACATTTTGACTATTTTGCAATGTATTTATTTCGATAATTAAGCAATGCTTTTGTGAAGCTTGAACTGAAACCAGTAGTTTGCATGCAGTTGTTTATTGTAATACTATCCTCTTCTATGTTATTCTTTAATCTCTCATTCATGGCTAAAAATACTATATTAATATTTACACTAGATTGTAACAGTAATCAATTCACCTTACAACTTACTTCACTAATATTTTAATGAAAATATTAATGCTAATAAGTTTCATTGTTTCAGCTGTTGGACCCGGTAAGGAGTGGAAGCCAAAATCAGCAAGTCAAAATTCTGCTCTAGCTTCTGGAACAGATGTCATATCAGAGATTGTACCAATTACTGTTGAACTATCTCCTGCTTCGATAGAAGCAACTTTGAAGCTTCAGAAGAAGCTTGAAGACTTGCGTTTTGCTAATTGCCAACATGTTATCATTCCAAACCATCTTCAAGTTCCGGAAGCCGAACGAAATGGATTAAGCTTTGGAAGCTTCGACGCCAGTTTTGGATTTGGCAGAAGCTATGCCACTGTCCCTGATATAGAGGAGATCTTTGCATCTCCGTCTGAATCCTCTCAGGGTATAGAAGAAACTGCTGAAGAGCCTCCTTCAAGGTATATAAAGTTCAATTTTTTTATTTTTCTTAATATCTTTACTGTCGCGAAAACACTTACCTCTCGTGTTTTGCCTGTGTTGATCATTTTTGTGATACACATGTAATTTTTATATGTATTTCAATGATTTCGGTGTATCATCCACGAGTCATCTTGTCCTGGCATCTATTGAGATGTATTTTTATTTTACATGTCCTTATATGTCTATTTTCTAATTGGTTGCAGTCAAAATGCTTCCCTAACTGCTCATGAAAAACAGTACCCTGACCATTCACAATCACCAGCAAGTGTACCAGATAATCTATCAAATGTAGAGGAGGCTGATATTTCTCCCAGTGCAGTTCCTGAATATGACGAGCCGAAGCCCGAGACAACGGTTCCTCTAGGAGGTCCTCATTATGTTCATCCTACCCCACACTACCCTGGTTTTGGGTTGGTGCCTCCACATATGTTAGGACCCCAGTTTCCGCCATTTGATAATTCTGAGCCACAAGCACGTGACGTCCCTCGCATTCCAAGCTTTGTGGTAAGGTTTCATTTCCCCCCCTCTGTCGAGTTTTTTCATTGAGGTGCAACTTCTAATTTATGTTTAGTTTTTATCTAATTATCTCTGAATAATGAACCTTTCTTATAATTTAGGTCCCACAAATTTTTGATCCTTATGGCCTATACCGACATGGTGTTGATGCCAATGGCCGTCTGTCTCCCTTTCTTGCACCGGGCACTGTAAAGTATAATGCAATATCCCCACAATCTGGCCAGTCTCCTCCTGAGGTTTGCTTCTTTTTACTTTTTGAACGTTGAAGTTTTCCAGCATTTATAAAGATTTCTGTATCATTCAAGTTCTCCAGGAGCATTTGAAAAATGAAATAGGTTTTATTTAATTTCACCACTTTTACTTTGTTATGCTGTGCTACATGTTCACACCAAACACCCATTCGGATGGATTATATGTGTTGTATCTATATACTATTTTAGAGGTACCCGACCAATTTTCTTTTTTGACTATGATATTGTCAGCTATAAATAGGTCCTTCTGAGAAACAAATTTCTACATCTAAAACTCACAGTGGCAAAAGTTGTATCGACATTCTGGACAGTCCTTTGTACAAATCTCAAATCTGTGAATCATCAACATATAGGCTGCTTAAAATTTCAGGTTCTGGGATAATCTATTTATCATGCAGAACATCCGCCAGTAGCAAAGAGAATGAAAACTAGTATGAAATACATGGGAACCTGAGACCTAAAAGTCAGTGTCTATAGAGGCTATATATGTATATATACATAAATACACACATCAATGTGTATGCCCGTGGCTCCCACGTTTGAACATCTCTTTAACACTATGTTATGTGCGTTGGGAACTATACAGTAATTACGTGCCATGCCTTTGGCATTACAATGCAACTATTAGATTAGGCTTCAATACCACAAATTGCCATAAATTAGACCATCTTTGACTCTCGTATCTTTACCACCAATACTACATTTAAAAAATAGGCTTCAATACCACAAGTTGCCCAAGATTAGGCAACCACTGATACAACACCTAAAGTTATGCTCGATACTTCAAATTGCCAAAGATAAGACCATCTATGACTCTCTTACCTCTACCACTAGTGCAACATTTAAAACTAGTGATGTTATGACTATTATACTCCACAAATAAGGGCATTGTGAATCTAGATGCATCTGACCTTAAAAATAAACCCATACGTTACTATAGGAAATACTAAATAGAAGCATTTGAATGAAAGCTTTCACTTGTAAGTCTGTAACAATTATTCTTAAAACAAAAAATATACATGCCATATGAATTTACTTAGACTAGGCTTACCAAAATTTGTCATGCATACCGCAACTAAAAACTAATTCCATCATTGAAGTAGAAACTGATTAGGTTTATCAAAACTTATCAGACCCTTACATTATTTAATCCCAAGCATATAAGATTTTATTATTGAGAATGACAAATGATTGTTGAAAATTGTAGTTCTCAAAAGCCCATAACAGCAAATAATGCCAAGCATTTCTTGAAATTCACAATCCCCCTCAATCAGAAGGAGACACTATATTGAGAGAGAAGGAAAGAGAGAGAGACAGAGAGGGAATGCCAAAAATATTTGATTGAGACAGGCTTTAGAGAAACATTATATAGAGGGTAAATAGGAGAAATTTAGTGTTGGCTCTGTTATTCTCTTATATTTGTTATGAGCAAATTTTGGAGATAAGATAGACGAATGTTCCTTTATAAGTTTCGTTGTTTTGATTATAACATCACTTTGTTTAGATTTTAGAGATTGAATCTCATTCCTCCATCTCCGTAAATTCTTATTGAATAATACTGTGGCGTATCTCCTGGATTAATCCTTGCTAAAAATGTGGAACCAAAATATTTTGTATATATACATGTATATAGTTTGGAACTCTATGTATATTATTTTTCCAGTATTACACATTTTTCCAAATGTTGACATCTATTTGTGTTGTCTAACCACAGAGTGGGAACTCGGTGGCTCTCTCTACCACAGGTCCAATCGCACTCGTAACCCAAACTGCAGAAGTACCTCAAAACCCTATTGCTGTGACCCAACAAACCATGCCATATATCCGACAGCAGCCTGGAGTGCACCTATCTCAATTTCACCCTGCCTACTATCCCCCACCATACTATATCTATCCTCATTTTCCCAACGTCCTAACCAATTCCACTTTCCCCCAGCAACTTCCAGCTGGCAGTATATATCAGCAACCTTCTGTTTCTCCTGTAGTTGCTACAAGTGGAAAATACCCTCTTCCACAATACAAGCCCGAGACCAATGCTGGTAATTCAACCCACATTGCGATGCCAACTGGCTATGGTTACAATGCAAACCTTGTGACATCTACTGGAAACTCAACTACCAATGAGGATCTTGTAGCTTCTCAGTACAAGGAAAGTAACGGCTACATCAATGCACAGCAGGTATATTTTTATTTTTTATTTTTTTGGATAGAAATAGTAAATTTTACTTTTTTTTAACCATCAAGTGATTATAAATGATAAGTTAACACGTGAGAACATGCACTTTGTAGCTCAGTTCACCAGTGTTTCACTAAGACAAAGTTTCTACTAATTATGAGAGTATAATATACGTAGTAACCGAAGAGGATGGCGAGTGGCTCTAGTGATGGGTGTCCTTTGGCCACACTCACTGATCCTGCCAAATATTGTTGGCTGGTTGATTTATTGCCATTGTTTTGGAGGAGCATTGCTTTAGAGGACATGTTTTGAGAAAGTAATGTTTTTATCCATGTGATTTTGATGGCACATGACAAAAATGCTTATTCCAATCTTCTGAATACTTACCAGGCTGTTTTTCGGTTCAGTTGGCCAAACCTTCACAGTTCAGTGGGCCGTAGAACCTGCAATGTGGCTGTAATTGGCATTACCAACACGTTAACCATTCAGCAACAGGACACTTTTTTCTAAAACTCAGAACCATTATACCCTTAGTTATCTTATAGTCTACAGTAATACCTTAGGACCCTTTAGGTGGTCATATATTCATTTCACCTTGTACCAAATTTGAATATTTATTGGCAACACACAAAACTGAATGTTTATGAAAAAGTAAGCAAATGAATATAGTTCTAGGTATTTTTCTAGTATGAACACTTGGAATCACAATAAGCTATATTCCTTAATTATCTTCCAATAGGAGTACTATTTATGTGGAGATTGCTCCTGAAGATTTCTCTGATGAACTTAAGGTCATCATTGAAGAAGATGCTAGTGGGAAGATTTATATTAGAGTTCAATGATTTTTTGTTCTCCTTTTTATATTGATTTTCTGTTTGGTGTTTAGGCCCTCCTCCTCCTTCATGTGGGAGTGGGGGTTGTCTCCACCTTGTACATAGCATTCTTTCTTTTCCATGGGGGGTCTTTGTACCCCCAACTTACCTTCCAACAGAGAAGTACTATTTATATCATATGATGCTCATACTGGTAAGTATTCTCTTTAAAAGTGCATGAACCATTAACACAGTATCCCCCCGTAAAAAATACGATGTACAGTATAGTACATTAGGTGAATATTTTTTCAAAACATGCGAAAAAAAGATGACAGAATTTCTCTCATAAAATACTAAAAATTACATAAAGTTCATATGCCGGTGTATTTTCTGGAAAAATTCACAAATAGGGATCCTAGATATGTCCCCTTGCATAAATCAATATCATCATTAAAATATCAATCAATGGCTGCCTTTAGGTACTTCAGAAAAATACTAAGGATGTTCAAGTGTAACATTAAGGATCAAATATTCAACTCCAGCTGTACTACAGATATTCAATTTCTTTCCTAATTGACCTCTTGATAATCTCCTTATATATGATTTTGCACGAATTTCAAAATATGAAGATACCAAGTATGATTTATTTGTGCAGACTGAAGGTGGCCAAACTGCCTGGATCCAAAGCCGAGAAGCACCAGGGTTGCCGTCTAATTCTTTTTACAATGGACCACAGGGGCAACATATCTCGTTTCCTCCGGCGCAAATAGGTCATGGTTCTTTCGCAGGGATGTATCCCCCGGCGCAGACGATGGCAATACCAACTGTTCATCACCCATTGATGCAACAATCTCATACAGCTGGAGGTGTTGAAATGCCGGGGGCCCCTCCTGGAACGGTTTATCAGCAACAGCAGCCTCAGCGTACACAGATCAACTGGACCAATAATTACTGAACGAAGGTTAGACGAATGTTTTTCGAGACTCATGAAACAAGAAAAATTCAAGTCAATCTGGAGATTATTAGAAACCCTAAGAAAATGAGGGCGGAGAAAACAGATGAATATACAGCAGCGGCCTAATTTAAGAGTGTAAATATTTATAGTGTTGCTGGAAAATCGGGGCAAGTATCTTCAGGTTGAAGTTGCAATTGACCTGTGACTGGTAGTTGATCATTTGATGTTAGTTGACGGGTTTCTGTTTTTTTACCGTTCCTTTTTCCCTTCTAGATTTCTAAATGACTGGGTGCTGATTTTTTCCTATACATTGAGAGATCTGTTAGAATATTTGAAGGTAAGATATAATTTTGGTGGCGGTTTTTTTTCCCATTATTTTGACCAGTGAGTGTCTTACCTGTAAAAGTAAATTTTGATAGTAAAATCTTGTGTTACATTATAGTGCTTTAATTGGTTTAATGAGAAGTAGCATTTCGTCTATATTGTCTCTTGCATCTCAGCCTTGTTAAACAATCTATGAATGAATCTGTCTATATTTTCTCACTATGCATACATAGTTTTCAATCAGATTAGGAATTTGCAGATGATGTTTCTTTCTTTGCAGATTACGGCAGAGATTCCTTGAAACTTCAAACAAAACTATGGCCTGTCATACAAGCTCTTCCTAATAAACTCTGTTGATGTGTTTATTCGTTACAAAACGGCCCAATAAGCGAAGAAAATCGAACAAATAAAAAAAATTATAAACCTTGAATCCATCGACCTCGTAAACTATAAAAGGTCAACTTGAAATAACTAAAATAACTGCTAGCTAAGATATGCTCAACAAATTGCTTGGTACCCGTATATTCTTGCGCAATGTACCCCCAGTTCTAGCTTCGTCGCATGAAGAAGGTTTCACGGCGTTAAAGATAATCCACATGGGAGGAATTGTGGAGTACTACTATATGGCAGTCCCTGCAGTTAGGATCATGGAGAAGTATCCTTTGTTCTTATTAACACGACCAGAGATTTTCAGACGTCCGTGGGATTCAGTCGTCCATCCAGAAGAAATTCTGACTCCTGGACAAAAATTCTTTGTTGTTCCACGCCGTACTGTGCGTAAACTCATGCGCAGGTTTCAACAGCCCAGTGAAAAATCCTTCCATGGGATCACCTCTTCAATAAAGAGCGAGAATGAGTTTTCAAGGGATATGCCAACGTCGTCTATGAGTGACATGGACGGTAAGACCTCAAGTATCACGGTATCTAAGCGTTCAGGGAAGTTGGGCAGGAAGGTAGGGAAAAAGGTGATGTGGCATCCTTCACTTACTGTGATCGGCGAGGATCACTAACTCGAGAGAAAAATGGGAAACTAATGTAATAACATCGATGAACAATAATAGAAATAGAAAGAAAAAAATATGACAAAAAGATTTTATTGTAACCCAATTGTGCAGAAGAAAGATGAAAATGTTTCCCAAACACAAAATTTAAATAAATTCAACATTGAATCACTGTCATGTCTGTACAAAATTTCCCGAGCTAAGGATGTAATCAAAATTAACAAAGATATCCGTATGGGTTAGTTTCGCTCTCTAGTCTATAACTATATCTTCATCACTTCAGAGTATTTAGACAGACTCGGTTGTAGGACTGATCTTTACATCTGGAATTTCATTGTCATCATCCGTTTTGGGTTTTAAAGATAATGAATTCTGCTTTGGAAGAAGTTTACTTGCAGTTTCCTTTGGCTCCTGCATGTTGAGTGAAGTGTAAACTGTCATTCCACAAAGAGCAGCAACAGCTCCGCAAATACTCAATACTCCTGGATCCGAATTGAAAATTAAATATCCTCCTAGCATGATCACACAAGTCTTGAACTGGCCTAAGACGACGTGGGAGATGGCTGAGGTTGCACTGATGCACATGAATATATGTTTAGTTACGTATAAATCTCAATATGATTCACCATAGCTACATAGATGGCATACAAAAAGAGATGCACAGACTATGAACAACATATTCGGTTTTGAGTTTAAACCATCACATGCATAAAACCTCCTCTTCTCACCAATTTTTACGTTTACCTAGGTCTCACTCCCCCCTGTTTCTAGTATCAACTACCGTTCAGTACCTGAACCTTTCGATCATCAACATGGGCAATTCAAACTATATATATTTAGACCTATGTAATAATCAAGAAATCATGTCAATTAAGTAGGCTCCATAGCCTTCGAAGATTTAGTATGCAATTTACGTACAATTATTTTTTTGCAGATAAAAGCCGTATCATAATAAGTCTTACCCGAGTGTCAAAGCTCCAGATAACTGAAGGAGAAAACCGAGTGCAGCAGATACAACAATAGCCGATGTGTTATTCATATCCCATTTGAATAATAAAACTCCCGGTGGGTCCAACCATGGCATCAGCGCTACCAAAAAGAAAACGGTCACTGGGGTAGTCTTCCACATCAACCTATAGTTGCAACATTTGTTACATCTAAGAAAATCTACAAAAATCACGAATTCTTTCTAAAGAACAACAAAAGGGAAAACTGCTTACGCAAGAGCGGTCCAATTGCCTTTCTGTTGAAGATCTGACCAAAGAATTTTATTTACAGCACTTGGTATTATCCAAGCTAGTGCGATACAAGCACCAAAGAAATTGGATTCTAGATCAGTGACAGTTGCGACTGCTACACCTACTGAGACAACAGTGAGAGCTAGAACCTGCATTTCAAGCAGAAAAATAAGGTCAGTGCATAGAAAAATAATGATGAAAAGCTCAAAAATGAATGATCTATTATGTAAAAAACACGTCCCTCAGTTTCCTTAATGTGTTACTATGTATTTGGTTAGCCTAAACTTCTATGTATTGTCACTATTGTGGCACCAAAGTTAGTACCGTATAAACCATAAGATTACTTATAAGTATCCAAGAGATTACATTTAGTTACAAAAGTTACAGTTAGTTCTTAGTACCCTTTCAGCACTTATTATAGTCCATATACGTCTTTTAAGTAACCATTCATGTTATGCTTAGATGTATAGTATCCACAGTAAATTTGCACTTTTAAGGTAGTTAAGTATGTACACTAGTAACACTAGATCAAAGTTCCACTATATTCCAGTTCTTCTAAAGCCTCCTTTTAGTGATATAGAGAAGCTTGACACTTGCCTTATGGAAAGAAACCCTTTTACTGAAGAGAATGAACTCTGCCAAAACTATTGTTGGAGTAACAGAAATCTTCGCCATCTGATAGAACCCAAGACTACATAAGAAATTCTAAGATCAGAACTCAAAAGAAATCCAAAGACGATACATATAAATTGCAAATATCAAACATCCTTAGAGATAGATCGAAAAAATTATATATACTTTACCTATTATGCTTTAAGCTGACATTAGCAAGGCCAGTGGAGAACGCCATAACAGTACCCAAAGAAAAGAGAGATGAGAAGGGTGTAGATTTTGAAGGAGGAGAGACTGGAAGCAATGAGAATGTTTTGAAAATAGCTAGTAGAATCCAAGCAAAGGAGTAATGTATTAATGTGAGAAAAACTGGGAAGTGAAAGCCAACTTTTCCCATCACCTATCAAGAAGGTCAAGAACATTTAGCTTATTCAAGCAACAGAATAGATAGAAGTCCTCAGTTTACAATCCGAGAAGCACACTTACCAATTTGTTTGCCAATATTATTCCTACAGACACAACAAAGTTGAAGGCCATTGCCACCAATGGCCCACAAAATCGCTGTTGCTGACGTTTGGCTCCCTCTGAAGTTCGAAGTTCATTGTAAAGAGACCCTCGCATTTCTTCCAATGCCCGTCCTGATAATGTAGAGGAAAGAAATGGAGAAAATCAGAATCAAATGAATATCTAAATGATATTAGACAATTTACCAACTTGTATTGTTCTAGGCATGCATAATCACAACTTTGGGACACAGCTATAATACATATACGAAATTTATTTGGGAGAATGTTATCAATACAGATAAATGAACCATGGGAAAAAAATTAAATTACAATAAGCTGCAATAAAAATATCACCCAATACTTCCTAAACTAAAGCTTTGCCCAACTACCTGTAAGACCCTTACCCTGTGCGAAAAGAAAAAAGATCTCTTGCTCAAATTATATAACATTAGCCAACTAAGCCAAGTTTACATTAGATGTGCTATGAACTTCTCTGCTTTTTTTGGGGACCCTTTTTCCCTTGGGTCGCACACCTCGCACTCCCCAAGGCCGGCCCTGATCTCCATACGAAAAGGAAAGTTGGGTATAAATACAAGCATTCTGCAGAAGATTTATCTACCAAAAATTAAATACCCAAGAAAGTGAACATGAAAAAATACATATGCTCAACAAAAAAAATGTAAAAGCTTTGAATGATAGATACATCTAAAACACTGAAAGAAAGAAAATACCTGCTTCGCCTGCATTACTATCTTTGCGCTTAATGAACCTCCTTGCACCTTTCCCAAACACTAAATCAAACAATCCCATATCCCACCTCACAATATACCCAAAACATCAACTTCTCTTAGGCTCTTAGTATATCACATCTTAATATGTACCCAAAACACCTCAAAACCAAACAAAAATAATAATATCAAAGAAAGAGTTTGTTTTTATTTGGTTGTTGAAATAAAACTGCAACAAACAAACTACAAAAACTGAGAGAGGGAAAGAGTCCAGACACTATTAAAGATACTTGAGAGATCCTATGCTTCACGAAGCTACATAGTTAAGCAACTCCATGACTCATTTGCTCAACATTTGGACCCCACTTGGAAAGAAACTTTGTAACTACACCTAGAACAACATTTGTCAGATAGATACGTAGCTCTCAGTTGTACTTGATCAAAGTGTTACATTTTCAAATATTTAAAAAGGGATTTATTTGGAATAAATAATGTTTAAGTTAATCATGAATTTGTCAAAATATCGCGAGAGATTATCGCGATATAGTTACGAGGAGGAGGTCTAAGTAATTATTGATTTTGCTTAAACAGTCGTTAAAAACTATGAGCTCTGTTGTTGGGGAGTCTTTTAAGATGACAGAACTGCCCCTTGTTTGTTGTGCCCAACATAAGAGTTCACGATAGCAAAAACTATGACTACTTTGGGCTTATGGGTCTCAGTGTCTGACTGGACTATATACAAAAATAAAGCCCACTCAAAGAGGCCCGATCCACGCCACAAGTCGGGAATAAAATTTGACTACGCACGCGGCATTGAAATATATGAGTTTAGGATGTGAGTTTGGTTCACTGTGCACTTATAACCTTTCCATGTATTTGGTTTGATTTGCAATTACAATGTGGTGTCTTTAAAATACTTGCATGTGTTTGGTTCACTTTTGCAAAACAAACAACTTACATTTCCATATAAAAATTCTCTTTTTTGCTTGCATTTGGTTACAGTGAAAAATCTCTACAACAGATGTTGCATTTTGATTTTCTACTTGGAGAGAAAATAAAGACATTTTAAAGGATAAAAAAGAAGAAGTTATCAGCTGCATTTGCATAGCAATGCAGTACCGGGCAAACATCAATCTGCAATTAGTTGCATTTGTATTGCAGTGCATTTAAGCCATTATTAAAAAAAAATCCCCAGACTTTTAATGCAATGCAAATCATTGCAAATGCATCGGATTTGCATTGCATCGTACTTGCAGCAAACCAAACTACTGAGCCATAATGTATTTGTTGGGATGAATTAGAGGCAGGAGTAGAGATTAATTCCAGAATCATGAAGTTTAGGATGTGAATCTAATGAATAAAATGGGCTTCGTAACGAGCTCCAAGGGAGTAGTTGGGCGAGTCGTGAAAAATGATGAAACCGGTGTGCCCCTGGTAGCAAAAAAGAAAAGAAAATAAATTGACCACGAACCATTGCTTCATCAGTAACTAAGAGTAGAGTATAAATTTTCCCGTGTATTAGTCCCTAAATACAAGAATTATGCTTCAAAGCTCGGATGATGGAGCAACAAAGCCAAACTTTTGCAATCTTTTATCTAAGAATGATAATTACCCTCGAATGTTACATTACAATATCAACAATTCGGTGAGAAACGAAGTACAGATTGGCAACTTCGGCAACCTATGCAAGAGTTATTTTTCGAGTAGCTCATTTTCCTTCCTGATGGCATCAAGATCTGCTTGTAATTTGTCTGGGTTTAAGCTACGTGTGGCCAAAGCTGCAACCTTTGTTTCCTGTTCAGATATTTCCCTTCGGAGCCTATCAGTGGCTATAATTTTCTCCGAGATTTGTTCAAAGCTCCCATGGACACTTGTTAGGAGATTATACGCTTGCTCTCTTACTGGGTCTTTTCTCGCTTCCCTGAAATAACCCATGCCCGAATGGATAATTAGATATAAAACTGTTGTTTAATTGGTCATACCAAATAGGACGACGAGTATGAATAGCTACCCTATAAAATCCAGCATCGTACCTGAACAAGGTCTCATCGACTACTGCATAAGCTCGATGAAGGCGTTCTTGGATGGAATTACTCTCCATCTGAAGTTCCCGGGTTTCTTTTAAGATCCTCTCAATATCTGCATCTTGCTTCCTGCTGTTCTTTGTGATCTCTGTTATTCGCTGAATATAGGATCTCCTAGAGGCCACTTTGGGTTGTTTCTCTAGTTCTGTGGAAAGTTTTGAAATTTCTTTCTCTCTATTTACAATGAAAAGAAAGATTGTAAACCATCAGAAACTCCCTGTATACGATTTTCAGAAAATCTGAAGATTAATCATAAAGACCTTGGGTCTACTGAAGTTAAGGACACGGAAATAACAAACAATGATCTTGAAGAGCTAGATGTTGAGGCTGTTGATGTCACAGTAGCAGTAGAACATGAACAATTAAAACCGCCAGGAGAGGGATGGGTACATCCTCTAGAAGAAGACAACCATGGACATGGACATGAAGTTTTTAGGAGACTAGGTGCTGATAGACCATTTTGTAAATTACAATAAACTAGCATAGTAGAATTAATTGCTTCACTTTAATCACTTAACAAATTTGGTTGATAAAGGAGACAAGATGATAGGGGCTTCAGATATCAAGATGACCCTTGTAATGACCCAAAAGGGATAAAGATGTCATGGAAGATGAACAATGATATCTTGGCTGTTATACTTCAGAGTTTTTGTAGTTAACTTCATTTATATTGTTATGACTTATTTCATGTTTTCAGTTAAACAGAACAGTTATTTTGTATGTTGAGGATTAATGAAGACATTAGACACATTCCAGACACTCTACAGCACATATCTGTATCTTGGCTGGTTTTCTTATTATCTTTGGGGTTCTTAGACACATATACTCCATCTTTTCCTTCTTTTTTTCTTCCTATTACTGCTATTCAGTGTGGTGCCAAATGCATAATCCCTACTAGCAGTCTAGCACTATCTCCATAAACCAAAATCCCTAAAACCAATTGCTAATTTTATTTTAATGGGAAAATACCTCTTCCGGATTTCTAAGATAACGGCTTCTGTCACCAGCTCAACTTCTTTCATGTTTGGAAGCTTCTCCTTCCCATTTTGTGTATGAACCAACACTTCAGGCCTCATTTTCTCCTCTTCCACAGGTTTTACAGAAACATTCCTGTAGAACATGATTTGACAAAAAAACTATCAAATACAAACTATTGTACAGTACTCATACTTCAAGTATGAAAAAAAAAACTCAAAGGAGTGCTCCCATAAATATAACTTTGCGGCACTGTCAAGAAACTATATACTTGTTTCCTTGATCAAATTAAGAAAGATGCATGAGAGCTTCAAAAATAAATGAAATATATAACAGTTGCTTCTTGAGTTCCACAAGATTAAATTTTCATGCTTCTACTCACTTATTTAGTTCATTGATATAGATGCGTGTAGGTTTTTGATCATCCATTCTCATTTTGAAAGTTGCTTTCAAGAGGTCATGTCCATCTTCTAGACTCTGAAATTCTAAAGCCTTAGCAGTCAACTTCAGTGTCGGCATTTTTTCTTTACTTTGTGTATCAACGCTCTCCTTTCCTCTCTGTGAAACACCAATAAACAAACATACCATCATCAATTACGGAAGGGATCAAAGTGTATACATGAACAGTTTTAAGGTTTTCGGGGCCCAAGACACATTCCGAAATCGGGGGCCCCCAATTTTTTTTTTTAAGTGGGCACCAATCCTCATTCAAACATAGATCACTTGCACAAACACAGAGAGACCAACCAGTTGCTCTACGGAGGGTAGTTATGAGAAATTTAACAGAATAAACAACTAAGCTTAACTGAGTTGGGGACCCCCCATTTGGGGTCAAAATTTTGAGGCCCTAAGCAGCTACCTTGCTCGCCTACCCTCAGGGTCGGTCTTCCTTATTTAACATAGTATGGTCCAAATAAAATATCCCTAACCATAATTTTGTAACTTTGGCTAAAACTCGAGTTGCAGATAATGTAAATACTATGACTTCTGTCCCCCATTATTCTTGTGTCTTAATTCCTGGAAAACAAATGAAATGGAAACCCATTTCTTGTTAAATGTCTTTTCCATGGCAGTGCTAGAAAGTGAATTTATTTTCTCTTTTCAGTCTAGAGCTCTTCTACCAAGACTATCCCTCTCATCTTTTTTTGTTGTTGGATTTTTGCTCTATATGTTTTCTGTTTGGATTCCCTTTCTCAAGAATTTTCTTTCTACCTTCTCCCACTCTCAGGAAAACAAGTTGGTTTTCTTTCATTTCCAATTAACGGGAAAAATAATTTTCCACAAATTAAATACAACATATATGTTCAAACTTGGACTTACACCTTTAAGCTTTCAGTAGAAAATACCAGAATACGTGGAAAGAAAGAAGTTGCAACGGGATGAGCAGTGTTATTGTTGTATACCTTTGATGACTGCTTTTGAAGAGATGACATACTCTGTGTAAGTGCTGTAGCAAGGGGATCTTCTCCCGAGGCCACACTTTCTCTATTTGTAGATGCATTCCTTGAATCCATAAGACCCTCCATTGCACCTTCAATGGTCGGCTCATCTTTTTGATCCACTACCCTGTTATCAACAGCAGTTTCCAATAAAGACGGTTTCTTATCATTTTGATCCACTACCCTGTTATCAAGCTTTTTCGTCATATCATTCTGAGAAGCCTCAGACTTAGAATTTTCTGCCTGGGCCTTAGCTCCAATCTTTTCTTTGTCAAAACTCTCTCCTTTTCCTGATGCCCCAGACAGCCTTTCCACCAAAAACCTTATTAACTTGTAGGAGTCATCTTCAGAAGGGTACAAGAACTGCCGTAAGCAACATATTCATACATTTCTAAGAATAATTTCAGAAAATTAAGAATATTTGATGTCATCATATTAAATAAGTGGAGGAAAAACTAAAACAACTAAATATAGAAGTTATTCATCAAGAAGGACCAGAAGTTTTTTTAGAGTGAAGAAGGACCAAAATTGCTTAAATAACATATACTACTGCATCTTATTTCAAGAGAATAAAAATAAGATAGCACAAACTAATGAGAGAAAATAATTGACTTAAGTGAATTACCATTTTCAGATAGAAGCTTAAATCTAGAACCCTGCAAGGATGATCATGCAATGTCTGTATCATTTATCTAATATAGAGCCTTCTGTTTGTATGATTGAACCAGTTGCTAGGGATTTCATTGGTAACGTGGTTGGGGCAGCTTTGCTCCAAGCTTTCAACTTTGGATGATAGTTGAAAGCTAGGATCCAATGTTCCAAACAGTTCAAGCCTTGAACTTACAGTAATTTTTTATTTTTTTTGGAATAACCCCGAAGCCTCTGGAACAAAGCCCATTTGAGTAAACTAAGACAGCGTCACAGAGGTAACAAAGAATGATCACCTTCACCATTCAATGGAGCATTTAATATCTACAATGCATCCATTTCGCTCATTTTTATAGTTGGAACCCCATAACAGGTGATTCCTTCAAAGGTGCAATTTACTGGACCGATTCACATAGCTTCCAGATTTGTTTCTCTGTGAGCTACTGACAAAACTCCTAGGGTGTGCTTGAAATCCCAACTCTCGACTTTATTATGTTAGAAACTGTTTTTCACATTTTTACCATATAATTTTCCTCGTGTTGCATGTTTGCCAAACACCTAAAGCAAGAAACCATTTCTTAAGTTTTCGTTTTCTCATTTATTTTAGGCTACCAAATGGTAACACCTTCGCTCTTCTTACATCAACCACATTTGATTCATTGTGAGTAAACCATCAACAATATCTATGTTTCTATTAAGAAATCAATAACCCACGAGACGAACGGAACTTGAGATGTATCAAGTTTTCTCACCAATTTTTTTTTTTTTTCCAGCTTAACATGCACTCCATGCACCATATAGTTCACCTATACTTTTTGCATCAACTAACCCTAATTTCAGTAAATAATCCTAAATTATACATCAACAAACACAATTACATGATCAAAAGCTTAAATTGTACCTGATGAAAGCTGATTTCACCTCTGTAACCTAAACTTGTAACAGCAGAAGCGATGTCTGTACAGATTTTGAACCTTTCCGCCCTTGATTCCGGTAGAGAATCAGGAAATGAGAGTGAATTGTTGTGAATTAGGTTAAGTGATTGAGCACAGATTGAAACCAAAGAGTTTGGATTTAGGGTTTGAATGTTTGAGACTCCAATTGGAAGAGAAACTCCTGAGTTGTTGAGTGAAGTTAAGAGGATCTCTTGAGCTTCATCCATGGTTGATGATGATGATGATGATGGAGATTTTGAGATTTTTAGGGGTTTAGTTGATTTTGCTTCACTAAATACGACACAAGATTAAACTAAATACGACACAAATCATTTTATTTTTTTGTCTGTGATCAAAAACGACAACACTGTGTCTTTAATCGGCCCCCCTAATTTAGTTTTAGGTTGATTTTAGTATAAAAGACTTATCGATTTAGCTTTCGCGTTGAGAGTTTACGCCATGTTGTTTCTGAGAAACTCACATAATGTTTTAGTTTGATTTAAGCGCTAATATTAATGCTTGAGCAGAAGATATTGCCTTCTAGTTTGTGTTTTCTGGCATTTCGTGCATGTGCTTAGTTTGAGGGTATAGTTTTTCATCTCTAAATTCAAACCTGGAGCTCTTGATTTACACCTTGATACCTTTAAGCAATATCTTGAGAATCACGGTAAGATGGACATGGGACTGATTTGTTTGAAGAACGCCAAAAACAAATCACACAGGCTGTAACGTGCAAATGGTGATCAGCACATCTATAAATAATCTCGACAGTTCATGGAGACCTAGCATTATCATGTATTCTCCGTTTCGTTGAATTATTGTGGATAGTCTTGCTTTGGAAGATTAGCTAAACAAAAATAGTCCTCCTCCTTAATAGCTGAGCAAGTTAAGCGCCTGAAATGCCTGCAAGAGAATGATGATCATGCTTGACATACTGGATATTTTGCAGGGATTTGGGTTGATATTAGAAGGGCCATAAATGTGTGATTTGTGAAATGCAAACAATGTATAAGGAAGAAAGAAAACACGTTAATCATTGCTCATGTTTGTGTCATGAATGATAGAAAAAAATCACGCTCTTTTGGTTTTAAAAAACAACACTACAAGAGTGTGAGAGAACAAGTCTAGAATCTCAAAATATTTTCACTGAAATTTGGCAGCACCAAAAGCGTGTGACCCAACAGGCGACAAATTTCCAATGATAAATAAAGGAAAATCTAGGGAAGATTTTGGTTAGTTATAGTTGAATCACCTCATTAAATAAACATTGGGGTTATGTCTTTAGTTGGTTCATCTAGAAACATGGATTTAAAGGGAGAAGAAGATATTGGGAGAGAAGAAGCTACAGGGATGGGGACAATGCAAATTACTGGTAGCAACGCCTTTGGTCACAGCATTGAGTTTATGCCTGAAGCCTTTATGAGAAACATGAATACTGAAATAGATATCGAGGAAGAGTGTTCAAACAGAGCTACAGAGTCTCCTCTTCCAATATTTCTCAAGGTATTCTACCTTTGTCTGGAATTCGTTTATTTCTTTCAAGCATATATTGAGCTCATACAAAGTTAAATTCTTGTTTCTCATGCTTGCAGTTTGAAGATGTGGCATATAGGGTGAGAAACAGCAAGGCGTCCTCTAAGAATCCCGTAAAGGCTGTGATGTCAAAGGTGGCAGCACAACTGAAGATGGATGATGATGACTATAAGCACATCTTGAAAGGTATAACAGGCTGTATTGGTCCCGGAGAGATCCTTGCTTTGATGGGACCTTCCGGTAGCGGAAAGACAACGTTACTCAAAGTATTAGGGGGAAGATTGCATGACAATGTGAGAGGGAGCATCACTTACAATGACATCCCATATAACCCTGCTCTTAAAAGAAGGTCCGTCAAGTTAAAAAGTCTCTCTAAGTCTCGCTCTCTTACCTTTCCCTCGCATAGCATTTAGATATTCCTTTTTCAGTACCTCTAAAACCCTTATAAGTAGTCATATGATTTGTATTGCCATTGATTTGTATGTGAAAATATAACACATTCATTTGAATATTGGACAGAATTGGATTCGTGACGCAAGATGATGTGCTCCTGCCTCAATTAACGGTGGAAGAAACTTTGGTTTTTGCTGCATTTCTAAGACTTCCTAGCAACATGAGCAAGCAACAGAAGTATGCAAGAGTAGAGATGATAATAAAGGAATTAGGCCTTGAAAGGTGGTTCTTCTTACCTATATTTTCCATGGATCTCGTCTAATTAAACTCACGACTGATCATTTTCTCAAGTCACGGAACATATAACTGATATTTGATCATTTATTTATTTATTTAACTCTAGATGTCGGCACACAAGAATAGGTGGAGCGTTTGTCAAAGGAATATCGGGTGGTGAAAGAAAAAGGACTAGTATTGGTTATGAAATTCTTGTAGACCCGTCATTACTATTACTTGATGAGCCAACTTCAGGCCTTGATTCCACCTCTGCAAATAAACTTCTTCGGATTCTTCAAGGGATCGCTAAGGTAGATCTAGTTGTTTGATTCCTTGTTATTAACTAGGAAATTTAATGTCATACTCACTTTAACGGGGCCTTAGGCAGGAAGGACGATCATCACAACAATCCACCAGCCATCAAGCAGAATGTTCTACATGTTTGATAAGCTTTTGTTGATATCAGAAGGTCATCCCGTGTACTGCGGAAAGGCTAGGGAATCCATAGAGTATTTTTCATCCTTGAGATTTGTTCCTGAGATAGCGATGAACCCTGCAGAGTTCTTGCTTGATTTAGCAACTGGACAAGTGAATGATATAAGTGTTCCAGACGATTTTCGAGCACCACGGGGTAGTGTTGAATTCGAGAGAGACATAATCAAAGTAAGATTTTCTCTAATTGTATATAGTTTTGCTAATTATACTAGATCTTGTACTGACACCATTCCTTCTGATATTTTAGTATTTACAATTGAAATACAAAGTTGAAGCTGAACCGGCACAAAAAGCTGACCACCAGGCGACAATAGCTCCAGAACATCTTCGACTGGCTATTCAAGTTAAGAAGGACTGGACTCTGAGTTGGTTTGAGCAGTTCACCATATTATCCAAAAGAACATTTAAAGAGAGATGTAGAGATTACTTTGATAAGCTTAGACTTGTGCAGTCCCTCGGAGTTGCAGTCCTGTTAGGCCTACTATGGTGGAAATCAAAGACTGGAACAGAGGCTCAACTCAGAGATCAGGTTATATTTGGACTAAGTTTAAAAAGAAACAAAAACGTTTGGACTGAAAATCGGTTTTGAGTTTACATCTTTCATGTGTGCTCGCAGGTCGGCCTAATGTTCTACATTTGCATATTTTGGACATCTTCATCAATATTTGGAGCCGTATATGTTTTTCCATATGAGAAGGTCTACTTGGTGAAAGAAAGAAAAGCTGATATGTACAAGCTTAGTGTGTACTATGTCTCTAGTACTCTGTGCGATATGGTTGCTCATATTTTCTATCCTACCTTCTTCATGATCATTTTATACTTCATGGCTGGCTTCAAGAGGACAATTGCTTGCTTCTTCTTAACACATTTCTCAATATTGTTGATCGTCATCACAAGCCAAGTAAGTCGATATTTTAAGCAATATAAATATTTGCTACAAAAAACTCCCCGTTGATTGAATCTATTAAATAAGTATTTGCAGTAGTGAACTTTTTAATGTGATTAGGGAGCGGGGGAACTATTTGGAGCTGCAGTTTTGAGTATTAAAAGAGCAGGGATGATTGCATCTCTAGTACTAATGATGTTTCTACTCACTGGAGGATATTATGTGCAGGTATGCCTTTATATCGTTCTCTTTCATCCGTTCTCTACAAATTCATGACATTTTTCCTATTGTTGCAGCATATACCCTTTTTCATGCAGTGGTTGAAGTACATATCATTCATGTACTACGGGTTTCGACTTCTCCTGAAAGTACAATATTCGGCAGACGAATTATATGAGTGTGAAAGCAGAGGGGGATGTAGAAGTTTGCAGAGTTCACCATCTTTTGATATGGTAAACTTGAGTGGAGGCTTACAAGAAGTCTGGGTTTTGTTAGCCATGGCTTTAACTTACAGGGTATTGGCATATATTTGCCTTCGAAGACGAATAAATGTTTGTGATTTGTGACAAGAGATTATGACTTACGCCTTCTTGTTATTAGGCCGTCTTCTGATCAAGGTTGTTATCAATATATGTAATATGCAGTGGAAATATGTAACATTTGAAAAAGGCACAGAGCTAGAGCTTGACACGGAAACTATATCCCTGCATAATTACATCAATGCTGTACTTTATTTTAGTTAAGTAGTCTGCAATATGAACTATATGGAATAAAGGTGTAGGTTCATCTTACTAGTTATTAGCGATTATTCATTTTCTAGAAACAGCAAATTCCAGTCTAAATGTTTTTCAAAATCTTTTCAACTTATGGATATTTGGACAAAAGATCAAGTGTGAGAATTTTAGTTTTTTTTTTTTTTTTTTCCCACTTAAAAGTGATGAATCTGATTGAAGGGACGACTGCTGAATAGGATTCGGTAAGCAAGTTTTATCTGCTTAATGAAAACTGCTAGGCAAAAAGAGAAAGAAATGAAAGTCACCCGATGTTTTATGTTTTATTTTATTTTATATAGGGATCCGTAACCTTGAGTTTCCAACCTCATGATGGGTATGGTGTTTTTTTTGCACTTAGAAGTACAGAAAGATGTAAAAATGTTAAATGATTTCAGTAAACACCCCAAATACAAAAATTTCACCAATTTTTTTGGTCAAAATACATGAAATCTTACATAATATATGAGACCACAATAAAGAGTAGGTTTCTACGGTTTGTGGTGTAGATGTTCTAGCTAAAACAACATGGTAAATTCGTTTTTCCAGCTTAAGCAGTAGATTGAAAACTCAAATGACTAATATTTTGCCAGAATTCGACAAAACTCAAACAAATAAAATCCAAAGAATTTCGCCTCGAACTAGAATTCAACTAATTCTAAGAGCATCTCTTAAAGTACCTCACTCAGTTGGATGATAAAATACAAAAATCCAACTAAGTGAGCTCAAATTTCATCCAACATGCACATAAAATGTTGGGTGCCCGTTTCATTTCTTTTGGATTTTTTTTTTTTTCTTCTCACCACCCAGTTAGGTCCAAAAGAGCGCCAGTTCTTTCTTTCCCTTTTGTTTTTATTTTTATACACAAACAAACATACACTCTGTCTCTGTTATAACTGTATTTGTCTCTCCATCATCTCTCTCTCTCTTTCTCTCTCTCTCTTTCTAGGGTTTCTCATCTCATCTCATCTCATCAAAGACGAGATTCTCTTTCAAACAAGCTCCAAATCGATCGATTTCACTATCATCATCATCATCATCTCTGGAGATTGTGAGATCTTGGCGAATCTCTGCAAACGAATCAGATGAAGCTTAGTAACTGTGCAATTAGATTTTGATCGATTTAAGTGCGAAAGATCCTCTCAAACGAGGAGATCAAGTTCTAATTAAGGTTTCTTCAAAGCTCAGATCGATCTGAAACTTCAATTTCAAGGTTAGACTTGAGCTTTCAGTGTGTAATTGGACTTCAAATTAGGTTAAACTTATCGAAAACTCCATTAAAGAGTTGAAAGTTAGATTTCAAGAATGCGAGGTTTGAGGGCGAAATGTAGAGTTATAGTTTTAGTTACCATTACAGTATGTATTGGTCTTGTGGCGGTATACGATTTGTTGAAACCGGTTCCGAATGGTTGTACAATGACTTACATGTATCCAACTTACATTCCGATAGCTTCGGGACCGGAAAATGTTTCTTCGGCGAAATACGGATTGTTTTTGTATCATGAAGGGTGGAAAAATATTGATTTCAAGGAGCATATTAAGAAGCTTAGTGGCGTTCCCGTTCTTTTTATTCCCGGCAATGGCGGTAGCTACAAACAGGCAAGGATATTTGTCGTTGCTTTATTAGCATTCCATCTTTTGCTAGTAGCTTTAGTTGAACTAGTAATTGTTTGAAAAGTATTAAATGAACTAATAGCAACAAATTTATGCAAGGCGTATTAAGAGAAACTCATTTAATTGTGTATACAAATGATGCGTACAAACTGATTTATGCCATCGATTTTTTCGGAAACTAGCGAATAGCGAATGAAAGTGAAAGTATCGTAACAACTAATAAGTACTATCAGTTCCAGCGTTTCTTGTCTTTAACACGCGTTTTTGGAGGACGAGATAGCTGATACTTTTAGTTCCTCTTTCCAGGTGCGGTCTATTGCAGCAGAATCCGATAGGGCTTATCAAGCAGGTCCACTTGAGCGTACATTTTATCAGGAAGCGTCATTGACTCCTGAGGAAATTGCAGGGACTGTAGGTAGTAATGAGTTTAAGTTTCCCAATCAGTATAGTAGTAGGTTAGATTGGTTTGCTGTGGACCTAGAAGGGGAGCATTCTGCAATGGATGGACGAATACTAGAAGAACACACAGAATATGTCGTGTATGCCATCCACAAGGTATCTGTTTTTCACTTCGTTCTTTACTTTAACTGCATGTATTCGTAAGTGGAATTAGTCTTTTTTCTTTCTTAAATAAAGCATCCAGTGTGTGGTCAGTGGTGTGTGTGGTGGATGGGGTGTTTGGACGATTCTACCATTTTATTAATATGAGGAAAATAATATAAAAAACAGGGAGGGGACATACTGCTATGCCCTCTGGATTAGAAGCCACCTTCTTAGTGAAGCCTCAACTGCCCAAAGGCAACCCTATCTAAAAAAAACTGCCTAAGGATGAAGATCCCTGATATTGTGTAACACCATATACACTCTGGTTGCACTAGGCCTGTTTTCGGATCGGAAATGGGGGCGGTCGGAATTTTTTCCGAAATGTAAAATCCGTCCCGATTTTTTTTTTGGAAAAACGAAAATGGATCTGAATCCGAAAAAATCGGATTTATCGGAAAATTCAGAATTCCGAAAATTTTGGATATCTTGATAAAATCGTAAAAGAATTCGGAAAATTGGAAATTTTGTATTTGGCAGGAAATTGTCAATGTATATTATTAAACAAGTGATAATAAAAGATACTATCATAGAAACTTTGGTACACAAGTCAAATGATAACAACTTGGAAATAAATATTGTCCAAATAATAAAGTTTACACAATAAAACATCATTTCACAAGCTTAAGTAACCTGCTTTAAGATAAAAATATCACCAAATATTTATGACAGTCTATTTAGAAATAGGTGAAGAGAGATCAAAACAACCACCCAGTATTACTTCAACACAAAAGTCTAACCCCGTGAAACCAACTGGACACCACCTGACCATGCCTCACCCCTACCATGGCTTCAAGAGTTCTAGAGAGAGAGAGAAATTCTTACCTTAAAGGGAAAATGTGAGTGAGGTTTCACTAGTGGAGAAGAGAGAGCCCTTGCAGAGAGGGAGAAGAAATGGAGGCAAACCTAGATGAAGTATGTTTTGTTTGAGGTTTTAGTCCCAACTCCCTCAAGTTGAAAGTAGGGAAGTTCGGATGAAATCAGATCGGATGTTATTCGGAAAAATCGGAATGACAAAAAGCTATCCGATTCCGATCCGATCCAATATTTTTCGAAAAAAATCGGAAGTTCGGAAAAAAGTTGTAGCCTTAGGTTGCACATAAGTGCTTCAAATACTATCTAGAAATCTGTGATGATTCACTAACAAGGAACTTCTTTACCGAGATTAGTATGCATATGGATATTCTTTCTTTCTCTTTCCAAGTACAAAGCCATTTTTAAGGATGGAAAGCATTGTTTATATATATTTTTCAAGTACATAGATGTACAGTAGTTGAGAATGGGCTGAGCTGTAGTTTATGATCTACTGTCTGATTAGAGAACAATAGGAATTCCGTTCTACATGATTACTGCTATATTTGATCTCAAGTATTTTACACTATTCAGTGGTGTACTAACACTAGAAGCAGTTAAGCTATAGTTGAAGTTTCCTTATTGTGTCTGTTACTTACTTATTTTGTCCTTATGGCTCATAAATTAAACTGTTTGGTCACGTTTACAGATTTTAGATCAATATAAGGAGTCTCATGAGGCTCGTCTTAAGGAGGGTTCCAAAATCTCTAAAAGCTTACCAAAGAGTGTAATATTAGTTGGTCACTCCATGGGAGGATTTGTAGCCAGAGCCGCCACTGTCCACCCACATTTAAGAAAAGGATCTGTTGAATCAGTTCTCACTCTTTCAAGTCCACACCAGTAAGTCATGTGACTGTTTGAACCATTTTGTAATGGTTTACGAATCCTATATGCAAATTTACCCAATAACTGTTTTGAGATTTGACATTTTTTTTATAGGTCACCTCCTGTGGCACTGCAACCATCTTTGGGGCACTACTTTTCACGCATAAATCAACAATGGAAAGCTGGATATGGGATCCAAACATCTCACACGGGCAGTTCAGTGCCATCACTCTCTCATGTTGTTGTTGTATCTATTTCAGGCGGCATTCGCGATTACCAGGTATTTTCATGTATTTTTCAACATATAAACTATGATAATGTGTAACTATCATTTGGATTGTTGTAAAAAGTTCTTCGAATCTTGCCTACGCATAAATTCTTGGTCGCATTTTCTAATCAGTAGATCATGGCATGTCATTACCACGATATTTACTCCGTAGGGATAAAATAATTAGGTTTGGAACATCGTGGTATTTTCTGGTTCTTAACACTAAGTTTCCTGTCAAATTTCTCCCTAATTTTCAAAGTCCCCAACTCTGCAAATTCTCCAAAAAAAATCAAGTTATCTCTCCAATTTCCTACCCTATTTTTGCTGTATCACATTTCACTACGATATCAATGAAATTTGCGAAAGACTGCGAAAGTTCCAAATATCACTATATTTTTGAATATGTCGTCCTTTTCTAAATATCACTGTATTTTGGACGTCGCAGTACTGCAGTAGTTCGTGGATCATAGTATACACTAGTCTTTACTTTACTTAGAGCATGATGGTATACACATACTTTTAGTCAGTTACCAGTTCTGCTAGTTTACAAATACTCAATAGCTTTAAGATTTTCTGGAAGTGAGGATCAGTGCTTCTCTACCTTTACCTTTCGGACAACCTTTCATGATACATGGATATTTATTCAAAAATAAGTATCCCCAGAAGTATAGATATCAACCGGACAAAAAACCCGCAGGAATTAAGTAGACGAAATGTTTCCATTATTGTAAATATAGTATAGTGACTTCTTCATTAAGTATAGATATGATTTATTTATTTTTAATTTTTTTTTGGAGAAATCATTTCTCGGAAGACCATTTCTCAATGAGAAAATCACGTTTCCCATTGACTTGAGTGAATAAAAGTATCCATGCTATTTCTTTTTGGTTCAAAAAATGCACCTACATTTTAGTTATAGTTAAATGCTCTTCATTGCTTACAATTCAAATTACACATTTAAACCATGAGTGTGAACTTCTATGATTTCATATTTCTAGGTTCGGTCAAAGTTGGGGTCTTTAGATGGAATTGTGCCTGCTACTCATGGTTTCATGATAGGTACCATGGGCATGAAGAATGTATGGCTTTCAATGGATCATCAAGCTATTTTATGGTGTAACCAACTAGTGGTACAGGTTAGCAAATTTCTCTGCCTGCATTATTAGAAGACTTTGTATTTTTTTCTCACCCATTTTTATGTTGTTATAATTGTTTCTGAATATATGCGATATTATATTCCAGGTCTCGCACACTCTTCTGAGTTTAATAGATTCCGGAAGCGGTCGGCCATATTCTAGCACACAGAAAAGACTTGTTGTATTTGCTAAAATGCTTCGTAGTGCGATGCCACCAAGTTTTAATTGGATGAGGCAGGCAGTACCATCTAGACTTTCTCTTCTCATTAAAAACAAGAAAAAAGATGCAGGTATTCTCTTTGATTCTTCTGCGCGGGTCTTAATCATTTCCAGTTCTACTACTAATGTTGATCACTTTTATACAATCTTTGCTTACCTAGCGAAAAAAAACAAAAAACGTTCATACTTATATGAATGAATGTTTTCCTGTGTGGGTACAAATTGCATATAAACCTCAACAAACTTGATACATAGACACCAACTTGTATAACACATATTTTTTTACAAATTGGAGTATTCTTGTTATGTTCGAGAAAAAAGGTAGTCAAAAGAAAGTCGATTTTCTAGTTTTTCGCAGTTGATTGTGTTCAAAATTTCTTTGACCTTTCCTTGAATCAAAAGATCTTCTGCCTTTAAAGAGAATCAAAAGTATCAAAATCTCAATTTATTTTTTTATTTTTATTTTTGTATTATCCTCTTTTTATTAATCTAATACTCAATCTGTAGATACTTAACTTATTCTAGATAAGAGATCTCCCACAAGTTTCTCTTAAGTCATTCTAGATAAGACTTTCTCCCACAAGTTTCCCCACACCGAACTTAATCGAGATAAGATGTTCTCTCATGATAAGCCACACATGACATGAATAAGGAAAACACATTAGTTTCTGTTATGGAACTTCTTAAGTAACTTTATTCTTATTGATTGAATATAGTTAAAAGTTATATTAGAGAGTCAAAGGAAGGTCACGTCTAATGACCCTTTTCCTCTGGATGCATGTTGTTTATGTCAAGTTCTAGAACTCAACAACTTTTCCAATAACCTAATCAATAAAATTGCATTATGTTTTTAAATATGAAATGCATGTAAGAGATGAAATAGAAATTTAGTAAAAGGCTTTATGAAAATCCCCAACTTTTCTCTAAAGATTTTAGAATGAAATGTCGAGATACTAAGCCCTACAAACCTGATCCACGATCTATGATCTTATAATTTTTGTAAGATCATATGACATTTTAATAGGATAATAATTGTTTTTATTATGAGTTTCTTAGGATTTCTGTGGTTGACATGTTAATTACCTTCACAAACTTTTGGTAGAACCCTAAAGAGTCTGCATGTGATGCTTGCAGAATATCAAGAACAGACCATTTTCCCTTGCCCACGATCAAATCATTGGAGTAGTGACGCGCTTGAGAGGGACTTATACATAGAGACAAATACAGTTACAGTTCTAGCTATGGACGGGAGGAGACGGTGGTTAGACATACAGAAACTGGTGAGTGTGGCGTCAAATTTAATTTGATATATCCATATATCGAAATATATTTTTCTCCCTGCATTATCATCATCGTCATCCCCGCAAAATATGTGGTCAGCTTCTGTTAAGCAACATAAGGATTTCACGTTTTTGTCACTGAAGTTTTTGCTTTTTAAGTATTGCACATGATCAAAATCATCAGGATAATGTGGAAAATCTAATAAATCGTCATTGGACCAAAAAAATGCTGCTGCAATTGTCTTACCAGAAGCTCTCTGATGATAACATCACCGGCAAAAGGCTATAGGTAATAAAGGGGTGCCATATGACCTTATACTGTCAAATAATTGGGCCGGGATGTAAACATGAGTAACTTCATAGATGCTCATAAAATACCCTATAACTCTGCACATGTTGCCTACCTTTAAATGGATAGGTATAACTAAGATTAAAGTTGTTACTTATGGTCTATGTGCAGGTGAACATATGATTTTGCTTGTATATCAGTATACTATAGATAACTCATTTTACCTATCATTCACTTCCTTCTTTAAAGAAGAATAGTAAGGTACTTTGCAAGTGCTACATTCTCAGATGCTTATGCAATGATGAGAACCAAATGACTATATAGAAATGATAGAATGTTACCATCATCCCGACTAGCCATTCGTCAGTTACTCTAGACCTCCAGTACTATAACTCTGATCTCGAAAATCATCCAATGGTCAGAACCTGCGAAATACGATACTCAATTCTATATGAGAATGTGTCTATAAGATTTTTCCTTATAATTAATTCTCGTTAAACCAAATAAGAAGTAATAGAGGAGGATGTGCATTTTTCCAAAAGGTAACTAGTTCCATTTGGATACATGAGACACTTCACTTGCATTGTTTATCTTTCCATTTCCTTTATTTGATAATTAATAATTTTTTGGTTATGATATCTAATGGTTACTAAAAACGAGAAGTATTACTTTTTTTTATATTCCATCAAAGTTTCAGTACTTTACAGTATATTTTCCTTACTTAGGGTTCAGGTGGGAAAAGCCACTTTATGTTTGTTACGAACCTCGCTCCGTGTTCTGGGGTTAGACTTCATCTGTGGCCTGAAAAGAGTGAGCAAACATCAAAAGTTCCACCAAGTAAAAGAGTTGTAGAAGTGACATCAAAAATGGTCCTTATTCCTGCAGGACCAGCACCATTGCAGGTACTAACTGGTTTACTTTAGATGATCTCTTAGAAATCCTATTCATTCACATGTTAATCTATTTATTCCCCATTTAAAGTAGTGTATGCTAAATCCTACCTTTTGGAAATTCTGGAAAACAAAAGGACAACTGTGCTTGGGTTAGGGTATTTGATATGCATTAACTTTCATTTTGTTTGATTGCTAGATGGAACCAGGCAGCCAAACTGAACAAGCACCCCCATCTGCAGTATTTCGTTTGGGCCCAGAGGACATGCTCGGTTTCGGATTCCTTACTATCTCAGTCGCACCTCGTCTGGTATGACTTTCTTTCGGTTCTTTAAGATACATCCTCTTCTTTAGCATGGTGGTAGTTTGTTGAGGTTTTACTAAATTTTAGGGATTGTTTGTCAAGCTTTAGAAATGGCCGACATGTAGGGCTTTTAAGCTCATATTGAAGAGCTTGAGCGTCAAGCAAAGTTAAATATAGTGCTAGTATGAGCGTCAGGAAAAGCTAAATATAACACTTTTTCATAATTCAATTACTCACTAAAATTTGACGATCTTATTGAACGTCTTCTGCTAATTGTTTTCTGAAAATCAGTTTGCTTATGCGTTATTTTACCTGTTTTCAGTTTTTATAATCAAGATTTTCGAATTAAATTTCGATACTAAAGTGAAATAAACTTAAAAAAATACCTCAATACAAGAAGTGTCGCGATGTTAAAACCAATAGAACACAACTCATGGTATGATTGACTTCTTGACTAAGAAAGTTCTGATTTTTGAACAAAGATAATTACACCGATAAATTAATGAAAACTTGAGGAAGATTTTTTTTGAAAGGCAAGCCAGTTTTATATAGGGATCCATAACCCTGAGTTTCCAATCCCATGGGGTTTCAAGCCCACGCCTCCTCTCTTGGTGGGAGGGTCACAACCACCACTGGGCCAAGAGCCCAATGGCAAAACTTGAGGAAGATGCCCCCGTTTTTGTTATTAAGTTCTCACATTGGAGATAGAAGCAGGTCGACTTGTGTTTACAATGCATATCGTACTCTTAGGGTTAAGTTGGTATTTGTAACCAATTAATGAATTTCCTTTTAATGTACTAGCGAACACTAAGAAAACTTTTTATGTTGAAAAGTGTTTTGTTTGCATGGTTGCCTAGCAACCAAGATAATTTACTTGAATTTCTTGCACACTAGGTAACAACGATACGGATACGGGTGTCGGTGTTCGACACGGGTACGGGGTGTTGGAAACGACAGAAAATAAAAAAGTGCCTTATAAATAGTGTTAGACACGTGTGTCCAAGTGTCCAAGTGTTGGGGTGTCGGACATGTTTCATTTTTGTAAAGTGAAGTGTCGTTGTTACCTAGCTTACGCACAATGTCTAATTGAAGAGTGATCATAATCTACTAGAAGCTACACTAAATTAGTCTTATGTTATGTAACATCGACACGGGTATGATGTGTCGGACGGCTGCTTCAAAATAAGCAAAAACACAGTCACTATCTTATACCTATAAAGATAATATTTTTATTTGCATTTATTGTATTGTGTCTTATTATAAATGAATGCATTATGATTGTATACATTATGATATTAATTCATGAGTTAATTTACAACTAATAGCCTAGGTAACAACGACACTTCACTTTTAAAAAATAAAACGTGTTCGACACCGTGACACTTGGACGCTCGGACGCACGTGTCCAACACTATTTACAAGATACTTAACAATTTCTTGCCGTTTCCGACACCCCGTACTCGTGTTGGACATCGACACCCGTATCCGTGTCGTTGTTACCTAGCTAATATCAAACATAAAACAATGATAGTAGTTAGTAGGGTTGAATAACATGTCTAAGATTGGAAACTTTCTAAAAGTAATGTCAAAAAGTTAATGATCTAAGCAATAAGTACCCATTGGAGTGTCCACACGAGTGTCGGTGCGTCCAAGTGTCCGACACGTTTGTACACGGATATTTTTAGGAATATGGAATTCCCATGTTACGTAGGTGTTATATAGCAGATAAGCTTTCATATGTGTATTCTTCAAATTTGTTTTTAGTGCAACAATATGTATGACTGGGTCATATTCTTTCCAGACTGTGATAGGAAGGCCTCCACCTGCAGCATCTATGGCAGTTGGACAGTTCTTTAATCCAAAGGAAGGAAAAATACAGTTCCCTCGTGTCTCCCTGTTACTTTCAAGCTATGCAAAACAGGTAACTATGCTCAATAAGTTATTTGTTTGTCAGTGTCAGTAAATCTTGATGCTCACTCTACTTTATTTTAGGCTTTGTCTTGATGATTTGGAGTCATATAGTTTTATATATGTGGATGCTATGCAGGAATTTTCGTTGGAGGAGAATCATCCTCTTGCTTTGAACATGTCGTTCTCTTTAAGTCTAGGCCTTTTGCCTGTTACTTTGTCTTTGAAAACAACAGGATGTGGGATAAAGAATTCCGGGCTTCCATTTAAAGAAGCGGGAGATATGGAGAACTACAGTAAGTATTTTGTGTGTGTTAATTCTCTTCTTATGACCATTGATTATGCACATTTTTTTCCCCTTGCAAATAAGGATATGCATGTAATAAACCTGCAAATAAACGAAAGAAGGTTAAGCGTAGATGAGAGAAGAATGAAAAAAAGGAGAAAATAGTGCCCGGGTGAAACTGAGTCTGCATGATTTCATAATACTTATATGAATATGTTAAGCCAGAATACCCCTGAAAAACTACAACTGAGTTATATAATCTTTTTACTTAATATAAAGGGCCCGGTCGACATCTCAAATACCAATAAATTAAGTAGTAAGTTAGGAGGGTTACAAAACATTCACATAAATGTAAAATCCCATAAACCATGCTTTTGCCCATGCATAAATATTACAACTCATGAATATGAGGATAATCTCCACATTAAAGTTTCTTCAAGGGTCTTCAATAGGCCTTCAACTTCAAATGAGGATCATTGTTGGAGTGCATCACCTTGTTCTTTGTTGAAAACCGTAAAAATGTACGACTTGATTATCATGAGTCCGATTTCTGTAAATACAAGCAAAAACACTATTAGTATCACATTTAATTCCCGTTTCAAGTCTTCAGACTACCGAGAACCGTACCCATTCGAGGAACTCTGAAAACCCTTGAGCTTATCACGTTTTTGATATTGAGGCCCCTGCTGTTGATTCATTCCTGAGCCCGGTCTCATTGATTCTGTGATTATCATTTTCTTCCCTGTTGCTAAATGGACATCAAGGATATAGATTTATCTTTATGACCGACTATAAAGCTAGAGGAATGCACGGTGTAACTCCCTGCATAAGTGGCTATGTAACACATACTTGATACTTTCAAATGTGTTGGAGGTGTGATGACGGTGCAGGTTATCCAGATTGTTCAACCCAGCATCCATGGATTGACTGATTTTGTCACAGCAGGAGGTCGAAGAGAAATAGCGACCACTGTTGGGTCGAACATGTCGACTGCTGTCGGGTTTAGAGAAATTTCCAGTTTTTTCTCCATATATTATATCAAAATTTAGGAGTTTGTTTGAGTTATTTCTAGTCAATAAATTAGTTCGGAGACCGGTTAGTGAGCAGATTTTGATTTTCCTTTAGATATTGATACAAAGTTAATTTATGTTTCTTATTGTGTGTCAAAGCTCTTTTAAGTATCCCGTAAATGATTGCTCTTCCTTAGTGTTGCAGAACTTTGCAGATTGCGTTGCTTTCCACCAGTAGCTTTTGCTTGGGATTCAATGTCAGGTCTTCAAATTTATCCAAATTTGTACGATGAGACAATTATGGTGGATTCTACTCCGGGGTTTTTGGGCTCAAGTCAAGGGTCTGACAAGAGCACCGTTTTGCTGATGGTATGAAGTCGACTGATTGCATTTGCATATGATACTGTTTTTTCTTCATGATATTTTTTATGAGAACATTAGGGACTCTACTAGTTTTTCTTCCTTTAGGAGACCGATTTAGAGCACATGGCATCATCGGTAGACAAAATCCCAGGTTCATAGCCGGTATGCCATGTGAGCAAAATCGCTCCCCCTTTTGCCGATTTCTGAAATGAAATGATTTCTGCACTATTATTACAGGTAGATCCACATTGTTCATTTAAGATCAGTGCAGCAGTCTCTGTCACTGCTGCCGCGGGCAGATTTGTTCTTTTGTACTCTTCAAAGGTGAGACCTTGTTGCAATTATTAGTGTTTTGTGACATTCTTCACACTTCTACAACTTCTACATAAAGAACTTTTCAGGAGAATGTCCATTTTAGATCTAATAATCTCAATGGAAGATGAAGGAGAAAAATTACGTGTTATTACCTTTTTTTGCACCAGATACACATATCAACTGTACGTGGTGTGTTATGTTTTTTCCAATTGCTATGTCAATCTTTTCTACAGATATTGATCACACCTTTTCAAAAGTCAAGTCTTATAGCTGAACTACTCCTTGCTCTTCTCTACTCCACATATCAACTGTACGTGGTGTGTTATGTTTTTTCCAATTGCTATGTCAATCTTTTCTACAGATATTGATCACACCTTTTCAAAAGTCAAGTCTTATAGCTGAACTACTCCTTGCTCTTCTCTACTCCAGAAATAGGTGTCTAGGATGTTACATCTACTTACTGTGCGTTCTGCAATGCGCCCCCTCTTCTCTCCTTGAAAATATCCTTATATAATTATTTTACTACTTCACTCCATATGACTTCTGCACTTGACAAATCTGATTTTCTTCAAAAGATAATGTAGATGACTGTCTTTTTGTAAAGATCTTCCTGAAAGCTTTCGAGAAATACTCATTCTATTGAATTCCGATTTATGTTTTAACATATCCCCTTAGATTTTCTTTTCTCATTGTCTTCGCTGGCATATTACTGTATATATTTCTATTCCCTTTTGTGTGTTTATGCATGCTCTTTATAATGTTGATTAACCTTATTCCATTAATATTTCTTTTTCCAATGCTCTCATGCAGATAATTGGCTTCTCGATGGCTGTTGTATTTTTTGCTCTAATGCTACAAGTGCGTGCATGGGAGCTTGATTTGCCTCTACCCTCCTTGCTGACTGCCGTGGAGTCCAATTTGAGAATGCCAATGTCCTTTCTGCTCCTAGCCGTGTTACCCATTGTGGTTTCCTTGCTTCTTTCGTTCCTCACATCAGAACTATTACCTCCACTTGCCAGCTTTTTTGTCGTCTCCATCATTTGCTATGCAGTCGCTAATGGATTCGTCATTATCCTGATTTTGATTTCTCAACTGACCTTCTATTTTGCTGCCAATGTACAAGTTTTCACCAAATTACGGTTAGTACCGTTTGAATCTTATATTTTTCCTCTCAGGATAATATTTATTTAACCTTCTTTGAGTATCAGTCTGTTGTGTTTTCAGATTCAAAGTACTAATTACAATACCTTTAACATTTGAACTAAATTCTAATAATATGTAGGTGGGAAATGTGGGAAGAAAATTTACGCTTTACAGTTCTCCGTCGGTTCATTAATGTTTTTTCCATTTTCTTTTCACACAAGGTAAATCATTTGAATTTCAGATGAATAACAGAAACTGCAATTATAATGTATTATCAGAGCATTATCTGCTATGAGAATTTGATTTATCTGCCAGGATAGACCCTTTGTCAGCTATACAGAAGTTAAAACCAAGAGAGAAGTTACATTAGCCCAAGATCGAATTCATGTTTTTCTCTTGATTTTAATTCCTGTCAAGCTGAAAAGGGCTTAGTCCTGTAACCAAGATCTATCTTCAGCATTATTAAATGGTTCTCCCCCACTTATTCTTTAGTCATATTTAATATGTTCCAATTGAAGCTTGAACTTACATTTCATGTGATTCCTCCATTAATCAGGCAATAAGGATTCTCAAAGGCAATTCAACTGTTGTTACAGCGTCCATTGCAAGTATTCTGGTATTCTTTGTTCATCCAGCACTAGGTCTGATCATTCTGTTCCTGTCTCATGTTTTGTGCTGTCATATTGCTCTAAGCAGGTATCTGACATCTGAACGATGCATTAACTCAATTTCATTGCAATTTTCAATTCCAGTCTTGTCTGTTGGAATTATGATTTGTCAACTCTCATGCGTCTTCCAATTATTTTCCCAAGTTGCTTCCAGTGCAAAGTTTTTTTTTTTTCTTCTTCCAATTATTTGTATGGGCATGCTAGTAATAAAGCTGATAAGATAAAATACTAATTATCTCCAAGTAAACATGAGAATGCGCATTTTCCGTATTGTTGCTTTTATAATTAATGTTGGGGAATAACCCAATTACACTTCTGATTCTTGCGGACCTGAAGTACTAGGAAGTTACACATCATACTTAAAGGAACACATTTTACCTGTTTTAATTTTCTGAAAAAGATTTAACATCTCATCTCAATAGACACTAGATTCCTAATTACATGAATTTAATAAAGAGAATGACTTTGATAAGAAACCTTCCGCCAAAAGTTAGTATGCTATTCCCCCCCCATAAAACACGTGAGATCCCCGCAGACACGCATGCCTGGTTAATCAGGATAAATCCCGGCGAGTGGTCCCTGTTGGTGATGAGTCGATCCCGGGACCTCTGCTTCTTGAGGCATGGTCCCAGACGACTACTCGGGTTGGTTAGTAAGCTATGTAATTATGTCTTAGAAATTGATGCTCATATAACTCTTACCTGTTTCTATGTTTGTGCATTATTAAGTTTTATTACACGACCAATGAACAACTATTAGAATGCCTTGTGACAATGACAATCCTCAGATTTACTCCTGTTTGATGTAGCAGTTTTTTAGGGGCTTCCTTTCGCAGTCAAACACATAATAAAGAGCTTTTTGGTTCCAAAACCAAGGGGGGCGCCGGATCCAGGCAAACCAACATTGACTCGGGCAATAAATTTGGGCAGTTTCTCCCTCTTGAAGAAAACTCCTCCATTAGTCCAAACTCGGGAAAAAGCTATGGTGACACTCAATTAGAGATATTCAACTACCGCCATGCCATGCTAATGTTGCACCTTCTTGCAACCCTTATGTTTCTCCCTTCTCTACTGGCTTGTTTGCAGGTATGTACTTGTTTATTCTTCTTTAATGAAAAGAACATTGCACTAAGGTGCCACTAATATTTCAGTTGTTCCCAGCGCGTGCACACACACACATCTAAATTGCTGGAGTAGATACCGTAAATCGTAATTTATGTTTTGTTGTGCCCAATCATGATCATAAGGTGACACTCATATTTAAGTTCTGTTGTTGTTACAGGGAATTGGAATGGGTCACAAGTTTCCATGGTTCTTGGATTCAGCTCTTTGTCTTGGTGTAATTCTGCATGCTTTGTATGGTTCAAAGCTTGAATTCATTTCCCTATCGATTCCATTCCCAGGTGTCCAAAAGCAGGAAGTTGGCTTGAGCTTTGTTTACTTTCTGGCTGGATATTATTGTTACTTCTTTGGCCTAGACTCGGCTCCCTACAGGGCATTTGACGCCATGGCTGCTGTTGGCATTATTTCCTGTACTTTGAGAATCATGGAAAGAAGGAACAGTTTTAGTAGCAGCCAAAAGCATTCTCATAGACATTGAGGTTCTGATAGACCTGAAGGATAGACGCAGGTATTGACTCAAGTTGCCAGAGTATTTGTGATTTAGATAGTTCTATAGACCATTTAGAGTTGTAGCTCACTAACTAGAAAACAAAAAAAGATTTTGTCAAATATACTTATTGCTAGGTAACTATTGTATTTCTGTCCAGTTTTCTTTTTGCGGTTTTCGTATTTGGACTGGTTCATGTGGTCGAAAGCAAGGATCAGGGAAATACGAGCGTTATTGTATTGATAATTTTGTTTTGGAACATATATCTACTAATATTGACTTGAAATACAAGAGACATACATAAGAGAAAGATATCAATTTTATCAAAGTACAAGAGAAGCATACATGGATTTATCAGGGATTTTTGTCTTAATCGACATATCAAAACTTCCATTACATCGAATACGGTGCAAGAAAATCTGGTTGTGTATCGATAGAGCCCTGGCTCCAACTTTGCGATATGCTTCCAACTTCTGTGTCAAACACCCACCATTCATTGTTCCTACTTAAGGTAAAATAGATGCACTTTCTTCTACATCTATCCTAAATCCTAATAAGCTTGCAGATATTGACATACAGTAATGAAGTCTCACAAACAATGCTTCATCTCCAAGGCCTACCATCGTTGTCCAAGAAAATCTAGAAAGATCGAGACGATAAATCTCAATGTCATCTACTTTGCTCATTGATTTCTTAAAGATTAGGAAAATCACTAAGATCTCTCCACGGAAATCGGCCAAATACTCTTTGAAGCCCTTTGAGAATGTGGGGGGAATGGTTTTTATCAGTATCTATTATCGTTACTCTTGGAACAGTTATTAAGTTTACAATTGCAAGAGTACCTTGTAAACTCTAAGAGTAGATATTTCGTTTGAATGCTATGATGTTTGTAAATTTATATTACGTGGTTCCTTCATTGAGTTTGGATCGATGAGAGTACATCCTTCTAAGGTTCCTTCATATATAAAATGCAGCATCTCTGTAGCTACACTGCACCTACCAGTATTGATGCATCTGAGTACCAAATATTCCGCTTATTTTGCTAATTTAGTGATCAGGGATCACAAGCCTTGGATGAGAGCCATCGATGAGGGGTGGCAATTTGTTGTCATGAAAAAAGAAGAAAATAAATTGCTTGTAGCTGTAAAAAAACTGAAGGCAGTGATTTGATCGCATAAATATCGTCATAATCTGCATTTCCATATTACATTAAACACGGTGGAAGAAAGCCTGTTCCACAAACAAAGATTGATCACCCAAGCTTACCATCTTGATCCAAGAATAACTAGAAATATGAGTCGATATACTTCACGGATTTAAGAGGGGGCTACTTTTTTTTCAAATTTCCTTCGAAAAAGAAAAAAGAAAAAAAGAAGAAGAGAAGAAGTAACAGCCACTTCAAGCTCATCCAAACCCAATTGAATTGAAGCCCAACTCCACTCCAGCACTGCTCCACAAAGTAATTCCATTCTCATATTTGTTCTGAAGTAACTCTTTGGCTTTCTCCTCTCTCCTCTCTCTTATTCAAATAAACACTTTCTGTCTCCTGATAATCCTCATCACTCTCTTTATCAAAAACAAACATTCGACCCTTTTCAAAAGTTATTTCATCTCCGCTGAAAAAGAAATGGTTTATTCAACTCTTGATAGCTCCCAGATGTTCCTTTTTAAGAATATCGTCGTGGACGACTACGACGCAACCAACAATAGGAGGTAAACTACTCCAAATTTGATCTTATAGTGTTGTCATTTGCCAAAATAGTTAATTTACGATGTTAATTGCAAGCGCAGCATTCGAAATTCCATGAATTTGGAGGTTACATTTTATCCATGAATTTCGGGCGGAGCCCCCGAACCCCCGGCACCCCCACTCCTAAATCTCTGACTCCGCCCCTATACCTCAATATCATATAGATTAGGAATATCACTAAGATCTCGCTGCAGAATTCTACCAAGTATTCTTTGAAACCTTTTGACAATGAGGATGGAATTATTTTTCTTGTATCCATGATGGTTACTTCAGGATCAAAACACGTGTTTAGAGTTACTAGAGTTCCTTCCAGACTCAAGGCGTAGATCTTTCCCTTGAAAACTATGGCATTCATAATATTTAACGCTGGTGGTTTTTGATTTGAGTTTGGATCGATGAGCTTGCTCCCTTCTACGACTTCTTGTACACCTAGGCGTGGGTGGTCTAGAGGATCAAAGAGCTGTTAGGAACGTATACGTATACCGTTATTACCTTTGGCTTTCTTTTCCTTCTTCCTCTTTCTTCTTCCCATTTTGTTCTTTGAGAAAGCAAGAGAGAGCGTATAGTTGTTAATATGAAATGTACAATTCATATAAGGTTTATTTGGTGTAACTCAAACATATTCTTGAAGTCGTATGGCATAAGAAATATATATTATTACGTGCGATGGGTCTAAAATATATAGTTGAACTTGGGTCTCTCTATGGTAAAAGGAAACATATTGGTGGCTTTGCGACGATGCTTGCAAGGTAACATAAATCCTAAAGACGATTAGTGGTTCATGTAAAGAACGTTGTAGTGGGAATCAGCCTAATGTTGTCTTAAGCTTCTGATGCACAATAACAAATTAAGAGTTGAAAGCAAACTGATATAGCCATTAACCTAGACGTGTCGGACTGATCCATTAACAATTCTTCTTGCAGTGTCTTATACAGTATTAGACCAATTTAAATCATGATGCAACAAAGTTTTGAAGGTTGTTTGTAATAATTATGTTCTTCCAAATACTCTATAGGTAATAAACATTACTCTAGGTGTTCGACTTCTACAACAAACTAAAATGAAGCATTGTGCACATTGATATTGGATCTTAATACAATCCAACATCAAAAGATAAGTGCTCCTGTATTGGATCTTAGTGATTAAGAAAATAGTCACTGTGGTTTCTAGACAGAATTCTACCAAGTATTCCTTTTGTATCCATGATGGTTATTTTAGGATCAATAGGCAGGTCTAGAGTAGAGTTGCTGTAGTTTCTTCCAACTTACGGCATATATATTTCACCAACTACCTGTTGCTCAGTGGTAAGGTAGGGTAACACCTACCTGTAGGATTGAAGAGTTCTGTTCAAATAGATAAGAACATGCTTTATTCGAACATACTTTGAAGTCTGTTCAAATAGAAAGATGTATGTTCGAGTTTATTCGAATAAAAGTCTCAGAACTGGGTTTATTCGAATAGACATCTAAACTCAGTTTTAGATTGTTGAAATGAAGACGTTGGCTTGCCTCATGATCCGTGTTGATGCAATAATCTCCCAAGTAAATAAGGGAGACTAAAGGTATTTCTTAGGTATCCTTTTTGGTGAGATATTTTGGAGAGGGATATTTTGGGAGAAAACCTTGAGAGACCTCAAATTGGTTGGTGAGTGATTGTAACCTCGAATCATCGAATAAAACTCTTTCTCTATTTGGTGTGGACGTAAGCAATTTGCCGAACCACGATAAATCGTGTGTTTTTCTTTGATTGTGTTTAGTTTGTTCATCGCTAATCGAATCAAATTGGTGTTTGGATTCCGATGTGTGGCTCAACAATTGGTATCAAAGTGAGGTTTTATACTCGGTGTTTCTCGTAATTTGAGGTAACGTCTTATCTCGAATTGGCTTTGTTTTCGATTTGATTAGTGTATAAAAATTGAAGGAGCAATGGTAGAAGATGAACCAAATGATGCAAGTAAGGTTCAACAAGAAGCATCAAGTTCCTCAACGGCGCCTAAAAGGAGTAACACGACGGTTATATTTAACAACACCAAAATTAAAGTTGAGAAATTTAATGACACAAATAACTTTGACATGTGGCGATGTGAAGTTATTGATGTGCTTAGTCAACAAGATTTGGACGAGGTGTTGGAAGACAAACTCGAGGAAATTGAAGAGAGTGTTTGGAAGAATATGAATAAATGGGTATGTGTTCAAATTAGCCTAGCTCAAGACATAAAGTACATTGTGATGAATAAAATCTCGACAAAAGAGATTTGTAAGATTCTTGAAGAATTTTTTTTGGTGAAGAACATCTAAAATCGACTTTTTTTTGAAGATGAAGCTTTACCGCTTCACTATGAGACAATCGATTTCTATGTCGAAGCATTTGAAAGATTTCATCAAGTTACTTGCCAACTTGGCGAATCTAGAAGATGTTATTGGAGATGAGGACAAAACTCTATTGTTCTTGAACTTGCCTCCCGAAGAGTACGAACACTTCGTAACGATGATTACCTATGGGAAAAGTTTTTTGAAATATTCGGATGTGATGACGGCGGTGGTGAATCATGAGTACAAAAAGAAAGACAAACATAAGTTTGATAAGTTAATGTCTGAGGTGTTGATGGCAAGAGGGAGGTCTACGGATGAGAGAAGTCTAGTGGTAACAACTCTCGATTGAATTCGAGAGGTCGCGGTGTTAGTCGCAACAATTTGGGTAAAGATAAATGTGCGTTCTGTCATGAGACGGGACATTGAAAGAATAAGTGTCATGTGCTTCTAAAGAAGAAGAAAGGCATGAAAACTGGCTCTTCAGTTAATGTTGCTCAAGACTGTGGTGTAAATGATGGTAATGATTATGATTTTTCTTTAACTATATCTTCGAGTGCATGTATTGTTGATTCAAAAGAATGAATTATGAATTCGAGTACTACCTATCATATTTGTCCCGAAATGGGTCGTTTTTATAGTTTCAAAAGGCTAGAAAGCTAGGTGGAGCTGCGTTGATGGGAAATGATTATTCATGTCGTACAATGGGGATATGTACTATTTGTCTTAAGTTGCATAATAGTTTGGTTCAAGAAATTTAAGAGGTTCGGTATATTCTGACTATGAAGAAAAATGTTATCTCAACTGATTTATTTGAGGCGAAAGGCTACAAGGTTATGTCTGAAAATGGGGTTAAGAAGGCTCTTAAGGGAGCAATGGTATTTTTGAAGGGTCAAAGAAGAAGTAACAACTTGTATTATTTAGATGGTACATCTGTTTTTGGGGATGTTGCTACTGCGGGAAGTGCGAAGACTACTTCCAGAGATACTACTAGACTATGACATATGCGTTTAGTGCATACGGGTGAGAAGTCCTTGAGAGTTCTTGCGAATCAAAGGGCTATTGAAAGGTGCTAAGGCGTGCAAGTTAGATTTCAGTGAACATTGTGTTCTAGGCAAGCAAATAAGGATAAAGTTTAGCCCGACTATCCATCGTACTCATGGAATCCTTGACTATGTTCATTAAGATATATGGGGACCTTCTAGGAATATTGCATCACTGGGAGGTAAACATTATTTTGTGTTGTTTGTTGATAATTTTTCTAGGCGTGTATAGGTATATACCATGAGATGGAATGATGAAGTCCTAGAAATATTCATAAGGTAAAAGAAGTTGATAGAAACACAAACTGGTAGAAATATCAAATTGCTCCATTCAGATAATGATGGAGATTATACAAGTGATCCGTTCTTGCAAGTATGTCAGGATGAGAGAATTGAGAGATATTTCACCGTTAGGGAGACACCGCAACAAAATGGGGTGGCAGAAGGCATGAATTGTACTTTGCTAGAGAAGGTACGATGTATGTTGTCTAAATTTGGGTTAGGCAAATCGTTTTGGGCTGAAGTGTAATAACCCCGATTTTAAATTCCTAATTTAGCTTTTAGTATACTCATTATTATAATACTCCGCGTATTCCTATTCATTCTCACCTCTGCATATTCATTATCCGCATTTACATTTCCGCATATATTCCTCATTTACTCCTCCATCCATTTTATACGTCCATTTATTCCTTTCGGTGGTTTAGCATTAGATTCCTTTTTTTGTGGTTTTGGCGGTTCGGAGGTGTTTTGGAGGTAGAGGTAGTTTTGTGGCCTTGGGAGCCCATAAAAAGTTTGGTTTAGATGTTTTATTGTTGTGTCTGTGATTTGGGGTGGTTTCGGTGAGCCGTTGGAGTTGCCGGTAGGTTTCTAGAGTCGCCCGGGAAAAAAAATTCATTTTTGACATTCCGGTGGTTTTAGGTGTTACGGCGGTGCTATGATTTGTGGGAACCCCTATATGGGTTGGTATTGATGTTTGTATGTTGTGTGTGTGATTTGGGGTGGTTCCGGTGAGCCGTTGGAGTGGCCGGTGAGTTTCCAGACTTTTCTGAGGAAAAAATTCCTTTTGGGGGACTAGGTGTTTTGGTGGCCGTGAGGCGGTGGAGGTGGTGTTTTCACGTTGAGAAATCCTTGTTAGGCTTGTAGGAGTGTTTGAGTAGTTGTGGGGGTGGCCCGTGATGTTTTCGGGGTGTCCGGGGTTGGCCCGTTGAATTTTCAGGGTTTTCTGTCATAACAGTTTTCTTTTGTTCGAATATTTTTAAGTTTACTCGAATATTTTGGTGTAGAGAAAAAATATTCGAATATTTTTGAAAATATTCGAATATTTTTTTGCTGAATAGTAAAAACAATTTTTTTTTTCTTTTTTTGCTTAGCCGAGTTTGGGTTGTTTTTAGACCTTTTCTCTCTCCCTCTCCTCTCCCAAAATCAACCTGAATCCTCTCCTAAACACCAATCCTCTCTCCTCCAAACTCCTAATCTAATCTTCCCCATCGCTCGCGGATTCTTCCTCAGCTTCGCCGCGATCTTCTCTCCTATCCTCGGTGAGTAATTCTCAAATTCATTTCGATTTGGCGTAGGTTGATTTCTAGGGTTTGGGCTTTATTGCCGTTTCCTTAATTGTTTGGTGGATTGTTGTTCTCAGTGATTGCGTTAGGTTATTCGGGCGTTCCGTAGCCGTTCCGTGGATTTTGATTGGGTTTCCGAGTTGGATTTACGCAGGACTCGGATTTATTATCAGGCGAGTTTCATATCCCAACTTTACTAAGCTTATTTACTAGTTCCAGTATATTGTTTTAGAGAGTAGCATTGAACTTAGAGATGGGTTGTGATTAACTATAGTTTAACTTAGAGATTATTCTGTTAGAATTGTTAACCTGTAGTATGGGTGATAACTTGATTCTGAGGTTGGGTTTTGGGTTGTAGTTATTAACCTGTGGTTGGATGGGAATGATTTTGGAGTTGGATTTTGGTTTATATAGAACCTGAGGTTAGTAGTGGTGGTTGGGGTTCGTGTTCCGTGGTTGCCCAGGAATGCCCCTTCCAGCCTTTAAGAGATTGTTGGCTTGGACGTGCTTGGACGTAGGCGACGGTTAGGTTGCTGTTTCGGCTATGCAGAGTCGGTGCAACAAGTCCCTATTGATCCTGTTTGGGTTGCCAGGTTAGCGGCAACCGGGTTGTGCTTGGGCACCGACTACACGATATAACTTATTGCATTTTTCAAACTTATTGAGATGGGATACACAAACACTCCGCTTCGGTTGACCTCCGACGGGATCCATGGAGTCCGCGAGATCGGGTTAAAATATACAGGTGAGATTGGGAATGGCACTATCATACCTAGCAAAACCACCGCGGAGTGTAGATTGGTATGAGGCAGAATCTTGGTGATCCCAAACTTATCCTCGTTGAGGTTGAAATTCCTTGAAATGTACAGAACTAGTTCCGGGGTTTGATCCACCCTTCCACTTTGATCGAGTGTGACAATCCTAGCTTTGTCGAGCTTAAATAAATCGTACCAGTGCATCCTTTTTACCGAATCTTCTTAAGATAGCATTAGACGTTAGCATTAAATCATTTTGTATTAGGGGATATTTATGGGAATATCGCCGCTCATCATATCATATTATTGCATCTAGGATAAGTATGAGATTATCCTAGCCATCACTTCACGTCATAGCATTGCATCATCATCATCATTCCCTCCTCTCACATTCTTAACTCTATCCCCCTTCCGAATCCACTTCACTCTCCTTCCGTATTAACTCTATTCTCCATTCTCTTATCAATTCAATCCTCATTTTCGTAGTGATTACTTATTTTATTGATGGTTACTAATTATTGTTAGAACTGCTTAGTTGCTTATTTTATTTATTGTACTCATCTCTACTCTATTCCAGTACCTGCTATTAGTAAGTTATTTAGTTCTGTTGGATTAGTGAGCTCGTTGTTTGCTCACTCTCGCATTTAACATTTTTTAGAGGTTGAGTAGCTTGGACTGCCGCGGGTTAGCCGGTCCAGAGATTGATTTTGCCGCTGCAGATTCTTTCAGTTATAGATTCTGTAGGTGTTCTTAGGATTGTGTAGCTGAGCTTGTATTCGAGATATCGTATTACGTTTTGATATGATATGTACACATATATGTCTTTTGCTTCTGCTTTATATTGTTATATTGTGTAATGCTATTTCTTTACTCTGATGATTTTTGCTATATGTGAATAGCCGAGCCAAAATTTGTCTACGGCTTGGCTATTTGTGGGGTAGAATCTTCGGATTGCCCGACCTACACTACTTAGAGTCTAGTAATTGGTCAAGCTACCGATTACCGGATTTTGGGGCGTGACATGACGCTTTGACATATGCATGTTACCTCGTTAATGGGCTGTCTTTTGCTGCAATTGATGGTAAAACACCAATAAAAGCTTGGTCAAGAGAATGTAATGACCCGTATTTTATTTATTTGCATATATTCTAATTCCGTATATATTCCTATTCTTTATCACGCCTACATATTATTCCTTCACGTTAAGTCCGCATACATATTCTGCATATACTCTTTCATCCATTATGCATCCATTATTCCTTTCGGCAGGTTCCGTCTATTAGATTCCTTTTTCGGCGTTCCGGTGGTTTTAGGCGATAGGGTGGCGTTGTGGCGTTGAAAACCCCTAGATGGGTTGGTGGTGATGTTTATTTGATGTGTGTGTGGTTTGGTGCGGTTCCAATGAGTCGTTGGGTTGGACGGTAGGTTTTCGGAGTTTCCCGAGGAAAAGATTCTTTTTTGGGGGTTTAGGCGTTTTGGTGGCCGTGAGGCGGTGGAGGTGGTGTTTCTACTTTGGAAAACCTTTGTTGAGTTCGTAGTAGTTTTTGTGTGGTAGTGGTGGTGGTTTGGTGTGATTCCGGGGTGTCTGGGGTAATCCGTTGTGTTTCCGGGGTGTGTCCTTAATAGGATTTCTGGGGTTTTTTCTGGGCTGACATTTTCTGTTCGAACAAGACCTTCTCTGTTTGAACAAGATCTTCCTCGAATAGTTAGATTTTTTCCCTGATTTGCTCTGTTCGAACATGACCTTCTCTGTTCGAATAGGATTTTCCCTTTGTTCGAACAGGACCTTCTCTGTTCGAATATGATCCTTCTTGAGCTGTTGAGTTTCTTCGCTGACCCTTTTTATTCGAACAAGACTTCCTCTGTTCAAATAGGATCCTCTCTGTTCGAATAGGAATATTTATTATTCGAACAGAGGCGCGTTTTGACCACCTGTTGGGTTTAATGCTCTCCTTTCCTCACTTCCTCTCTTCACTCAAACTCTCTCTCTCTCTCTCTCTCCTCTCTCTAACCGATTTCCCTCTCCTCCATACTCTTAATCCAATCTTCCCCATCACTCGCAGATTCTTCGCCAAGCTTCGCCGCGATCTTCGCCATTATCCTAGGTGAGAAATTCTCTATTCCTTTCCTTCCATTTTTCCTTCAATTTGGCGTGGGTTGATTTCTAGGGTTTAGTTTATTGTTTGATTTCTCAAATTGATTGTTTGCTTGTTATCGTTATTGGTTGTGTTAGCTTTCTTAGTGTTCCGTTTGCCTTATCGTGATTCTGGGTTCAGAGTTTCATTTTGGTTACTGCGGAATTCATGTATTATTATCAGGCGAGTTCCCTTCATTCTTAAATTCCTTCTACTAGTTGATTAGTGTTGTTTTAGAGTGATTACTCTGTGTTAGAGAGGGTGTGTGAACTAACTATAATATAGCCTATATATTCTCATGTGTAGTTATTAAACCTGTCAGTTATTTCTGTGACTTGGGTTTTTTGTTTGTGTTGGTCTTTGAGCTTGGTTAGAAATCGTCTGTGCATTTTTTTGATGGTTTGTTTGTACACTGGGATTCTATCTTGAGAGACTGATGAGATTTGGATGTTATGACGGTAAAGTTATAGTTCATCTGTGTTTAGGATTATTGCCATACTCTGAGGCAGGTGGCTATCCTATGATTGTTGCCGGGTTAACGGCTGTTATATTTTGATCTTCTGGATCTGTCGCACCTTTTAAAATCTTTTAAAACCTTATAACTTATTGAGATTGGATACACAAAAGAACTTCGCACCGGTTAACCCTCAAAAGGTTCTAGGATGTCCTTAATCGGGTTAAAATAGTAGGTGAGTTGGCACTGACACTATCATACCTGTTCACCCATTCGGGAGTGTGGGATGGTATGAGACAGAGTCGGAATGGTGCAAACTTAGTCCTCGTTGAGATTGAAATTCCTTGGAATACTAAATAGAGTTCGGACGATAGGCTCCGTGGGTCGCAAAGCCCGAAACACTCTGATCAAGTGAGATAATATCCTTAGCTTGGTCGAGCTAGACAAGAAATCGCGCCTGTGTATTCCCTTAGCAAATCTCTTTAACTAATCTTGTTAGCGGTTGATCAACCAATATTATAATTGAATTGCAAACACATTTAAAACATTAAATCATTATGCATTTAGGGGATATTTATGGGAATATCCCTGCTCATCTTTGCATGTCATATCATCATCACTTCATACATATATTCCCCTGATTTTTTCCTTATCGCTATTCCTTTCTCTGACTCTTATTTCAATTTCCTCTTGTCTTATAACTCTTTACCTAGATTACAGTTACCTAGTTATTATTCTGTTTCTCCTTATCTATTACTTTATCTCATTCACTTCTCTCTCTTCTTCAACACTTATCTTATTAGTAGGTTATTTAGCTTTGTTGGGTTTTAGTGAGCCGTAGTTTGCTCACTCTCATAATTTTAACCATTTCAGAGGCTGAGTAGCTTGGATTGCTGCGAGGTTCAGCCAGTTTGGAGCCTATTTTCGGCCGCTGCAGATCTTCTTTAGTTTAGACTTTCTTGTATGTAATCTCAGCATATGTCGCTGTACTTTATTCTGGACATTATATATATTTCAGTCAGATATGTATATTTGTCTTTTGCTTCTGCTATGTTGTTATTATTCTTTCTTTACTCTGATGATTATTGCTATATGTGAATAGCCGAGCCAGAATTTGTCTATGGCTTGGCTATTTGTGGGGTAGAATCTTTGGATTCCCCGACCTGTACAGCTTTGAATCTAGTGATTGGTCAAGCTACAGATTACTGGATTTTGGGGCGTGGCAGAGAACTTACTACAGATTATGATACTATTCATATTTTTGGGTGTCCAACATACTATCATGTCAAAGATAGTAAGTTGAATCCTCGAGCAAGGAAAACCATATTTCTGGGTAAGAAGAAAGGGGTCAAAGGTTACAAGTTATGGGATATGAAAGACCGAAAGATTATTCTTAGCAGGGATGCCACTTTTGATAAGACTTCTATGATGAAGTTATATGTTTCTGAGCATGAAGAAAAGAGAAAAAAATAAGATTTTGTAGTGGGTGTAAATTAATGAATCTTCACATGATCCAGATAGTTCTGTACCAAAGGAGGTGTCATCTACAGGTGTGACAACGATTGATAAGCCATTAGTTTATGTTTCAGATGATGAATACATAAACGAAAGTGGAGCATTTGGTAGTACAGATGAGGAGATTCCGATTGTGGAGTCAATTGTAACTAGTAAACCACCAAGGAATGCAAGTAAGCCAGGATGGCTTACAAATGATATGGTACTTTCAAAGGCGAAGACAATGGTAACCTACGCACTACCAGTCGTTGAAGAAGATGTTCCTTCTACTTATAAATGAGCTATTTACGATTCCAAAACGAACAAATGGGAGGGAAGGGAGATATGCATTCTTTTCTTAAGAACAAAACTTGAGAACTTTCGAAGTTGCCTAAGGGAAAAAAGAGAATTGGTTGTAAGTGGATTTACACAAATAAATAAAGATCTCAAAATGATGATATACTCTTCATGGAAAGACTCGTAGCTAAAGGCTATGCTCAATGGGATAAGGGGATTGATTATAATAAAAAATTTCTCCAGTGGTGAAACACTCCTCTATTCGTATCCTTTTGACCTTGGTAACATAATTTGATTTGGAGTTACAACAACTCGATATAAAAATGATATTCTTACATGGGAATTTGAAAGAATAGATCTATATGACTCAGCCGAGTGGGTTTAAAGTTGTTAGAAAAAAAGATTATGTGTGTAAATTGAAGAGATCATTGTACGGTTTGAAACAATCTCCAAGATAATTGTACAAACGGTTTGATCAATTTATGATTGGGCAGAAGTACAAACGAAGTCATTATGACCACTTTGTCTATTTACACAAGCTACGTGACGGGCCCTTTATTTACTTGTTTTTGTATGTGGATGATATGCTTATTGCGTGTAAGCATAATAGTGAGATTGATAAGTTAAAGAAATAAATGGGTGAAGAATTTGAAATGAAGGATCTGGGTGACGCGAAGAAGATGCTTGGTATGGAAATTCATAGAGATAGAGAGAATAAAATGGTGGATCTTTCTTAGACAACGTACATGAGGAAGGTACTTAAGACATTTGGTATTGATGGGAACACAAAACCTGTAAGTACGCCCTTTGCTCATCATTTTAAGCTTAAAGATATTATGTCACCCAAAACCGATGATGAACGTGATTATATGAGTCAAGTTTTTTATGCTAGCGTATTTGGTAGCTTGATGCATGCAATGGTATGTACATGACCAAATATTTTACAGGCAGTTGGTATGGTTAGCAGATATATGATTCGGGAAGAGATCATTGACGAGTTGTGAAAAGGATTATACGGTATATCAAAGGTACTGTGGATATTGGCTTGGAATTTTGTAAACAGGATTCGATTGATCAGTTTTGTGTGTGTTATGTGGATTTCGACTATATAAGTGATTTGGATAAATGACGGTCCATTACAGGATATGTTTTTACATTAGGTGGAGGACCAGTTAGTTGGAGATCTACGCTACAGTCTTCGGTGGCCTTATCTGCTACAGTAGTAGAGTATATGACGGTTACTGAAGTGATTAAAAAGTCCATTTGGATGAAGGGTCTTTTACATGATTTAGGCATCAAGATGGAGTATCTTGATGTATTTTGTGATAGTCAGAGTACTATTTTTTTTGGCGAAAGATCAAGTTCATCATCAACGCATGAAGTATATTGATGTGCGTTACCATTTTGTCAGAGATGTACTTGAAGAAGGTGAGATTCGGTTGAAGAAGATTCACACGAATGATAACCCGGCTGATATTAATTTTTACGAAAGTTGTTTATGGGATTATGTTCAATCATTGTTTGAACTTGGTCCAAATCCTACATACGGATTGATTTGGCCCATAACGGGGATATTGAGAAGAAATATTTTGAGTTTAGTCCCACCTACAAACTGAATATTTGCCTTTAGTCCACAAGTTGTTAAAAAAAATGCACTTTTGGTCCCCAAATGGCCTTTGAACATAGGTCAACCTCCGTTGAACTTAAATTTTGACATGAAGTGCCTAATCTACCCTCACGTGAGTTTCATGAGAATTTTGAAAATAACTTAACAGGTTGTCTTCAGGTCACCAGGCCATGTAGGACCAACGATCATCATCATCACCCTCTCTAAGATTCCCAACGATCATTTTTTTTCTCTCTCAAGCATAGTTATGGGGGGGGTGGGTGGGATTGGAGGTGTTGAGTTGTGAAATTTTATCAATCACCATTAAAGCTAAACTTGATGAAATGGGGACTAAAGACTAATTGCAGCAAAATATGTGGAGACTACAGGCTAATTGTTTTTGTGATTTTTATTTTTGTAAGATGACGTGGCCTGCCGATATAGACTGATGACATGGAAGTGACCTAAAACTTGCTTAACTTGTTGCTTAAAATCTTGTGAAAGTCACGTGAGGGCATTTGTGGGAGTTCAGGTCAAAAATTGACTTTAAATATGGTTGACCTTTGGTCAAAGACATATTGAGGACCAGAAGTGAATATTTAAACAACTTGGGGACTAAAGGCAAATATCCAGTTTGTAGGTGAGACTAAATTAAAGAAAACCATATTGGGAACTACGGGCGACTTGATCCATGGTACGTAGGCAACCATTATTTTGGTGCAGTCGATTTGGTCCTTTGGGACGGTTATTTTGGTGAGAGAGGGTTTCGATTTGTTTGGTTGACGAAGTTTGGCTCAGGTTGGAAGCAATCTCACCGAGGTGGAGAATTATAGGATCGAAGAGTTCTGTTCGAATAGACAAAAACGGATGAGGGAGAACATGCTTTATTCGAATAAACATTGAAGTCTGTTCGAATAAGAAAAATGTCTGTTCGAATAGACTCAAAGTCGATTCGAATAAAACTCTTAGAACTGGGTTTATTCGAATAGACTTTGGAGTCTGTTCAAATAGACATCGTAAACTTAGTTTTAGATTGTTGAAGTGAAGACGTTGGCTTGCCTTATGATCCGTGTTGATGTAATATTTTCCCAAGTATATAACGGAAACTTAGGGTATTTCTTAGGTATCCATTTTGATGAGATCTTTTGGAGAAATATCTTTTGGGAGAAAATCTTGAAAGACCTCAAATTGGTTGGTGAGTGATTGTAACCTCGAATCATTGAATAAAACTTTATCTCTATTTGGTGTAGATGTAGGCAATTTGCCGAGCCACGATAAATTGTGTGTTTTTCTTTGATTGTGTTTAGGTGTTTAGTTTTTTCATAGCTAATCAAATCGAATTGGTGTTTGGTTTCCGTTGTGTGGCTAAACATTACCTGGAGGTTCGGGGTTCATTTCTCACCACTGGTGAGTTTTAAGGTTCGCATTAAGTCTCGCTGGCCTTGTGCCAATGTTCCCAGTTTTGTGGTTTGCGGGCAACTACACGACCCTTGAGGATCTAAAAAATAAAAAATAAAAAAAATCCCTTAAAACTTCAAAGCTATGGCATTTCTAGATAGTATTTGAATCGGAGGGCCTAAATTTTTTTTCCCCTAGGACTTGAACCTTTACCTCTTGTTCAAATGATAAAACATTTTTTTTTTAAACCCTTGGGCAATTTCATTTTTTTCGGCCATTTTTCCCTTGGCCCTGCGGTCACACAACTTGCAACCCCAAGGGTCGGCCTTGGGTCTAGGAGCTCTCTACTGGAGCAAATACAAAAGGAAGAGGAAACATGTCTCTCATTCATTCCTCCCCATCTCCCAACCAGGCTCGGCCCAAGTACCCCTAAGGCCCTCTGCGAAAATACAAAAATGGCCTAAAACTTTTTATTTTGCTAAGGGCTTGAACCTGCCCTCTTACTCAAGAGACAAAACTCCAACCAACTAAGCTAAGTCTACATTATATATGTTATTCACAATTTTTTTTTGAGCCCTTTTATTCTTGGGCCCTGTGGGGGTCGCGCCGGCTCTGCTCCCAACTACAACATTTCTAGCTGCTGTGTGCTTCCCCCTTCATGTCACGAGATTCAAACTTCCTTTTCTATCTTTGTGTGTGAGAGAAGGCTCTTGCAGGAAAACTGATGGAGAACTTTTAAGCTCACATCCCCACCTTCACACACAAACTACTATTGAGTAGGGTCTCACTTTTTTCTTTTCTTCCTCTTTTGCTTTAGCCTCTAGTCTCTAGTCTCTACTTAATATTTGCCAGTTTCAAACTGAAGTCTTATGATTTCACAAGCTCTCTGGTTGTCATATATCTGCAAGTGTGGTTTTCTCACCTTATTTTTCTGTCTCTCTCTGTCTGCAACCTGGTGGATACCATCCAAGTCCCCTTGATCTCCTCCAATACCACCTTTATCACTACCAAACATCTTTTTCTTTCTCACATCATGTTTCCTTGGAGACCAGAGAAAAACCCTTTAGACCTCAACCTCAATAGCTTCCCTGATGAGGTGTTTGGGGGACAAGTGATGCAGGAGGGGAGTAATAGTAGTAATAACTTCACCATTGAAGCTGAAACTTCAAACAACATATCTAGTAAGATAAATCCAAAACCGCATCTCTCCATTTTTATTATTATGTATGTAGGGGATCCCATGTATGTAACCAGCTAGTTGTCGTAGTAGTATATCATATGGTCTCGTGGATTTTTCATTGCATGCCTATAAAAAATTAGTATTTTTTAGCTTTCCAGTGTAGTGTCTCATCAAAGGGTATAAATAAATTATTGCAGGAGGAGGAGTTGGTTCTAGTAAGAAAAAGAAGGGTAGGAAAGATGTGCCTGGAAAGGTCTATCAATGTAGGTTTTGTTCCCTAAACTTCATGAAATCTCAAGCTCTTGGTGGGCACATGAATCGCCATCGCCAAGGTAAAACTATATATGTGTAATATTCCTTCAAGTACAACTATGTGTCTTTCTTCATCTTTATAGAGATGGGGACTAAAAGTGAAATGTGGGGAGGAGTTGAAGTTAGTGATCATGTCTAGCTTATGTTTTTCGAACATTTTAAGCAAATCTGAGGAATGGGTTTTGCTTTCTGATCAGATGTCATGAAATTTTGTTTTGATTTTTTCTGATTTTTGATATTATGTGTTTGGGGATCTCTGTTGGTCAGAGAGAGAGACAGAAACATTGAATCGAGCTCGTGAGTTGGTCTTCAGCACTGACATGTTAAGTAGTCCTTCTAATCAAGAAAATCCTCATTTAGGGTAAGTAATTAAGTTCAAGTTCAAAGTTCAAACCAAGGGAAACTACGTTTTTCTTACTTCTTTTAGGGTTTTTCCCCAATATCTTACATACATATTTCACTTTGATCAATCTCTGTAATGTTAACTCTTGGGTTATAAAACAGGTCAAGAGACCAGAATCTCGGTGGTGCGACACAACCAGTGCCAGCTCCAGTCTCAGTCCCAGTCCCTACAGGAAACTTTCATCAAGGTATCAACATGGGAGGAGGAGAACCTTCTTTACAATATAGACCAGTTTACACAATGTTTTCTTCACCAAGTATCTTTTCCCAAGTACCACCACCACCTCAACATTACCCCTATATGCCCCAACCCCAATACCCACCACATTATCCAAATCCACCAGTAAACAATTACTATATGAATCCGGTTATGGGAGATAATTACCGTCAATCCTATATGAACTTTTTGCCTGCCGGATCCGAATCAAGTAGTTATGCTTGCATTAAAGTACCATTTGGCCCTGAATTCCGTAGGGACGACGGGGTACCTGTACGAAGGACTAATGAAATGCCTGGTTCAAGCAATGGAGATGGCGGTGGATCTGCACAAGGTTTCCAACAATTTTTTTAAAAAGCTGATCAGGGTTTCCAAGATGGGTTTTGAGATTGAAAGAGTTGGCTTTATTGGGGTAGGAATCTTTTTTTGCTTCAAGTGGCAAACCAAAACAAGGGATAGGTAATCATTTAAGATAGAGGAAATTTTTGGTATTTTATTGGTATGTAACTATGTATGATGCAGAGCTATATTGCAGACTTATCAGTTAGTTTTAGAGTTTGAGCTATGAGGGGAAAGGGAAGCATATGATGCAGAGATATATTGCAGGCTTATCCGTTAGTTTTAGAGTTTGAGCTATGAGGAGAAAGGGAAGCATATGATGCAGAGATATATTGCAGGCTTATCCGTTAGTTTTAGAGTTTGAACTATGAGGGGAAAGGGAAGCATATGATGCAGAGATATATTGCAGACTTATCCGTTAGTTTTAGAGTTTGAGCTATGAGGGAAAAGGGAAGCATATGATGCAGAGATATATTGCAGACTTATCACTTAGTTTTAGAGTTTGAGCTATGAGGGGAAAGGGAAGCATATGATGCAGAGATATATTGCAGACTTATCACTTAGTTTTAGAATTTGAGCTATGAGGGGAAAGGGAAGCATGAGAGACTTTTGTTGTTGTCTACATGTAGAGATTGTGGGAACTAGACATTGTGGGGGAGAGGAGGCAAAATTGGCCAAATGAATTTTATTTGGACTAGAAAAGTTTAAACCCTTCTAGAGTTCATTGTGCATGGGAAGTTTTATTCATTTGTTGCTGTTTTCTTCTCTTTTAGTTTGAATTTTCAGACTTTTGGGTAGGATTTTGCTTTCTCTCACTCATCTCTCTCATATTGCGATGGTCTGATAGCAAGTATTATATAGTGCGGATTCCAAAAAAAAGGTATTATATAGTGCAAACTAGGGCATCTTCTTCTTTTGAAGGCATTATATAATTTACATGTTCTTAAAAGCTTCATGTTCATGAGTATCAGATGTTATTCTGTTTTACTAAAGAGTGCGGGTTTTTTGTACCCAATGTTTTACATAAAGAAAATAAATCGTTAAAACGCGCTTTATATCTATTGCACACTTTCGTTTGCAAAAGAGGGCTGCGACTTCACTGCTAATTACTTGTGTTTTTTGTATTAGGGCGTCAAAAGGCTAAAACTTGTAGCTTCCATCAAATTAATGGCTCGAAACACAACACCCCCAAAATTTTTTATGGGCAGAGTATAATTAAGATTACAGCAACATTTTGGTGCTATAACTCTAGTTTTCAACTAATCAACTAGGACAAACCACCCCAACTAGTCCAGATTAGAAAACAAGCCGAGGTACTTCATGCAGAAAGACCTGTTGTTATAACTTATGTCATAGTACCTATTGAAGTACACAGGAGCATCTCTGTCGAAGGGCAAACATTGCAGCGAGCAACTGTTTGACCCAAGTTGAAATTATGAGGAATATAAGTGAATTATACGGTATAATTTAACAAATATGTGAATATAAGCTCGTTTCTTCGTGGATCTAACCACCTGCGACTAATACAAATTATGCTTATCCAAAACCTAAATATTTATCCTTTTTGGATCAAATAAAAAAATGTGTGCGAAGTTCTCAAACACAAAGAGCTAGCAAAAATCTTTTATAGGATCAATAGATTTTGTGGAAACTTTTTAGGACTATTTCGGTGTGAATATTGGACAATGGAGTTGCTTGTTATTTTTAAAAAAATAATCAATATTCTTAAAAGTTAAATCATCCACCAAATATATTCAAACTTCGATGCAAATGATCATTTGTTGGTTCTTTAGTTGGACCAAGTACAAACACCATGAAATATCCAGTTAATCTGTAAAAGATACAGCTCTGATCACTTATGAGCTGCATCTACATGTCTGAAGCTAGGGAGATTGGGAAGACTAGAATATTAGGGTTAGGGTTTAGGTCCGTGCGTGTTTAAAGCTGCATGGTTCTTAGTGACTACAGAGCGTGGTTTACATATATAGTCATTACTTATTTCACCTTCGGATTGAACCATTATTAACCATCTCTTTACAGCATTTGTTTACTTGTCAAAAGTTTTTGATACCCAATCAGCATATCTTAGATATTTATAGTGAAATCAGAGCTTGTTTTCATAAAATAACTGCTGTTTTTGAGCTTTTATAGGAAAGATATTATGAAGAAAACAACAAATATATAGCTAGGTGTTGATAGTGATGAAGATATTGGATTTGAATCTCTCCCTCTCTTTCACAGACACACTACTCAGAAGTCACCATCAAAAGATTGTTTGCAAAAACTAGCACATTAAATGAGATTTCATGAGCTTTAATTCAAAACATTGATTTGTTTGTCTTAGCTTCCATTAGAATTAGAGTGAAGAGGTAGTTTTAGAAAACAATGGTCAACATTACTTGGAATAGAAGTTGTTGTCTTCAGTGTTTAACTCTAATGTGATGCTATTTTAAACATTTTGAAGTTATCAAAACTAAGATAATCATTTCCACCACGACTATACTTGTAGCCTCGCATGTCTGAAGCTTCTAGTGATTTTCATGTCCAAGAACCAACTTATCCTTCAAACTTACCTAAGTAGTGGAAGTAAATTGCTTCAAATAAATAGAAATTAAGGAAAATTACTCCAACCCGCCTAACCGAAGGCCGAAGGGGACTTTCTTAAGTGTTGCTTTGCTTCTTTTTGTTCTCCGACTAGGAGCGTTGTTTTGGGCTAGCCTACTATGGGATTGGGTCTAATAGAAGCACAATGAGACTTTATCATGATCACACGTACGCCCTCATTTGCAACAAATTAACCTATACAAAATACAAACTTACCCGTATTGGCCGCTTTGAAGTGAAGGTCTCAAGGTCCTGAAGAGGGTTAATGGTTAATTTATAGGATGTTGTAGTGGCCATCCGCCTAATGTAATTTCAATCTTGAGGATGAGACAGCCAGGGATGCAAAATAACAATTTAACGGTTGAAATCAAACAGTTCCATCAACGTAGAAGTATTATTAATGTAAATCTACGAACGCGGAAGCTTAATTCGTATTCGATTTAATAATAAATATGAACTAGATCTCAATTAGGGTTTCTTTGGATAAGAACTCAACCTTTTTTTTCATAGCAAAAACAACTAAAAATACATAAATTTACACTACCCTCTTCCTTCTAACCTAGTTCCGATCACTCCTCCAATATCTCTCCTAACCAAGGAAACCGATTAAAACTAAACTCTAGAATTATTCCAATAGAGTAAATAGAAACATAAGCTAAAATAGAGACCAGGAGTTGGCTGTGGTAAACGATACATAGGCACGTGCCACGTCAATTATACACTAGTATTGAGGTATATAATCCTATATTATATTATACTTGCAACTCAATATATATATATATATATATATATTGCCAAGTGATTTTGAGTTGGAACAACCAGTTTTAATGATAAACAGATAATATTTACTTGTACAACTCCTAAATTTATATTTACCTAGTCATTTATTAAATAAATGTGATACTTATAGTGTTTTTACTTGTATTTACAGAAATCGAACACATGATAAACAAGTCGTACATTTTTCTGGTTTTCAAAAAATAATCTAGGAGGATCTGAGTGTTTTTGACTTTTTAAGAAGTCTATTCGAATAGACTTTTAGTCTGTTTGAATACACCTTTTTGTATTCGAATAGAGTCTTTTTTTATTCGAATACATTTGTGCCTGATCATTTTTATTCGAATAGACTTATGTCTGTTCGAATACATTTCAGTCTGATCAGTTTTATTCGAATACAAATTATGTGTATTCAAATACATTTTTGTTTATTCGAACAGAAACTTGTTCTGTTCGAACAGAGGCGCGATTCAGCTTTTCTCTTTAGGTGTTTAAGGGCATACAAGTCCTATTGGGACTAGGAACTTGTAACGCAAGTCCTACTGGACTAGGAACTTGTAACCTAGTCCTATTGGAACTAAGAACTTGTAACCCTTATAAAAAAGGGCAAGGCTAGGCATTATTTTCAAAGTAAGTTTTTATGTTAGATCTGAAAAGAGTTCTGAGAGAAGCCTAGGGTTTTGGAGTGATTCATTGTAATCTACTTCATTTTTTCTAAGCAATTGAAGCTTTATTTTTCCCAATTTTGGTATTCTTCGTATCTTTCAGCTAACTAGAGCTTCTTCATCGTATTGTGGATTAATAAAGAACAAGGGTGATGTACTCCGATAATGATCCTCATTTGAGGTTGTCAACCAAAGGCCCGTGGAAGACCATTGAAGAGAATTTAATGTAGAGATTATTCTTAGGAGTTGTAATATTTATGCATGGTCTAAGGTATCGTTTAGGGGATTTTACATTAATCTTGATGTTTTGTAACCCCTCCTATACTCTATAAGTAGGAGGAGAATCCCACCCATGAGAGACATCTTGGAGAGTGTAAATCAAAAAGTACAAATCAATAAAGTTATTTCTTCTCTTCTTCCTTTGTTATTATCATTTTGCTCTTATTTTATAATCAAGGATAATGACGATGATCGAAGGGATGAGTAGCTAAACCTCTTAGCTAAGGCTAGAAGAAGCTCTGCCCCAATGCAGCCTAGTTTTAAAAGTAGTATTTAGTTTGAGTACAATTTTTCTCTCTCCGAGCTCAAGTTAGAAACCTTTGTTCCTTCGTCCTATGCTTGACCATAGCCAGGGATTGGAGAAATGAAAAATCAAAATAACCATCTTGTTTGACCATAACAAGATAGGTTAAGAATATGGAGAAGAAAAAGTAAGCCACTTTTCTTAACATGACCATTGTTATACAAGGTGGTTTATAGAAAATTCCCAAATGCAAATTTCTTGTTCATTGTGAGTATCGTGTATACCTGACCAATGATACATGATACAGGAATTATTACGTACTTTAATTAAAGACTACTCTCTTACGGGCTACAACGGGATGGAGTGGAATCGATGCCTTGGTTCCCACTCCAAACCAAACTTGTAATTTATTTTATTCTTCTCTTTAATTGAAAACCAACAAAACAAACTCATTGTTATTAGATAAAATCAATATTTCAAAGTTAGTTCGCACCACAAGTCTCTTGGGATACGATCCCACTACCATTTGTACTCAACGATACACCGTGCACTTGCAGGTCTTTTAAGATGCCAATTTTATTATCGATCATTTAATAACTAGGTGAACAATAAGTTCATGCCAATTGCAAAATACTGAACAATGCTCAGGATACCATGTGTCTCAAAGTAGTGCGAGGCAAATGAATTTTGCCAGCTTGAGTAACGCAAAGTTTTAATGTTCACTACATCCATTTTAAAAAAACAACTCTCACCTAGAAATCAATTAGTTAATCTTCTCTTAGTCGGATTGGACCTAATAGGAACAATCCATTTCAGAGCCTATTTGGCTGATTTATAGCGTATTAGGCCAATTTAAAATATGACAACACAAAGCAATGTAGAACATATATAGGACTCAAAATATGGGAAAATAAGACACAAAAAAGAGCGCACCTCTTGTTGCCTCATGTCTTGGATCTTAATCCTCAATTAAATTTGAACTTAAATTAATTTCTAAAAAGTACTCATCACTCCGATTGAGGATTCATCATGATTATTTCGGTGAAATTACGCAAATCTTTGACTAATTTTGATGACACTTCATAAATTTTAGTGTTTGAACAAAATTTATTCCAAAGTTGTGTTGAGGAATGAAATCGAATTATGTTCGTGGATGTTCATTGGAGTTCGTGGGACGAGTGAGGATCGTAGAAGGAAGGAAAATATGGATTTTCAGTGTTCTGCTCTAATAGACTTTGATCTGTTTGAACTAAAGAGGCAGAACATGTTTTATTCGAATAAACTCAAAGTTTATTCGAATAGAAGTCTCAAAACCCACTATGTTCGAATAGACTTTGGTCTCTATTTGAATAGACTTCGTAAACACAATTTTAAAAGGTTGGAGTAAAGACGTTGGCTTGCCTCGTGATCCTAACTTTGAGTCCTAATTGATGTAATAACATCCTAACTATATAAGATATACTTAGGGTGTTTCTTATTGAATCTTTGTGAGTTTAATTCTAGAGAGAACCAGCGTTTGAGATACTCCATTAAAGCTTCGAGGAAGCTTGTAACCTATTTGATCATAGTGAATTGTTTGCGGGGAGTGGTTTTTCATCCGAAATGGTTTTCTACTTCCCTCCTCCGGGTAAATTATTTATCTTTATTTTGTTCTTCATTTGGTTTATTACTTGTTCAGCGATTTTTGCAATTCGTTCTTATCATAAAAGATAGACTAGTTACCGATCAATTCTCAATAACTGGTATTAGAGCACTTATTTTAGGTCTTGTGTGGTAGAATGGTGGCCGACGAAGAAAAATTGAATATGGTTTGAATTTTGGAGTATTGAAGATACAGATAGAAAATTATCTCTATCAGAAAGATCTTGACTTACCACTGGGTTATTGAGATGAAGCCGACAAATCATGATGCTTCAAAGTGGGCACAATTGGATCGCAAGGCACTTGAAACTGTTAGGTTGGTGCTATCATCTAAAATTCTACATATGATCTTCAAAGTTACGATAACGAAGGATTCGATGGAGACTTTTTCCTCTAAGTACTCAAAATCGTTTGGGGCAAATAAGGTACATCTTTACGTTGCTTATTTACTTTAAAAATAAAAGATAATGGTAGTATGCAAGCTCATATTAGTGAGTTTAATACTATTCATGCTCAAATTAAATCTGCAAAAATTACTTTTACCGAGGAGGTGAGAGCGTTACCTCTTTTGGGGCAGATGATCGAGAGCTAAGAATGGTTTATTACAGCTATGAGTAATTCATCGGGGAAGGAAACAATTAAATTTGATACTATAGTCTCGTTGACTATGAGTGACGGGAATAGGCGTAAATCATCTGAATACTCTTCGATTTCAAACGTCAGTGCGTTGAACGTCAAGAAAAGAGGAAGGTCCTATAGAAAGGGGCTAAAAGAATGGAAGTGGTCATTCACAGTCAAGGGGAAAGTCCAAGCTGCCAGTGGAGGATGTAGGTAGAGCTGAGGGTAGGCAGCCGCCCATCCTCAAAAAATTTGAGTTTTGATTTTGATAGGTATATATATTTTAGATTCCAGACATTATACTTGCATCTACATTTCTGCCCACCCTGATATTTTTTACTACAAAGGGTACCATTACTTGCCTACTCAATAATCCAAAGTCTAAGGGGGCAATTTTGTAATTGAAGATCAATAATCAAAAGTTTAACCAAAAGAAAACCTTTTCTCCCAAATCAGATTTTCATCTCCTCCAACTCTCCAAGCTTGGATCGAAGAAAGGCGAAACCTTCTCTCCCAAATTAGTGGTGAGCTTCCCTCATCCTCTCTCTCTCTAAAATATATTATTTTGTTTATCCCCAAATGGCCAAATCCTTAAATTAATATTTACTGATTGTAGAACTGATTGCATTAGGGAATTTTTGATCACTTCTCAAGTTCTCAGTATTGTTATAAACCCCATATCTCATATCTCAATTTAATTGATTCTTTTATAAATTAGGGGTGTTGATGTCTTGATGATAATCTGATTTTTATGGATGATAATATGATTTTTATGGTCTATGGGATGATAATCTGATTTTTATGGTCTAAGGATAATGGATGATAATCTAATTTTTATGGTCTATGGGTGATAATCTAATTTTTATGGTCTATGGGATCATAGTATTTCTAATTTATAGTGTATTGTGGAGAAATTGATTTGTTTGAGTTAAGTGATGATTTGATTTCTTGTAGCAGCTATGCAGTCTATGCTTAACTTTTATAAGTATAAATCTAAGACTCCTCCTTTAGACAATAACCAAGCTGGCAATGTAGTTTCAAACCCAATGCAAGATCATGTAAATGTTGTCTTGGCAGATAATCCTATTCCTACGAATGTTAGTTTGAAGCGGGGCCGCATCCGCATAGAAGTTGACTTGGTACCTCATGGTTTAAAAACTTCTTCCCCTTTGGACGATAACGAGTTACCTGACTTACTTCAACCTAGCTTGAAACGGGGTCGTATAGATGTTGACTTAGAAGCTCTTTCGGCAGATCCTGGTTTACGAACTCCAGTTCAGATTACCATCCTAACGATCGGGATTCTATTCGAAGAAAGTATCTATTGAATGGTCCATGCTAGCCTAAAAATGATAGTTTTCCCTTGATAAATGGCCGACAATTTCATGTAGAGTGGTACAAAGAAGGCCCTAAGTGGTTGGAATACAGTAACCATCCAGATTCTATTTTTTGCTTGTACTGTTACCTTTTTTCAGAAGGTAAAGGACTGCATGGCAGTTGTGATACTTTTGTAAGAAAGGGTTTTCAAGGTTGGAAAAAAAAAGTAAACTTAAAACTCATGTTGGAGGGTCGAATAGTGCACACAACAAGGCATATATAAAGGCTCAAAATTTGCTGAATCCGAATCAGGACATTATTACAAATAATGAAAAAGAAGTAAGCAAAGAACGAAAGAAGAACCACATTCGTCTACAAACAACGCTTGATTGTATCAAGTTTCTTTTGCGTCAAGGCTTAGCTTTTCGAGGCCATGATGAATCAGAAGAATCTATCAACCAAGGGATCTTTCTTGAATTATTACGATATACCACTGCACGCAACAAAGAAATAAATGAATATGTTCTTGAGAATACCCTCGCAAATTATATGATGATTGCACCTGATATTCAGAAAGATCTTGTGAATGCCGCCGCGGTAGAAACGACTAAAGCTATTATTCATGATCTCAGAAAGATTGAATACAGAGTATGGAACCCCTTCCGCTCAAAGTTGGCTGCAGCTATTCTTGGCGGTCTTGACAACGTTCATATTGTAAGTGTTAACTACTCCAAATAGTCTCTTCGGAATATATGGTAAATTATTTCTCTTTTCTGAAGCAATTGTACTTTAAATGATTGCTTTATTTTTGTTATCCTTTCTCATATTTCTAGCAATTATAATAAAAAATTGACTTTGACTTTGACTTGTTGACTTTGACTCGCCCCCCCCCTCACCAAAAATCCTGGATCCGCCACTGCAAGCTGCCCGCTGCGTGTTGGACATGTGGAAAGAAGGGTCACTTTAGGCGTAATTATAATTCTTCTAAGAAAGTTAATAATTAGGTGAAAGATACAATGAACCTTACAGATGAGATTAGTTATGATGAGGCTTTACTTCTTTCGTGCGAAGATGTTAACTAATCATGGATAGTTAATTCGAGTACCTCATTTCATGTTACTGCAAACGTATGTTTCCTAACCAATCTTGTTAAAGGTGACTTCGGTATGGTCTTCATTACAGACAAGAGTGTAAGCAATTTTACTAGAAAGGGAAATGCTAGGTTGAAGTTGCCTTTAAAGGCGACATTGATTTTAAAGAAAGTGCAACTTGTACCCAAAATATTAGGGTGTAACCTTATCTCAGTTAGCAAATTATCGGATGATGATGGATATGTAAGCACATTTAGTGATAATTTCTAGAAAGTCACAAAGGGAGCTATGGTAGTAGCTCGGGGCTTAAGATAAGGAACGTTGTATACAACGCAAGACACAATTTTTATTATTTGTGCGACCACTCTGAGGATTGATACAAGTACATGACACAAATGGCTCAGTCACATGAGCAAGAAAATGATGGTTACTAAGGAAAAAGTAGACGGTCTTGATGAGGTTGATCTTAAGTTTTGTAAAGAGTGTGCTCTTGCAAAGCAAAAGAAGGTTAGTTTCAAAATAACTGGATGATCAAGGAAATCTAAAAAGTTGGATCTTGTTCATACAGATGTTTGGGGGCCAACCAAGGTATCTTCTCTTGGTGGTTATCATTATTATGTTACTTTCATCAATAATGCTACTCATAAACTGTGGGTCTACTTTGTGAAGAAAAAATCGAATGCGCTTGATAAGTTCAAGAAATTGAGGGCTATAGTTAAAAATAAAATTTGCTTGAAACTGAAGTATCTTAGGATGGATAACGCGGATGAGTACTCTAGTGACGAGTTTGAAGACTATTGCGCATCAAATAGGATTAGGCGACAAAAGATTATTCCCGAAACACTATAGCAAAATGGTATTACAAAACGTATGAACCGAACCATAAACGAAAGAGCGGGAAGTATGAGACTCAACGGAGAAGTACCAAAGTATTTTTAGGCGGATGCGGCTAGTATGACAACGTACTTGATTAACAGATGGCCTTCGACGGCTTTGGACTTTGGATTGCCTGAAGAAGCATGGACCAGGAAAGAGGTAAACCTTTCTCAGTTCTGTATTTTCGGTTGTACCTCATATATGCTTGATAATTCAGTTATAATGACAAAGTTAGATACAAAGTCAATGAAGTGCATATTCATTGGATATGGTGGTAATGAGTTTGGGTACCAGTTTTGGGATGCGAAGAATTAAAAAGTCATATGGAGCTATAATGTTACATTCAATGAGAAATTTTTGTATAAAGACTCCAACGTACCTGTAGAAAGGAATCGAAGTGAAGCAGCAAAAAATGTCAAAATTGAATTTGAATCCTCTTAAGAGCTTGAAGAAGAAGTCGTGGTTGAGTTCGCTACACCGGATCAAGACGAAGAACTTAATGATCTAGGCATTCCAATAACACTTTGAAAGGAACCGAGAAATACAAAAACTTCGGCTAGGTATGTTAACTCCCTACATCACTTCTTACTTACGGATGGTGGTGAATCGAAAAGTTACAAGGAGGCTTTAAATATAGAAGCTAAGAATAAGTGGGAGCTTGCTATGAATGATGAGATACAGTCATTATCAGTAAATCAAACTTGAGATTTAGTTTAGTTACCGAAAGGGAAGAAAACATTGCACAAAAAGTGGGTATACATACTAAAGCAGAAATCTGATGGTTCAAGGAGATTCAAAAGCTAGACCTGTGGTGAAGGACTTTCAACAGAAAGAAGGTGTCGATTTTGGTGAAAACTTTGCTTATGTTGTGAAGATGTCTACTATTAGCGTTGTGATGAATATAGTTGCAATTGAAGATTTACATCTTGAGCAGCTTGATGTCAAGACAATATTTTTTTACGGCAACCTTGATAAAAAAATTTATATGAAATAGCCAAAAGGGTATTCAGTTAAAGGGATAAAAGATCTAGTGTGTAGGCCCATGAGAGCTTATATGGTTTGAAACAAGCGCCGAGGCAATGGTATTTGAAGTTTGATCAATTCATGTCCAAAATAGTTATTCGAAATGCAACGCGGATCACTTTTATTTAATCTAGAATACGGGAAACTCATATATCATTCTACTTATGTATGTAGATGATATGTTGGTAACAAGTGCCGACATGGGATAAATTGTCAAGTTGATGGAATTAATAGTTATCTTGGGAGTTTTTTATTAAGGACTTAGGTGCTGCAAAACAAGTTCTTGGTATGCGTGCTACACGAGACAGAAAGTGAGGAGAATTGAAGTTATCTCAAGCTATGCACATCGGCAAAGTGCTTAAGTGGTTTAATATGAATGGTTCTAAGGTTGTTAGTACACCATTGGGAGGTTACTTTAAATTGTCAAGGCAATGCTATCCAAAGACGCAGAAGGATTGTGATGAGATGTGGAAGGTTCCTTATCAATCAACGGTTGGTAGCCTTATGTACGTAATTGATAAGCGCATTATTACTATATTTGGCATGCAGCCAAATATGTATTTTGATCGTCTATCCCATTTAATTATGTATACTTATGCATATTTGTTTGATTATAGCCAATGGTGATGAAGATTTGAAGCCAAGCTCTTAAAGTCAAGAAAAAGTGTCTGCAGCAGTTCATAGCACAAAAAGTCAAAGACACAATATATTTTGTTTCAAGATTGAAGAAATATATACACAATTATTCTTAGAGAATAAGATCAAAGAAGATATTTCATATTGAAGATATATGCAAGAGTTTCCATGAAGAAAAATCTCTACATCACTTAAAGAGAATTATATGCAAGAATCTTAGGTGATTGGTTGTAATATTGAAAGAAATTATTGTAAAGATATTCTTTAGAATTTTATGTATATTTATCTAGATTTGGGTTCATTCTCCTATAAAAGGACCCTCGCCCATTGTAATTGAGCATCTCATATTAGAGGGAGGTAATAGTGAATAAATTTAGTTTTCTTCTTCTTCTCTTTAGTTTAATTTTTGTTAATGTTTTTATTAGTTGATAATGCGATGAAGTCTAAAATGAGCGGTTAATCTCCTAGCTAATTAAGGCTAGGATGAGGCATCTTCTTGGATGAGCAATAGTTGGTATTAATAAGGTTCTAATTAGTATTCTCTTAATACTTTATGATTAATAAGTTAGTGTATCATATTAAAGGTTTGACCAAAGCTTCGGTTTGGTGTACGATAACTTCAAATGCAACTATGATTTGTACAAGACTGAATATTGCCCATGCAGTGGGATTTGTTAATAGGTATATGAGTAATCCATGCAAAGAGCATTAGAGAGTAGTAAAATGGATACTTAGATATCAAAAGGGGACTCAAGATATGGTATTATATTATGAGGGTTCTCAGATATACTTATAAGGTTTTGTTGATTTTGATATGGCATGTGACATTGATAGGACAAAGAATACTAATGGCTTCATATTTACATTGAGAAGCGGTACGGTACGGTTACATAGGTTTCGAGGATACAGAAGATTGTAGCTTTGTCTACAATGGAGGCGAAATATGTTGTGGCTTCAGAAGGGTACAAGGATATGGTTTGGCTTAAAGGGTTGATGAAAGGGCTCAATAAATGACAACATCTTCCTAAGTTATATAGCGATTGTCAAAGCGCGATACACTTAGCAAAAAATACAACTTTTTACTCTAGGACTAAACATATTGATCTTCAATATCATTATATTCGCTCGCTACTTGAGGACGGTGTGTTGAAGCTTGTGAAGATTCATACTGATGTGAATCTGGCTGATATATTTACGAAAGTGGTGACTTTTCAGAAGTTGACGACATATACAACTTTTGTAGGTCTTCATGATTGAAGGTCCGGATAGCGCAAACAATTCATTATTGGAGATCTGGAGATGAGTTACGGTAGGTTCGATTTCAAGTGGGAGATTGTTGAGGAATAAACTTGATTTATGTTTGTGGATGTTCATTGGAGCTCGTGGGACGAGCAAGGATTGAAGACGGAAGGAAAAAATATATTTTCAGTGTTTTGTTCGAACAGACTTTAACTTTTGAGTATATTCGAATTAAAAAATGCATGTTCGAATAGACTTAAAGTCTATTCGAATAAAAGTTTTAAAGCCTTCTCTGTTCGAATAGACTTCGTAAACACAATTTTAGAAGATTGGAGTGAAGACGTTGGTTTGCCTCGTGATCCGTACTTTGAATCTTAATTAATGTAATAACCTCCCAACTATATAAGGAATACTTAGGGTGTTTTTTATTGAATCTTTATAAGTTTAATTATAGAGAGAACTAGCGTTTGAGATACTCCATTAAAGCTTTACTAGTCCTAACTTTGGACCGCCTTAGAGGAATCTTTCTCCTCTAAGTCAACGACTCAGGAACTTCACTTATTGGAGGAGCTGCAAAGTCTTAAACAATGGTCTTATTCAATCTCAAATCATGCAAAACGATTCAAAAAAATCTGTGATCAACTTGCTGCCATTGTTACTCCTGTTCCAGATCACAAAAAGGTATATTGGTTTCTTCGTGGTCTTGGGCATAAATATCATAATTATGTAACCATGACATTGTGAAAAACCACCATATCCCCCCTTTAAAGAGGTAGTTCCTTCTCTACTTAGCCATGAACTTCTCTTGAAAAGTTCATCTCCTCCAAATACACCTCAAGAGTCCGCATTTAGTGCACAAAGAGGTGGTCTTGGCAGAAGGGATAATCGGGGTGGAAGAGGTGGTCGTGGATACTACCCTAATAGAGGAAGAAGCTATTCTCGTGCTACCAACGCCAATCATGGACATGAATCATATGAATCGTTTAGTTGTTCCAATTATCGTAGTCCTCACTATCAAATATGCAAGTGTACAGGACATTCAGCTATCAATTGTTACAATTATGTGAATAAAGGTACCTAATCGATCGATATTCCAGAAGCCTTGTCTGCACTTACCTTTCATGGCACTTCAGATAGCAAATGGTATCCTGATGGTGGAGCATCAGCTCATATGAACAAGGATGCAGGTAACTTTTTTCACTTAAATTAATACCATGGTTCAGATCGAGTTGTTGTAGGTAATGGGTAAACTTTAACTATTGCTCATTCAGGGTATGTTCCTATTCCTACACCATATGGTACTCTTACTTTGCAAAATGTTCTTCTCATTCCCAAAATTCAAAAGAACTTGCTATCTGTTAGTCAGTTAACACACGATACTGATGCTTCTATTAAATTTGTTTATAATGGTTTTGTTATCAAGGATCTGAGGACAAAGAAGGTGTTGGGAACCGGAAGTAGGAAAGCAGGACTCTACAGCCTTGTCCCGTCAAAAACCGCGTACATTTTCGTTCATAAGAGTCCAGTTAAAGCCTTTCAAGAAATTTTGCATCGGCGTTTAGGCCATCCATCTAGAGCAGTTATTGATGTCTTGAGTAAAAATTGTCAAATAATAGTTACTAGTTCGAAGAACAATATTTCAGAATATTCCATTTGTTCTAGTTGTCAATTAGCGAAATCCCATCGTTTACCTTTTTTTAATTAATAATAAACGGGCTAGTAAGCCATTAGAATTTATTCATATTGATCTTTGGGGGACTGCACCCATTAGTTCTATTTCGGGCTATCGGTATTATGTGATTCTTGTCGATGATTTTAGTCGCTATATGTGGTTCTTTCATCTCAAAACTAAATCTGCAATTTTTTCCAACATTCATACATTTTCAAAAATTGGTTGAAAATCAATTGGATCATAAGATTAAAGTTTTCCAATGTGATGGTGGTCTTGAGTTTTCAAAAACTGAATTTCTTAATCATCTCAACTCTTGCGGTATTCTTAAACGCATGTCATGCCCACATACCCAAGCACAAAATGGTCGGGCTGAACGAAGACATCAACATGTTGTAGAAACTGGTCTCACCTTGTTATTTCAATGTAATGTTCCTGCTCGCCTTTGTGTCGATGCATTTGCATTATGCAGTCTATTTGATCAACCGACTTCCTACGAAGGTTCTCAAGCATTCTTCACCATACTCTTCCTTGTTCGGTAAGCTTCCTGACTTGTCCAGGATTCGTACATTTGGTTGCTTATATTTTATGTACTTACGAGATTATGCACCACCCCATAAACTCACTCCAAGGAGCCACCCGTGTGTTTTTCTTGGTGTAAGTGCAGTTCACAAAGGGTTTCGCTGCCTGAATTCTTTAACTGGGCGTGTGTATATTTCTCGTCATGTCGTCTTCGATGAAAACATGTTTCCTCTTCTTAATGAGTCTACAACAACTACCAACCTTTGTGATTTTGTCTCGTTATGATGATGCTGCAACTCATCCAATACCCATGCAATCTACCCCTAAATCCACTATTGTTCATGATGATGATCTGGTACTCCCTATTACTCACGTATCATCTCCAATTGTATCTTCCGTCGATTGTACTACATCTCTGACTTATGACGTACCACATCCTTCTCCACCTAATGCTATCCAATATCCATATGAAATTTCTTCTTCACTTGACATTCCTGGCGGTACAATTACCATCGACTTACCACTAGCTCTTACACAACCAACCATTCGTGATGATCCATGTGGTAAAGTAACTTAAAACACTAGAAAAACAAAACGTCCAACACTCAAGAATGTTCATCCTATGGTAACACGTCATAAGTCGCAAGTAATAAACCATCCCGGTCCCAAGCGAGACTTGTCGTCCATTCCTACATCTCATAAGGGATTTATTGTAGCATTAGACGCCATCTCAGAACCATGAGGTTTCAAAACAACTTCTCATTTTCCACATTGGCAAAATGTAATGAACGAGGAAATGCAGGCACTTCAAGAAAATAACACATGAAGTCTAGTACCAAAGAAACTGGGCATGAATGTAGTTGGCTGCAAATGGGTCTATAAGACCAAGCTTTTGCCAAATGGTTCCATCGAACGCCACAAAGCACGCCTTGTGGCGAAGGGTTACTCTCAACAATTTGGTGTTGACTTTTACGAGATGTTTAACCCTGTAGTGAAGCCGGCTACAATTCGTCTTGCTCTATCTTATGCTCTTACTCAAAAATGGGAAATACGACAGTTAGACGTGAAAAATGTTTTTTTACATGGTACTTTTCAGGAAGAAGTTTTCATAGATCAACCCATGGGGTACATTAACTCCTCACATCCTGACTATGTATGTCGATTGAATAAGGCCTTGTATGGTCTTAAGCAAGCCCCACGTGCGTGGTCTAACCGTCTCAGTTCATTTCTTCTTCGTAATGGGTTTCGATGTAGCACTGCAGACTCCTCTATGTTCATTTATCGTTGTGGTTGGGATATGTTAATTCTTTTAGTATACGTCGATGATATAATTTTAACTGGTAGCTCAAGTACTTTGCTTAAAAGCATTATATCATGTTTGGCGAAGGAGTTTGCGATAAAAGATCTTGGCCTGCTCCACTATTTTCTTGGTATTGAGGTGGTACCTACGAAAGATGGTGTTGTTAAGTCAAGCTAAGTATGCTACAGATCTCCTTACCCGAGCTCAGATGCTTGATTGTAAACCGGTTTCCACTCCGCTTGATTCAAGTTTGAAACTTACAATTTCTGGACAACCATATGATGATCCTAGTCACTATCGGAGTCTTGTTGGTGTTTTGCAATATTTAACATTCACTCTTCCAGATCTCGCCTGTAGTGTTAACATGGTATGTCAATTTATGCATGCGCCAACTATTGATCATTATCAAGCCGTGAAAAGAATACTTCGTTATATCAAAGGGTTTCTACATTGGGGACTTCGTCTCTATCGCAACAGTCCCAACAAAATAGTCGCATATTCTGATGTTGATTTGGCTTGGTGTATTGACACTCGACGTTCGACTTCCGGTTATGCAATTTTCCTTGGACGGAATCTCATATCGTGGAGTGCAAAGAAACAACTACGGTCTCTAGATCTAGCTCAGAAGCCGAGTATCGCTCATTAGCAATCGCTGCTGCAGAACTTACTTGGCTGCCATTTTAATTCATGATCTTTGTCTTCAAACTTCCATACAGATCATCCTTTATTGTGACAACCAAAGTGCGGTACATATGTCTTCTAATCCAGTATTTCATGCTCGCGCGAAACACATTGAGATTGATTATCATTTTATTCGAGAAAAAGTGGTGTCCGGATTGATCAAAGTACGATTTGTCCCTAGTTATGAACAACTTGCAGATATCTTTACGAAGTCCTTGCCGCGTGGAACACATATTCACTTATGTGACAAGCTTCATCTTCGTTTTACACCTACGATTCACTTGAACCGGGGTATAAACAGCTAAAGAATAGTTGTGGTTTGAATAAAGAATATACTCCAGAGATCTCCGTATATATGATATTGCATATATTGTTGAAGAGAATATATCAAGAGATCTCCTCCATTAGATAGAAAGAAATTATGTGTAAGATATGTTTTTATGAATGTGTAACCTCTGTGACTATAAAGAGGCAGTAGTTTGTATGATTAATTAAGTTGAATACTATCTTCTTCTTCAATTTTTTAGTTTGAGATACTCCATTAAAGCTTCAAGGAAGTTTGTAACCTATTTGATCATATTGGGTTGTTCGCGGGGAGTGGTTTTTCGTCCGAAAGGGTTTTCCACTTCCCTCCTCTGGGTAAATCATTTGTCCTTATTTTGTTATTCGTTTGGTTTATTACTTGTTCGGCGATTTCTGAAATTTTTTCTTGTCATAGAAGAGAGACTAGCTACCTCAATTCTCGACAAGTTGCACGTAGCTGGAAAAACTAAAGCCAATGAACAATGATTGAGTAAATACGGTTTATACAACATTTCCATTACATTAAGCACGGTGGAAGAAAACATTGGTGATTTATTGACAGAACCCTCTGTATAACTTGGCATAATGCGTCCGTCTTCCATGTCAAATAGCCACCAATCATCGTCCACTCTTTGGGTAAAAAAACAAACACTTCTCCTGCTCTTTAATTCTCTCTTAAAACGTTTTCAAGCATATGCTCTAAAGAGGGGAAACTTTCTCTTGTGACGTTTCTAATATATTTTTCATCTATGGTCTTGCATGTGGGGGTGGTGTTACAGTGCAGCCAAGGATGATTTGCTGCATTATTTACTTTATCAGGGGTTTCTGACCTTTATGTATATATATCTAAGAATAATTTAGAAAATGTTTTGTTGAGAAATATGTGCGGCAAATCTTCCTTGGCTATATACTAACCTCATCCTCTCACGCTAGATCAATGATCATAACGCGGCACCATGTTATCTTCATTTGTCTTCTAATTCTTTTGCTAAATTCTTTATTGTGCTACCGAAGAAGAACTATATATTTACTAACTCAGCCCTTCTCTTTGCAGTGATGTTAGACCTAATAAATTAAACGTCATGATTTTAATTTGTATCTCAGTTTCTGCTCATTCAAGTTTTGAATCATGCTTTCTTGCGCATGATACTTCTGCATGGATGTGCCACTCCAAGATGTCCAACATACAATTCCAAGGATCAATGAACCATCCAAGACTATGTCTTGAACTACATCAGCTTCATTGCTAGAATAATTTTGAGGTCAATGAACATTGCTAACTTGAGTAAACTCAAGAGTACCATATCAGCTGACAATATGTGTTGATCCTGTTAGGCTTTACATCAGCGCAATCACAACTCAGATAGAGACCGTGGTTATGTGTAAGATGGACATATTATTTAATGAATGAATAGGTTTGATTATTTGATGTTTTTTGACCCATACTAATCTGATATACATTTCAAGTTCTGTGATGGAATTGCTATCCAAATCAACTCTAATAGAGAACTATATATATTTGCCCTTTATTATCTATACTATTTTAGGCCTACTGTACAACGTGACGCAACGAAAATCGGAACATTGTTTGATAACTTTGATTGGATCGGCTTTCCTACTAATTTGGTAACAAGCGGAACAACACAAAGTGGTGAAGAACCATAGATCAAAATATCCATGATAAATTCATTATACTTAGATAAATATTTTCAATTTTTTTTTGTCGATTTGGTATTTTGGTGATATTATAAGTGGTTCACCAATGCCTAGTTTTGTGATATAAAATCGTTAATGTATCATGATTTTATCAATTTATTACCAAAATATCACGATAATTTAATAGTATTAAGAGATAATTAATTTTAATTTTTAACATTCTTAAAACCCGAATTTATTTTATAATAAAAGAGGTATGACCACTATTTTAAAACTTTAAAAGAGATGGTCTCATATCTGAAGACCAAAAGACTCAAACACAAATATTGTTAAGAAAATAATTCTTCTCTTATAAGTTATAACTTATAACCATGCATAGTTAATGCCTTTAAGGGCTAGAAAAACTAAAGAGACATAGGTATGACCTTGCTGCTGGGTGGTCGGTTAGAGAAAAAGAGGGTCGGTTGTCTCCACATAAGCAATCGACTTTAATGTTACCATATGTTATAAGGGCTAGAAAAAGCAAAGAGACATAGCATATAGGTATGGCCTCATCTCCATCCCTTATCCCAATCTTCGAGACTAAATTACACACAAAGAAGAAGAGCTGGAGTAATCGCTGTAAGCGGTTGCCCTCCCCTGGGTATTATGTCGTACTTGCTGCAACAAGAGTACAAGAATCACATAAGAAATTTGGATATCTATTTTAAGCATTTGATTTGGGAGGAATATTGCTGGAATGTTTCTAATGTCAATCAACAGTCGAAAAATAATGAATTTGAAGAGCCGCGTCACTCGTATATGCATTAGTTTATCAATAACTTTATGAGACAATTCTCAAACTTCAAGTTAAAATTTATAATTAAATTGCTCATACCAAGTTGTAATAAATTATGGTTATCTCAATAAATAATTATTATCTTATATTCCTTTACATTTTTTTTTTCCAAGCTCACATATTTTTTGAGACTCCTACACTCTTTCTTGGACATTTTTCTAAATATTTTCTTATATTTTCTTCACATCTCCACTCGTTTTAAACAACATTACAATTTATCGTGTTAAACATCAAAATACCAAAAATATCATCGATAAATACAGATTCTTTGGTATAAACCGGTTTTTTTTTTATGAATTAAAATATTAAGTGATGAAAATATCGTGATAAAATAAAAATACCATGATAAAATCATAATGGTGAGGGGTCGATAAATACAATGGTTTCGATATTTTGATCTATGCTCAAAACAAAACAATGTAGAACATAGAACTCAAAAATGAAAAATGGGAGACTACAATGAAAAGGTCTTTCGCATGCAAATACATGGATTACTCCAGTATCATGGAAGACATAATAGATCTCAATTTCATTGGGCGTTGCCATTAATTCATTATTTTCTGATTCTTTCTACTTGGACAAGAAAAAAAATACTTGAATTTTTATATTTTTGAATGATCTTGCAATCGAAAAACAAGGACAAAGGATTTACTCAAATGAGGGAAGTGGAAAACCCTTAAGGATAAAAACCAATTCTCGCAAACAATCCACTATGATCAAATATGTTACAAACAATCTCTTCCAAGCTTCCTCAAGCTTTAATGGAGTCTCTCAAACCCTAGTTCCCTCTAGAATTAAACTTACAAATATATAATAAGAAACGCCCTAAGTATCCCTTATATAGATGGGAAGTTATTACATTAATTAGGACTCAAAATACGGATCACGAGGCAAACCAACGTCTTCACTCCAACCTTCTAAAACTGTGTTTACGAAGTCTATTCGAACATAGACGAAAGTATATTCGAATAAAGTGGGTTATGATACTTCTGTTCGAACAAACAAAAGTCTATTCGAATAGAACACTGAAAAACCATATTTTCCTTCCGTCTTCGATCCTCGCTCGTTCCACGAACTCCGATGAATTTCCACAAACATAATTTGAGTTCATACCTTAACATGTACAATTTGGCATAATGCGTCCATCTTCCATGTCAAATAGCCACCAATCATCGTTCAATTTTTGGGTAAAATAGACACAATTCCTTCTGGAACCCAACAAGCTTCGAGATACCGCAACACAAAAATCAAGTCCCAAAAACAAAGATTGATCGCCCAAGCTTACCATTTTGATCCAAGAATTACTAGAAAGATTTAGTCGATATACCTCGATATTATCTACTTTATTTAATGATTTCCTAGAGATTAAGAAAACCACTAAGATTTCTCCGCAGATTCTACCAAGTATTCTTTAAAACCCGTTGACAATGAGGATGGAACTATTCTTTTTGTATCCATGATGGTTACTTCAGGATCAAAACGTGGGTCTAGAGTTACTAGAGTTCCTTCCAGACTCAAGGCATAGACCTTTCCCTTGTAAGCTATGGCATTCGTAATATTCAACGTTGGTGGTTTTTGTTTTGAGTTTGGATCGATGAGGTTAAATCCTTGTTTGAATTCATTCATTTCTAGGCGGTCTTTAGGTTCTAAAAGCGACTTAAACAAAAAAAGAAAAGAAAGAACACTGTTAGTACGTAGTTTCAAATTACGTGTAATACTTCAAATTTGCTAACTGATCGTCTGAAGGAGGAAAAGGGAGATTCTAATATTTTTGACCTTAAAAACATTAGGATCGTCCGTAGTGGTCGTGCTTTCACCAGGATCGACGTGATTCTCTAATAATGCTGCTGATTTGACCAGTTTTTTTATCTGGAATAACGAGCCATGGATGACTGCCATGTTCCCTACTACACTGCCATGAATTTGTTCTCCACCACTTGGAATTGCCTGTGAAATTGGGATCGAAGCTGCTGTTAGGACCTCTATAGAACAGTAAACTCTCTATTAGCTTGTCTAGTCTTTAAGGAAATTCTATCTATAACCGGTCATGTGTAGGATTACTACCTTTGGCATGCTTTTCCTTCTTCTTCATCTTTCTTTTGGCTCTTTTGTTCATTGACAAAGCGAGTGACCTTAAGTTTATAAGAGGTTGTTAATATGAAATGTACGTATAAGGTTTATTTGGGGTGACCTTCAACTACAAGTTATTATTGATATATTATCATAACATAATCTTCATCAAGTTCTTACAAAATGTTACTAGATGTGGTGGAAATAAAGTGTATACAGTTGAAATTTGGGGATCTCTAGAATATACGTACGAAAATAATTATTTTGTTTATGGGTGGTCTGAAGCTTCTTATGACCTTCATTGCTTTGATTCCTTTAACTTGATGATCACTCCCTTAGCAATCAAAGTAAAGTTTTGTAAACAGCGTAGAACTTGAGGAAACTTTCTCCGACTCGCCTAACCTAGGGGACTCACTAAAGTGTTTCTTTCATTCGGCATAAAGCATAATAAGACCCCATCTTATTTGTATACCCTCATTGGGGAAAAGCCTATATAACCCACCCAAATAGGTCGCTTTGAGGTGATGGTACGTCATAAGGCAACGTGAAACCAAAAAAGGATAAATGGTTAAATTAGGGGACCTTATTGTAGCCATCCGCCTAATGTTTTTTTTGTGGCCATCTGCTCTAGAAATTAGGGTTCATCATATAATGAATCTTATAGCCAGACGTATCACAAAAGCAGGAAAAGTTCATGCCATTTGATAACGTCATAATTCAAATCATGCGAAAGATGCTTCAGTACCAGGCCAAATATCCAAACTATGCCAATGCTATATACCATCCAAGAACGTGTCTTGGAGTACATAAGTTTCTGAACAAGCGAGGCAATGGACTTCGCCAGTTTAACCAACGGGGATATTTCAAGTGTTAATACATCAATAGACAAATCAACTCTAAAGGGATAATTGGCAGTGGCTTATACTGAATGTATTTCACCAATTTAAAACATGCTGCTACAAAATTTTAATTTGAGCGTTGTTCGAATATTTTTTGTCACGCCCCAAAATCCGCATTCTGATAAAAATCATTAAGCAAATCCTAAGGCCTAACAAGTCGGGCATCCCGCGGATGAAACCCCACAGATGTGTTATATTTCTAACGAAATTAACTACATCTACTTACTAAAGAAACGTAGCGAAAAATAACTCAATTATATTAAAATGAATAGAAATTAATAAAATTATCAACTAACTCTAAAAACAAGAATTAGACTACGACGATGAAATATGAAATTATTATTATAAATACCTTACGACAGCTCAACGATCCAAATAACTCCAAAGAATCCTGAAACTGATCAGCCAAGCCTTACTAAGCAAAATCCTACCGTGCTCGACCTCCTGAAAAATATAGCGCACAGGGCGTCAAGCAAGCACAATTATTACCGGTCACTGAACATGACAGACCGATCTATTATACAAAAGTACTAGTGTCATATAATACCGTATAATTATATATAAATGATGCAATGCATTGAGGAAATGAGGTTCAATTATTAAAGTTGTTTTTAAGCGTCGGCGCCAACTAGTATTATAAAATAGTTATAAAGTATTATTAGGTGTGGGAGATAACTAGCAGACGATATACACAGGGTCACTTTTAATTCAGTGGGACCACATTCTCGCACCCTTCTGTCCTCAACAGAAGCGTATCCCTTATTGGCGAGCCAGGGATTGGAGGATTCCTCTTTAGTGAGCCAGGAATTAGCGGGGAAATCACCGGATCAAGGTGGTCAAGGATTTTCAACCTATAGGTCTAAAGCCTGTTTTATTTTCACTTTCAGGGATCTAAGCCCACGGGATGCTCGCGTAGCATACAGCCGAGAAGTAACAGGGAAAGAATTTTGGGACTTGCAACCCGGGAAGGTTGATAAACAGTTACCTCATATTTTGTTTAGGGACTCGAACCCAAGGACCCTGACAACATAGCCATACTGTGTACATGACTCCAAGTTATCCTATGCATGAATGATTTACGAGACCGACACTCAATCAAAATGACCTATCTGTCTTTGCTCCATAGGCAATGAGACTATATCATATGATTGACGATCTTATGCTCAATGACCTTTTTACCCTCACATATATAGGAGTGAGTCTCAGTCGCTGATATTGTACTCTAATTATTAATGATCTTCTACCTTAAGTTATTAAAGGATATATCCGTAAAGTCCTATAATCGTGGCTAAGTTAAGCCGTGTGCCAAATACCTCTCTTGACACTTACAAAAATTTTAGGTACCCTATCATGTCGCAAAATGTATATTAGACTATCCGATAACTCCCCAAAGTTAGGCTATTATAGAGTGCCAATCCTATGTCCATTAATTTACATACTAATACCAACAGTACCTGCTATGTTATATTAGGTTATCATTTCTTCCAAAATTCAGATTGGTGAAGGGATGTTTTAAGTAATAGTTCCTACATTAGCTAATACATTACCACTAACAGTTGGTAGCTAAAGGTTAGAGAGCTTAGCCTAATACCCTTACAAGTATACAGATTTCTAAAGAGATGCCCCACCATAATTCTGATTTCTACAGTACTTAGTAATTACATATTCTCGACCATATACATCATACGGGATTATCAATTCCAACAGGTAGTATTTATAGAAAATATGGAGAAGAAATTATGCATTATAGCTAACGATAAAAGAGTTTAACGTGACTGCATATTATATACACTAGCTCGAACGATTTAGATGAACTATCCTACTCTTGAATGCTAATATTATGATCTTCAACTACTCCCTTATACAATAACAAACTGTTCATTATTAACCGTTGAATGAATTAATATAAAGATTTCAAGGTATAATGATAACTCTTAACATGGAATTATGCTTATACCCCAATTTACATCTATACATTATATCAATGTGTCATACGATGCTCGGAAATAATTAAACTTGCCTGAAGATTGAATGCTTAAGAAGAGCAAAGCAATGATCCTTCCCTTTACTAGAACAATAACAATTTCCTGCCACCACAAGAGATGAATGATTTGCAATTGTAAAAAGAGAAGAGATAGGTTAGGAATTCGGGGTTGGGGTTAATTTTTCTCCTGATTTCAAAAATAAAAAGAGGGAAGAAAGGTTAAAGGAGGAGAAAAAGGAGAAGGATTTGGGAATTCGGTGGTGGGTCTGACCAAGTTTCCCAAAATTCAAAAGCTACGAAACCATACTAATGTACACCCAAGTCAAGTTAAGCAAAAAAAAGCCTCTAGTACAACTAAGAAAGAAAAATAAAATAACAATAAAATAACGGGGCACTGCATTTTTGTTATTACCAAATAGTATAGATAGCAAAAATTATTCGAAGTGTTCCACTTGGGTCAGGTTTGTACCTAAAGTACATATATACTTGGGTGAGCTTGTACTTTGGGGTACCCTAATGTACAAAGGTTAATGAGTTGAATCATAATACTTCCAAAATTAGAAGATCCATATCTTGACACAAGATATCAGCTTAAAGTTTATTGATACTTTTACATCGTATTGTCAAATCATCAAAAAAGCTCAAATCAAAACCCTTAAAAGAGATTTAAGTTTAACATTAAGTGCTCAACTAAACCAGACCTATTTTGGATAATTATTCAACCATAACTCAAAATTAACAAAAAGCCTCTAGTTTTGAGTACCCTAACTTATCCCCTTAGTTTTAAATTCAAACTCTAACAAGTAAACCCTAGTGTCTGGAGAAACTCTATATAAACAGCCTTTCCAAGCATTTAAAAAAAAAAAAAAAACACTTCTCCTGCTCTTTAATTCTCTCTTAAATGGTTTTCAAGCATTATGATTTATGAGATGCTCTAAAGAGAAGAAACTTTCTCTTGTGATGTTTCTAATATATTTTTCTTCTATGGTCTTGCATGTGGGAGTGGTGTTAGAGTGCAGCCAAGGATGATTTGCTGCATTATTTACTTTATCAGGGGTTTTAAGAAAAATTGAGAAAATGTTTTGTTGAGAAACATGTGCGGTAAATCTTCCTTGGCTATATGTTAACCTCATCCTGTCATGCCAGATCAATGATGATAACGCGGCACTATGTTGGAATTGATGATCATGATAGCTCAAGGCCGGTAAAGTTATTTTTACATATTTACTTATCTTCATTTGTCTTCTAATTCTTTTGTTAAATGCTTTATTGTGTTACCGAAGACTAAGTATATATTTACTAACTCACCTCTTCTCTTGCAGTGATGTTAGACCTAATAAATTAAGCGTCAAGATTTTAATTTGTATCTCAGTTTTGAATCATGCGCGCGCATGATACTCCTGCATGGCTGTGCCACTCCAAGATGCCCAACATACGATTCCAAGGATCAATATACCATCCAAAACTATCTCTAGAACTACATCAGCTTCATTGCTAGAATAATTTTGAGGCCAATGAACATTGCTATCTTGAGCAACCTCAAGAGTACCATATCAGCTGACGATATGTGAGTTTGGGGTTGGCCAATATATTGGTCCTGTTAGGCTTTACATCAGCACAATCACGACTCAGATAGAGATCATGGTTATGTATAAGACGGACATATTATTTAATGAATGAATAAGACGGACAAAGTGGTACAGAACAAAACAATGTAGAACATAGAACATAGAACATTAGAACTCAAAATATGATAAATGGGAGACACAAGGAAAAGGTCTTTTCTTTTGCATGCAAATACAATGGAAGACATAATACTTGAATTTTTTTATTTTCAAATGATCTTGCAATCGGAAAACTTACATGCAGTTTTAACCATAGCGGTGGTTCTGACTTCTGAAGTGATGCAGCTAGAAAATGCAAAATAACAAATTAACAGCTAAAAACAAACTGACCCATATGTTGCTGGGAAATGGGTGCGATTCAGTTTCCCCAAATTCAGGAAACGTTGGGAAACAAATATGGTTCGCATTTCGATTCGACTGTAATTCAGTATGAGAAACACCGATGATTCGGTTTGGGAAACGCTGATGGTTCGATTTTCGATTCGCGGCGATTTGTTTTTTGAAGCAAATTTTGATTCGATTTGGGAAACTTTTGAAATTCGTATATCAAAACGAATGTGAAACAATGCTCGTATATGTGATTTGAGGCTCTTATACCCATAAAAGAAAAGAAAAACACTCAAATCTATTGATACTACTTTATAATGAAATCTCCTTAAGAAATGAAGCCCTTAATCATACTTAATTTTCTATTTTCTCTTTTGTCTTGACTATGCTAACAAATATTCTCTTTGTATCTTGATCTCTCTACTATAAAAAAGTAACACTCTTTGCTTAATTCACATTTCTTACTCGTTTCCTAGTTCGAATTTATTTGTGCTTCAATATTTGTTTCCCTCTTCATTCCACATTTTGCTTCAATTGTCGCATCTCTCCTCTATGCATTTCCCCGTTTCAGAATCATCTATAAAAAATATTGGACATTTCCGTTTCTCTTTCTCTTATTGTTTCCATACCCGCTTCACTTTCAAGTAACATAGACGTACACCGATCCATTAACAATTCATCTGGCAGTGGTTTACACTGTATTCATTCAATTTCAACACGACGTAACAAAATTTTGAACGTTATTTTGCATAATTCATCTAGCTGTTCAAGTTATACAACAAAGCAAATTGGAGCAATATTATAGAACATAGGACGCAAAATATGGAAATGGGGTTCAATAAGATCATGCACTCTGCTGTTACAGAAAAGACTGCATGCACATGTTCTTTGTTTTTAGGCAAAATCTAAATCTACCCCATCATCAAAAAGAGTGCACCTGTATTTGATTTTAATCATCAATTAATTTGTCTCAAAAAGGAACCATCTGATTGTGTTAGCTTTTTACATGAAGGATACTTGGGTGAGCTTGTACTTGGGACACCCTAATGTTCAAGGGTTAATTAGACAGACTCTCCTCTATTAGTCTAATTGTGATCACAAACCAATTAGAGATCAAAGAAGAAATGTTTAATTTCAACAACTCACTTAATCAGCTGGGAGAAAAAGAATCTACTGAAGGGTGTTGTTCTTCACATAGGAGAGATAGAGCTAATGAGAAGCTGCAAGAGTGTTTAGGGTTTCTCAAAGACAAATCAGATTCAGAAGGCAAAGAAAGTGTTTATAAAAAAAGGGGTATGAATTTTTTTATGCCCCAGAGTGATAATTTAGGTTTAGAGGCTGAACCGTTGATTACACGCCAGTTTTTCCCAGTCGAAGCATCGAAATCGAATAAAGGTCTGGGTACGGTTGTGATAGCAGAGGACGAGATGTTCCCGAGGGCTGAACGGTTAGGGGTGAAGTACTGTCAGACAGAACCACAAGTTGGACAAGTTAATGAGTTTACGCAACCTATGAAGAAGACTCGGCGTGGACCTCGATCACAAAGCTCGCAGTATCGAGGGGTTACGTTCTACAAAAGAACAGAGCGATGGGAGTCGCATATATGGTTTGTTCATCACATAATTTGAGTTGAATTCAAACTAAGTGTAAGAACATTAGTCCCCTTTTTCTTTCTTTTTTATGGTTCTTCACTTGTGCATGCAGGGATTGTGGTAAACAAGTCTCTCTTGGTAAGTATCTTGATCAAACATGCACAGAGTTTATACAAATGGGGTTGTTTGATTCTTAGAAAGATTTGATTTTTATTTGTTTTTGCTCCTGCTAATGCAGGCGGATTCGACACTGCCCACGCTGCAGCTCGGTAAGTTTTTGATTTTCTCCGTTTATCTAACATTTTTTAGACTCATACTTTGATGGGGGTATATATAGTTTGATTGAAATGTAGAATTTTGTATTCAGGGCTTATGATTGTGCTGCGATTAAATTCCGGGGGGTTGAGGCCGACATAAATTTTGAGCTGAAGGAGTATGAAGATGACATAAAGGAGGTAATTTAGTGAGTTCTCTTATGTTACAACAAAAAATTGGACTAACTAGAGAAGGTGCTTTGACAGATGACTAATCTGACGAAGGAAGAATTTCTCCATGTTCTTCGACAAAAAAATATGGGATCTCGGCATGGAAGTTCTATATTTAAAGGTGTAACGTTGCATAAATGTGGAAAATGGGAGGCTCGATTTGGCCGGTTTGATGGCAAAAAGTAACTATTATCTTAATTCGTCTGTAGTTCTACTTTAATCGTCATTTGTTACTTAATTTAATTCATATTTTCTGTGTTTAATCAAGCAGATATGTGTATTTAGGTCTCTACGACAATGAAAATGATGCAGCTAGGTAACAAGTTTTGCTATATTTTTTGTGTTTTTATTGTTAAAAGACCTTCCCACATTGATAATCTGTGATGGTTGCTTTATTAGAGCTTATGATATAGCGGCAATCAAGTATAATGGAAAAGAAGCTGTAACGAACTTCGATCACAGTATTTACGAAACTGAGCTCAATCCCAATGGTTAGTAATGAAAACTCGTACTTTCTCTACTGTAGAAAGTTAAAACTATGAAATTATAATGTTATATGTTGTTGATGGCTGTGTTTAGATAATGCTGCAAATCTCAATCTCGATTTGAGCCTGGGTATTTAAACATTCAAGAACAACGAAGATGATAGGCGATAGGAATGTTGGATTTCCAATCTCCTCAGTTACCATATAGTAATGGAAACTATAGGCCCAAGGTATACAAATCTAATTATTGTCCTGTTTGTATCATGCAGTATTATAGCTTAGCCATTTTTCTAACTTGATAACATGTTTTATTTTATGTTAACCATTTCAGCATCAAGAGGGACAATCTATTGCTCATATTAGTCCCCCTAAGGCGAGATGGGATTGATAACAATGCAATGGCCAATCCTTGTTCCCGGTTTATAGCAATTGTGTGCAAAGATATGGACTACAGAAAAGAGTGCATGCACCTGTTTTTTGTTTTTAGGCTAAATCTTAATCTACCACAACATCAAAAAGGGTGCACCTGTATTGGATCTTAATCTAATTAATTTGTCCTTAAGTTTTCAAAAAGTAGCTATCAGCCTCATCTGATTGTGGTTCCATCACCTGTAGGGTCAGGTTTAACCCTAATGAACAAGGGTTAATGAATTTAGTCATAATTGTTCTACAATCACAACGTCCATATCTTTTTATTCATCTGAGACATAAAATCTTAAACTTTATAAGATCTTTTACAAAAACTACATTGTATTGTCAAATCATCAAAATACAACTCAAATCAGAACTCCAAAGAGAGGTATAAGTTTCCATTAAGTGCTCAACTAAACCATACCTGTTTTGGTTAATTATTCAACCATAACTCAAATTTAAAAAAAAAGCCTCTAGTTCAAGTACACCTAACTTGTCCCATTGGTTGAAAGTTCAAACTTTAGCAAACCCTAGAGTCTTGAGAAACTCTATATAAGCACACTCTCCAAGCTTTAAAAAAAAAAAAAACACTTCTTCTTTTTCACTTTGATCTCTATGAATGTTTTTAGCATTGTGAGATATATTTGTTGTGTTCTTCTATTCTAAAGAGAAAAAACTCTTTTGTTGTTTCTAATATATCTTTCATCTATGGTCTTGCATGTGAGGATGGAGTTACTGTTCAGCCAAGGATGATTTGCCGGGTAACTTACTTTACTAGAGGTTTCTGACCTTTATGCATATCTAAGGGGAAAAATTATGAAAATATTTCGTTGAGAAACATGTGCGGCAAAACTTTCTTGGCTATACGTTAACTTCTTCCTTTCATGCTAGATCAATGATGATGATGCCACACCGTGCCTGTATTGATGATCATAATAGCTGGTAAAGTTATTCTACATATTTACTATAAAGTCATCTTCATTTGTACTCTAATTCTTTTGTTATATACTAAATTGTTGATTTGCTACCTCGTTCTTTTGCGAAAATGCTTTATATGCTGTGGAAAGAAAGAGGAAATATTGCTGGCCGTTTATGTGTTTCTTTCAGCTCCAAAATGTCCGGCCTTGCAAAGAAAACTATCTAAGACTGTAGTAGAGGACTACTTCAGGTTATTACTGGCGAGGCCAATGGACATTGCCAACTTGACTTGAGCTACCCAAGACCATATCAGCAGATGATCTTTGTGACTGTGAGCCTTTTTTTTTAAAACGAGCAATTACTCACGCGCTAGTGCATGCAAACACATTATTTTTGAGATTAAAGTTGGGGTCAAGTGTAATTATTTGATATATTACTTAATTTTGAATGTAAAGATATGTTGTTGGTTTTGTGTTTGAATATTATCGAGTTCTGTAATGATTGTCTCCATTCTTGTGATATCTTATATTTGAAACAAAAAATGATATATTTGACAATTGTAGAATAGACCAGTTTATCTCCTAATGGTTGGTGCATTTTGATTTTCTTGAATTATTTTTAGGTAATGGTATTTGTTATTTTTGACAATGCTTACTCATTTATTGATGCAGAACACAAAAGAATATATAACCTATCATTTGAAGAACCTGAAGACCTTTTTTGGTTTAGTGTTCTAGTTTGTAGAAGAACAAATTAATAGAAAGAAGTTTTGAAGGACTTTGCAAGTATTTGTCTTTGTGGACTTTGCTCAAGGATTGTATTCTGATTTTTTGTATGTGTTTTGTAATATTCTAATGTAGCTCACTAAACTGGTTTAAAAATTGTTGTATATATAATCTTATAATCATTAGATAGTGTTATTTGCATATATAAAAGGATCTTGATTGTTTTTTGCTTAATGGGTACTGTTATCATCACCATTTTCTTACCAAGTGAAAGGTCAAAAAAGAATTAATTGGTAGAATTCACTATCTCAAAAATAGGTCTTGCTTATGAAGTTACTGGGCATTTGACACATCTTTCAGTTTTTTGGTTGTATCGGAGAAATTCACGGCAGTAGGTTGGTTTCATAAATCATTAAACACAGCCATATCATTAATAATTGGCATTGGCAAAAATTGTAACATAGCGCAACTGACCATTGGAGGACAACTTTCCCAAAAGACTCTATTTAAGTGAAAACCAAGATTATCCTCTATGGGATCCATTAAGTTCTGGTGATTTCTCCATCAAATCTGTTTAGGAGTTTTGGATGTGTCCCAATCCTTGCCTACACAAAATAGACATGAATTGGCATAATTCAATTCCACCCAGAGTTACAGAATACAAGTGTTTCGTTGGAAGATTCGAACATGCATTGCGACAGGGGACGGTTTCATTCAAAAGCATATACACTCACTTAAAAATTCTCTAGTTCTCAGAAAGAGACTATAAAATCACTGATCAATGATCAATGATCATATGCTGTCTAATGGGAACAAGATCTGCGATAAGGAGACATGAATCTCTCATCTTATCAAGTGCTACTAATTGAAAAAGGTTTCATGAATTTATTATAGATTGATTAGAAGGAAAACTTATGAAGCAGAGGGACCATAATAGAGAGACTAAAATCATAAAGTACCAGAAAGATAGTAAAATCATCTGAATTAAGGTCACATAATCTCAAGAATCAGCTCAGAAAAGTAAACCTTCGAAACATCATATTCTCTCTAAAAATTACTATATTGAAACTTGTAGAAACTAATACAAAGAATAAGAAATTCGAGAAAGACTAACTTTATTATTATTCGATTATTGCATTGGAAGAAGATCTTCTCCTTATATAGTTACAATTACTTGGGCGCTAAGTAAAAATATCCTATATTTAGAGAATTCTATATTTAGTATATATCATATATTAGGTATATTCTATAATTAACACTTCCCCTAAAGATGGAGCATAAATGTCAATCATTCCCAGTTTGTCAATTATGTCATTAAATATTCGTCCACAAACTCCTTTCGTAAGAATATCTGCAAGTTGATCCTTCGAAGTCAATATTTTCTCTCATAAAGAATCGATCCACTTCAACATGTTTCATACGGTCATGTTGAATTGGATTGTATGCAATCATAATCGCTGCTTTATTGTCACAGTGTAGATCCATTGCTTTCATGAGTTTAAATCCAAGATCCTTCAATATATTTTGTATCCATAGTAGTTCACATACTCCATGAGCCATACCCCGAAACTCAGATTCTGCACTTGATTTAGAAACAACCTTTTGCTTCTTAGCTCTAAATGTCACCAAATTTCTACATACAAACGTTAAATAGATCGAGGTTGACCTTCTATTTGTCATATCTCCTGCCTAATCTGCATCGATGTATCCCATTACTTCCATATCACCACCTTTCCGGAATAAGAGACCTTTTCTCAGTGATTTCTTCAAGTACATTAGTATTCGAAAGACCGCCTTCATATGTTCTTCACTTGGATTATGCATGAATTGACTTACGACGCTAATGGCATATCCAATATCCGGTCGAGTATAGGAGAGATAAATTAATCTTCCCACTAAGCGTTGGTACCTTCCTTTGCCACATAGAACTTGGTCGGGAAACATTCTCAAGTGATCATTCGCTTCAATCGGTGTATCTACCAGTTTGCAATCAAACATCCCAGTTTCTGCAAGAAGGTCTAATATATACTTTCGTTGAGACATGAAAATACATTGACTTGATCTTACAACTTCAATGCCTAAGAAATATTTTAACTGTCTCAAATCCTTCATCTCAAATTCCCGTGGCAAATAGTTCTTCAGTGCCTCCATTTCTACTGAGTCATTTCCAGTAACAACCATATCATCAACATAAACAATAAGAGCGGTAAGCTTTCCTGACTTTCGCTTTATAAATAAGGTATGATCATAATTACTTTGTCTATATCCAAATGCCTTCATGCTATTCAAAAACCGTCCAAACCAAACTTGTGGCGACTATTTTAACCCGTACAATGCCTTCTTTAATTTACATACTTTTCCTCCTCCAGAATTCGTGACTCCAGGTGGAAACTCTAAGTATACTTCTTCTTCTAAGTCTCCATTGAGAAATGCATTCTTCACGTCAAACTGTTGTAATGGCCAACCTTGATTAGCTGCAAGAGAAATAAGTACATGAATAGTGTTTATCTTTGCCACTGGGGCGAAGGTCTCCTCATAATCTACACCATACGTCTGCGTATACCCTTTAGCAAATAGTCTGGCTTTATACCTATCAATACTTCCATCTGAATACATCTTTACAGTAAAGATCCAACGACACCCAACAATACGATATCCGTGGGGTTTATCAACAAGTTCCCAAGTAGAATTCTTCTGTAATCATTCATCTCTTCATTCATGGCTTTCGTCCATCGTAGATCTAATAGTGCTTCCTGCAAATTACTAGGAATAGATACATAGGATAATTGATTCATAGTGTATGTAAACGACTTAGCCAATCTATGGGTGGACACATAATCAGAAATTAAGTATTTGGCTTTAGAATTAATATCTGGTTCATAAGTAGATTTTGGAATACCTTTAGTAGGCCTTTCTGAACGTCTAGGTTGAATATCTTTAACAGTGTTAAGATTAGGTAATAACTGAGGTTCGACATTCTGCGGCAATGATTCGGTAGATGGTCTTGGAATGTTGGAATCACGGGCAACTTCTACTACTTCAGCTTGATCTCCCCCTGTCGTCTGATCTTCTCCATTCATATGAAGTTCATCTTCAATATCCTGATCTCCCCTTGTCATCTGCTCTGCTTTACTTTCATTTTCATCATCAATTAGATTACAACGCCTGTTCAAATTACTCGTCAAATCCTCTAGTTCCTGAAACATATCTTTAATAATAGGGAACTTTCCTTCACCATCATTATGTTTCTCCCCCTGAAGGGAAGATCCCACAAAATACGCCTCCAATTCTCGAAACGAAACATCCAAAAAGATATACATCTTCCCTTCCACAGGATCATAACAACGATAACCCTTTTTAAAATTAGCATATCCAAGAAACACATACTTTCGAGCACAGTGATCTAATTTTCCTCGCTGATGTTTAGGTATATGAACAAAGACAACACATCCATAAACACGTGGTTTTAGGTTTGGCATTGCAGGGATGGTGAAAAGATCATGAAGTTTTTGGAAGGGGGTCTAAAATTCAATGACCCTAGATGGTGTGCGGTTTATCAAGTAAACAACATATTTTAACGCTTCTCCCCAATAATTCAATGACATATTCATTCTAAAAAGAGATGCACGAACAACTTCTAACAGTTGCCTATTCATTCGTTCAGCTAACCCATTTTGTTGTGGGATATAAACATTAGAGGTTTGATGTCGAATGTAGTTATTTGTCAAGAACTCCGATATGTCATTACTAGTAAATTCTCCTCCATTATCAAATTGATACACTTATATCCTCCTTTGGAATTGGGTCAAAACCATCTGATAAATTTTTTTAAATACTTCAAAGACTTCACTTTTATCGGTAATTAAGAATACCCACATCATACGAGTACACTCATCAATAAAAGTCCCAAAATAACGAGCTCCTGACAATAAAAGAATACGTGCAGGACCTCATACATCAGAGTGAATAATACTAAAAGGTTCTGAACTTTTATTAAAACTTAAAGAGTATATAATACGATGACTCTTAGCGAGTTCTCAAATATCACATTTAAACTCTGAAATACTATAATTAAAAAATAACGACGAATTTAATTTTTGAAGATACCCGAAGGAGAGATGACCCAGTCGCCGATGCCATAACCACACATTAGTTTTTGCTTCTTCAATTCCTCATATTTTATTCACTTGATGAATTCTCTGCTCTCTATTATTTGTCAGGTCCAAATAGTAGAGATTACCGTTTCTAACACCACTACTAAGAACCTGTCGAGTCATTATGTCCTAAAAAATACATAATTGAGATCAAAACGTCACAATACATGTAAGTACAACAATGATCCTACTGACAGACAAGATATTGTACTCTAGAGCAGGAACAATAATGACAGAGTTTAATGTCAGGAATTCAGATATGTCAGTGAATTCTTCTCTAATTATAGAAGAGGAACCACCATTTGCTGTGTTTATAGAGGTTTGGATTGAAGGTGTAATGGATGATAATATGCTAGAGTCGTTTACCATGTGATATGATGCACCAATATGAATTAACCAAGTACTATTCAAAGAATTTACAAATAAAACACTACCTCTAGTTTTCATACCTGACTGGGCAATGTAATGTGAGAATTAGGATTTGAGTTTGATGATACCATTGTTGTATCATCATTGGAACCCATTGGTCGAACTGCTACAGTGATTTTCTGGTATCTGCTACAGTAACTTCGAAATGCTACAGTGACCTTGAACTATTACAGCTACAGTAACTCCAAACTTCGCAACATAATTAAGCTTCGTAACAACAATTTGTAGCGGAATTCAATTCAATTCAATTCGAAAAAACCAGGTTCAATTATCGAACCCGCTCTGATGCCATGTAGAAACTAATACAAAGAATAAGAGATTCGAGAATAACTAGTTTTATTATTATTCGATCATTACAATGGAAGAAGACCTTCTCCTTATATAGTTACAATTACTTGGGCGCTAAGTAAGAATATCTTATATTTAGAGAACTATATATTTAGTATATATTTTATATTATGTATATTCTATATTCAACATATATTCTATATTCAACAAAACTGTGAGATGGATTATACCACCTGTAGGTTACGTTAAATTGTACTTTGATGGATCTTCTAGGGGGAAAAAAGTTATTTTGACTTTTGTTTCAAAAATGAGGATTCGACAAAATATCTCTTTTGGCAGTGTGAGTGAGACACTGAGATTAGAGACTGCATATGCCACTTATTCAATCTTAATGGCAATCACGTTGAGAACATTAAACACTTAATGATCTAGTACATAACTCTAGCCCCATGGTCAAGGGTTTCTATAAAGCCTTTTTTTATTATTATCACCTAGTATCATTTCTGGCATACAAGAAATGCTATCATATTCAAAATTTTATAGGCCAATATGAATCAAATCTAAACAAAGATCCCTTTTGATGTCCAAGAGAATGCTCGACTCTCTAAACCTCCCATGTTCAACACTCATGGTGACCTATAGATTGTTAAAATTTTGGGCATCTATTATAGATTTTACAAAGCCCTACAAATCCTCTCTTGCATTTGGATCCCTTAAGCCCTTGATGAGATAAGAATTTGTTGTGATAAAGCATATCTGGAAAAACCAAGATCTACAGGTTGTGGTTCAGTCATTATAAGTAATCCTGACTTAAACCCCTAATCAAATCAACTATTATAATTAAATCAAATTCAATAGACCCACAACAGAGGTTCCAAAGAACTTAAACTCTAGATGTTTATTTAGTTAACACAAAGCAATATATTTTGATAAGTTTATTATACTTTATTATTTATCGATATTTATGCATCCAATAGGCAAAAAGCTTAGGGTGTCTTTTAAAATCCGGGTCGTTCAAATCTACATAATAGAGGCCGAAACTTGATTCGTAACCACTTGCAAGTTCATATGCATCCAAGAAAGCCCACGTGAAATACCCTCCAACATTGGATCCATTTCTGTAAGAAGTGCATGAAAGAATTTGTTAAACTACAAACTCAAAATGGAAAATTGTGGCTTGTAATTAGACAAGAAAAGGGTACCTCAATGCATCTAGCAAGCTTCCAATGAAGCCTTCCAAATATTTTACCCGCGACGTATCATTCAGCGATGCACTACGTGGTGTCATCTGACGTGAAAAACCAACAGGGTTACTAGTTACTTGGTTTGATTCTCAACTTTTATAAGTTATAGCTCTATCTATGTTATTTACTTAAAAATTAGATGAGATCGAAGTGAAAGTCATATTACATGACACAAGGCAGTTGCAATATTGGGGTTTGAGGATGTTTCTTTGTTACTTGTTTTGATGGTGTCAGAAAATCGCTTACTATTTATTAAGCTACTACAACTTTGTGGCTTATTAAGTGGTAAGCCGGAAAATGAACATCCCCATATCGTCCTTCTAGCTGTAACAGATTGTAGTCCAAAATACTAATGTAATGAATCGCCTGACTCGAGATAGAAGAAAATGATATTACTATAATCTTGTATATTCGGAAATTACAAGTAGAAGTACCCCTTAGTGTAGTTGGTGTGAAATGGGTAGTGAGTGAGCTGACTGATAGAGCTTCTGCTTTAGCCCTCGAGTTTATGTAGAATATGTTGTTTATGTAGTTAACGGGAATATGTTTTGCTTTTGCCCTCGAGTTTCTGCTTGGTTGTAAAATGTTTAATATTCTTACCTTCAGCTCCTAGGCATAGTCTTCAAAATGTTCAAACCCCTGGCTCTTAACATCGCCAACCTTCATTGTTTTTAATTATGTTCCCTTTGATGGAACATATAAAGTCCATTCTCGTATGAAAAACAACACAACCTCACAAGAACATTGATGTTTACGCGATAATTTAATTGGGTTGACGTATTTGGTGTGTGTTAACCCTTTTCAATTGACAGAAACGCTGCACTTCATAGGCTAAGAAATGTTATTTTCACATAAGACCGAGCTACAAAAACATCAAAATATCTAAATAATGGGTTACTATGCACCCTTCAATGTTTGCACATTGTATATATTACATTACCTTGGTCAAAGAGAATCACCACAGCGGCACTAATTCGGCTTCTCTATATGGCTCCCTAGGAGCTCCCTTGGAAGGTCTGCAAAGATTCAATAAGATTTATAAAAATTGGTAACATGATAAAACAATAGCATGAGCATCTCAAAATAGCTAGCAATCTACTCTAGTGTCAATCCTAGCATTTTGGCCGAATAACGCTTCAATAGTTGATGCTAATGCTAGCATCATGTCACAAATGCTATATACTTGTGTCTGCAAGAACATATATGACGGTATTTTGTTTGACAATGCACGCGATACTGTCATTTTTCATGTCCCTGCACGCTCACATATGCAGCTTTAATACAAATTTAGGTATTCCGATTTTGCAGTGGCCCCTAACATACATTTTACTTCGAAGCCGTGTTTCACAACTGAATTTTGCTGATAGACAGACGCTTACCTCTTTCCATTTTGTACAGTAGACTGAGCAAACAATCTTCCACCACGTTGGAACGTCCTGTCTGATGCCATGAGGACAATGCACAACACAAACCCAGAAACTATCTTGTTGGCCATTTCTCTCTATTTAGTTAGTTGATCCTTCTCTTTCTTTGCAGTTTCAAAAGAGGAGGGATGAAGTATTTATAGGGTAGTTAACTCTAAACCAAAGACTTCAATAAAGCAGCAGGGTTACTAGTTACTTGCAATCAAAGTAGGCCTTCCCAAGAAAATAAACATCATTATCGTATTCCTGATGAACTGAGGTCATTACATAGGAGACCCCAGTGATGGGTGTCGATGTATTGATCTCGGAGAATATTGGCCGAATGCTCGAGCTCCCTCGCTGGAATCTGATGTTGGATGGTGCCGTCTTTGTTGGGTCTTGCTTGATTCCAACTAGTTGCTCTGCTGCCCTGAATCAGGGCAAGTATGAGAGAGTGATAGAGATAGAAAAGGGTTTCTATCTCTGGGGGAGAAGAGATAGAAACCCAAAAATGTCATTCAATTCGGCAATTAAGTGTTGAACGGTCAGATCATTTCCATGGTCCAAAAGTACCATGGAAATCATGAGGGCTATCCAAGAAAAAAGTTGGGAGTACCATAGCTGGTGGGGGTTGGGTCGACCCCTACCTATTCATTGGAAGCTAGAAACGAGATACAAATGGGAGGACTAGGCCTTGCCCAATAAAAGAAAACAAGATTACTGCCGAAGAGAAACGACTCCCCTTTTGCCCGTAAGGAGAGCAGCTTTCACATTGTGAGGAACATCTCTGATGCAAAAATACAAGCATAAACCAAGTTACTTCCTTGCTTGGAAAGCAAATCAGAAGGGCAATTGCTCTCCCTGTAATTGTGAGATGCCCAAGAGGTGGCCCATTTTTAAAACTTCTGCCCCAGTGTTAGCAAGAGCCCCAGGTATCTCAGATCCGTTGTTATATCACTTGACAATAACAAGAGAATCCATTTCAACAGCAAGAGGAAGGAAGTTGTAATGATGAGCAAGCTTGGCTTCAACCAATATCTTGGTCCTCTCAGACTTCACCTTTGTCCTATCATAACTTAGATACAGATGATTAGTTTCATAAGGCTGAGGGGATATTTAATGAAGGAACAAAAATTGAATAGATTAACTTGATTCTTTTTTACTTTGCTTTCACTTTCTTGCTGAAACTTATAATCCAATTTCCACTTCAGTTTTACAAGAACATTGCTATTGAAAACTACTCCTAGAAAGAAATATATCGTCTTAGTTCGGTAACCTTGCAGGACTAACACTTAAAGAATCTATTTGACCTTTTCATATGGCCTTGATGCAATGAAGGCTTGAATGCTGCTTGGATCACTTTTTTCCTACTGATTCTCTTAATAAAAAACATTACACAAGCGCAATGAAAGACCTAATATATCTATGCAACAGCGTAAAATAACGCATAATGAAATAATGTAGAACACAAGACTCAACAGAAGGAACTGGAAGAATTAAGGAAAAGGTCTTGCAGGCAAATACATGAGTTACCATAGCATCCTGGAAGACTATAAATATCTCAATTTAATTGCGACTTCAATGTTCCAATTTCTTCAACTTGTATGGAAATGTATGAAAAATACATAGCAAACACAAAGCCTCATAAACAAATCATCACATTTTGATAAACTTGGTCGGTGTAAAGCCATGAATGCCCATATTAGAGCATATGAAGCAGTAAAGGTCGCCTTGAACGGACTAAAATACCTAAATAATAATCGACCTTGATTTTTACACAGCAGTTGAAAAACCACTTACCTATTTTTTTTTAGATTTAAACTAATCACAAAATGCCACATGGCATGAGAGAGGAGAGAGAGTAGAACTGCGAGGCACTTTTAATTTAAACAAAAATAAATAAATTATACGCATCACGAACCGTTGAAACTTGTGACGTTTATTTTGCCGCACAATTCTGAATTGGGCGACATTGAAAAAAGTAGAACCCACCCTGCGGGACTCTGAACCGATTCTCAAGGTAGGTTTTTGTGATGATTTTGGGGCCACTTTGGCAAAGTCACCTTACTGTTAGGTGGTCGGTTGGAAAAAAAGAGGGTGACTTGCTTAGGTGGAAGCAAGTCACTCTACTGGTGTGGATGCTCTTAAGGATCCCCCTACACATTTCGTACATTATCCGAATAGAAAAAACATATTCTTAGCTATGTAAAACAAGATAAAATAAGCGAAAATGTGATTACTACCTGTTGCCTTGCACGTTTACACCAAGATGCCATGTGAAGAACCAAAACCTTAGGGCGCGGCGCTTCCAAATGCTTGTCTATGATGGTTACTATAAGATATTGATCAAGATGATTCGTAAAACTTCTACCTTGAATACTTTCAAATAAATGGTTCCTGTCCTAAAAATCTTTAATGCCTTGTAATTTCAAAAAATACTCATCAAGTCATCAACCTTATTTGATTGAGGTTACATCATGACTATTTGGGTTGGGTTGATATCCATATTCAGCCCTAACCTACAAAGGTACAAGATCTCAAGTTCATCATGACTATGCATAGTTCCAAAATCACAAGATCCATATCTTTTTATTCATCTGAAGTACTACAAGATCTCAAGTTAAAGATTATTGCAGCTTTTACATTGTTTTGTCTAAGAGGTACAACTCAAATCAAAACCCTAAAGAGAGGCTTAAGTTACCACTAATTAAGTACTCAACTAAACCATATTTTGGTTATTTTTCAATTATAATTCAAAGTTAACAAAAGCCTCTAGTTCAAGTACCCTAGAGCCTTGGCCCTTGAGAGACTCTATATAAAGTTATAAACATGTACAACTTCACTAGGCATCAAAAAACAAACACTTCTCTTTCTCACACTTTTTCTTTGTGAAGCTTTAAGGCATGGCAAATCTTCCTTGTGTACGAGTAAACCTTGCCCTCTAGTCTCATCATTCATGCTAGATCAAAGATGATAACACGGCACCATGGAATTAGTGATCATGATAACCTTGTTATCTCCTTCCTTTGTTATACTAACTTGTTAATTTGCTTGTTCTTTCTTCTTCGAAGATATGTGTTATTGCACAGAAGAAGAGTAACTATTATGGGCTTATATATTTGGTTCAGCTCTACACTTAGTTTCTGCTCATGTCAGTTGTGAATTATGCATTAAGATACTCCCCCACCGTTCCAAGCCGTCCAACAATGCCAAGGCCATCAAAGACTGTCACAGAGTACATCAGCCCCTATGAACATTGCCAACTTGAGCAAACACAATACTATATCAGCTAATCACGATCTTCTGTGAGCCGTGATCAAGCTTGAGTTCAACCAATATGTTGGTCCTCTCAGGCATTGCCTCAGCAATATCACGACTCATATATGGATTGGGTTCTGTAAGAGTTTTGAGCTATTTAATTAATGAACAAATTGGATTATTTGCTCATTCTTCCCGCTTTTTTCTAGTATTTCTTAGAACTAGACTGATTAATTACCTTTGCAAATAAACTTTAAACAGAAATATATTGGGTTTAGATTAGTGGACCAAACCTTGCATATATTAGCTTTAAACATTGTGATATACTGTATGTGAAATATATTGTTGACATTTTTTATGATATTATAATACTGAACATCTAGGTTGGAATCAAAGAAAAACTATCTGATGTAGTTTCTCGGATTTTAGTTTTCTATACATTAATTTCCTATTTTGGATTATCTTGATTTCAGAGTTTATAAATGTTCGACTATTTGTTATTTTGGACTTTGCTGGTTTGTATTATTTTAATTATCTTTAATTTTGTTGATATGTATAAACCATTTTGTATATCGATTTTGTCAATTTTGTGCAATGCTGATTTTGTATGTCCATTTTATAGTTGTTAATATACGTTTATGGTGTTATAGTACTTTATAACATGGTTTTAAATAACTATTATAACGCCGTTATAACGGAAACGCCTTGAGCCCGTTCCGTTCTAAAAAATAACACCCGTTATTTTCTACTAGAAACTGTTATTTTACACCATAACGGTTGTTACTATCGTTATAACAACCTGTTATTTTCAGTATTCTATTTTATATTTTTTACCAAAGTTATATACTGTTATAACATTGTTATTTATAAAATAACGATAATTCTAATCGAAAACTAATGCAAAATTTTATAAAATAAATAACAATATCGTAAAATCTAGTACTTTAATGAGGGAGGTGAGCGTTAAATACCCCATGTAGCCTCAATATAGAAATACATAATTATTACCACTATTTTTGAATTTTAAACAATTTGATTATCTTTACGTGTTATTTGGTTTTTGAAAACGTAACACCGGTAACGGCATCTGCATGTTACACCGTTTATAACGTACCATTTTAATCATTGCTTTATAGTGGACAGGTGCTGCCTAGGTGATATTCTACGATGTGTTCTTTTATAACAAGGGTATTTAAGATATTTACCAACTTTCAACACTTACGAGAGAAAGAAAAAAAAAACCATAACTTATTTAGCTTTTGAATTTTTTTTTCCCAGCATTCAACACTTAAAAAACAAACACCACCTAAGTATATCTTGATATCAAGCGTCACACAAGCCACAAGGTGTTGGACGTAAACTTGGGAGTTACCGTTCATTATCTTTCGATTTCTTCAACTTCGACGACACGAGAAAAAAAACACACATACAAAAAAGTTGGTTTTCTCGTGTCGTAATCAGGGCCTCAATTTCGACTACTCTCAAACATATCCATCTCCCACATAGATGTGTCTAAACATGGCCCATTTCTTGGAGCCTTATGGGCCCTCAAAAAGGCTCTATCCTTATAAAGTTAGGCCCATGGACATATTAATAAGCATCTGTCGGTCAAAGCAATTTACATACGTGGACTTCATTATTTAGCCGTCAGCTATAAACTTATCCAACACTATTTCTACCAGATCATCCCTCCACCAATTAGTTCCTCGAGATATTTAAAACAAGTAACTTTACATAAAAGACCCTAACAATAAAAAAGCAAACCCATCAACGGCACAAAAAGTGGGGCTATTTAAGTCATTTAACAATCGCACCCCTTCACCACCTGGTCAAACTCTCTGCAACAAAGAATATCAAACTCTCTGTTTCAGAGAGAGAGAGACTGAGGCCCTGTTTGGCTCTGTTTCTCTTAGGCCCTGTTTGGCTCTGTTTTGCTCTGTTTTAATGGAGCTTGTACCTTATTCAAAACCAGACCCAAGCAATCTCCCACCATGGCAAGACATGTTCCGATCAGGTTCAATCCGAAAACCCAATCCCACCCCTCAAAACCACTCTCCCCCAATACCACCATTACCAATACCAGAAACCACCACAACAACAAGAACAACAACCCCAGAAGAACCCACATCGAGTTTGCTCTCGGGGGATCCTCAGGTACGTCTAGCTCTGTATATTGCGATGGCTCACGCAGGTTTGGCCTTTACGATGTTTCTATTTTATGGTGTTTTTAAATTATTAGAAGAGTATTTGAGACCAATTCAATGGGCAGTACTTTGTTCAATCCCATTGAGAGGTGTTCAAGATGTTTTGGTTGAGTTTTGGTCAGAACCCTTGAAATTGGGACTCACTGAGACCGTTTTAGCAATCCCTTTGTCGATTTTTAGGGTGTCTATTGGTACTTTGGTTGATGTAAGGAGTGTAATTGTTCGAGTAATTCTCCGAAAGAAGAAACCCGAGGGGGGTGGAGTAATGGGTGAGAGTAAAAATGGGTTCTTGAAGTTAGTTAGATGGTTGGTTTCATTTGGGGCATTTGTGATTGCTTATGAGCAAATGGGGTGTTTTGGGTCGGTGGCGCTTTTGGGGTTTGGGTTTTTGTTTGGTTTGGGTAATGTTGATTCGACGTTGTCTGCGGTTTCTAGTTTGAGGAGCCATAGTTTTCGTCGGAGTAAAGCGAGCGCATATTTGACTCGCGGGATATTAAAGAGGTTGAAGACTATTGTTGCTATTGGATTGATTGTGGGAATGATTGTGGGGTTTTTAGCTGGGGGGATTTTCTTCTCTTATAAGATTGGGGTTGAGGGGAAAGATACCGTGATTTCGCTTAAGACGCATTTGGAGAAGAGTAATTATGCGGAGAGGATGGGTGTGAAGAAATGGATGGAAGAGAACGATGTTCCCGGGTTGATGGATAAGTATACTGCAATGTTTTACGAAACCGTATCTCAACAGATTGATAGTTACGCAATGCAGTATAACTTGACGGAGTTTGCTACTTGTATTAAGCATTTCGTTGTGGCTCCACAGGTTAATTCTTCTGAGAGTTCAATGGCCCTTACAAGCCCATCACCCTATACTGCAAAACTTGTGAGTTTGAAAAGCCGAGTCAGTAACCATGAATGGGGACTTATTTATTCAGAAGTAGACACTATTTTCAGGGAATTGCTTCTTACAAGAGAGGATTTGGTTGTGAAAGCAAAAGAGTTTGCTGGTCAAGGGATTGATGTGTCAAAACGTGTGTTAGCCAGTAGTAAATCTCTACTAGGTGGGAGTGCAAGTATTTTGTTCACCATTGTTGAGTCCATTGTTTCAGGAGCTGCAGGTGTTTTGAACTTTGTTTCGCAATCTATGGTTTTCTTTTGGGTTCTGTATTATCTCATCACGTCTGAGTCGGGTGGGGTGACTGAACAAGTAATGGGAATGCTTCCAATCTCCAGTTCTACACGGATTCGTTGTGTTGATGTTCTTGATCATGCTATTGGGAGCGTTCTTTTGGCTACAGCAGAAATTGCTATATTTCAAGGGTGTCTCACATGGCTCTTATTTAGACTCTACAACATACATTTTGTTTACATGTCAACTGTTTTAGCGTTTTTCAGTCCTTTGCTGCCAATATTTCCAACTTGGATTTCAACAATTCCAGCTGCCATACAATTGGTAATGGAAGAGAGATATGCATTGGCTGTTGTGTTATCTATTACTCACCTTGTGCTTATGGATTACGGGGCATCAGAAATTCAAATGAATATACCTGGGCATAGTGCGTATCTTACAGGATTAAGCATTATTGGTGGAATGGCATTGTTCCCATCTGCATTAGAGGTAAATTATCTTCTTGCTTTAGTTGGAGTAAATTATAAAAGATGACTTTACATGGCTTGCAGTACTATGTCTAATTATTCTCCTCTATCTGAGTCTAGTTGTTGCTCTATTGCCATGTTTCTCAATTGTTTTTCAATAGTGGGTTACTGATTTATTTATTTATGATTGGTTGTAGTTGTAAAGAGGTGTTTTGTCCTAAACAGATTTAGTTAATTAGAAAGTCCAATATTAGAGCAGGCTTAGTTTTAATTAGATATTCTGTTGTAAGACTAAGATATGATATGTATAATAAGTTCCTTCATTTCTTCGACATCCAAAATATTCAGAATGTTTTCATGCAAATGTACTAATGCAATTTCATACATAGAGATAATTATTGGAAGAAAGAAAAAAACACTGTAGGAGGCTCAAGATAAATGGACTACATCATTAGGCATCACCATAATACTGATTGCTGTATTGATTTATAAGTTAGCGAAAAATCAGGTCAGAATTTTTTTTTTGCAAGGCATCAGGTCAGAATTCAATTTGCAGTTTATCCACAGTCCACACAGAGTTGTCTTATATTGTATAGATTCCAAGGACTACTAATATGTGTAAAATGGATGTTTTAATACTTTGTTGTAGATGACGAGTTTATCTTTCCAATTAAGAATCTATTACAGACTTATGTTTAATATCAGGATGAAACTGGAAGAACCATAATTTAGAGCTCATCTTGTACCTACATAGGTATAGGATAAGTTCAAATGTCAAAAATAACAAGGGCTTTACTGAAGTCTATTTGAGTGTTTAAATAACTAACAACCAACTATCAGAATTGAGTTTCTTAAGAGTTCAGTTATATTCTCTGTATAATATGCGGTTAAGCAATTTTGCTGGTAGCTACTAGATGTATTTTGATCCTAGCATGTAATTGATGTTGAGTTTTGGTGCTAACTCTTCCACAGGGAGCTATAATGGGTCCACTGATAACTACAGTTATGATTGCTTTGAAGAATTTGTATGCCGAATTTGTTCTCGCCGAACCCAAGAAAAGTGACGACTAGTCTTCCAAAAACGCTAGGTTGTGTTGTGCTTGTTACAGGGTACTCCTGTATCTTGTAGGTGTGTGTATCTATTCATTGTATTGGCCATGTTTGGTGGTTTTTTTGTAAAGAATACTCTTACTCATATACGGAGATAGGTCATGTCTGCAATGTTTATTGAAAAGATCAGAATGTACATTTTCCTGAATTATTGTGTAATTTCACGGGCTTGTGGAAATAAAGATTTGGTTGATGCGTTCTTTTATTTGCGAGTATAATCTGAGGAGGAATGTGTTGTGGTCTGATTCTGTTAATATTTTGCTCACTGTCATAGAAAATTTGTTTGTGGATGACTAGTATCTTTCAGGAAGAAAATGATCATTGTGCTCCCAAGTCCCAAATGCGGGTATGCTTAGTCTCTGTTGATGTGTTCCTCCTCAACTTGGGATTACTTTACTCACACAGATGGTTCCTATAGCACTGACTTTGGAGAATATGAGGGTTTACCGATGGATTCACCATTTGGTTTTGAGATGGAACCACCATTTCTAATAGGTACACTTATAATTAAATCACCACATTGGATATCTTGAGGAGAATGAACGATCACGCGGGCCATTATGCGCTCCCTGCCCATTTTAGCATAAAACGGGAGGTCGTTCTAAATTCACTACGTTATTTTGCTAGATCTCACTACGCTTAGTAGTCCTCTTTAAATAAAGTCTTTAAGAAGATGAGCACCCCAGCAAAAACAAGTACCCTCAACATTTTGGAAAAGCATTAAAAAAAAAAAAAACCTGTCAAAACGATTTCTGTAACATACAAAATGTGAGGTCTTAGCGTTGATGGGAAAAACCTTAAAAATTATTTTAGTAAATTTCTTTTCAAAAGCGCATCCAAACATGAAGCTTAATAATAAGGGAATCCGTTGGAATTTGATGGTTACATGAGGGCTTCTATTGATACTGAGGTATTCTTGCAGGGGAAGAAACAGATAGAAACCTTCAATGATAATTAACACTTGTCAATCGACATCCATATAATTAATCTTGACGATTTATCAGGTTTGAAATTTTGTCCTTGCTACTACTAGTATACTTTTCTCCTGTGCTGTTAACTGTAATCTTTGTTGTGTTTCTTATTAAGAAAATTGGTATCGTAATTGTAGGTTTGGGTATCTTGTAGCTCTAGCAAAACAATGTGCACTGTTTCATTAACCTAAATGAAGTTAGCTTTAGCTTTTCATTCCATGACTAATGTCTCTCCCTTCTCTCTTTCTTTATGTGCACTTCTGTTATATTCTAGTGAAATAGTGATCTATGGTTTATAACTTGCGATTATATTCTAGTGAAGTAGTGTGATCTACGTTTATCTATGCTTCTTTGCTTTGGAATTTGTAGTACATAAGTTCCCTACACTTATCAGAAAGGAAGAATAAACCCGTCTTTGAGTGGAAGTTATACTTGATATTGTTACATTTTCCTACCGAATGTTACGTTATCAGTTTTTTAGTTGACATCTAGCTCTAACTTGATATGGGAAACAAACAATATGCCTTAAGTAAATCAAAATATTTTTGTTTTCTACCAACCAGGGTGATCAAACGCTGTACGTCGTCCCTATTTGAACATTTAACAGGATAAATTTACCTGTATTAGTCTGTCTTATTGTTCGTCATTTCCGTCCAAATTACTCATCTTCAACTAGCACCAGCGGCGCGCCGTGGTACTGTCCCACAGACATCTGGTAATTATGCTAGTCCAAAGTCACATAATAATAATACTTAAAGAGAGCTAATACACAACAACATAATCTAACAGGAAAATATTAGTTAACACAAGGTCGGCATAGTCGACTTCCTCCTTTCATCAAACACCTGTAAGCAAGACTTGAATACAGCAAACACTCTCAGTCTCAGAGGCATTTCGTCAAACACTTTCAGGTAATCTTTTTCTCTTTTTATGATTGTTGTTGTGTTTGATCACCAATAAACCCCACAACTGCAAACCCGCCAATTTTTAAATTCTTTAGTTTAACAAACATAAACATCAGATTAGAACTTTTGCTTGATTAATAAACATTAGATTAAGGAAAGTTAGGCCAACAGTTGGTTTCTAATACTGTATCTTTGTATCTAAGCAAAGTTGTTAGATTATTGGTCACCATCTCAACTTAACTTCAACTTCTGTTGTTGATGATTACACTCAACCCCATTTTTATAACTTAGGTTTTTGAGGCTTTTTTATCATAATTTGGTCAAATAATGATACCCTTTTCATAGTTTTATCCAAAAGTATGTTTTTGTTGATTATTTAGAGGTTTTGAAATCGAGGGGTTCGAGTGATTTTGAGTTGTGGGTGTTGAGTATTTGCTAGTGTTTCATCCAAAGATATCAAATTTGCATGCCTGTTATCTTTCTAATGATCTTTGCTTTAGCTCATATCATGATGTATTTCAGATTTAAGTTCTTAAACATTGCGTAATATTCTGTTATTGATTAGCTCCATAACTCAACAGGTTGTTTGTGTGTAGACCGAAAAATCACTACTTGTTGATGTCAATGAATACCCGTTACTATTTTGCGCATTCTATTTATACCTCGGGTCTTCCCATCTCTTTTTCCTCGAGTTCACATTATGCAGATCCTTTAGCCATGAGTGTTCGAAATAGGCCGGTTTATAGTACACCATCGTCGTCATTCTTGATGAAAATGGTGATGAGGATATCTAGAGCAAGGTGGTTCAGTTTCTTGAGGAGAGTTTTCCAGTACCAGAATGGATCGAGGTCTGATCTTGGAACAAGTCCTTTCAATACTGGCTGTTGGATAGCTTTGGAGTTCATGGTTTTGGTCCTGCAGATATCTTTCATAACACTGACTCTATCAATCTCCAAGGAGGAGAAACCAGTGTGGCCTCTGCGAATTTGGATCATCGGCTATGATAGTGGCTGCCTCTTAAGTCTGCCTCTACTATATTGGCGCTATCACCAACCTTCTGCAATTCAAGGCAATGCTTTCCGACCATCGGATGAGCAACCGGAGAGGAACAGCGAAGAATCTAGGTAAAGCTTTCAAATTTTGTACATACTATTTGCGTATTTCTTGTTCTGGTAAATACTGTTCACAAACAACATAGATAAAGAAGAACGAAGAAATTAAGTAGACAACAATAACACTAGGTATTTCTATCAGAGATCATTTTAAAGGGGTACCTCCACGGGGGGAGAGATAATTGCAAGTCTCAACAGATGTGAAAACACCAAGTCTCAGAGATGGTTCTGGTCTGAGATGCACAATGAACCCATGAAGAGTATTTAAACAACACATGACGACAATAAAACACAAGACATCTAGTAAACTCTTTTTCTCTACAGGTTACAAGTAACTTCTATTTTACTATAGAATGGACTAGACTTACAAGTGTTATCGAGTGGATAAGGTCTTAAATGTGTGACTAAGTAAGCCATTCAGAGATGTAATTTCGATCTGATCAGAATTGTCAGGAACAAAGAGATCCCAGATGCTGGAAAGGAAAATCACCTTAGAATAATAGTCATCAATCTATCTCATGCCATGGGACTCCTTATTTATTTAGAAATAGAGGCGCCAAAAGACGGCATTGTCTGTAACACTACCTGAGATGGTGCCCTATTGTTGGCCATCTTCCTGATGAAGGCAGGCGGCCGTAGGGCCGCATAATGGTGGTGACATGCCGCACGTGTCCCACACAGCTGACATTAAAGTCCCTTTTGCCAGCTAGGGCGCCACATGTTCTAGGAGGCATAGTTTCGAAGACTTCGTGCTTGAACCATATTCCCTTCAGCCTTAAGGCAACGCGAGTCCACACGCGTTTTTTATGTTACTTATGTCAGGCGTGCTAAGCCGTTTACCCGTAACTGCCTTTGGGCCTACTTGGTGCGTTAGGCCGTGCAGTGAGGCGCCAGTTGCAGGGCCTTAAAATACTTGATTATCTAAAGCAAGCTTTTACATCTTTCTCCTCTGCTCCCTTATATATACAATACAGGCTTGACAAAATGTCTAATAAGCACCCATCCATCGAAAACTTATTAGGATAAGTTATTTTGATTCAGAAAGAATTTAACTGTCATGAATGATGAAGTACCCCTTGAAAGATCTAAACTAATAAAACACCACTCTCAGTACATTACTCCATAGAAATTTCTGGTGTATTTTGGTATCCTAATCTATGTTTTCTCAATGACAGGAACTCAAATTTAATGAACAAATCCCGGACTTTTCTCGAGCTATTTTTTGCCATATGGTTCGTGATGGGTAATGTTTGGGTCTTTGATTCTCGCTTTGGATCTTTCAATCGAGCTCCAAAGCTACATGTGCTCTGTATTTCTCTACTTGCCTGGAATGCTGTCAGTTACTCGTTTCCATTCCTACTATTCTTATTGCTGTGTTGCTGCGTGCCATTGATTAGTAATGTCCTTGGATACAACATGAACATGGGATCCTTCGACAAAGGAGCATCAGATGATCAGCTTTCAAGGCTACTCAGCTGGAGATATAAAGAAGTTGAGTCGAACCTAGAGTGTGGTGATTCTGACTGCAATTCAGACCTTGAAAATGAAAATTCAGTAAGTTGAGTCGAACCTATATGCATGTCAAGAATTCTCTGAATTTTCTATTTGGGTTCGTCATATAGAACATGAGATTATGAATCTGTCAAATGAATAGACAAACTGGCTAGCTCTACAATACCTCCCTGTAGCCTTAGGAACCAAAGAACTTTCAATATTTAACAAAGACCAACACAAGAGGAAGCTTGATTCAGATCTATCCATTTTGAAGAGCATCAATTTTGCATGGTCGTACCGATATTGTCAAAAGAGCAAAAAATATAAAATCCTTAGGGTTTAAAATGCACAGGCTTATTCAAAGGTTTTTGGGATATATGAACTTGCCACTTCTAGATTATCAGATTCTAGAACTACCTCTTGCACCCAAAGCAGACAGATTATGCTAATATTACATGTTTCTTCATAAAAAAAAATGCAATGGTCACATTCATTCTTGTGTTTCATATCTCGAATTTGTGACTGTAAAAGATATATGCTTGCTAATCTTTCTTCTTATATTGTTTAACTAATGTTTTCCTTATCTTTTTGGTTCTGATTCTTATATTGTCAGGAATGTTGTATCTGCCTCGCTAAATACAGAGAAAAGGAGGAGATTAGACAGTTACCATGTTCTCATCTGTTTCACCTCAAGTGCGTAGACCAGTGGCTCAGAATTATATCTTGCTGTCCTCTATGTAAACAAGAACTAGAGAGATGAAGAGTAATATCTGTATAATTACAAGGTTATTTGAGTGGTTTTTCCATGTACATTTAATCTACCAATAACCAGAATATTTCGAGTTTACGACCTTTTACATTGTAATCTTCCAGGGGATTTTAATCTTCCCGTCCTCGGAGATATGTAGATTTTGAAAGAGCTTGTAGATGTATATTCTCTTTTTTCAATTCAACAAGATGCATTTTGTACATATCAGTGTTTGCTGAAATGATATTGCCAATTGTGACCATTCTATCGAGTAATCTCATTTATATGTATTCTTCTTGCGGAGATTTCTTTTCCTGTACTGTCATTATTTCTTTGTGATAATTGAAATAACAAGTTACACAAGACGAATGAACTTCACTTACGATTGAAGTCTTTCATGAGCTTCATTAGCTCAAAGATCAATCATGTTATTGGATTAGGACACCGTACAGCGTTCTCTAAGAACCAAGTGGTCAATGAAAAGGGAAACATCTAACGACTACTAGAAAAGACATCCAAAGCACGGAATGGGCAATATATCTGTACATGTAATGGGCACTTCTTTGTGATATATGTTCCTTGTTACAGTATCCTTTTAAGATAATTAGCAACATTTGAATCAAGCCTTTTCTCAAGCGCGGAGATTCAATTGAAACCCAGCTTTTAAAATGCTTGGATGATATTCAACAAGTTAGCATAAAAGAATGAGTTACAAGTTAACTTTGCTTTCCCTGATAACTTCATTTCCGCATTTGATCCGGTACGCTTTGTACCTTTGACAGACAATAGTATTCACAAAATTTATCACACGAGTTATTTAATCACTTCTTTGATTAATTGCATAACACTTTTAAAGATAGTTATATTATGAATGAAATAATTATCTCCGGGTCAAAATTGAATGATTACAAGAACTGTGACTAGAAGGTTACAGCAAAGGTGATTGAGAACTAACCATTCCAGAAATGGTGTCGAGCAAAAATGCAAGGCAGGCCTGTACAAACAAATGGATGAAGAGGTCTGAGAAGTGTGACTTCATTTACGTCCAGCCTTCCCCTTCTTGACTGGATAAATAGTAATTTTTGTACTCGAAATATATGACCCGGGTTCTGCAGGTCGTAATCTTGAGATGTCAACTTGATGATGATTATTGTTCTCCTTCTCGTCCGTAAAAGGCTTCACTTCAAACGAACCTCTCGTAAAACCTCTAGCAACCTGGTGCAAATCAGTAGTTAGCTTTACAAGTTATTCAAATATAATTTAATCAACAAAATACATAGAAAAATCAGAGTTCATAAACATATATGTAAATTGTCGCAGAAAACACCAAAGATCAACAGATATAGATTAAATGGATACGTACACATCATATGTAAATGCTTAGTAAACATTGAATGACAACATCTTCCCCACATTTCTTGAATAGAAGTTGTGGAATATAAGGGAAGGAAAAATACTCATGCATGGGTTGGGGTTGCACCTTTAAAAGAATCCAAACTTTGAGAGAACTACTTAAGAGTGCCAGTCTTGTCCTTTTCCCTGAAGTTAAGTAGTTACACATGTAACGGTCGACCCTCAGGATGAATTTTGGCCAAGCCTTCGGATTTTCTAGGTCTGCCTTCTGATCTAAGTTTGCCTGCACCAGATAACATTGGCGTTTAAGTAAACTCAACTGTGAAGAATGTGCTTATGAGAGAAGAAAAAGTGTAGTGTAATATTAACACGGTTAAATCTCCAATATATTGAAAATAATACAGGTGATCATTGGATAAAAGAAGTTGTGGAGAGGATTGCTCACGACTAATCGGCAAATTTCATGTTCTATTTTTGAGAAGGAAGTCTCCAACGCCTCAACCCGCCCTGTACCGTAACAGCAGATGCAGGGTTCGCTAATCATAAATGTCACACTAGGACGAACCTGTAACGCCATTAAAAACACCTTTCATTAGATCATTCAACTATATAAAAATTACAATATGGGATAAAGCACGTTGCATATTTTCATATTATCTCTTTGATACTATTCTAACATAGACATAAGTTATATGCAGCTAAGAGACAGAAATAATACCCTCTTTCTAGTTATCTCCATCAGCCCATGCCTGGACAATTCCGAGATCCTCACCATTGACCTGTCTCTTTCAACAGCCTTTTTAATTTCTTCGTAGACTAATCTCTTATTTACTGGAAAAGAGACAAATTAAGAAGAATGTGAATTAGCATGTTTTCAATATTTTGCATGCTTACAAAATAGCAGTGAACGTAATATATCTCTAGTTGGCCTTCGCTACTCATGACCAGATCAGTAACTATGAACCACAACGGAAAGGAGGCTGTGGTGGACCCATAACTATCACAGTGGACAATGTCCAGCCTCAAGTTACTGATTATGGAACTCGATACAGAACTAAAAACCAATAAACTGAAAACGAATGCACCCAGAAACTAAATAGGCATATAAAGTGACGAGAATACGGCGCGGAAGTGGAACCGTTTAAATTCAACGTCAATTAATAACAAAAACTAACGACAAAAACAAACTAAATTAACATAAACTTTCTACTCAAACTAGAGTTTCAAGAGTGCATTTTTGCTGTTTGGCGAGTTTGCTGTTTTTGCCGCTTGACCATTTGGGTAGCGACGTGTGGACTTCTCTTCCCACGTCATATATACTCTCCTGACCGAAATTTTCAAATGGCAGTTTCCACCGGTCCCACGTTTATTTCTCCAGTTTTACTCTTCTTTCTCCTTATACTGTTCTCTTTCTCTCTCTTCAAGAACACGGAATAAAATAAAATGCCGACCCCAGTGAAATGCATCTCAACCTTGTATAATATTCTTTCATCACTCAGACAATCCGCATAAACCTATCAGCTACGGAGGACAAATTTAGTTCAACTTATTATTGATTTTTTAAACAGTATCAGGTAAACATTTACCAATAGTCAATACAAGTTGCTTGGATTTGCACTAGTTTTTGGGCTATAACAGGGATACCCACTATAGATTCCTCAATGTTAGACAACAATGGGTGAGATTCAAACAATCTCCTCCTCCAACCTCACTTCCTTGTAAAACATATCTCCGGTTTGGTTTCTCACACAAACATAACCAAGACTGATGTTTACATTGTCTGTGGCAACTTAATTATCAAGCAACAATTTAGAGGCTTTATTAGCTTTAATAACAACAGCAAGAGTTCTCTTACAAGTTTGATTATGGCACATTGGAAGTTGAACTTAATTAGCCAATAGACATTGATAATTACTCTCTAGGGCTAATTAATGTACTCCATAATTATACTTGAGTTTTGTCTCGTCAATGTTCTAGTGTAGTTCGTGAACCGGAACAAAGTGCAAATCAACCATGTCGAGATTTATCTTTGACGACCTTGTCTTGATACTCGAAGTGAAGTTCGGAGCCGACAACAAGGAAAGCCGAGCCCTCCCAAGGACTAGAGCACATTGGATATTCTTGAGGATTGTTCACAAATAACAACAATGGTGGGCAGTTGTATCCCTTTGCTCAAAACTTTTAAGTGTCGGAGTTTGTTGACTGCGTCGAGGAGAGGTCAAATGCGGTGAACTGTGGTGAAGGTACCACTACGGCCATGTCAACCCTCGTTACTCTCCTTTAGGTAGGCAGAGTAGAAGTTGAACTAGCAGTAGATGATGATCTAAGTACAGAATCAGGGTTCACCATTAAAAGGAGACGCGATAAAGAATGAGAGCTTCTTTAGAAATGTTGTGGGACCCGTGAAAACTACCCTTTGAAAATTTCGGTCAGGAGAGTATATATGACGTGGGAAGAAAAGTCCACATGTCACTACCCAAATGGGCAAGCAGCAAAAACAGCAAACTCGCCAAACAACAAAAATGCACTCGAGTTTCAACTTCAACAACCAAGAAACAAAGGTTACACCACCCTCCCCTTATAATCTAGGTTTCCCTAGATCTCTCCTACAATATCTCCATATCCCACCAATTAAGGAAACTATCTAAACTACTAAAAAAGGACTCCAACAGAGTAAATTATAAGCCTAAGCTAAACATAAGATACCACAGTTAGACTGTGGTAAACGACCAATGTGACGTGTCACATCATAAAGTGTTGCAGATAATTCATTTACTTACCGTCATCAAGCATATCAATAAAGTCAACAACGATAATGCCACCTATGTCTCTAAGCCGCAACTCTCTCGCAATCTGACAAGAGTGAAACGTTAGCAGAAAACATCACACCAAGCACTATGAATGCCAACTAAATGAGCTTATGTTCGAACATTCTCAATTAAAATGACATAAATTTACTTTTCACTTTTTTTATGCCCAAATATAAAAGAGTCATTCAACCCATTTATCTTTACCTGGGAGTTAGGAAAGGGAAGATAAGTAGGGCTATGAATTGTACTCCTCTAAGGTTTGTTTTTTGCTAGGCTTTATTACTTGTTTCAAAAACCTAATTATTTGCTAGCAGGTTGTCTTTAACAATTCCCCGTCATTAAATTTCAGGCTTTTTATTTTGATTTGTGTATATTTACGAACAAACACGTCATTTGCTAGGTATTTCATCCTGGTTGGGGGTGCCTTAACCTCAACTTGCCCAGCCAAAATAAATGACGGACATCACCGGACACATGCACAGACACTTTATGTTTATTTATGGTTTGTGCATCAGGTATTTGGAGGATAGTATGTCTCCACCTTTGTCTTGAATAGCACACGTGTCTGTGTCTTTAACTAGGGCAGCATAATCATTCCATATCAGCACAATTCTGCAGTTTTTAAGTGGAACATGTGTCTCCGCCTCCATGTAAAAAAAATCATTTTATATCATCACAAATATGTGGGCAGCAATACTGAGATCGGCCTACACGCTCATTAAAAGTGATAACTAAGGTTTGGATTCTAACATACTTGCTTTGCCGCTGCCAGGTTGACATCAAGGGTAGCTTTCTCTTGTGAATTTCCTTGACCAAGCATCCCATGTCCCCCATTCACATCGATGGAGACTAATGCTTCTGTTTGTTCAATCACTAGTGAACCCCCATTAACAAGTGGGACTCTGCAAGATTAGAGAAATAATAAATGCTGTTGTCCAACAGATGCTTGAAAATAAGAGAAAAGGAAAGGAGAAATCACAAAGCTGGACATTGAATACACTTCAGGGTTTCAATTTGTATCAGAAGTAGAGTTCACTCAGTTCAGTGAGGTGTGATCTTCCTAAAAGAATATCATTTGAATCCTGAATCCTCCCTATAAAACGTAGGAACCGTTTCCAATAACTATAAAAACGATATAAGTGGGCCTAGAGCCTTTTAAGCACTTTTTGAAAATTGTGTGCCTGTTTCAGATTATAATTAGTGCTTTATAGGCCTGGTTTATGTAGAAAAACGCTAAAGCAGAAACTCTTCTTGAACGATGTCTACTAATTGCTTTTTAACAGACCTGTACCTTTATGCCTAATGTTATCCATATTCAATACATATCTTCAATATTTCAAATTTGATTTTTCATGCCATGGGAATGAAAGATAAAAAAGACTTGAATAGTTGAATACTATATAAGATGCTTTTCTTGTATAGTTGCCAAACAACCAAGGGAGTTTATTTTAAGCACTTCTGCAGTAAGTATTACTAATAAGACACTTATAATTAACAGAAGCTACGCCAAGAAGGCTTTATGTATTGAAAGTGAAACAAGCAACTATCAAGATGTTTCTCACCGTTTACTGAGCATATTGTTGATCTCTTCCTCAATGCCATATTCATCAAAAATGGGAATTCCTTTTTCGTGTAACTCTACTCGGTCACAAAGATCGGGTGCAATTTCCTGTAGGTAGCTGGTAACCTGGGAAAAACAGAGTAAAAAGTACTGTTCTTTCAGCAACCACAAAGTGATTCAAAAGAGATCACCAAATAATTTAACCGCATTCCTTATGCTACGAGATCCATACCTCATGATACGTCCGAGGAGAATCGACAATCATACTTTTAACCTGAAAATAATTCAAGCTACGCATTAATATCATGTTATCGTAACTGGAAATGTAAGGTAAAGGTTTCAGTCAATGTGTGAATTCTAATTAGTGCAATTAAGCTCACCCTTTCGTTAAAATAGTCCTGTGCGACAGAGAGTGTCTGACCCATTGCTCTGTGCAAAATTGCAGGCACTGCCCCTTCAACACCTTCATCTGCTGCAAGAGCTGCAGACTTGGCATGCTCCATTAGATCTTTCCATGTCAAGAGCAAGCCGTCTAAGTCCTTTTGTAATTCCTCCAAGGAATGACCAGCAGCAACGGTCCTTACAGTAAGACCAAAACCCTGAGGTTGCAAAGTCTTCGCAATTACTCTTAACCGTGTACGTTCAACACCTGAAATTTTCTTGGACACTCCAATTCTATCACAACGAGCAATCAATATCTGCAAGCCAGGGGGAAAAAAGAAAATTGAAAAGGAATGATTTGAGGTATACCAAAGAGAAACTTTTCATTAAGAACCTAAATTTTATTCTATACACAAAAAACCACCTTTTTAAGTATTTGTACCATCATAAACAGAATTGAACCACCAATTGTCGTTTGGTGTATTTCGGTAAAAAATTTCATTTTAAGTAGCATTTTCAAAGATACAAACTACATCTGAAATGCCGTTTATCAGATGAATAGTGTATTTCAGTAAGAAAAAACAAACATACCAATGTTGTTTGATGGCTGGACATGGAAAAGTATGCGTACAACCTTTCAAATACCATTTTAGGTTCTTCCTTTTAAGTAACATATCAGGTTCCTTTTCAAACAGAGAGGTACTTATTTATTTATGAATATCTCTTTTCAGAGGGGATTAAGAAAAACAAATCTTCAATAAGTATGAAAATGAGAGGGTGTCAGAAAGATACTAATATAACTTACCCAAAATCTGCTTCGAAGATTAGGATAAGCCGTCAAAGACGGGCCTTTTGTCCCTAATCCCTCTTTGACAACTTGTACAATTACTTTTGTTCCTTTTCGAACATGGTCCCATTTGTCCTCATCTGGGGATTTATCCACGGACTCTTTCTTATCGTGGAGAATAGTCCGTTCATCGTCTCGAGAGCCTTCAGCTTCAATTGGAAGGAACCCATTAATAGCTCCATCATCTAGATGATGCCCATTTTCATCATCTTCAAAATCAGTATCACCCCCATCATAATCACCTATATTTCCATTTGGTCTACTATCAAGGACAGATGGCACATGAAGGTCATCCTCATCTTCATCTTCATCTTCCTGAAATTCTTCTTGCTCAACTTGTACCGGAGCATCTTCAAAGTATACCTGGGTGATCACAGAGGCATTAACTTGTTCTCCCTTGGGCTTACGTCGAAATGGAAAAAAAACAAAGGGTTCTCTGTTCGGCTTGATGTCCATAAGAGACGGTCTGGAAATTCCAATGTTTACAAATGCACCGCCCATATGTGGAACGAGTCTATTGATCACCCCAAGATACACACTATCACATTGCACATTGTTTTTTACGGGTTCCAATAATAACTCGACCAACTTGCTGTCCTCCAGCACGGCGATCCTTTGCATTGTACATATAGAAGAGTTAATCAGTATTACGGTGGAAACGGGATCCTCAAAGCAAGTTAGTTTTCCCCCGTCTTCTAGATTTTCGGTGATGTGATAATTGTTATCAGGAATTTCTGCTTCCGTCAACTCATCGTGAGAAGACTTGATAGTATCTTTCTTAGGTATAATGGAGGCCAGTTTATCTCTAACCTTAAGAAAAATAGGAGAAGATTGTAGCAGCCAGGGTTCCTCAACAGGTTGGTTTCGTTCAGAAAATATTTTGCTAGTATCTGCTCCATTAACATCCTCTCCAATCGAACAAGAATCGCCATTTATTGTTAGCTTCAACTCTAAGGATTTACTGTTAAGGCTTCTTACAATCTTGAGGTCATCTGTCAAAACACTGGAAAAATTTAAGTGTTCAATACCATAATACGGAAGGAAGTATCATAGGGAAATATACCTTTAAAAGTAGAGTCATTTGGAGATATCCCCTATGCTTTAGTTTTTTTTTTTTTTTTGTTATAGCCCCTGATGTTTACTATTAAAGATGCCCCTTTTCCCATCAAAGATTGAGAAGAGAACCGGGATTTTTACAATCACCACCACACATGCTTTGGGTCCTTTTGCGATACATCACTACATGTATGGATTTGTCTTCTTTCTTGGCATATCTCAGTTCTTCAGAGAGTAAAGGTTTACCTCTTATTATTAAGCAAGTAGGGAGGGATCACAAAATGAGTCCAACATATAGGGTATATATCCAAATAACTCAAAATATCATTACCTCCAGACGGAGCTGATGCTGTGGGGATTGCAGTACTGCATGTCTCCTCCATCCATGAACCCCATGAATAAACTGGGAGATTTTCTTTGTGAATCGTCATCCACGAATCTCTAACTATTATTTTTTCATTTCGTTTTCTTTTGAGGGGTACCGAGATGGAAAATTTAGGGCCAGGTCGCCAAATGATATCACTTGAAGGACACTTATCTCCTTTTATGAAATAATTGTAGTTGAAGTTCGTCCCACATGGTACCTACAAGTGTACACCAAATTTAGAATCAATTAGTATTGATACTGCTAAACTAGAACTAGGAAACAGGCTAATCATTTATATCAGTAACAACTACAAAGAAAAAACGTGCTTACTCGTGTTTATGCAAAGAAAAGTGTTATGAATATTACATAATGATAAACTAGTAATGACACTTGCTGTCAGACTTGGGTAAGAAATGCTAGATTCGGCTTAACCCAAAAAAGTGAGATTTTTATTATTTCATTAACTCGTAGAAAAATTAACTAAATTTTTGTTTGAAGAAATCATCCAACATAGAAAATTCATAGTTGCTGTGTAAATTTGGGCCATTGGGCGCTAAACAACCTTAAGCACTTCTTTGGGTGTAAGATTTAGTACATATATCTTATTTTTGCACTATCAGTAAGGATAACAAGTGAAACAAATACCTTAACTTCGGTCTTCCACAAGTTTGAATGTTCAGCAGAAGAAGACATGCGAATAGCCATTTCCTGTTTCCAAGAGCCAAGAGTAACAGGGTCCCCAGTTATGTACACTAGCTGACCATCTGCTAAATCTGCTTCTATGGCCCAAAGCACTTTGCATGATTCTTGACTGGAATTAGCTGAGTTGCACAAGATCGGACTTCTAGATCCGTCAGCCAATCATAACATTAAATGAAAACTAAGAACAAATCAGCAAATTATTTATAAAGTACTTCCATTTTCCAATACGTAATAGATGGAGTAGAAAAATGTAGTTATCCTAAACTACAAAATTGAGTACTTAACAAGAAGAGATCTCTACTACTATATAAAGCAAACATCCCCTTAGAGCCATTCGAGCCGTCGTCCAAGCCACTTTAGCCGTTTTGGTCCTCTTTGGAAAGCCCGAAAATGCCCCTCTATAAAAACAAAACAAAACAGCAATCACAGGCCTCCTTCGTTTGCTCTTTTGGATCTCCCTCTTTCCTCTATATCTCCTCTTTGTCCCTCTCTTGAATTAGATCTTCACTATGCTTTCCAGTTTCCACTAAATATCTGTTCCCCTTGAACTTAGGGTTTGGTGTCTCTCCTTTGAATTAAAGAAAACCCTCACTCGAACAAATAAGTTACGCCTTGATTTAGCCTTGAGATCGAAGGTATTGAAGTTGGGGAAGATTGGGATTGATGCGTTCGGATGACCTATTGGAAATCCAGAGTGGAATGATATATTTAGATTGAAAAGATCAAAGGTGTTGGAGTTGGGAGAAATTGAGATCAAAGGGTGTGAAATAAGTTGTTAGTAATCATCGGAGTAGTCAATTATATAGCCTTTGTGATTAGTTTGTCTTTGTTGAAGTTAAGATCAAAGGGTGAAGAATACGTTTGTCTTTGTTGAAATTAGTGTGTGAAGTTGGGCAATGAGTTTGAACATTTTTACATTGACTATGGCTACAAGTTTTATCTCAAAAAGGTGGTATGCGAACTACATAGCCTTTGTGATCCTATTGGGAATATGGGAGATCATACAAAGCTGTAGAATTACAATGGAGCTTGGGGATAATGTGTCTGCATCTTAACTGACAGGCTTTGTCATTCCTTAGAGTAGCTTCATCGTAATGGTATGAAATGTAGTAAACATGGTTTTATGGTATTATAGGATTTCGGCCTGTAAGGCTCGGAAAGTGGGGTTGCACACCCCCAGAACACTAGTCTAGGATAAAGGCAAGGAAAATGGACCTCTTCGATATCTGAGAATTTGGTCGTTTCATACTATAAATAGAAGTAGAAACTGGATTTTTTTGGCGGGGTTATAGGGTTTGTATGAGCACTCATTTCGCTTCTACTATGCTAATATTACTCATTTTCGTTGTCTCAGGTTTCTCGAACTTGCAGTTTTCAAGTATTCTATATCTATAAGATCTCTTCATTAGCATCATGATAAAGAAGAGAAAAAAAAATTAAAATATCGTATCAATCTTCATATGTATACGCATTGATCCAGAAGGATCTGAAGATCGAACCCCTTAAAAAGATGCCAACTCGTTCGAACGGGCCTTGGAGCCGTTCGAACGAGATATAAGGAAAACAACCCAATTTTGTCTGCCTCGTTTTATAGCCTTAAATTGCCATGTCGTTCGAACGACTGGGTTCCCAGAAGACCAATTGTGTTTGCCTAATTTTCTAGGCTTAAATTGGCATGTCGTTGTCGTTCGAACGACTGGGTTCTAGAAAGACCAATTACGTTTGCCTCAATTTCTAGGCTTAATTGAGCCAGTCGCTCGAACGACTATCGTGTTTCCTTCATTGTTTAGTGCGTTTTAAGGGCATTTTTGTAACTAGAAACTTGTAACCTCCATAAAATGGCAAGGCCAGGCAAAGAGAGAGGATCCAAGTTTTGTAATCTAGACTCAGGGTTTGAAGATGAATTCAATTCTTAAAAGGAAAATTCTCCCACCAAATTGTGTTCGTTCTTCATATAATCCTTCGATTACGAAGTTTCTCTAATTCGATTGTGGATTACGCATTCATTAGTGTGTGTGTATATGTAGAGGCACAGCTAAAATAAGATAATGCAAAAAAAAAAAACTAACACTCCTATTAACAATTGCATACCTTTTCCCTCAGACAATATAGGTGATTTCGAGAGACAGTTAATGTTATGTCCTGGATCAAAAGCAATCGCATTCCACAATGTCACTCTATCCCACATTATAACAAAACATTCGCATATCAATACACTATATTTGACTGAAATATATCGTTAATTGCAACAACAATCCTAATTTGACTGAAATATTACCGATGAAGAGTCCTTTGAAAGCCGAATAAAGAAGAGCGAAAAAGAGCGCTGCGTGGGCGGCATAAGAGTGAAGGCCGAGACCGAGCTTTGCAGAGCTCCATTTAGCATGATTTGAACTTCAATTTCTTTGGGGCTTTTTATCATACATTTGAACGAGTAGTAGTGAAATTGGATAGAGATTAGAGAAGAAAAAAGATAAAGTGCCTGTCACGTGATTTCAGGTGACTCGCACGTGTATATTTCCAGGCGGGGCGGGAGGGTGGCCGGGCGGACGTGTTTGAAACTTTCCGACAACTATTCCATTCTCAATGCTTAGTACCCTTCTCAGGACATCCCACCAGTTATAATTATAAGTTTATGGTACAACTGCAAACATGATGCAAATGCAAGCAATTTGCATTTATAATAACCGCTTCCGTGTGTTTGTGCTTATAAAATATTTGCATGTGTTTGATCCACTTTTGCAAAGCAAACAACTTGCATTTCTATGCAAAAGCCTTTCTTTTTGTTTGCATTGGGTTGCAGTGAAAAATCTCAACAACAGAGTTTGCATTAAGAAATACAAATCGAATTAACAAGTTAAGAAGATCACGTGCTTGTCACGTGAGGGGCAAAACGGTCCTAAAGTATTTTTTTTTATCAAGTCAGCGTTAGTCTCCCACGGTTGACTAACAATCAAGAAGAAAATGGGAGGTATAAGCTTAAAAACCTCTAAAAACAAAAGATAAATATTTTCAGAGGGGAATGCTTTTCGCCTTCACCGGATCCATACCTATTGAAGACGAGATTTGAGATGAAGGGTACTTGCTATTTATAAGGCCAGAACATGAGATTTTTCACTTACTAAGGAAAATCAACAAAAATACTAAAGTTACATAGTGCTCAAATAATTACCAATTGGAGAGTATGTTATTAATGTATTAAAAGCAAACAAATTGGCTATATTTATAACTTAAAGTACTTAAACTCAAGAATGTGTGATATTTTAACTTGCAAATTCATATAACATCGTGAACTTAAGCATTCGTGCATAGCACAGGTTCATAACCTGGTATGTTTACAATTAGGGGAAGGGCAAGTAAATAAAATTCTTATTTATTTCAGATTTCATTTTCAATGAACCGTCCAAGAAATTAAGAATGTTACGGAACCTGTTCAGCCTGTTGCAACTACTTTGCTCACATCTTTCAAGAGTAATTAGTCGATCCAACTCATATCTGTCAAAGAAACTCTAATATTACTCTAGTATCTCTTGGTTTGCTCCAATCTCTCACATTTCTCCATATATGCAACCGTGAGACATAGCTACAGTTTAGAACCAAATTGGCCTACAATTTATGAAAACTTCACTATTTAAAATTAGACTACTACATATCATGCCTACAGAGTTTTTACTTCTCATGTAACACACACTTCACCATGAAAGTAATGCATTTTTCTTATCAGCTATCACATTAAATTTACATGATTCATTATCAATATTGAAATATCGCTACGTTATGTATTAAGTTATGAGAGAGATAAAATTTATTAAGTTATGAGAGAGAAAAAAATTGTTATTAAGTTCCATCAAGTATACTTATATACACCTGAAATCTACTGTCAACTTCATTTTAGTCCAAAAGTTCAAACTTCGAACCATAACAAACCATCTCGGGTCAAGACCAATTTGGCAGCCCACTGTAGATTGAAATGCTTTCATTGTAATGTAATCCTTATTTGAGCGATACAGTCTTAAGGCTGTGGAATAATTTGCGGCATTATCTATTGATGGGTTGTGAAATAATTTTTTCTGGGTTCTTATTGCAATGATATGTATGCATTTTAAAAAGTCGGGGTTATGTCTTTCCCTCGTCTCCATTTCAGTCATTACAATATCAATGTCCTATAGAAGGACCTGCGAGATTTACTGTTAAATCTAGAGCATTGAGTAAAACCCAATCTTGGCTGTAGTTTGTTAGCCCTGACATAGTGACATACCTATTCACAACCCAAAGTTGTTTCCTCATTTTAGGTCAAGGTTTAACTTGGTTGTGTTTTCTTATTTAAGCTGAAAGATTTAATCGTGTTTGAACGAGTACTCATTCCATTGATCCATCAAGTTCCTTTAGCGTCCTATTGTAATTTTGATTCTTTGGAGAGGAACTATCTATGCTAGAGCAGTGAGTGCTAATACTTTATGCTTATCACGCGTCCTTGCCTGTGTTTAGATTGTTCCTTGCAGTCTATTAGACTTTCATCTGAAGGATGACTGGTAACCAAATTTTATTTGTTGCCGCATGCAAATATGTGCCTTGATAGGATAGAGAATTACATAGTTGCCGTATAAAATTTTCATTTTTTGTTTCTAGATTTCTTTCTGAGATATCCTTTTATTTAAATTTTGGCAGGAGAGACGAAGCCCTCTAATTCATTGCCCGAGGAAGAGAGAACCTTGACAATTGAGGCATGCGAGTTACAGCAACTCACAGTAACAGATAAGAGTAATTTACCCATGGATCTTATTTCCAACATTCTTTCCAGAATTCCTGCGAAGTCCGTAGCTAAGTTTAGATGTGTGTGTAAGTTATGGAACTCATCAATAGGTGATGAATATTACTTTATCAAATTGCATCGAGTCCGAACTGCCAAGAATGTCTTATGGAGGTGTCGGGGACCAAACTTTTGAGGGCGTCCCAGAGATCAGCTGTCTCATGTTGATGAGTTTTATCAACATATGATGCACCACTTATCTTTTGCACATTTTTACATCAAATGTTTATTCATCTACAGATTGACCTTTTGGAACGGTATCCTATATATCTCGAATATAACATAACGGTGATCGACACATATGGTAATGGTTCCCCTACTATGGAATATAATGTGATTCAGAGTACGTAGCATTCAGAAACAAGGGAAGGTACTTCACACTCCGCCGGGGCTCATGAAGGAACTAAGAGATAGAGAAGGTATGTACACAAGTGGAAGTTTCTGGTTACAGTAAAGTGTAGAGTATTCAAGGCTGGTTTAGCAAACTCCAATTATTTGATTTGAATCCTCTCCTAGTCTCCATTTGGAACTTATATTGATACTGGACGGAATCCTGACTTTGTATATACTGTTTTGTAGAAACCTTCTCTAAATTTTGCTAGACTAGATACAACCTCAAAGATTTATTTGGCTATCTAATCTATCAAATAAGATTATGTAAATACACAAAATGATGCACAGATAAGAAAAGAAGATTGGAGGCAAGCCAGTTATATATGGGGATCCGTAACCCTGAGTTTCCAACCCCATGAGGTTTCAAACTCCCTAGGGTAGCCCTAGGAGTTTCTCAAGAACCAAACATAATTTTGATCGCTCCGATAGTAACGGTTCCTTGCCTTGGTACAATAGTAACAACCATCACGTCATCATCTTCTGCGTCCAAGTCTTCCAACAAATCTGTTATTCCGAGGTTCAAATCTGTCTTCAGCTTCTTTTTTCTATGCTTGTGTGGAACATTCACAAAGCTCCCTGCAAACTCCCTCGTCTGGGGATTCAACAAATCTTCTGCGTCGATGAACACGTCAAACTTCACCACTGTATCCCTATCCAGCTCTATATCTTTTATCACCAATATCTCTTCCTCATCATCCTTCTCTTTCTTACTTCTCGACTTCTTTGGCCTTGGTACAATTACAGTAATGGTTTCGTCTAGCGTCTTTGGGAACTCACCCTTGATTTTCTTCTTTGCTTTCTCAACCAAATCCTTAACAGCTTTTGGTGGCGTTATTGGAGCCCCAAAAGCTAACCGGTCGGTCCCGGTAGCATTTAGCTCAGCAACACCATACAAGCCACCTAAGCTAAGTAAAACATTGCGCCTAGTGGATCCATTTTCAGCACTGCAGACAACTTTATGTAAGCGATACGTGGTGGAAGAAAGTTGTGACAGCTTTTGAAAGAAGGGTCTACGGGAAGAGGAGGAAGGAGTTGAAATTGTGATGGGGTTGCCGAGGGAGGGTAGAGAAGCCATGTTATCTAGTTTTGGAATGGGAAGAAGAAAGGAGAGGAGCTTGGGTTTTATAAATTTAGTGGAAGTCAATTGTCACAAATCAATAAGTCGATCTGTATGCTAAGAGTGGGTTCTGACAAAAGGCCCCCACCCTTAAAACCCAACTCAAACTCGTTTCTTCCAGCCAGTTGGCCGACGTATTTTTTTATTTTTATTTTGAAATCAAAACACCACGGCTAGTTCTGTTGAGCAAAACAATTCAAGCTTGACTTTCTCCCAAATACGGCTTCCTCATTCTCCCCATCAATTGACAACTGTTACGCTTTAAAGCGATTGTTGGAGTATAATTTCAAAGACAGAAAAATGCACGAGTACATTATCGATCTAGAGGGATATAAGAATGTAAGCTACAAGAAAAATGTCGAGATTGTTCAGATCGAAGATCAATCCGAAGAGAAACACTTGTACCACATCTACCACAACAATATAATCGAGATCCATCAAACCAGCAATTCAACCAGGTTTAAAATTTGTGGGCCGGTTCAGAGATCCACAAGGTAGGTTTTTAAAATAATCATGCCACACAGTTCAGAACTGCACGACAGTAATGAACCATTGAGGGGACGCCACTTGTCATGTTCTGATTGGTTGTATATGCCGCACAGTTCAAAACTGCGTGGCAAACCAACTGCTGGGATAGAACCACGTGTATGGCCCATGTTTAAAGGAGGGTAACGGCTAGTTCTTGCCGCGCAGTTTAGAGCTGTGCGACATGGTCTGTAACAACTCTTTTGTTCTCCTCTCTATAAAACCATCCCCACACCCCATGTCACATCAAACTAAAACAAAACCATGTTTTCATCAAGCTTTCAAGCAAGCTCCCAATCCAATTCTCAAAGCCACTCTCAACCCTTCCATCCAAGTCAACAACTTAACTTCTATCCCTCATAATTCGTCGTATTTGGTTCGTTGCAAATGCTGAATCATTCCCAATATCGCGATAACCACGTTCGACAATTGTTCCCTTCACACGACTCTCCTAGTCCCTCACACTTTGATTCTCAAATAACCAATGCTTACTTTAACTACCAACCCTACTACCCCCAATTCAACATTCAATCGGGAAATCCATATTTTACCTCACAAATGGAATTTGGCGATGGAAGTTCGTCCATCCCGCCGATGTTAGCTTCATGGGGTTTAAACGACTTAAACCTCAATGTACTACCCACTCCGATTGTTGCCCCAATTGTCGCACAAAGTCATATACGTGCAAAGGGGAAAGCAAAAGCTAAAAGGAAGCTAAATGACGACACCGGTACCAACACCGTCTATGGTTGAAGATCATGTGGAGGAGGAGGTTGATGATATCGAGATAATTGATAAAGGTAAATACAAGAATGCGAGTCATTGGTCGGCGGATGACTTCGTAAACCTCGCATACGTTTGGTCTCAAGTTTATCAAAATCTCAAGACAAGTGACCAACAAAAAGCCTCACGCTTTTGGTTAAAATTGCATGACCAATTCAATTCGTTCTACACGGACCAATCGATGTGGCGATCATATAACATCGTCAATTGCGCGTATAAAAACTGGCTTAATAAGAAATGTGCGATCTTAAAAGGCATTCTTTAAGACTTTGAACACCTACTTTCGCCACCCCTACGTCTATAATTTCGAAAGATTCTATGGACGATCATTCATCACTTTATGTTTGTGGGGAAGTACATCCAGACGGGCACAAAAAATTCAAAGCGAAAGAATCCGTAAAGTTGGAAATAGATTATAGGGGGAAAAAGATGTTCAAAATGACCGCCAACATGATTTCTGCATGGAATGAAAGGGACGAGAAAAAAAAAAGTTAGAGCTAGAGAACAAGAAGAACGAAAGTTGGCTAAAGAGGCAAATACACAAATGAGACGTGAAACGACGATATTTAGACAAAAAGCGGATGAAGAGAAAACTTTGGTCAATGTGATGACAACCGACAGAACTAACCTACTACCGAAACAAAAATGTTGGATAAAGAAGTAACTCAAAATGTATTCCGCGAAGTTGAAGGGACGATGTCCAATTGATGAAGATGACTCGAGTGATAAAGATTGATGCAACCGCCGACTTTATTATTAGTAGGCATTAACTCTGTATTTGCTTTCAATGAATTTGATCTTGATGTACTATTCTTTGTTTTTTGGTAGTTTGAAATGTATTTACTTTATATGAATTTGATCTTGATAAACTCTTTAAAACTCAAATTTACCAAACATAACTTGAAACATTCTCTACTTCAATCAAACATTACAAATACACTTCTATCAAACATTACAACTTCAACATTAAAAATTACGATTTCGAAAAGAAAATACATCATTAATAAAGTTGCGGTAGAGAAATGACATTACTCCGCTCCTTTTATCCCCCATAAATTACTCACGAGTTGATCTCGTAAGTTGAAATGAGCTATTTTATCTATAATTTCAATAACCTCCGCAATGTACTACGGCATTGTATTAAGATCATGAATTAGGTTTAAGACTACATGCACCCGCTCCACCGACCTTCTAAAATCCAGATCGATATCTACTTGCTGGATAAAAGTTTGACGTTCCTGATCAATTCAAATGAATGGTGAATTTTAGTTCCCGATTTACTCCTCTCAGCTTTCGATTACGCACCTATACGGGATACATATGTTGGAAGTTAGGATCCTTCACAATATACATCCCCACTTTACAGTACTCGTAGAACCAAAACTCCAAAAGCGACCATAATCCATACAACGAGTTCATATCATGCTCATTCTTCTTTGCAAATGCTAGGTCCAGTCCCTGATATAATACAATTATGATGGGAGATCCCCAATCGTACTTTGTCCTGCCTATAATATGTTCGTCTTCCACGGCGGCGAGATAACTGGCCGTAAGCGAGGTGTTGCCATTTGTAAAGAATTGATTTCCCATCATATATGTAACAAAAACCCTCGCGTACACAATATCCATTTGCAGGTTGTAAGCGTAATTTGTTTCCCTTAGATCCAAATCCCTCATAAACATTTTCAAGAATACTAACGTGACGTTCCCGTACTTTATATCGTTGCTCGCAATCCTAGGAAACAACTTAGAAGCTTCATCGACATTCGATTACTTATCGTCATAAGGGAGATTGATTCTTATTCTATAAGGTAGAGTTGTTAGTATCATAAAGTCTAACGACGTAAAGCCAAGCTCCCCGCAGGGGAAATAAAATGTATGGGTGTACGGCCATCACCGCTCCACAAGAGCATGATGAACAAATTGGTTATCGTTATTCCTCACCTTAATCGATAAAAATTTCTCGAAACCCATATTGTCGATCAATTTCTTTATCGACGGATAGTTAGGGAGAAGCTCGTACTACTTCAATACTTTGTATAGCGATCAACGACATATTATATTATCTCGGTTCTACATTCAAACACAAAAAAATACATTAGAATTTCATTCAGGCATTTCATCAAACATTTGTAAAATAACGTTTTAATACGAGAATTTCAAATGAATCTTACCGGTTTGTCCTCCGATCCAATAGTAATATGCTGTCAATTCACCCGAATAACATCCACTCAGTGCAAATCTTCAAGAGTTGGGACGGGTCGTAAACAGTGAGCAATAATGGTAAGGCACTCATGAATGTGTCGTTACCCATCCGCGTAACTTCGTTGTAAGCATTGCGTTTGGATTTGGGATGTTTGTTACGCGGTTTCAATGACGATTCTTCCGACATTTTGTGTCGGAGTTTACAGATGCAAATTTGGTCGAAAAATACAAAAAATTTAAGTTAGGTTGGGTGTTGGTTTTGGAGAGAAGAGTGTTGTGAGCAAAAAAACTAATTATGGAGAGGGAAAATGGTGCGTTTTTTCCTTACAGGCCATGCTGCTTAGTTCTTAACTACGCGCCATTTAAAATATTATTGGGACAACACGTGTTTGCTTGTGATTGGATATTATGCCACACAGTTCAGAATTGCGCGGCATATATAACTCGTTAAGATGGTGTTATGTGGTTACATCCAGGCCGTTCTTTCATGTCGCGCATTTTTAAACTGCGCTGGGTTCAGACGACCCTGGGTCGGTTTGGTACTGCTGTGTAGTCTTCAATGGTAGGTTACTGTTGAAGGTGGGTAGTCCGTTTGAACTGACCTTACTACTACATATACTCTTAGGCATTTAACTAATTATACGTAATGTATGTGATTATGTACCCATCACAGGTCTATTCTATTTGCCTACTGCAAAACTTAATGTGCACCATTGGATCTAGTGCCAAAATTGAAAGCTTGATTGTTAGAGCGTCTCCAACATCAAGTGTTTTGGAATCCTCCCAAACAAATCAACTCCAACTTATGTTCCCCATAGCTAATTCAAAATTAAAATTTGCTACTCACAGTAGTTGATTTTTCATGGTCAATGGGCTTTTTTTGGAAATGCTCAGAAAAGGGAAAGAAAATATCACAAAAATCTTTGAACAAAATAGTATATTAATCTGCAGCATCCCCATCTCTTGAAACACTCACTGGTTCTACTTTCAAATTTCAATAGTGAACCATATAAATATCACTTATTTTTCCAATAAGGACTATCAGTTTTACTTCCAATGAATTATTCTCTAATGGTTGCTACAAATCCCTTGTTATCATCTCTGCCAAAAACAACTCAATGCGGTTGTTGTACAACCTCTTTATCAAATTTATTATCTATCTACTACCCTTAAACCCTCTTACTCAGTATCCCTTTGTCAACTTAAAACCCTTTCTAAGACCAAACATAACACGGAACAAGTAGTTGATCCTGAGGGTGGTGTCTTTGGTATTTTTGGTGATCCAGAAGCCACCCGGATGTCCTACCTTGCTCTCCAACACCGCGGGACTGGTATTTCTACCATTAATAATGGAATTCTTAATTTTTTGGCTGGTGCTGGCCTTGAAGAATCAAAGCTGGATATACTTCCTGGTGAAATATCAATTGGGGTTATTGGAAACTCCCAACCGTTTAATGCTGTGTATGGGTTTGGGTATGTTGGGGTTGCTCATACTGGCAACTTTACCAATTATCAATCCCTTAAAACCATGTTGGAACAGAAAGCTTCATTCTTTAATATCAGTTCCAATACAGAAGTTGTTCTTTACTTGATCGCGCTATCGATATCAGAAACTAAACCTTTATTTCTAAGGATCCTTGATGCTTGTGAGCAACTACGAGGGGATTTTTCTATGGTTTTTATCTTTGAAGACAAGATGATTGCTGTTCGTGATCCCCATGGGTTTCGACCATTGCTTATGGGTCAAAAAAAAAGTAATGGGGCTATAGTTTTTGCTTCAGAGATGTCTGTGTTTGATCTAATTGGAGCAACATTCGACAGGGACGTGAAGCCCGGAGAAATTTTATATGTTACAAGACAACAAGGAGTGCCTTAATCTTGCAGCTTGCAGCTTCCTATACCATCATCCTAGCTTAAATATCCCAGTATTTTTCAATAATTAGAATAATGTTAGGAAGTTTATTGTTTTAGTTAATTGTCGCGTTAAGAGATTATGACTCTGAAGATTTATTTAAGTTGTAATTCTTCAATGAAATAATAAGAATTCTATTCTTTTCAATCTCTCCTCTTCAAATCACAACAAGCTTATAAAAAATGAAACAAGCAAAGGCCATTTATCACAATAGTAGTTATATGTATACGCAGGAGGGGAAGGGAGTATCCCCTAGTAGCTAGTAATCGAGTGTATTATATACACAACACATTTATTCGGGATCCACTTGGTACACCGGAATTGTTTGGAATCATAAACATTTTAGCTTATTTAGATGACCATTGGATTAACTAAAGAGTCCTCTCACGCATGGATCTAATGGCTAGCATATATCTAAATAACCTGAAATGTTAGTGTTTCTGCGTACTGCGTACTACGTATTAAGGTCGAGCCTTGGGATTTCAGTATTATGATTTGTTTGAGGATCACATTGTGAAAATGCTAAGCTTCAAGTACATTGAAATTACTAAGAGAAAAATAGTTATATTTATTGTAAATGGGTGCTCAGTGCCAGTGGCTTGACGTAGAGAGAGATAGAGAAGGATCAGAGAAAGAGAGTACCATGAAAATAGTCTTTAGAATATACCTCTAGTGATTATAACTAAAATTAGAATCTGAATACTACACAATTATACATCATAGTCTATATTTTCGCAAATCTTGGAATGTTTAACTTGGGAACCTTCTCTGATTTATATTTGACGATTCACTTTTTCTGAACAGTTTGACTCTTCTTCAGTTCCTTGGTGATAAAGATTCGGTTTTATGGGCAAGGTTTGGTTTCAAATCCTCATGCTCCTATTGCTCTGACATGGTCAAATGTTCGATACCCACGTTTGTGGCCTCAACGTACCCAGGAAAGTGGTAACACAAATTATTCTGATTTAGCTTTGGCAAGTGAGTTCACTAAAGGGAGATTGTTTTCATCAAAATCTTCATCTAGATTCTCTTTCATAGGGGAAGCATTAGAGAAGTAGATATTTGAGTTCCTTACACGAACTAAAAAAAGATAACCTTTTTTTTTTTTTTAAGCAAAGTAACGCAATCAATAAAAAATAAACCCGACCTATCGGTCAGGCATAAAAGAGTTAACAAAAGCGGAGGCCTCCTGACCCTCCGAGAGCACAAAAACGGGGGTACAAGCACCCCAAACAGCCATGTAATGTGTTTCATAATTACAAGATCTATATACAAACTCAAAACGAAAATCCTCAAAACGAGAAGCAAGCGCACGGGTGTCTGGAGCCAGGGTCAGAGCTCCCCAAGAGAGGTCATCCGTCCGATCTCTAAAAGCCGAAACTAGCCTCTGGCAGTCCGTCAAAAGGAGGACCCTGTGCAGACCGAAACTCAGCACCGCTCCATCCCTCGGACTACTACAACTGCCTCTGCTTCTTCCTGATCGTCTGCCCTAGTGGAACCGCAACCTGCACAAACAACCACATTCTGGTGAGTTTTAATAACGAAACTAGTCCTTCCCAGTCTGTTACGGGTAAACCAGGAGGCGTCGACGTTGAGGACGTGCCAGCCAGCTGGGATCTCGGCCTGGCGTTGGGGGGACCTGGAGGTCGGATGAGGCAAGAAATTTTTGGTACAATAAAAAAGAAACCTCTTCGCATTGGCCAGCGTCTCTCTTGTGGTCTGAATCTTCCCTTCGAAGACCAGTTCATTTGTGGTCTGAAAATGGTCAAGATGATCTCGTTGTTCCAAGTACGGCTATCAGGATGGATAAGGTCCGCCACTCTGGTAGTGAGTCTAGTGAGCGGCTCCGGCCCCGCAGGACGTCCAAAGCGGATACCGGGGATCCAAGGCTCAAGCCAAAGGTCAACGCTTTCCTCATTACCTATCTGCCAGCACAGCTCTGGCCAGATTCTGTTGCGTGCTTGGATAATGCCTTTCCAAATCTAGGAGTCAGCCGGCTGGGCCTTGGAGAGCGCCGGAGAGGTCTTCAGGGTGTACTTTGCTTTCATATTGTGAGCCAACAACTTATCTGGTTCTTTTATGATACGCCAGAAAAGCTTGGTCATAAGGGCTTGATTATGGCGAAGGGTCGTTCGGATACCCAAACCCCCAACTTGCTTTGGCTGGCAAATTAATCTCCATTTTATAAGGTGGGCTTTAGATCTGCCCACTTTGTTAGACCCCCAGAGGAATCTGGCGTTAATGGAGTCCAGTTTATTGCAGATCTTCTTTGGGAAGGGGAAGACGGACATAAGGAAGGAAGGAATAACCGAGTTAACAGCTTTAATGAGGGTGATTCTGCCCGCTTGAGATAGGAATTTTGCTTTCCATCCCTCGATACGGTTGGAAACCCTGGAAATGATGTCCTGAAAGTTGAGGCTTTTTGACCGGTCAAAGGTCAAGGGGGCTCCTAGGTATTTGTCTCCTGTGACGTCTTTTTTAATGCAGAGCATCCTTTGAATAAGCTTATGATGGCGGTGATGGCAGTTTTTGTTGAACATGATACAGGACTTGTCCCTATTAATCTCTTGGTCCGAGACTTTGCAGAAGGTAGCCAGGGCATCATTAAGAGCACCAGCTTCGCTGAGATTTGCTTTACAAAAAATGAAACTGTCGTCTGCGAATAGGAGATGAGACACCGGGGTGCTGCCTCGCGTTGTTTTAATGCCGTGCAGGACCCATGTCGTCTCCTTTTTGAGGATAATCCTGGAGAGCACCTCAGAACAGATGAGAAAGAGAGAGGATCCCCTTATCTAATACCCCTACCAGGCTTGATGAAACCATAGGGTGTACCATTAAGGTTAATGGAGAGAGCGGTAGAGGTGATACATTGTTGTATCCATCGGCACCATTTGTCGGAAAAACCCATAGCCTAAAGGGTGTCATTCAGGAAACTCCATTCGACTCTGTCAAAAGCTTTGCTGAGGTCTAATTTGACCGCCATGCAGCCAGATCTGTCTTTTTTCTTCTTGATGGCAGAAAGAATCTCCTGAGCCATGATGATATTGTCAAAGATTTGGCGCTCTGGGATGAAAGGATTCTGAGAGGGGGAGATGATCTTGTTAAGAAGAGGCCTGAGCCTGGTGGCCAGGATTTTAGAGATGATCTTAAATTTTACGTTACATACGCTGATCGGTCTGAAGTGCTCTGGCTTCTCCGGATTTATAATCTTCGGGATAAGGGTGATGTTGGTGTGGTTAAACTCAGCCAGAAGGTTCCCTAATTGGAAGAAAGCAAGGATGGCATTACACATTTCGTGCTTCACTGTATCCCAAGATTTATGGTAAAAGAGCGGCGTAAAACCATCAGGGCTTGGGGATTTGTGGGGGTTCATCGAGAACATGGCTTCTTTGATTTATTCTTGGGTGGGTTCTTGAGTGAGCGAGGTGTTGTCTTCGTCCGAGATAAGCTTTTCCATAATGTCAAGCTCGGCCAGTTTGACGGTGGGACGAGAAGTTGTGAAAAGGTCCTCATAGAAGTTGACGAAGGCCTTGCCTATATCATTTCGATCATTACACCATGAGCCGTCAGGCCTCCTGATTCTCCGGATCAAATTTCACCATCTCCGACTGATCGCGGAGAGGTGGAAGAACTTTGTGTTCCTGTCGCCATCCCGAAGCCAGGTCTCCCTAGATTTGTCACTCCAGAGAGATTCTTCGAGATCGAGGAGATGCGTGAGCCTGCCTTGGAGGTCCGTCTCAATAGCTTCATTTGAGTCAGACGGGTTCCTCTTTTGAATATCGTTGATCTGGTCCCTAACTTGAGGAGATGCGTGAGCCTGCCTTGGAGGTCCGTCTCAATAGCTTCATTTGAGTCAGACGGGTTCCTCTTTTGAATATCGTTGATCTGGTCCCTAACTTATTGGATGCTGATGGGGTTGAAGTTGAATTCTCTCTTGTTCTAAACAGTGAACTCCCGTTTTGTATGCCTCAGCTTTTTGCACAGCCTCAGCGGTCTAGAACCTGTTTGATCGACAGCCCAGGCGCGGTCGACAAGATCCTTGTATTGGTCGTGATTGGTCCAAGCGGATTGGAAGTGGAACTGTTTTGGCAGGTTGTGGCAAGTGGATTCGGTAGTAAGCACAATAGGTCCATGATCCGAGCCAATGATGGGCAGGTTTTGAATCGAGGCGTCAGGGAAGGTGGTGTTCCAAGTTGTGAAGACGAGGGCCCGGTCAAGACGTTGCTTAATGAGCTTTATACCTTTCCTTTTATTAGACCAAGTGTAAGGGACACCAGTGAATCCCAGGTCAATCATGGAGGCTTGGAAAATGAAGTCCTCCAGCAGATTGGGGGCAGAGGGGTCAAAAGCAAAAAAAAAGAAAAAGAGGTAACCTTAGTAGTTGTTAGTATCCATTTCCTTTATTTTTGGGCTAATTAGCTTTTAGACTCTACATAATGACCACGAATTGGTCTAACCCCCATGATTTTCATTTTTAGCTTTTGGACCCTAAAACAACGTGGAAGTCTCTCTCCGATATGAAAATAATATGAAGTATCATAAATACCTCTAGTTTTGCCACATAATTAATACGAAGAACATAATTTAAATTAAATTAAATTAGAGACTATTCTGATAGAAGAATTAATACGAAAAACAAAAGAGCTTCAATTACTCAAAATTGATTATAATGAATTCTTCTTTTAATCTCTCTCTGGATCTCTGGATCACCTTTTACATTGCCTAGCCTTGTCCTCTTAAAGGTTACCAGTTTCCTAGTTCAACACAGGACAAAAATGCCTTTGAAACCACCTCAAAATATCGTAAGTCACGGCTCTGTTCAAACAGAACAATTCTTTGTTCAAACAGAAGACTCAAAACTGAGTGTATTCGAATAAACTTCTTAGAACTGGGTTTATTCGAATAGACTCAAAAGTCTATTCGAATATACATTAATTTATTCGAACGACTCCAAATCTCGTTCGAACAACTTGGTTAAAAATGTCAAAAATGAGCATCAAATCCTCCTGGATCAGCTAGGTTAGAATTAAACAATTAGTTTCAAGAATTATCAGACCTATTTTATTTGACCTAAATTACTCGAAATCGGTTAATCTCAACTAGTTAGAAATTTCATATACTATCTATCTCTTGATGGTTACAAGGTAAGCTAACATTTAAGGGTTTGTTAGCGTCTTTTCTATTGTGCTCAATATATTTTTCTCTCTTGTGTGTAGGTGGTTACAAGACGATCGATTTTTCACCAGTTACTACGTTGAGAAAATGTACACTAGTTTTATCGCTAAACGGTAGGGAGACCGACGCGATGTTTTTTCAAAAGCCACAAAGGCGTGCCTTCAGCACTGCACCTCTTTAGTTTCGAAACTCATTCAATTTCACAAGAAAATAGTTTGAAGTCTGGTCACATTACTGATGCTTTGGGGTCAATAGAAGCAACATAGATTTTGAGGTAAGGCTATACACAATCGTCGAATCATTTTAGGGGATCAATCTATTTATTTGGCTGTCACAAAGAAATATCTCATTAAGGCTTCCTAATTCCTTCAACAAAGAAAATTATAAACTAATTATTAACTCCATTTTCACAAAGCAGTTCAGGTGTTCTTATCAAAATGAAGGAATACGACGAAGTCTTAGCCTATACGGCAAACACAAATTTGCCTGCCTCTCAATTCCATTTTTGCGCGTGCGTGGGTATACTAGTTTTAGTGGCCCCTTTCTAATAAAAAGGATACACGGCGGCTCTGTGCATCTACAACCCAAGAAAGTCTTCCCCGGTAGCTAACAACTGGTCGCCAACTCCTAAAAATGTCAGAGATACTCTAAGCTTACTCTCTAATCTTAACCTTAATTGGAAGTCACAAACTGATGTCGCCAAAGCTTAATAACAACATGACTCACTTAAGCTTAGTTGGCCTAATTATGACATTAAACATTTTAATTAACTGAGACCATATTAGAAATTAAGGAAAACAATCAGAATCCAAGGACAAATGTTATAATTGAGGAAGGAGTATGATTTAAATTAGGGCAAGATTAGAAATAGAGAAATTTGAGACCTAAGCTGAATTGGAACCGTACTTGAAGAGAACCCCATAGAATTGGTTCTTTCGATGGAGAGATCCAACTCCATCTCCTCCTCCAGCATTGGAGCTATTATTGTTGTTGATCATCTTAGGGTTTCCAGATCGACTCCTAACTATGCTTGAAAACCATGAAATAGCTGAAGAGGCAGATGACGGATTCATTACAACTGGTTTGAATCATCCATCACCATGAAATGGTTTGGAGATCGATTAGGGTTCGACTGAATTAATGAGTGACTCGATAACACATCAATTCTGACGCTCTCTCTCTCAATAAACAACAATGCACAACAGTATGAAGGGGACTCGAAACCCTAACCTTTGCAGAAGAGAGAGATCGCAGTTTTAGAGAGAAAGAGGTGTGAAGAAATGAATGGAAGATTACAACTTTGACCTTGTATGCTATGTTTTTGAAGTTAAAAATTATAGGGGCATTTTTGACAATGAACACGACCAATCACCAGACGGTGATGTCAGCTGACGTCAGATTGCCCTTTGCTCGCCATATCTAACGTAAAGAAGACCTCCTAACGTCGGTCTTGATAAATAGAGGTTTCCAATGAGAGTGAACACATGGGAGAACTTTAAAGACGTTATAGACCGACATTATCCGAACATGTCGAAGAAGTGGATGAAATCAAGTAGTGTCACCCAACCTCCCAATGCCCACAACCCGATTCCACTTAATTTGCTTGCGCCCCATTAAAGGGAAAAATGCACCTTTCCTGTTTCCCTGTTTTGAACAAGGTGGCTATGAATTAAGAATGAGATATTGTAATCAAAGGCTTATTTCTTAGTTTCTTACGCAAGTATTTATCAAATAATGCTTAAAAATATCGAATTCATCCCCTTCTTCCTGATTACCTTCTTTTCAAAGAGTCTCACCTCCAACAGTCGCCCAAAAAAAAAAAACATGTACACACCCTTGTTTAAAGAGTAACTAAAATTATTTCATCAAAATATTGATGCATGATTTCTTAGAATAGAAAGAAAAGGGTGTAGCTATTAGGCGGCCCTCCAATATACGTCGGTTGTAAATGATTTACGAAGACAAAGGAGTCGATGGGGCACATATCCTACATGGCTCCCTGATCATGGACTGTGGTTATAGATGGCGGCACTGTGCAATTGTTTTTTTGTTTTTTTTTCACAAAAAATTCTAATCAGGCGCCCCAAGTCTTCGGCGTCTGATGAAATTTTTATTATTTTTATTTAATGGGCGCCCAAAGTTAGGCGACTGTTAAAAAAAATAAGTCAGGCAGTGTTGGAAGAAACAAAATCTCACTGACCTGGATTTGGCCTTTTTATAACCAAGTCAGTGAGACACTTTAGGAGATGCCCTTATACATGTTTTTAAACACAAGTCCTTAAAGATACTTTTTGAATGAGTCAGTTGACAGTAGTCACTTGTATCCAACATAGGAAGTAAACATGAATCTGAACTTGTATTAACTTCATTTGCATTAGTCCAAGACGTCAAAGTTCAAACCATAACAAACCACCTTGGGTCAAGTCCAATTCGGCATCATTCGAGTTTTTGACTTCACGAAAGAAATATGCCCATGTTTCAGCCCATAATGACTTGAGCACACAAAGCGGGATTTTTTATTCAAACCTAAAAGGCCATCACAGAAATCTAAACCCTCAACAAAAGAGAGTGAGATTGATGAGGTTTGTGGTTCTGAATTTCTACCCATGTTTTGGTTTGATTTATCGCTGTGATCATTTAACATTTTGGATTGAAATGCTATCATTTTGATGTTAATTTTGCTTAGAATATCTAATGTAACCTTTATTTTATCGTATATCGATCATAATGTTGATGCTACTCGGGTTGGGGTTTTTGGTGTAGTGTGTAATGTAACCCTTATTTGAGCGATACTGTCTCAAGGCTGTGGAATAATTTACGGCATAGATATTGATGGGTTGTGAAATAATTTTTTCTGGGTTCTTATTGCAATGATATGTACGCGTTTGAAAAAGTCGGGGTTATATCTTTCCCTCGTCTCCATTTCAGTCATTACAATATCAATGTCCTATAGAAGGACCTGCGAGATTTACTGTTAAATCTAGAACATGAGTAAAACCCAGTCTTGGCTGTAGTTGTTAACCCTGACATACCTATTCACAACCCAAAGTTGTTTCCTCATTTTAGGTCTAGGTTTAACTTGGTTGTGTTTTCGTATTCAAGCTGAAAGATTTAATCGTGTTTGAATGAGTACTCATTCCATTGATCCATCAAGTTTCTTTAGCGTCCTATTGTAATTTTTATTCTTCGGAGAGGAACTACCTATGCTAGAGCAGTGAGTGCTAATACTTTATGCTTATCACACGTCCTTGCCTGTGTTTAGATTGTCCTCTATTAGAAGACTTTCATCTGGTAACCAATTTTTTTGTTGTCGCATGCAAATATGTGCCTTGATAGGATAGAGAATTACATAGTTGCCGTATAAAATTTTCATTTTTTGTTTCTAGATTTCTTTCTGAGATATCCTTTTATTTAAATTTTGGCAGGATAGACGAAGCCCTCTAATTCATTGCCAGAGGAAGAGAGAACCATGGCAATTGAGGGATGTGACTTACAGCAACTCACAGTAACAGATAAGAGTAATTTACCTATGGATATTATTTCCAACATTTTTTCCAGAATTCCTGCGAAGTCCGTGGCTAAGTTTAGATGTGTGTGTAAGTTATGGAACTCATCAATAGGTGATGAATATTACTTTATCAAATTGCATCGAGTTTGAACTGCCAAGAATCCAAGTCTTATGGAGGTGTCGGGGACCAAACTTTTGAGCTACTGTCTTGGGGAAGATATGCAAGTTAATTAAATAAGGGCATGCGAGAGTACTGTTAAATTTTATTGGATGGAACATTGTAATGGGGATGGTATACTTATTGGGGTCATCAGAGTATAGTTCCAGGTTCATTTATCATCCTACTACTGGAGAGTTTTTAGCAATCCCTGAGGATAATGGGGAAAATTGGGCACCTGATTGATCAAATGGTTCGGTTTTTGGCTGTGACATCTCAGGAAAGAAATATAAAGTTGCCCGTTTGTTTACTCATAAGCCTCAGTATCATGATGAAGGGAATTGTTTTAATGAAGAAAATCCAGACACTTTTCATCTTCATGCGGACGAAGATTGCTTTGGATGTGAGTTACTTACTTTAGGCAACACTTCGTGGAGACAAATTGAGGATACCCCGTATCCAGTTGAATAAGAAACCACTAGTGCAAATGGGGCTGTCCATTGGTTGATAAAATCTGGTTCCGCACCTCCCAACGGAGGTATTCTGTCTCTTGATATTGGATATCAAATTGGCTCCACTCCCTCATTTTGATTCCAACAACAGTGATTATTGTCTTAAGGAGGTTGAAGGGTATCTATCTGTGCTAGAATAGATTACCAAGAATCAGAATTTGTGATATGGATGATGAAAGATTACTCCAATCATCTCTGGGTCAAGCAATACACTATTAGCCGTGAAGGTCTAAAGTAAACTTTGGCACATCCAATCTTGTTTATAGATAAACAATTAGCAATTCGAAATGGAAAACTTATATTGCCGTGTGCATTTGACTGCGTTTCTTACGATCTACAAACCAAAGTTTTCGAGAAAATCCCTTGTTTTGGAACTAAACTTGCAGATCGTTGTTTTTATGTGGAAAGCTTCGTTTCCTTGACTGCAATACTTAGCTTGTAAGCTACTTGATAAGGTCTATACATATTGTTTATCTAATTCGTATCCATGTGTTTCCTGTTGCTTACGTTTTATTTTCTTTTCAGGTAATAGATGCATCTAAGCAGAAGCAGCAGGAGGGAGCTACTTGGTCTTTCATGTGAAGTATGTGGTGCTATGGTGAGACGGAAACAACTATCATATTAGAATTTGTACGGAATCATGTTTATTTAAATTAGAGAATCTGTAAATTCTCATTCTCTTCTTGGCTTTGTTGAACATGTAATAATGCAAGTTTTGACCACCCAGTTATTCAGTGGCATTTACATTGCACTTCAAGTAGTATTTTGTTTTGCAAATGCAATGGGAGAACTTATTATAAAGTTATGGTATAACTTGATCCATTTTGGTTGCGGAATCATTTTGGTAATGAATAAAGAAAGCTTACGCTTCCTATGGATAACAGTGTCTTACTTGGTTGTGGAAAACGGTTCCAATCTTTGTGCCTTCTTTGATCTACACGGAGAAGATAATGCTGTATGACCATCAACAACTAGATGGTAAGATATTTGTGCTACATGAGATGCCAAAGTTTTCCGTGACCTTGAATTGCTTTATCTTTTGAATTACAATTTGCTTCAAAGCAGTAAATCTATTTTTACTGCTACTACAATATGCTGTTTATCTTCCATTTTTTTGACAGTATATATGCTCAACTCTGTTCATAACATCATAGCTAATATTGTAAAGAACCTCACTCTGATGAATAGCTTACCCCTGTAATTATAGAAATAATTTAGTTATCCTCAACTGGCAGTTACTCACAGCCATAGCAGATTGATGATTGACACTGACTCCCTCCCTCCCCCCTCTTGGCAACTTGGCAAGTTGCAAGAGGTCAATCATAACATTGGGTTGCTTGAAGAGTTCATCATCAATCACACCTTTAGAGAAGGTCCTGACTTCTTAGCAGATTATCTGACCATTATGGGTGAAACTCTGATACTTCTTAGCAGTGACATTATGTTTAAAGATACCAGTGGGTTTTTGTACCCTAGAGAGCCTAGTGTGGTGTTCACTGCCTTTCCTGCCTGTAGGATTAGGGAGTTGTCCCCACCTTGTACATAGTAGTTTTTCTTCCTTTTTCATGGGGTCAAACCCCCTAAACCCCCTAGCTTGTCTTGCAAAAAAAAAAAAAAACAATATTCATTTTCACCATCTGGAAAGCCAAATTCCTATATAACCACTTTTGTTAAAAAATTTATTTTTTTATTCAAGGCAAGCCGGTTTTATATAGGGATTTGTAACCCTGAATTTCCAATCCCATGAGGTTTCGAAAGCCACGACCTGTCTCTAGATGGAGAGGTACAACAACCACTGGCCTCCAAGAGCCCAATGGTCCGCTTTTGTTACTTAATCATGTCTTCCCCGTTTTCCATAAGACTGCACCTGCATCTCACATGATCAATTAGATCAGATGACCAAATGGATGATTGGTGCTTTTGTCATTTCGTTTCTTTTTATTTGGTTTTCTGCTTGATATTTTTTTTCCTATGCCAGATAAAATGCACTCATTTTTGTTCCTATGCCAGACTTCCTGCAAGGTCGCTAGGAAAGTTTAGATGTGTATCTAAGGTTTGGAATTAATTTATGGATAGGTGATTAGTACTTTGTTGACATGCATCGAACTCGGGCTGCCAAAATGACAAGTCTTATGATGAATTTGTGATCCACGAGGTTCCCAGCAACAAACTTTCAATTTAGGCCTTTGAAGACGATAGGTTAGTAAATGAAGTGCATGAGTGGGAGTCTCAAGAGAAATTCTAATGGCTTTGTATATTTGAAGGAGTCATCTAATCATGTTTATTCTACTACCTAAGATTTATTGGCGCTCCCTTAATTCTAAGTGCATATATGGATGATGATAGATCACGGCAACCATATACATGTCAGGCAATTATTTAGTACAGTCTTCAGTACCGTTTTGTTTTCTTACGACCTATGAACGGAAGTGCTTAAAGCAAAATTCCTTATGTTCAAAGGAGACCATATACATGCGGCAAGCGTTTAAATTTCTCCTTGACCCACATTAAAGCAAGTCATGAAACTTTCTCTAAACACGCCTTTGAATGATGGTATGAAGGAACTGAGAGATGGAATCATGGAGAGGGTGGTGTCTACATAAGTGGGAGTTTCTGGTTACAGTAATGAGCAAAGTGACCAAGATAATTTTAGCAGATTTCAAGTACAGTAGAAGTGAAACAAAATAATTTGATTGGAATCCTCTCCTAGTCTCCATCAACTTTATGTAAAGTTTGCATGCCGGAAAATTTAAGACATGATCATGTATATATAGCTGTAGTAGTGCATACCAGCATTATTTAGCTTAGGGTATCTCAGTAGATGTAAGTTAGGACCTGCAGATTTGATTTGCGGATGCCTTTTTGTGGATGCTCACATGAGGTCTCACTTGACATATGATGCTTTCGTCAAGCCGTTTATTTATGGTGAAGGTAGTTTTTTACCGTCGGAAAGTGTTGGTTCGACTGTACCAAGTTTAGTTCGACGTCCTCAGGATTTTGACCTTAACTTAACTACTGTACCAAGTTTAGTTCAACGTCCTCGAGATTTTGACCTTAACTGCACCAAGTTTACTTCCACGACGTCCTCGTGATTTTGATCTTAACTTACCTCCAATGCCGGAATTTTGACCGGATTGTTGATCTTCTTGCGTTCTAGAGGTGGTTAAGCGTTTTGATTCCGTCCAAAATTCATTGAACACTAGTATTGTTATTTTTGTCCTCTTGTTTTTATTCATGTGGTTGTGTTGTTTGCAAAAAAACTATGTTTATCAGTTTATGTAAGGAATCTATTTCGTGTTTGATGGTTGGCAACTTCAAAAGTTTTTAATGAGTCTCTATTTGGAAGAAATTGAAATCTAATTTGTGTTTCATAATTAGCAACGACTCATTTAGCAGCTTGAATGTGTTTGTTAATTCTTCATCAAAGTGTACCAATGACCGTAGTCCCCAAACACTACCGTGCGAGCGTAAAACTGTTACTTGTCCTTGGTGAGATACATTGCATATTTGTGAACATACATAATGTTTGGTGCAACGTTCAGTATTGACGCATGGATAATAGGAGTGTTTTGCCCCTTGATGTTTGGTGCAACGTTCTTTCTAGACTTCCTGCAAGGTTGCTAGGAAAGTTTTGATGCGCACTTTGTTGACATGCATTGAACTCGAGCTGCCAAAATGGCAGGTCCCATGCTGAATTGGTGATGCATGATGTTTCCAGCAACAAACTTTCTATTTAAGCCTTAATTTGAAGAAGATATGCTAGTACATGAAGTGCCTGAGTGAGGGTCTCAAGAGAAATGGTATTGGATGCAGCACTATAATGGTTTGGGATATTTGAGGGTTGGAGGAGTCATCTGATCATGTTTATGACCCTACTACCTGAAAGTTCGATCTTGACACTCTCCCTTAAACGAATGTTCCATCTTATAAGTTAAGTGCATCTAACCTTGCTAGTGACATCTCAACGAAGGAATATACTTAGTTAGTTTAGTCCTATGTTGAATCCTCGCTCTCTCATTCATGAGGATGATTGTTTGGAATGTCTAGTCCTTACTTCCAGATCCAAATCGTGGAAAATGATCAAGAACGTGCCTCTGCATTAAATTTTGTTATGCTTCTTTCCGTGTAGGCATAGTTTCTATTTACACAGGAGATGAGAAGTTCAAAGTGCTCCCACTCCGTTGGCACTAAGTTTTATCTGAAATTCATTTACAAATTAGATTATGTTTTGGAACAGTATCACCTCATATATAACAAACAGTGATCAACATATATAGTACCCCTGCTAAGGAATATATTGTGATTCAGAGTAGGCATTCGGAACCAAGGGAAGGAACTTCACACATGGGGCTCATGAAATTTTCCTTGACAATCTCCTTGAAGACTATAGACAAATAGCGTTATGAAGGAACTGAGAGATGGAGACTGGAGAGGGTGTGTACATTACTGGGAGTGTCTGGTTACAGTAAAGTGCAGAGTTGTTAAGTTTAGCAGATTTCAAGCACAGGACTGAAACCTAATGATGATTCGAATCCTCTTCTAGTCTCCATCAAATATTTATGTAATAAAGCTGAGATGATCTTGTAGATAGCTTAGCAGTACATGCATCATTTAGCTAGTCTATAGCTTTTGTTAGGACCTGCAGATTTGATTTGTGGATGCCCTTTTGTGTAACACGCAACACCCAGACCCCTACCCACGAACCAATCCCATAGTCCAAAACCTTAAAAGCTTAAAGACCTTTCTCTCTTTATATTATCATCAAGCTTTCACCATATCTATTTCCACTCTTAATTATGTCTCCCCGTCGAGGCAAAATGATTCGCAAGGGGAAACAACCCACCATAGTAAACCAACTTGATTTAAACTACCAAATGAGTGAAACTACCTCAACAAGTTTTTTACCAAGAAGAATGATGCACATGTGCGATGTATGCAACAATGGGTTTCCGACTTTTCAAGCTCTAGGTGGTCACAAATCGAGACACCAGCGATCCACACGGCGTACACTAGCTGACCGAAGACAGCAGGCAAAGAACACATATTTGTATGGTGGGTATCAGAGATTGGGTAGGGGTATCCAATTCATGAGAATGGTTAATCTGTTTCGGATTGTTTATGGTGAAAACCACCATGAGTGCCCCGTTTGTCACAAGGTTTTTCCTTCTGCATATGATTTGGGTGTTCACATTTATAATGGTTACATCAGCCCGTTGATTTTTGGTGAACGTAGTGCTTTATCTTCACAACGTTTAGTTCGATGTTCCCATGATTTTGATCTTAATTTTCCTCCTATGCCCGAATTTTGATCGGATTGAGACGGTTAATTCAACAAGCTATGCTATGTCTTTTCAGTCTGGCAGAAAATTAGTGAGCACTAGTGTGGTTCTTTCGTGTGGATGTGTTGTTAGCAAATAGTGTCTATGCAGCCATGTAAGAATCTATTAATCTATTTTGTGTCTGAAGTTTATTGAGAGGCAAGGAGCTAGGGATTAACACTATCTCACTACTAAGTCGTAGCATAGGAAGCCAAATGATCAGCACAACGGTTTGCTTCTCCGGAAAAAAAAATGGTATACCTTGAACTCACTGAGTTTGCCAATGAGGTCTGTATAGCAAGCATGTCTTAATAAGTTAATGTACCTGTATCATCCACCACACTCTTTCCTGGATAAGCAAGCACACAACTAACCCAAATCACTGAGTTTGCCAACTTTCTATGCTTCACTGTTGGAGCCATATATGATAGGACAATGAAGGACTTTTCTGCACAATTCACCACACAATATATAGCTTGAGAAAAATTATAAACAATAGTCACATTGCACACACAGTGATCCCATCAAATAAGGATTCTGTCCCCACTGTATTGCTAACACTGCTCCAACCATTACACATAGTACCTTTGAGCTTAGTTTCAACAAATCCTATGGGCCACCACCACCATTCTTCTTCTGTGTACTATTCTCTCTTATTCTGGATGTCTTTTCCTTGAATGTTATGCCCTCCCTTAGGTACACCCTGACGTGGCGGGTGGCAGCTAGGTGAATTCTTGACGTGGCCACCCAAAAATCCATCCAAAGGGGGATTTGGGTGAAAAATCCCACAGAGGGTGGAAAATCCACTCTGTGGGTGGATCGAGGGTGAATTTATGCAGCACACTTCTAAACTACGTGTTGGGTAATAGACGCTCCAGATTGACCATGTGGGTGGATTGAGGTTGAGGGTGAATTCATGCAACGCACTTCTAAAGTGCGTGTTGGGTAATGGACGCTCCAGATTGATCCTCGTGGAGAGATCTTTTTTTTTAAATTGTGACGCGCAGTTCAGAGCTGCGCGTAGTGACGCCGCACGGTTCAGAACTGCACGTAGACCAATTTACCTTCAAATCCACCTTCAACTGCTGTGGGGTGGATTGGATTGGATTTACCTCAAAATTCATCCCAATCCACCCTCTAACTGTTGCGGATGCTCTTATACCCTGCTATATCTTGAGGATTTTAGTTTATCAAAATTTTCTTTATCTAGCTTCTCTTGTGCCAACTTCTTCCTTTTCAACCTTCTAACAACACTTTTAGAGAGTTGGAACCCCTCTTTATCAAGATACCTAGGGTTAATATCCTTGGACCCTGGAATTTCCTTAGTTTTCTCCACCCTTTGTTTAACCGTCGTGTTAGAATTAGCATGCTTTTGGGAAACTTATATTCCGGTTGTAATAATGACTCTCTCCCCGACATTTTGTTGAAGTGAATGAGAAAGAAGATGATGGAGGAATTAATTCAAATTTTAGGAGGTTGGGCGAAAAACACTCCTAAAAAAACTAAGTACGTGTTGGCTTTGCCCAAAAAACAACCAAGTATGGGAGGAAAGGAAGTAATGTTTTGTTGCAGTTTAAGTCGCGCTCTTTTGGACTCTGGTGGCCTTCTCTCTATATTGGATGCTTTGGAAGGCCTGTTGTGCCTGGGTTTTTCAAAATATTAAGCCGGATCCGGTCTGACTTGCTTTGAGTGTCAATAAAATATATTTTTATGATCCGATTTTTCGCCTTGATCGTCTTCCTATCATGACTCCGTGGGGGCCCCTAGAGTCTGGACGGGAAAAAATAAATGTTGATGCCTCTTTCTATACAGATAAAAGTTACAACAGTATTGGTTTAGTTATCCGTGATACTCACAATAATTTTGGTGCAATCCGAGTCTCCTCCTGCCGGTTCGCATCTAGTATACAGATAAAAGTTACAACAGTATTGTTTTAGTTATCCGTGATACTCACAATACTTTTGGTGCAATCCGAGTCTCCTCCTGCCGGTTCGCATCTAGTATACAGATAAAAGTTACAACAGTATTGTTTTAGTTATCCGTGATACTCACAATACTTTTGGTGCAGTCCGAGTCTCCTCCTGCTGGTTCGCATCTAGTATACAGATAAAAGTTACAACAGTATTGGTTTAGTTATCCGTGATACTCACAATACATTTTGGTGCAGTCCGAGTCTCCTCCTGCCGGTTCGCATCTAGTGAAGAAGGCGAGGCGCTAGCAGTTTTGGCTGGTGTTCATTGGGCAAGAGAGCGGGGGGTTAAGAAGGTGGTCATCGAGACAGATACTGAGGCACTTGTTTCTTTTTGTCATAATGGCTATGCAGTGGTGTCCTGGACTACAAAAGTTATTTTACAAGACTGTTTGGCCCTTTTTGGTATGTTTGTAGATATCCGTATTTATTATGTTCCGCGGAGCGCTAATTCGGTCGCCCATGCTTTAGCTGCTCGGCCACTGGGTAATAATCTTCTTTGGACTTGGTGTGATTCCCCCCCCCCCCACACACAAATACTATTTTTGTAACACATTCTGCTTATTAATCTAAGGTTTGCCAATAAAAAAAATCGCGCTCTTCTAAATGGCGCGGCAACTAGAAAAATCAAGTCAGCCACGTGGCTGCTTCTCATTGGTCTATATGTCGCGCCTTTCTGAAGGGTGTGACGCACATAAACTGTTAAGATGAATACACGTGGCCTCATCTCAGCCGTCAATGATGTCGCGCCCTTAAGAAAAGTGTGGCCGAATTCCCCTAGTGTGTGGGTTTTTTTAGGTAGAGTATGAAAAATGGGTTGTTGGTGGTTTTAATTCACCTAGCTGCTGCATATGCTCTTAAGGGAGATCATCTATTTCTAAGAAACTTTGATCATAACATTCAATTTGGTTTTGCATAGTTGACTTTCTATTTCTATAAAGCAAGTTTGGAGAGGCAAATTCATAATAAACGAGTTTGATTTTGCTGACTGCCCATTCAAGGCGGTAATGCATGCTATTGGTCTACCTCGTCGATCGGTGCTAGACTGCTAGTTGTCTTCGATCGTTTTCCTTTTTGGGGGTAATATAGTCTCTTCAATGGCGTTAAACTAATCAACTACGGTGGTCGTAAAAGCATATTTAGGCCATACAAGCATTTGATATCTCTTCCATTCTCAGGTTTCATTAGTGCTTTCTCATAGTGGTCATCAGTGGGAAGAATAGTGCTCTCAGGTTCAACCATTACTTTCCTATCGTGATCAGTCATGGGAGAGCTAAGCTTTCAGATTGCTCCAATATTGCCCTCCCATTGTGGTCAACTTTTGAGATAGTCTTCTTATTTTGATGTAAAAATGATTTCTTTGGATACCTAGTACGCGCGCGAAGAGAGTCTTCTGATTGCTTCTTCTATATTGGCCCTTAGGAAAATAAAAACATTACTAGCAGAAAAAAAATAAAGATATGTGAGATAGGAGAGCTTCCACTGATTTTTATCCCATGAATGTGTTGTTGTTCTTTAGAAAGTAGTAATCTGGAGACTGGAGATTCTAGACAACACTTTAGTGCATAAAATCTTTCTCATAATGACATCTTTTCCTCTCCTTAACATATAAACTTTACTGACTTTGAAGCTTTGTTAACAACTTCCTATCTCTTAGCAGAGTACATATTCATCAAGCTTAATATTAATAAGCGACTTCTATACATAAGATCTCCTACAATAAAAGGCATATTAACAAGCCCAAGATATAATTCAGATTTTTATCAAACTTGGCATCCATACACCACTATTCCAGGTGCAGTTGGGCAACTAGCAAGAGGACAATGATCATCCAATTCCATCCCCCACCATTTCATCCCATTAATATCCTTTATCTGCAAAGTCATATAAACCAATATCGCCGAAAAGGCAACACCTGCGTCTAACCCAGCCGATAGCACATAATTGTGCCTAGCCCACCACCCCTTGTATCTCCTATATACAAAGAAGTTGAAGAATATCCCCACAGTACCCCAGCACAAGTAGTTCACTGCCCTAGCCGGAGGCATTGCACTTGTCGCACTAAAGAGGATTGGCATGTTAATGAGAGGTATCCACTTTTGTTGGGGAAACTTACGTGAGAGTGCCCACACTGGCACTGGTGCAAGGATCCCGATGAGGAAGAAATAATTCATCTTTGCATATAGGCCTAAGCGCCCAAACATACGTAATGGCCCCACAAGACCCCATATGATTGAAGCATTGTAGAACACGTCATCACCGGGGCATGTCCATGGACTTCCTGTAGGTAATTTTTTTGGGTTACAGATATACTCCACGGATCCAAGGAGCCACCAAGCCGTGCCGAAGTAAACGGAGGAGGAAATTACCGTACCTACCAGCTGGATCAAGAACAATGATAATGTTTCAAGAATGAAATTCAGAAAAGAACATACTCAAGTAGTCAAACTCTTAATACAAATAGTACCTGAACAACAAACATGGATCTTGGAGGGATCTTCATGTAGTGACCGAGTTTAAAATCAGCAAGAAACGTGATTGCTTGGGACATACTGATATATCCGTAGGTCTTGAAAGACACATTAGCAAGAGGCTTTCCGGGATAAATGTAACCGATGATCAGCTCTGTTATCACATTTAGTCCCGGTTGCTGCACATTATAGTTCTCCAATTAGCCAAGAATACAAAAGATATTCAGATTATTTATTTCATGGAGTTATCTTGTGCAATACTCACGATGTTTGTTGTAGCTGTAATTACACCTATGGGGAGAGTGAAGAACGAAGCCAATGCTATTGCTAATATGACTCCCCAATAAGGAAGCTGCAACTGTTTACCAAAACCTTCACAAGTGAGAATTGAAAGTACAATCACAATGACCATAAGTGTATAAAACCACAATTGAGGGACAGCCTTATAGTTCTTCTTCATCAACCTAGTGTGAACATCACCAATCTGATCTCGGTATGCCGATTTTGATTGTTGCAAAATGGTTCTGTCGGTGGTAAAGTCAAGCGTGATTACATTCAGTTCTATGGAAATATATGTGTAAAAATAAATAAGAGGAGAAAGAATATGCTACCCGAGTAAAACCAATAATAGCTAAGAAAATTACGGAAACTTTATTTACCTCCCATAGAAGAGGGCCACATGAGAGAGAGTTGCAGCTAATGTTGCAAAGCTAAGCCCGTAAGTAAGTACGAAGAAGATGCTGAGATTGACCTTGCTATATCCATTATAACCTTGTTCATTGAAATTGAAGCCTTTTTCATTCAATACTAGTGAAACATTATACCTTTGTCCATCAGCACTGAAAACGTGAGGCGAGAAAATGGGGAATCGCTTGGCCTCATACGTATTAGTCCAATAAAGTGCTGGGATCACTACGTAGAGAATTATGAAGAACCCGGCCATTGTATTAATGATAGCAAATCCGGGACTGGCTAAGGGACTCCCTAAAAATCCAGCTACAGTTGACCAATCCAGGGCAAAGGAGCCAACCCCAAGGCCAAATAGACCGGATCCAATTTGTTGTGCCGTAATTGATTTTTTCCAAATCCAACAAACAAAGGAGAGTGCGGTTATGGAAGGAAAAAGGTAGTTAGGTACAATGTAGTATCCAAAGCTCGAAGCGAGGACTAGGAAGAAGAACTGGAGCCTAGATAGTCCTCCTTTAGGCCTAGCCGCCACTTCATGCAGTGCTCTACAATTTAACAAGTAAAGGAAATAATGAGAATGAAAGTTTAGTAACATAAATTAGTGAGTAAATGAAAGCGGTAGAGCGAGAGATGACCTAAAGAGAGATACTTGCACTAGGTTCGCTGGCCACCACATATAAGGAGAATCAACAAGAAACTTTCTGAAGATTCCAGCCCATCCATATCCAAGCAACTAGTTTTCAATCAAAACCAGCACAGTATTTAAGTTTTAATATGTAATGTCCAACCATCAAGATCCCTACATGTCTCATACTACAAAATATGCATCCCTAGGGTGGTATTGTTGAGAATTGAGGTAGCTAGTCTATCTTCTATGACAAGAACGAATCGCAGAAATCGCCGAACAAGTAATAAACAAAACGAAGAACAAAACAAGGACAAATGATTTACTATAAATCAATAGGTTACAATACGATCTCTCGAGCTTCCTCGAAGCTTTAATAGAATCTCTCAAACCCTAATTCTCTCTAGAATTAAACTCACTCCAGACAGACACCCTGAGAAACACATATATAGTTGGGAGGTTACTACATCAATATACTCAAAGTACGGATCACGAGCCAAGCCAACGTCTTCACTCCAACCTTCTAAAACTGTGTTTACGAAATCTATTCGAACAGGAGGTGTTTTGAGACTTTTATTCAAATAGACTTAAAGTCTATTCGATTAAGTCTATTCGAATAAAGCCTGTTCTGTATCTTCTGTTCGAACAAACCAAAGGCTAGACGAACAGAACACTGAAAATTCATATTTTCCTTCCATCTTCGATCCTCGCTCGTTTCACGAACTCCAATGAACATCCAAGAACATAATTCGAGTTCATTCCTCAACAGGTATTTCAAAGCTAGCAAAGTTTGATTAAATCCATTAGAATCAAGGTTCAAAGTATCAATGTCCATCAATACATCGACACTAGGAAAACCAGATACCCTTAGTATGGTAATTATTTTGCCGTTTAGTTCCAAAGCATGGAGAATATCGTTGCATATAAACAATAATCCTGATATATCTGATATATTGGATATTTCTGATATATTGTTAAATTTCAACAAAATATAAGTGACAACAATATTGTTCACATATCCCACATATTGCTGAAACATCCCAAATATCCATCATTATCTTGCCAATGATACCTCTTACATATATAAGAAATATTTTGGCGAACATCGGGTAACAAAACCTGAACTTTCCTATATAACGGAGTACTGGAGATATTTTAAACCCTAGTTTGAGTTATATCAGTAGAATCAGGACAATAGGATATAAGGGCTACATGAGGTGTAGGAATATCTGAAATCTAGTCTAGATAAATGGAACAAACATTTAATTATTGGATATTATTTGGTAAGGTAGAAATTCAGGACTATAATTCAAAACTACTACAAGAATTTTTCAAAAGAACTGTCAACTTGCTTAACAACTTCGATTCTTAATGAGGCACTAACTCGTTTTGGGTATGTTATTTCAAAGACACTGGATCACTTATCACAATTGCTAAATATATACGACATGTTCAGAAATGTTAGAATAGCAGTCTACGCTTCTTATATATATCATTGTAATTGCATCACACTATCAATATGAATTAACTTTTAGATACGTTTTGAAAAGGAAAACTCACCTGGGTTGTCTGCGTTAATAAAAAAGCTGGCATAGCGTCAATTTTCCCGTGATAGAAAGCCTTCACTATGGTAATTATATTAACCGCATAAACAGAACTTGATCCTGCATTGGCGAAAATGGTGATGAGTACATGCTCTTTCAAGTTGAAGGGCCCTGGATTCAACGAAAATGACCATTTCGTTCTTGGAATTCGGATTTGTTTTTTGGTAAGAGTTGCAGCCATAAACTTTCCAATTGGGAGAACAACAATTTGTGCTGAAACAGAAGAGATATACAGCCCATTTTGTCGATAACCGAAAAACTGGTTCAAAAATGACAGTACAACACAAGCAATAGATCCTAAAACCCATGTTCGAAATGTCAATACTGGTAATGTTGGATCATCAGCAATAGGAACTGTAAGACGGACTTGCTCAATTGGACTATCATCTATCTCATCTGCACAAAAGATATGATCATATTGGTTAAGGACTAGGAAGTTTGAAATAGTACTACAGCAATCTTCTCACAACATAGCATGCATTAGTAACACAATCATTTTTTCGAGCTTTGAACTATTTCCAAACTAGGCAGCACAATAATTCCAGTTTCTATCATTTCTCGATATTTTACAATTTATTTATACATGGCACAATAATTCCAGTTCATAACATCTTCATTTCCTTCTACACATTGTTCATTTAAATGGGGTTTTACTATCTCTCTATGCGGATACAACCGCTATATGTAACAAGTGAACATGCAAGCATTTCTATGAAGTTTAGCAGCTTGATCCCAAATTGACTTGGTATCTAACTTGTTAATAGATGAGCAAACACCGTTCCTTAAACTCAATAAAGAAAAATGGTCTGCCCAAATAAAAAAGATTGCAATGTATCAATTTGTGGCGTGCCTTTACGTGAAACTAAGATAGATTGAGAGAGAGAAGAAGAAATATAAACATTACTAGATTTCTCCTCTATGGTTGGGGTAAAATCTGGATCTAACTTCTCAGGCTGGTACGATGCAGGAAACCCATTACCGTTTGCATCTGCCATCCTTCAAATCACCACCCCTCACTGCAAATCAAGATTGGAACACTTCATCAGTGAATCACATATGTAGTCTGGTATACGTTACTGTCAGAGTCGGCAGATTTCATAAACACTTGACAGCGTACGCTAAGTGTTGGACTACAACCTCTATAACGTTAATGCAACTGTCTTTAATTTTAACCTTTCTTAAATAGCAATTCAAGAAGATAGTCCAAGACTTCTTTCTTCATACGGCTAACAGAAACAAATATCTTTGATTCTCTTATTTGAAAGACGACCTTAAAGCATCTTCCTCTATACTAACAACATGTAAAAGATTTGCGCAATTTTTTACAGATTATTAGTTTACATTGGTAGTTTGGATCTATCTATTTTTCCTCTTTTGCTACGTCTTGCTTTCTCCATGACAATGAGTTTTTAACTTCCTCCAACCATAAGCGTCACACTATCAGCATGTTAACTACAAGCCTACAACTAAGAGTTATAGTTAATAAGAAAACCAAAATTCCGCATTAGGCAGGCCAGCAAACTTGAAAAATATTAAATTTGAGATGTTTTCATAGATACTTGCTACATAAGGCAATGTATTTAACTGTTGTATATTCTTGACAATGCATCAATGTATTTAAATACTTTAGAGTTTTGAATTTTTGGTTTGTAATAAATATTCAAAAACCCCATATTAGGAGTTTTGTTACTTCAAAGTTTTAACAATGATGATAAGATAATTGAACGATTGTCATAATCCTTGGGTTAATACCATTAATACCGCACAATCTATCTTATACTACTAAGAATACAAGTGATCGGCAAGAAGTTAATCCGCACCCTTCGTTTTCCATTTCTCGTGCGTCGAGGAAGAAACTAATGGCTCAGATCTTTTTGTTTTTATAAAATTAAGTCACAACCGTCGGATGGAGGTCTAAAATTCTGTCATCGAATTCCCGTGGAAAACCTCCAAATTATTAACAAAATTAGTAACATTATTTCCCATGTAATTTTGATAAAATGAGAGGCAAATGCGTTAACATAGTAATCCAAAGCTCGGGGCAAGCACGCGCGTTAGCGCATGCCTTAGTCCTCGTTAACATCTAATATTCAATTTTATTTTTTATTTTTTTATTATTGGTAAGCCGTAGATTTATTACTATAGAAGGGGAATTACAAAAGTGGTCTTATCTTCCTTGAGTGCATCCTGAAGCCGCCAAGGGGGAGAGCCACACCAGGTCATGCAATAATCATCCAACATAGGTCTAGTGGCAATCTCATGAGCTACAGAGTTTGCGCTACGCGGTACATAATTAATACAAATATCTACAAAATGACAAAAAATGGCCAAACTATTCTTGAGGATTGTTTTGGTTGTCCAGGAAACAATTGCATTTCCATTTCGGCAAAAGGAGCTAATAGCCTCTGCATCCGTTTCAATGACAACCTTCTTTACATCTCTCTCCCTGACCCAGAGAACTTCTCCCAGCACTGCTAAGGCCTCGCCTTCTTCAATGGTTGCAAATCTGCTGGTAGAACGTGTTGGGAAACCGAGAGGGCAAATCACACGCGGAAGCACAATACGATTAACAAGAACTTGAAGAAACCAACCCTAACCAAAAAGAATTCGAATAAAGGCAATAAAAACACAACACAAAGTTTAATTAGGTGGAAATCCTAAACAGGATCAAAACCACCCCCGACAAGCACGACAAATATATTATCACACTAAGGGTTACAAGAAGTTACAAAGATCACTCAAACCTCACATCTACCCTTACAGATAATCCAAAGCAAGAAACCCTAGAAAGAAAACCCAATAAACCTCTTCAGAGCTAAACCCTAGATTTCTCCATTTTCTCTCTTTAAGTCTTTCTCACAATACAGAGGCCTTTAACATACACTCTCTATTTATAGGCTTTCCATTAGGTCATCTTCGAAATACGCATCACGAGATAATCCATCGCTTTGGATCAAATCCCCTTCAAAATGAATTTAGAAACAAACAAACAGAGCCAAAGTCGTTCGAACGAGTCATGAGGTCGTTCGAACGAATTAGACAATCCCCTAGAATTTTGGCCCAAGCATTATTTTCGTTCGAACGGCTTCCCACTCGTTCGAACGACTTTATCAGTTTTGAGTCGTATTCCTAACTGAACGGCGGGCTGCACCAAAGACATTACGATCATCTCGCAGTACTAACCCAATACTATTGAAAAGTTTATCTTTACTGAAGGAAACATCAACGTTAATTTTTGCCCAACCTACAGTTGGGATGCCCCAAGAGACCTTGATATTAGACCTCTCTAGACGCCGTACCGGTTCGTTTAGAATCAAATTATTAATGACCGTAGAGATACGTAGCGGGTCTTGAGGTTTGTTTTGAAAAACTATTTCACATCTAGCCTTCCAAATCATCCAGGACATGGTTAGTGTCACAAGGGTCTAAAGTTCACGATGAATAGGCCATTCTGGTGGCGGTGTGATCCACCAAGAGACCCAGTCGGTAGCAGTCATATGTGCAAAATGGTGGAGCAGACCGCCAAACTCCATTCCAAACCAAAATGCACGGGTAAAGGGGAACTCCAGAAGGAGGCGGTATAGGGTTTTTGTCGGGGAGTTGCAAAAGGGGCAGGAGGTATCCGAAAGTTGTAAAAACCATGCAATTTTTATTCGGCAAGGAACCATGTCCCGGAGGCACTTCCAATTGAACAGTTGGGCCCTAGGGGTAGCCTTGTTAATCCAAATCTTCAACAGTTGCTTGGGAGGCCAATTCAAGATCTCCATCTGGGGACCCGCCATGATCGCTCGGTAAGAGGATTTAATAGAGAATTTCCCATCCTTGGATGGGCACCATCAAATCATGTAGGGACCCCCCAGGTGGGGGAGAAAAATTTGGGTGATGTGGTCAATAGAGGTGGCATCGCAGAACTTCTGTAATTCCCCAACTCGCCACGTCTTCAGAACGGGATCGATGAAATGGCTCACCAGCTGAGGCCGATTCTCCCCAGGGAGGTCGAGTCGTAGAATCGGTTGCTTGCCTGTGCCCGTGGGGATTCAATTATCAGTCCAGAACTTGATGTGATCTATGGACCGAACCTGCCAACATGAGTTATCCTTGACCGTACCGATAGCGGAAAAGATGCTACGCCAAGTCCAGGAGGTATTCGTTTTCTTTTTAGCTTGGAGAATATCACAACTGGGAAAGTATTTAGCTTTTAGGACTTGGCCCTACAAGTCGTGTGGGTTTTGTTGGAGGTGCCAGACGAGCTTGGACAGATGTGCTCTATTGGTGGCCCCCGCCACCCGAATACATAATCCGCCTTCCCGTTTGGGATGGCAGACTTACTTCTATTTTTTAAAATACAACAGTTTTTGCTTGTCCTCCCTTTTTCCCTACCAGAATTTATGTTGAAGAGCATTGATGTTCCTGGATGTAGATTGAGGGAGTACGAAATAGGACATCTGATACGAAGGGATCGCAGAGGTGACTAATTTAATCAGAATTATTCTACAGGCCTGAGACAAGAATTTACCTCGCCAAGATTGTAATCGGTTTGAGATCCGGCCCTCAATCCCTTGGAACGTCTTCACTTTGGATCTATTAAAAAAGAGGTGGGTCCCAAGGTATCGTTCAGTGGGCGACATGGCCTTGACCTTCAGGAGGCGAGTGATGAGGCATCCTAGTATGTGGGGAAAGTTTTACTGAAGAAATGCCAGACTTGGCCAGGTTGATTTGTTGTACAGTCGCATCACAAAAGCTAGTGAGGATATTCTTGAGCTCGTGTGCTTCGATCAGGTCAGCATGACAGAACAGGAGGCAATCATCGGCAAAAAGATAATGGGAAATCGAGGGGTACGTCTGGATGCCCGGATGCCATGGATCTTGTTCTCAAGCTCCTTCACGCACAGTACGCGTAAGAGACCCTCCATAAGGATGATAAACAAAAAGGGGAGAGAGGAACCCTTGTCGAAGACCGCGGGTCGGGGTTAAGAAACCATGGGATGACCCATTAAGAAGGACATAATAGTGTACAGTGGTAATGCATTGTTCAATCCATTGACACCACTTCTTCTTAAAACCTAGCTTTTCCATTGTTTAAAGCAGTGCACTCCATTCAATTCGGCCATAAGCCTTCGACATATCCAATTTGACCCTGATAAGATTAGATCGGCCTTTCTTCCACTTCATTATATGGATGAGTTTGTGCGCAACCATCACATTGTCCAAAATTTAGCTACCTTTCACAAAAGCACCCTGGAAAGGGGAAATATTCTTGTCCAGAAGAGGTTTGAGGTGGGTGGATAGAATTTTTAAGATGATCTTATATGTCACGTTGCACAAACTAATCGGGCAAAAATCACAGGGTCCTGCCTTGGAAGCATTCTTTGGAATCATCACCATATACGTAGCGCTAAGGTGTTTAGGCATGAACCCAGACGTAAAGAAGGTCGAGACCATGTTACAAATATTCTCGCCCATAATATCCCAAGATTGTTGAAAGAAGAGTGCGGGGAAGCC